>CM075347.1:41707500-42907500 GCA_037693485.1 Kitagawia praeruptora
ATTTTGGCAACTCTTGTGTACCAATAAGTCATCAACAGTAAAATATATACTCCCTCCGTCCCAGCCAGTTCTTTACATGGCGGCTGGGCACGGAGATCAAGGATAGTGGGTATAAAGTGGGTGTAATATTGTTAAAATAAATGAGGTAGTGGGTGTAATAGTGATTTTATTGTTAAAATAAGTGAAGTAGTGGGTGTAATAGTGATTTTATTGTTAAAATAAGTTAAGTAGTGGGTGAAATAGTGTAAAGTATTGTTAAAATAAGTGAAGTAGTGGGTGTAATAGTGTTAAAAATTACTATTTTGGGTAATGTAAAGAAATGGTGGGACGGCCCAAAAAGGAAATTGTAAAGAAATGGATGGGACTGAGGGAGTACTAACTTATTTTAGTAGAATGACAAATCTGAGCAATCTAATTCAAGCTTGTGCCCCTGCGGGGCCGGGGTGAATGAAGGAAGGAGGGAGGGAGGTGGCAACTATTGAATGTTAGACTATATATGAGATTGTAACCTTTTATTCTAAACATGTTAATCAAGTTTAGGTGTTGTAGATTTACATATATCGGCATGATTTTTGGTAATTTGATCTAAAATATGTGTGGATTTTGTCGTAAACTTACATTTTAAAACTAATGAAGTATCTACATGCTTCAACGTTCTACAACTTACAACATAGTTTCTAAATGGGAGCTGAGCTACTTCCCCATTACTTTAACATGATCCATAGCGTTTTACACCTAATAAAGTTTTAAATGGGAGCTGTGATGGCTTCTATGGGCCTTTACTGATTTGATCCATGGCTTCTAGGGTCCTTCCTGAGGAAGGCGGGAGCACCACTGGTAGTTCGCGCAAACCATATACCTGTTGGAATTTTTTTAAAAGGTCAGTAATAGTAATATCAGTAACCACCATGTATACAATGATTATATTCCCTTGAGATGATTTGTGATTCTTTTCTTCAAACATCAAACCCATCCTAAAAAATATCACTTATACCTTTGAGTGATCAAAATCAGACGTCTTGCCTTTGTCAGTATGGGTGATTTGGATTCGAATTAAGCCGCGATGATTAATTCCAGAAAGTGATCGCCGTCTGGGCTACGGTGAGGCTTATCATCGAAAAACGAAGAAGAAGAGTCAGAGTCCGAGGCCGTGTCAGTGCTACAGAGATCAATGAGGTTGAGAAGGATCTGGAGGTTTTCGTTGAGAAGATTCGACTATGACTCACTGAGTCAACTCGGAGAAAATTTTGGGCTTTGCAATTTTTTCAAAGTTAGGACCTGTAATTTACATTCTGTAGATGTTTTTAAGGTAATTCCATGGGGTTTGAGGCCATGGCTCTGGTATGATCACTAAAATCCTAATAATTTCTTTGAGTTTATATGTGAAATCAGTTGAGTCTTGAAGTGATTGTTGATTTAGTTGTTAATTGTGGTTGTTTAGTGTTGATAAGTGGCTTGAATGGTCTATACATTACTTCTCTGGTTGAATTATAATTTATAATTTTAGCAATTTGTTTCTTTCTGTTAATGATACTGCTTAGAGGTTTTACTTGAGTTTTCTGAGTTCTTGTCATGATTGTAACAGGTTGTATGAGTAATTATGCTAGTTAGCTAGATAGTTCGTCGTACTGGTCATTTTTTCATGGATACAGGGCAGTGTTATTATTTGTAATATGAGGGTTCTAATGTGTTGTATGGAGTTAGTAATCTTGTGGTGTCTCTGTGAAATTTGTGGAAGGTTTGACACTTGTGCTACTTGGTGTAATGTAGTCTGTTTGTATGAATATAAGTCACGTTGTTTTTTGTTTTAATCACTAATCGATGATTAGTCTGGTTCTTGATAATTGTTTTGATTTCGCATGTAACTTGTTGTGCTAGCTTTGGTATTACATTTTTAGGTGAATTAAGTCTATGGATTTGTAACTATTGGTTTATTATTCTTTCCGTAAGTATATTTGTTGCCATGCTCATAAGTAGGTTTTATGTTTTGTTGTATTATGCAATACTATTTTATGTGGATCATTTTTAGGCTATTTTTAAGGTAGTTTGATTTGTTACTACCATGTTTTTTGATATATTAATGTTCATAGGATTTACATACTAAATTTGTAACGTCATATGTAATTAAATTTAATTCTGTAACCGATTTTCATTGTATGTGCTTGTTAGTGTATGAGTTAATTGGAGTAAATGTTTGTTGACTGGTTAATTATTTAGGTTCACTAATTTTTGCTTGATTTGTTTTTTCGTTATAACGGTGGCTTTTAATGTGTTTTAACTGGTTTTTATTTGCCTCTAAATTAGATAATTAGCACTTTTTATTGTTAATTTGAATTTATTCTTTAATTGTCTTTTATTAAATTTTAGTTACAATTTGAATGAAAGTATTTATTTTTCAATCACATTAAGTGCATTAGTTTTTATCTAATTTCAAATTTGTAGTAATGTTGTTTTAATTAAATTTTCAGTACCATATATCATGGCCATGATTGATGGTTTTTTGACTTTTAAGATGTAATTAAGTTTTGTACCATTTTAATGATAGTATTTAATTTTATTAATCACATTAAGTGCTTTAGTTATCATTTAGTCTTAAATTTGTATAAATGGTAGTAGTTTTTAATTTAAATTTTTAGTTACCATATATCAATGGTCATGATTGATGACTTGTTTTGACTTTTAAGAGTTTATTATGTTTTTGTACCATTTTGGGTGGCCATGATTGATGGCTTATATTTTGGGCCTTTAAGAGGTATCAATGTGTCATTTAGATGGCTTGTCAATTGTTTTAATTTTAAGACTTAATTATTCAATTATGTTACTAATATTTAATATGTGCTAATATTGGCAATTTTATAATTTTTAATTATTAGCTAATTATAGATATTTATGTGTATATATATATATTTTTAAAAAACAATTTTTATAGTTTTAATAAATTATTGTTTATTGTTTTAAAGGTCTAACCAAAGGGATCCCCTTTGGTTAGAAGTGAACATCTATTTTGTCAAAATTTAAATAAGTTATAATATATTAAAAGTTTCAATTTTATTATGTATGCTGAATATAATAATTATCTAATGCATTTTCGTTTTAAGGCTCTTAACATGGCTTTATTTGTTGCGATGACTTTTTCAGTTGTTGTGGGTGGAAAGAAGCGTAAAGAGAAGATGAATGGTGACAAAATTTTGGATGTTTGGGGAATCAACAAAGTACTTATTTTGATGGAAAGAAGAGTGAGAAGATGGACGAAGGCGGGATTATGGATTACATAGTGGAAGAATCAACCTGAAGAATCAAGAAGTTTTGAATCTTTTTATTTTTAGGCTTTTGTAAAATGTTATATTCTTTCATTTTTGTAAGGCACTCTTTTTCCCCGCTTGAGTTTTTTTCCCATAGGGTTTTGCTCTTGTGGGGTTTTTTAACGAGGCCTTTTTTTGGTGGATATAAAGGTGATATTATCTAAACTTCCGGGGGAATCTCTTTCTAATGGGTCTTTAGGCCCATAGATTGGTTAAGCATACCTTTCGGCTAGATAATAAGCTTTTATTATCTCTTCAGATGTATCTGTATTTTTCATGAATGAATTTTATCATTCCCCACAAAAAAAAAAAAAAAAAAAAAAAACTAATGAAGTATAAAAAGAAAAGAGGTATTCTAGTCTTATTTAATATAGATATATGTATAATTATATGTATATAAGTTATATATGAGTTAAATTTAGGGTATTAGTTTGATATGTCCCAAATTAACAAGCCAATTATAAATATATCCCTCTTTATTGAATAATTATAAATATGTCCTATGATTAAATTTAACTCATATATAACTTATATACATATAATTATACATATATCTATATTAAATAAGACTAGAATACCCCTTTTCTTTTTATACTTCATTAGTTTTAAAATGTAAGTTTACGACAAAATCCACACATATTTTAGATCAAATTACCATAAATCATGCCGATATATGTAAATCTACAACACCTAAACTTGATTAACATGTTTAGAATAAAAGGTTACAATCTCATATATAGTCTAACATTCAATAGTTGCCACCTCCCTCCCTCCTTCCTTCATTTACCCCGGCCCCGCATGGGCACAAGCTTGAATTAGATTGCTCAGATTTGTCATTCTACTAAAATAAGTTAGTATATATTTTACTGTTGATGACTTATTGGTACACAAGAGTTGCCAAAATTTTAGAGTTAATATTTTAGAGCACAATCACAAGTACATGTATCAGATTTAATAAAATGTAATTGATAAAGGAGGACAAAATTGTCAGATTTAATAAAATGTAATTGATAAAGGAGGACAAAATTGTCTTTTACAAATGTGTAGTTAATAAATTAATCAGGGTTATACTTTAAAATGGGACAAATTCATAATTTGGGATAAATTTGTAATTACAAATAAATATGGGACACAATTATAAACTAGCGTAAAAGCCCGTGCGAGGCACGGACCCGTATAATCACTGAAATAATTTTTCGCATTAAACTGTATAAATATTGTAATAATCTTGTAAATTTTTCACATGAATTTGTAATTAAAAATACGATAAAAGTTAATATTTTTATTTTATCTTATTTTTGGATAGCAATTTATAATATTGCATTGTCATGAACCAAATATTTTAAAATTTGGTTAGGTTTCCTTAAATTTGGATAAATATCTATACGATAATAATAACATTATTATTGTTAATTGGTATATATTAATTCAGATTTCGATGACCTGATTTGAACTTTATCAATTTAAACAACTGAATATAATATTAATAATCATTTTAGCATTATTGTTCGCGTGTGATATGGGCGTACGTGAACTCATGTCATGTTCACATCATAAAAATATATTTGTAAAAAATAGTCAGGTATGTGTGACTATGAGTAGAGTCATTAACAAAATTTCTTAGTTTTACGTAAAAATTATTCATGTGATTGTCCGTTCTTTTTTTTTTTATACATATATATTTAAACATATATTTATATACCCTTTTGAACTCAACTGTCTATTTTTGGCCTACTATTTCATACCCAATATCTAAGTTTTCTAAACTTAGGTTCAACTTAAAATCCAAAAATTTTAATCGTATGATTACACGAATATCAATGACTTATTCATTTATATACATTTTGAAATCTTAAATTTTAAAAAGGTCACTTTTAACTCAAATTCAGTTATATATTTAAATTGCTTAAAGTCTAAATGATTGTTCGAACAAAAATCTCTAATTAACTCACATATTTAAATTTTTATAAATCTAAAAATTATATATGATGCAATTATAATATTTTCCAAAATGTAATCACACTTTATTATTTCAATGAAATATAATTCTATTTATGATTTCAGTAATCTAGTATCTTACATCTACAAGGAGACGGATGTTAACAAATTCAAATTTTTTTATCTAATTTGAGTCACATTTATGTAAAATTCTTAGTTTTATTTTCTATAAATAATAAATACAATAATTTACTTACTCAAAAGGTAAAAATAAAAAAAGGGAAATAGGATAATAAAAGAGCATGTGACTTATCTAATAATATTTTTAAAATAACCATAAAAATCAGAGTAGTACAAAGATCATGCTATGAACTTCGTACTTAGAAGTTATGGGTTCAGTTCCCAGTAGCAACATAAATTTATTTATTTTTGCATTAATTATAACAGAACGACATTTTTTTAATTTTTCAAAATATATGGGCAAAATGGTAATTTCATAGGTATTTTTTTGGTACCTTTTGCCCTTGTGTTATCATTTAATATATAAGCGTAAACGTCCGTGCAAGGCACGGGCAGTGAACTAATTTCTCGTCTGAAACTGTATATATAGAAATAATTTTATAATTAAAAATATGATAAACGATAGGATTTCGATCTGATCGAATATTTTAATAGTTATTTTGTAATATTGCATACCAATTTTTTGAATCAAATATTTTATAATTTGATTAGATTTCATAAATTTTGGATAAATATTCATACGATAATAATCACATAAATAGTTATGATAGTTATATTATTAATTTAATTTTCAATTGCGTGAAATGAATTTTATCAAATTGAACATTTGAGTATAATATAAATAGTTATTGTAATAAAATTGTCCGTTTATAATAGAGGTGAATGTAAACTCGATGATTTTGTTGTAAAAAATTGATCATATATGTAAGACTATATTTTGAGATATATTAAAAAATCTCTGAATATCGACTAAAAGTCATCATATGCTTATCTCAATCATTTTTTCTAAACACATATATTTATACACTTTTAAACTAAAATGTTTAGTTTTAGTCTAATATTTATTACAATATGTAGAAGTTCAATAAAAAATAATGCATGTAAAATATAATAACTTTAATGGCCCACATGTATATGAAATCTTAAATCAATTTTTTTAATTTTATCGTATATTAATCTAAATATATGTTATAACTCAAGCATTATATATTATATATATTGATTAATACATTATATAAAATTCATATGCACCATACTTTATAGTCGAGTTATAATCTAATTGATCATTTTAAATAATTATTGTACTTTTATAATATTTATGATTCAAAAATTTATATTTTTAATTTAATTTGAATGTTAATTATATTATTTTTTATATATAACATAGATCATATTTTTAGAATTTTCATCTTTTTAACATAATTTCAATTATATTTCGTATATATTTAAGTATTTATGTTTTAAGACTAATCATATATTTAACTCATTGAAAGTCTAAATATTTGGTCGATCAAAACCCTCTAATATGACTCACATATTTAAAATTTTATATGCATAAAAGTTATATGATGCAATTATTAATCATGTATGATTTGATAACTAAAATTTACATATTTTTTAAAACCAAATTTTATTTTTAATTTAAATAATTTAACATCTACATGGACACGTATGTAAATAAATCGTTTTCTTTTTGACTAAATTACATTATATATTGTGTATTTTTTTCCTATATCAATTATTTAAAGTGGCAAAAAAATTGTAGAATATGCTCAGTCGATTAAAATATTTTTTATAATTTTATTTATCCAATATTTTAGAAATAATATGAACCAATATTTCATTTGCTCAAAAAAGAAAAAGGATGAGATAAAAAGAGAGGAGATGTGGTTTATCATATAGGATTTTTAACCAAAACTCAAAATCAATTGTAGCACAATTGACAAAGACATGAGTTTAAGAGTTAAAGGTTAGGGGTTCGAATCTCTACATAAGCATAATTTCACTAACTTTTACATAATTATTGAAGGATGACATTTTTGTAATATTTAAAAAAATAGGGATAAAATTGTAACTTCACATCCATTAAAATGGCAAACTTTGCCCTTTTGTTCTCCTTTAATATATAGTAATAGATGATCTTTTAAAATGGGACATATTAGAAAAAAACCCTTTTTTTTTTTTTACTTTGGTTTCTAGCAATTAGGGCTTCAATTTGGGTTCCATTTTAGTTAGGATTTTTCTTAAATATGGGTTTTTTCCTTAATAACAAAGCAAATTTCATTAACTCAGATCATCCAAAACTATGGATGCAATATCAGGGGTAAGTTATCCTCTATGAAGATACAAGCGCCTCAAACACAGAAATCCGTGTCAAAGAATGCGCAACCTTATTAATCAGTGTTGTCCTTTACATGTAACTGTTGAATCTGATTGTAAAACGAGCATTCATCTTTTAACGTCCGATATGATTATTCCTTGGAACTGCACTTGCATTTGTATCGAGGCAACTGGATAGCAAAACAAGCTTGATCATTCCAATGATTCTTTTCTCTAATTTCACTGCATCAGGTGCTTGATCCATCGATCTGGTGGTCGTGAAAAATGTCTACCAGATTTTTAAGATGCATCGTAATTTCCAAATGAACATGTTTAAAATTTAATTACCCATTGCCAAAATGGATTCTTGATCTATAGCACACAAGTAATTACAATATGAAGTTTACTCTATTAAGAGTTAATTGCAAAAAAGTGACCAGATTTTACACTCATTTTCAAAAAAGTGGCCAGACTTTCAATTTTGCAAAATGGTGATCAGACTTGCCTTTTTCCTTTCAAAAAAGTGGCTGGAGATAATTTTCTGCTTATTTGGCAGGGGTAAAATGGGAAAAATATGTTATTTTACTAAAAAAAAATGCTAAAAACCCCAAAAATTAACCAAAAAATTCCCAAATTAATATGTATCACCATATGATTGGTTATATTCGTAATAATAATAATAATGTAACCCCATGCATACACATAAATTGACTAATTAAATCTTGACAACTCATATTTGTGAATTTTTTTTGGTGAATTGATGTGCATACATGGGGGCATTATTATTATTACGAATATAACCACTCATATGTTGACACATATTAATTTGGGAATTTTTGTGAACAATTTTTCAGATCTCTAGCATTTTTTTCTCATTTTACCCTTGCAAAAAAGCTGAAAATCGCCTACAGCCACCTTTTTGAAAGGAAAAAGGCAAATCTGGCCACCATTTTGCAAAATTGAAAGTCTGGCCACTTTTTTGAAAATGAGTGTAAAATTTGGCCACCACTTTGAAGTTTACTCTATTAACTATAATTGAAACAGCCAGATGAACACACTCCTAGTCCTAGCTAAAAACCTTGAAAGAAAATAATGTACTCTAAAATAAACCATTTTAACCTTTCATGCTAAATAAAATAATAATTTATCAAATAATTGAATGGGAATGACAAGACTGACTATATATCATGAAAATGGTAGCACCTCATAAGACTACTGACTAGTGACTACACTCTAAAAAAAGTATTAGAGGTTCTTATCGATTTTCATCATGCAGATCTTGAAATGGGATAATGTGGCCCACAGATTCCTCAGGAAAAAAAATATAGAGAAAAAAAAAACTTTAAATTAGATCTAAGACTGAAAACTAGTCTAAATGTTACAGAGTTAGAGAAGGCGTAGGCCAAGATGTTAACGACCCACAAGACAAAAAACCATGACGACGGAAAAGAAACCGATGAAGAACAAGAACACTGGTGTGCAGTTTCTCCATAATAATCAAGTCTCAAGTATTTTCTTACGCTCTCCCAGCCTGTCTGGCCTCGAGGCAAAACCACCTCGAACTTAGCATTCATGATGAGACACTTCTGCATATATCCAATCTTAGAATCAGGCACCTGCAGCCAAGTAGAATATATGATTTTGCTTAGCCTTCAAAAAACAGTAAACAGATGACTACAAAGTGTGACGAAAAGATTTCCAAATTTAGAACCTGTGGGCTTATTCTTCCACATCCATTCTTCAGCACCCTGAAGTCCCTGCGCCAGAAGAGATACAATATACATGATGCTAAGCAATTAAAGGAACAGCTAGAAGGCATTCAAAAACACATTATCACATACCTGCTGGAATCGTGAGGGATCATTTACTGAGCTAGCCACCGCTGGTGATTGTTTATAGGCAAGATCCTACAGTGCAAAATATTTCTGGGAAAGGTCAAACCAAATACAAAACATATGGCATTAATATGGATTCTTGTTAGTACTTTCATCCATAAAATCAATAAACATATCTTGTAACACTTCAGACAAAAAGGCACAAGCTATTTG
Source organism: Kitagawia praeruptora (assembly GCA_037693485.1). Classification (NCBI taxonomy): domain Eukaryota; kingdom Viridiplantae; phylum Streptophyta; class Magnoliopsida; order Apiales; family Apiaceae; genus Kitagawia; species Kitagawia praeruptora. Next base: position 41,717,129 of record CM075347.1, read on the forward strand.
GCTGAGTAAGTGGCATAAAAAGAAGATGAACAGCTTCATATTGATATGACAGTAATATAAAAGAACTACCGGCCCAGGCCCAGGCCCAGGCCCAGGCCCAGGCCCAGGCCCAGGTGAAATGTTTTACAGAAAAATATGTTAAACATAGCATCAATTTCTTGTCTGTCACTGCAAACAATTTTTACCACTTATGCATATTACTTGGGTTATAAATATATAAAACAGTTACATACCTGACTACCTTGGTGACCTGCATATCCAGGAGCCTGATACTGAATATTTTGAAATAAATGGGTAAGTAAAGATATTTCAAGAAGCATATATCTAACCAAATGTTTTGTTTTAAAGAACTCACTGATGAAGATTGAGAGGGTTGTTGCAACTGTTGTGGATAGCGGAACTGGGGTAGAAGTTGTGACTGGATTTGACTTTGAGGGTTGGGAGGAACTTGCTGCGTAGACAACCCTTGGGGTTGAAACTGACTTTGAGGCTGTTGAACTGAGGATTTCTGTAGTTGTTGTGACTGCTGCTTTTCAAACGATGACAGTTCCTCTGGCTTTTCCCACTGCAATTTCATGTCAACATACAATATTAAACAAGGATAAGTACTAAAATTTACAATGGGAGAAGCACCCAAGTTGGAACTTTTTCAAATAGCAAAAAACTTTACTTTGCTTTCACCAGTTGTACTATTGTAGTAGTATTTGAATCCTTCAGGAGAGGTATGTTCTGTCCAGTTGCATTTCAAAGGAACCACTGCATGTGTAATTTCAGGAATAACTGAAGCCGCAGTTGCAGCAGGTCCATCTGTAACTGGAGGGATAACCTTATTATTGGCACTTGTCTGTGGAGTCATTCCAGGCCACGACTGCAGGAGAATAGTTTTCAGCAGGAGATATATCAGAAAGCAACTACATCCACTACTCATATCAAGACTTAGTGGAATGAAACGAACGCGAGTGGAGTTTAATTTTATGGTAGCTCAATATGTAATAGAGTCGATATAAGAACGTATGGGGGAGAACGTCCAGAAAATTATTAAACTTGTAAATAAATTAGTAGTTTGAAAACATAGAATAGGTTGTCATCCAGCAACTACAAACTTAATCCGTGTACGGTACCTGCTGAGAAGTAGCATTGGGACCTTGCTGCATCGCAAAACTTTGATTTGATGGTTGCATCATCTGCAGCTGTTGCTGGATCTGCGAGAATGCTTGCTGTGATGATTGAAGCCTTGCCTGCAGAGCTTGTGTCTGCTGTGACAGCATCTGTGCTGTTAACTGAGAAGTTGACTGGTGTAGAGGTTGAGGAAATTGCTGCTGTGGATTTAACTGCTGTTGATTTGCCATACCAGAGAGAGGATGTGGTACATTAGTATTTGATGGGATTTGTGCTGCAGCAGGTGATAGACTCTGCTGGTTTTGAGATTGTGAAACAGGTAGCTGTCCATTTACACCAGGCAGCTTTTGAGATGAAAATGTTTGACTATAAGGAGTTTGAGCTCGTAAAGGAATGGATTGTGTAGGTTGTGCAGCAGAAGTTTGTTTCTGAGTCTGAGAGTACGATGCTGATGATTGTGACTGCATTGGAGATGGGTACTGCTGCGATGACTGATATGGCTGTTGATGTAGAGGTGATATTTGCTGGCTAAAAGATGGGACTTGCGGCTTCGACTGGTTATAATTCTGCAAAGGTTTCAAAGATTAAGAAAGGGGGGGGGGGGGAATTCACTAGTACTTCACACAGCGAGAGAACAAGAAAGGCAGAATCTAAGTAAAAACATACCTGAGGTAATGTCGATGACGACGAAGCTGGGAACACAGAAGGAGGACCATCTGCAGAGCCACTATAGCCGCCAGTGGAAGACCCACCCTAAATTGTTCACAAAAACATTGATACTGGTTATGCTGTGTAGACAAGTCAACATAATTACAATTGATGTTATGAAGTTGGGTACAGGCCTACAGCGACATAAAAGACTTAAATATCAATCTTTTATATTCAAGTCAAAAGCCAATATCTCACATATTATTCTACAAGCCACACTTAACAACATATTGGTCCAAAGCTCGATAACTATTTCGTATTTACCACAGTATTCACGTTATATATGGATATTGGTAGATGACGGACTACGGATTTGCAGGCAACAGTTTTGGGAGACAAATTTGGAAAATACTCATAATTAACTCACCTGGAAGTGTTTGACCGATGAAATACTACAATTTATCAACTACCTTAAAGTACTGCCAAAACATCTACTCAAAACTAATCCTCACTGACTAAAACTCAAAATATACTCTGTAGTCATAACTGCCTCCATTCTGCAATTAGTGACTTTAAGCTACTTTACCAGAGACCAAAAACTGTAAACACTGTTACACTCCAATTACAACTTATTGTGTTTATTTACATTTAATAATGGGAAATAATGAATGGTACCCCTCTGGTTTTGGCTTTTACGAATGGTAACACTACTTGTTTTTGACTTACAAATGGTACCACTGTGTAAATATGATTTGCTATTAAACCAGCAACTCCGTCCATCAAACGTTAATTAAACGTTACAAGTAGTGGTACCATTCGTAAAAGCCAAAACCGGAAGGGTACCATTCATAATCTTTTTATAATATAAATAATTAATTGATTACCTTTTTCAACTAAAACGTATAATCTTTTCTATACTTTCGAACAAAAAATTCCTTATTTTCTAAAAATACCACGGATAACATTTATATAATTATTATCAAATCATCTCATTTAAAAATTTAAGCCTCCAAAATTCATATTTAAAAAAAACAATTTAAATTAATGAAAAAAAACATATAATATTAAAAAAAAAAAAACATGCATCGCACGGGTTTTATGCTAGTAGACTCCATATGAATTTCTTTAAAATAAATAAAAAATACGAGATTTAAAACCCAAAATGGAACTGTTGAACCCCTAAGAGAATACAAATAAAATTTATAAATTTTAATTAAAAAATTGAATATTTCTTACTGAGTCCGGCGACCTGATTTTTAAAAAATCAGGGGCCAACCCCGATTTTTATGTCAGCACTGAACAATAATTTTGTTTTTGCTTAACATTGGTGAGCTAATTTATGACATTTTTTTTGCTAAACAATAATTTATGAATAATAATTTCTTAATTTTTTTGCTGAACAATAATTTATGAATAGTACCCTTCTGGTTTTGACTTTTACGAATGATACCACTACTTGTAACGTTTAGTTAACGTTTGATGGACGGAGTGGCTGGTTTAATAGCAAATCATTTACACAATGGTACCGTTTGTAAGTCAAAAACAGGTAGTGGTACCATTCATAAAAGCCAAAACCAGAAGGGTACCATTCATAATTTCCCTTTAATAATTAATACCGTAAAGTGCACTAGAAACAAAAAGGAAGTGGTCAATAGGGTAGTTTTTGGACAGGTGACTGAACCTAGATAAGTGCAACACTTAATATGTAAATATAACAGGAAGTCCAAAACAATATTTAAAGAGGAACAGGGTAACTAATTAAAGATAATCCTAGACTTTCTTAGAGCTGGACAGAGGATTTCAATGCCTTTCTATTGATCATTATTGTTCTCGAGCTTGATCAATTATGACATCATTTAAGCAGATACTGGTAACAGAATGGAAAGGCTGTACACCCGTGCAGCTAGCATCAAGTGTCTTCAAGAGCGACTAACTAGTGCAACCTATGTAAAAGATAGCATTCCAATACCAACGTAACCAAACCAAACCTAGGGACATCTGACCTTTTGACTTATTTTGCTGAACACTGAAACTTTGACATCACTTTACTTTGGTAGTGTTACTATCTAGCACCAATCAAAATAATTTTTGCAAGACTCGGCTATTAACACAATTTCCGGACAATGTTTCAATCCAATAGCTGTAAAGCACAAAAATTCAGCCACCAAGTCTTTTACTCAAAGGATTTTAAAGAAACATTAAGATGAGATACCAACCAGTACCATTAAGAATACATAATAAACATGTTTACAAGCATAATGTTATAAACAATATAAGCTTCTTCTTACTGGTGTTGTAGGTGCTTGAAACCGGGTATGTGCCCCAACAGAAGATGGCGCCTGATTCTGCGGACTCATTGGATGCCAGGGATTTGGCAGATTCTGATTGTGTATAGTCTCAACTGTGTTTGGCATTGGCCTGCAAGATTAAGCATTAGTATAAAAAGTGTCTACTGTAGAGAGCAAGGTGGATTAAATTATAACCATGCAATCAAATTTTAAAAAAAAATTGAAAAAAGTGTTAAAAGACGGCCAGAATTACCTAACCCCTGGAGGTTGAAACCTAGGACCAAAACCAGGACCACCAAAAGAAGGAGCATTTCTGAAAAGATAATAAACTGAGGATTTTAGAAACAAGTAATTAATCAATCTTCAAATAGATAAAATCTCGCAACATTGATAACTAACTAAAGCTTAATGGCAGCTCTGTAGGGCTCGAAAAGATTTAACTGAACAAAAAACTTCTAATCTTTTAAATGTAAGGAATCCAATTTTCATCTTGCCTTTTTAGCTTGTGGTCCAAACCACCATTTGAAAAACGTAAAGTTTTGTGCCTCTCAACATACTTCTGAGGGGGATAATAAAATTTCTTTTAACAAATTAGTGAATCCATTCCTGATTCAATTACAAACTTCAAGAAATTTTGGAAGAAAAATAAGCCCTAGTAAGAATTACTACCCAGTAATATGTTTAGAGATCTTTAAAAGACATTTTGCAAATACATCCTAAAAAAATCTAATCACAACACAGTTGTTGAAAATCTAAAACTAACCTCACTTCCCCTGGTCTTGACCTTTTGGGATCAGCAAAGCGAACAGTTAGTGGCTGATCACAACCCTAAAATTCAAAGACAACCAGGTTATTACTTACAAATAGGACCAACGACAAACAAACAAATATATAATGAAGCTTACTCTCATTATATAAGTTCCACTTAGTGAATTTATCGCAGCCATTGCCGATTCTCTACTCGAATATTTCACGAACCCACATCCTTCAATAAACTCAAAAAATATTAGGATTTGATATTAACAAAATTATAAATAATGTACATAAACCAGAACACCAACCCTAAAGATTTATATCAAAATCAAATCAGAGAAGCATTAAGCAGGCAAATAAATCAGAGAAAACCAAGAGAACAGACGTGTACCAAATATAAACAGTCAGGAATTTTATAATATAACATACTACTTAAAATATTTAAAAGTCAATAAATTCCGAATATAGGTTAACAATAATCTCAATCACCACATTCCATTCCCATTACACAATTCAGGCTGATGTTAGAAGAGAAGTGGCCGATTTCACAGAACTCATACATTTAGTTACTAAATCCTATAATATTTTGGGGAAAAAATGCATAGGTCAAAAATTGTACAGTACGCTCAGATATTTACGAGTGTCTGGAAAAATTTAGAGCAACAAATTGTGTTGCATATTGGCATCAGAGAAATATAAAATCTTCATTGCCTTTTTTGCTTTTTGCACACCCACAAACCAGACATGTATATGTATGCAAAGAGTAACAAAATAGATAAAATAAATTGAGACAAAAAAAATAGTATCCACCACTTGCAGAAATAGAACCATCAACCATACAACTAAATATGTACATGATTGAGAAATGCGAGCAAGAGAACTAACCACGACTCTGCTTCATTTCATCACGCATGAGATACACATCTTCAACACTACCATATGGTGAAAATATCTGTAGCGAAATAAAAGTTTATCAGTATATCGGTTATATCTTCTGACACTAAAGTACAAAACTCCGTAACCTTCTTGAAACAAGAAGTGGCATTGAATAGCCAATGGAAGAAAGAAACAAGGGCATGGTTCTATCGAGATGCAAGAAAATAATACACAGTAAAGGCATTAAAAATTATAAAGCGCCTCCATGAAATACATGTACTTAAGACTTGCCTCTTCAACTTCCTTTTCTATAGCTTGTTTGTTCAGCGAGCCAACAAACAATTTGTACTCAACTGCACCTAACAAACAACACAAACCATCAGAAATGCAATACAAGAGTTATACTCGACAAACAAATCAGAAATCGAAGGCAATCCTATAACCCAATATAAATTTTTTCTCATCTTCTCCACCTTACAACCCCATAATTAAAAGCAGACCAATTCATTTTGCCAGTTTTTCCTAAAGAAAACAATAGCTTTAAGTTGTATATGACATTGAGGATTTTGAAATTCTCCCGATAAAAGTTAAAATTAAAAAGAAACAGGAACCATGACTAAAACATACCTTGTGCACAAAAAGGATGCAAATAAGAAAATAAGCAACATATTACATTTAAAATTTAAGTGCAGTACAATTGGTAGCAACATAAATTACCAAGGCGTTCTCGCTCCCCATCAGCGTATCTCACTTGGATAGGACCCACACCCTGAAACAAATGCATACTAAGTATCAACTGAAATCAAGTAATAGACGTGAAAGAAAAAGCGACATACCCCGGGTAAAGTGTGCTGATTATGTAAAGCTTTTATAGCCCTATCTGCTTCAACTGAAGTAGCATATTTTATAAAACAACATCCTGCAGGAAGCCAAGAGTTTGTATCCAGATTTCATTAGCTACAGCTAACCACATAGTGGGGGATGATGGAATGAAACAAATGCACATGTGATATTACAAACACCGAATTCACGATAATTAGGTCAAATTTGCAAGGATGCACGTAAAATGAGGTGCATCATCTACAATAACTTTCGTAGTTCCTAAATAATTTTTATACCAATGTTCACAGGATATGTAGCAACTACTAGTTGGATCCAAATAAAAGTCATAACTGTATGGTACAAAAATAAGACTACATCTTTTCCCCTGTTACACCAGTTTTTTATAATCATAATGACATCCCACATGTGTATAGTACTTAATCTGAACCCCTTGCAACAAAGGGTAGCTAGAGATCAGGATGTAACCAAAGGCATATACATGACAGTTCAGTATCAGTAGGGTGGGGCAACGGCCTCTTAAAAGGTTAGATGGATAAAAATTATTAAAATTACATGTACATTAAAACCGCACTGAACAATGGTACAAACAGGAGCCTGGACGCCTATTATATTGTACGATCACTGTATTTGAGCTACTGCCAGAATGATTACATACGCAACTTGGTTTGAAATATATGGCCTAGGGATTCCCTCCTGAGGACATCCTCACAGACCAACCTCCTAATACCACAAAATCGCAGGAATTTAAATTTTCTAAAACTAACGATTAAAATAACTTTTTTTATTTCATATGGCCTAATGGTCCCCTCGGAGTTTTAGAGATCAACATCGGAAGACCACAAAAAATGCTCTTCAAAATGTTAAGAATTTATATTTCCTAGAACTAATGACTAAAGAATATATATATAAAGTCACATAAATCATAAAAGTATTAGGAAACATACAATGTTGCAACATTGTATACAGTAGCACAACTACATCTTTCAACTAGCATTAGCCATCTATGGCTTGTATCCTAGTATCCTAATTGTCATCTCATCAACACTGATTCCCATAGGCAAAGTACAACACCATGCACCCAAATTGGCAGATATTGAACTTCAAAAGATCCCAAGGAAACAGTCAACTTTAAACCACTGAACAAATATGGGAAAAAGGATGACTTCAAGAATTACTATGATAGAGAAGTCTGGAAATATTGGAAGTATGGCCGCTTGTCACTCGTACAAATGCACATTCACATTAGTTCTGCATCAAACAATGGACCATTTCGATACAAATAATTGTGTCCCAGAACTAGACTCAACTATTATCCACAAAAATCATGTATGAAAAAGGTTTATCCCATATAAGGATAAACCTATCGAGGTTTATCTCAACTATTAACTGATGAGGTGTAGACCTAACGAGGTATCAAAGAGTCATCCCACATAAGTCTGGAGCAACCAAATAGATCACTGGATGCCATTGCAGCATTCACGGAAATCTGCATCCGCACTTGACCAAAAAAGTAGTCTAATACGAACCACGCAGAGAAAGATAGCATTCACATATCAAACAGTGTACGATATAACAGCTCAATGCCCAATAACATTGTGTAATATAGTATGTCTGACGGCCTCGACAAAATTTAAACTAATTGTGCAGTTTAACCAGCGATGATGGATTTTCACTATATGATTATCACATGAACCAAAGAAGGTGACCCAAATATATTAACTATGCTTATTGGAAGTATTCTATATATATAAACTAAAAAGGTATAGACATGATGCAGAAAACTGATAAAATTTAACCAAAATTAAGCAATATATAAAAGAAACCAATAACTAAAATTCCTCGTAAGATCAGAGTTAGAGCTGAAATTGGTATCAACATTTAAAAGAATCTGTAAATGCAATGGCTATGCCAGTAAGATACAAAGAAGCCTTATGAAAGTTATGATTAAGCTGTTCATCTGATTTGCAAGTACTTTACAAACTACATACTACAAACAACAATAAGATAGCTCAGAGCTTTCCACTTGCAGAAGGTATTAGCCTCACTGAATGATTTACAATAATGTAAAGAATATGTAGTCCGAGTTGAGCAAGTACGTCTCAAGAAACTAAATATTTCAAACAACAATAAGAACATTTCAGAACGAAATTGAAAGGCAATATGATATTAAAATACTGCCGAATAACCAAGTATATTGTCTCTATCAAACCAACTTAAAATGCCAAATAACCATGTCGAAGGCAATCTTACCACCTTATATTAGACAGAGCAAGCAACTGACCACTAATGGAACATAACTGATTCAACTACCATCAGACACAGGTGAATTTTCCTTTGATTGTTTGGACTTGCAAACAGCAAACAAATATAGACACCACCCAAAGAAAACTGTCAACAAATCCACGATAATCTTGATGTTGTCACATGAATTGTAAACCACAACATATGAAGCACAATTGCAGCCTTCAGAGTGAATAAACAAAAGAAACATATTTATATTAATGAAGCCACAGAGTGCTCTCATTGACAAAGCAAGCCCATGAAAGAAAACGATATCAATATTGATGACAAACAATGGTCCAGCACCAATCCATTACATTCATCCAGAATAGAATTCAGTTATAGCTATGATCCAGATGAAGAACGTAGTTGCCATTCACCATAAGAAATTAATGAGAGAAATTAACAAATAAACTAGCAAAGATAAATTATCATATCCTTGCACTGAACAATGATCCTGAAACCAATGAGATGGAAAGTGACCACAAGACCAACAAGATTAATTTCACCCTCACACTATTAGATGCCTAATATTATCGCAGAATTCGGAAGAACAATGAGAGAATTAGATGGGTAATAGTGATAGAAACCCTTGAACGTCAGGTACTTGCAGATAAAGGTATATATATGGAGAGAGAGTTCGTGGAAGTGTCCAAAGGAATTCCTTTTCTGAGATATAATTATAAATAAAAGTCTTAGCGATTCGATTTATACGCAACTAACTAACAATAATCGACTCGAAATGTCTACTCTAGTCCACTCTTCAGTAACTGATATAGTATGCTTGCACAATTTAACTATGATGCAGGTGATCGTCTAAAAGTCCTAACACACACCAACGGCAGCCTGAAATTGATTCGACAGAAAGTAACCACGTAATAAAGAGTATAAATTCCTATGGACATACACTAACACCAACAGCAGAACTAAAGTGGGAAAATTCAAGAGAAAAGATCACACACACATAACTAAACAATGGAACATATTCAGATTCCATTCAAATAACATTCATCACTCATACAAACAAAAATATGCAGCCACTATCAAAACGTTGGGAATGATTTCTTTACGACTAAATCCAATAGAGAATATCCTAAGAACAATCTACCCCATATAATTCAGGAAAGATCATCCAAGAAGTAAACATGACACTCAGCCACATTTGACACCTCATTAAAGGTCCCCCAGACTACTTTGTCCATCCACACTAATAAAAGGAAACGGACCAACGACAAGGAGATTCACAAAACTAGATTGCAGACACATTTATATTCATGCATCCACGTATTTACGTCCAATTTAGATGCACATTTTAGAGCATTCAACACAGAAAGCATCTATATATTTTTTTTGTTACATTGTTTTACTATCTGATAAGATAAACAGCATTCTCTTAAAGTGTCACTTTTTGAACAAAGACAGCCTCGTCAAAAAATGTCATAATTACGAATGCTACAATGGTAACAGATACTCCTTTGCAAAACATCTTAATTTTTTTACATCAGCTATCGACAGATGAAGAACAGCAACATCTAAGGCTTCCCCCTTCTCAATCAAAAGATTGATTTTTAGGGTTTAGTCTTTGCCTTCTTGGTAGACAGGACGAACATACAAGATAGATCGCACCCAAGACCAAGAAGCCAACAGGTGTCGGGAAAATTAATTGAGATGAAACATAGGCTAAAGATGCTCCTCTCAGCCCCTCAAAGGACCTGTAAACAGAACCTATAAAGAAAAAATTAATCATAGTAGAGTATATATGCATACCTTGCTGCTGCCCAGTTTTCTTGTCCTTGATCAGAGCAACCTCCAGAACGCGTCCATGTTGATCAAACAACGGTCGTATCTGACAGAAAAAAGGGCACAATTAACATGGCTGTCATGGATAACGTTATTAACTTAATTATTAAGCAGTAATCACAAAGCATAACATATACATAAACCAGATAGGTGGGGAACCATCAACCATCTGTAAACATATAATAACTCAACAAATCATTCAACTTACTTCTTCTTCGGTGGCTGTCCTTGGAACAGAACCAACAAAAAGTTTGGCGAATGCACCCCCATCATGATTATCTAGAAAAGAATTATACACCGGTCTGAGAAACGATACTAAGAAAGCAAAGAATCCATATTCAAAATTAAGTTGCAAAACTGACTACATATTCCACAAACAAAAGCAAAGAATTTAACGTTATGATTACTCAACCACTGTAAGTCTGTAACAAAAACGAACAGCAAAACAATAATGTTTGCCCACCAAAACCAACATTTGAAATTCAAATCTTATACTTTGGCGTCCCAATACATATGCAATAAACGAATACCAGAGGGACTAGAAAAGCTGAACACGTCTATTACTCAATACTTAATACAATTATATGATTATATTAGCAAACACATACAAAACATATCCTTAAACTAAATACACATATATCCCACTCATCAACCTAGCTTAAAACAATAAAATTTTCACAAATACCGCCTTTGATCAGTATGCAAAGATAAAAACTTATCCAAGTACCTCAAAACTCAACTTCGTATTAAATCTACAACATTGGTGTAATAATCATTCAAGCTTCACACAAAAACAATAGAAACATTCCAAGTTCCATTAGCATATAAACATTACAATTAATCTCAATACACTAAATAACGAATACAAATAACAATCAGTAGCTCAAACTCAAATTTGAATAAGAAACGATAACTATACACATTACACACAACAATCAGAAACTACCTAGAGATACCGCAGGAGGTGAAAAAGGATACCCTCGCTTCTGGCCAGTAATTGGACCCTGTTGATCAAAATTACCTGTTCTGCCACCCCCACCACCAGTAATTGGACCCTGTTGATCGAAATTATCCATACCGCTACATCCTCCTACTGCAACTGGACCCTGTTGATCAAAATTGACCACACCGACACCTCCACCACTTATTAGACCCTGATGATCAAAACCTCCTCCACCATTTATTGGACCCTGCTGATCAAAATTATCCATACCGTTACGTCCTCCTACCACAATTGGACCTTGTTGATCAAAATTACCCATACCGCCACGACCTCCACCAGTAACTGGACCCCGTTGATCAAATTTAACCACACCGCCATGTCCCCCACCGCTAACTGGACCCTGATCAAAACTACCCATACTGCCACATCCTCCACCACCAATCGGACCCTGTTTATCATAATTTACAGCACTGCCACGTCCTTCATTAGTAATACCCCGTTGATCGAAATTAACAGCACCACCACGTCCTCCACCACCAAATGGACCCCATTCATCAAAATTACCCGTTCCTCCGCGTCCCTGTTGATCAAAATTACCCACACCACCACGTCCTTCACCAGAATGATCAAAATTAACCACACCGCCACGTCCTCCACCAGTAATTGGACCCCGTTGATCAAAATTAACGGCACCACCACGTCCTCTACCACTAATTGGACCCTGTTGATCCAAATTACCCATACCACCACGTCCTCGTTGATCAAAATTACTCACACCACCACGTCCTCCACTCGTAATTGGACCCTGTCTATCAAAATTACCCATACCGCCACGTCCTCCACGACCCTGTTGATCAAAATCACTCATACCGCCACGTCCTCCCTCACTAATCAAACCCTGCTGATCAAAATTACCTGAACCGCCACGTCCTCCACCACTACCTGGACCCCGTTCATCAAAATTAGTCCTACCGCCACGTCCTCCACCACTATTCGGACCCTGTTTATCGAAATTACCACGTCCTCCACGTCCTCCACCGCCTCGAAACCCCGGTCCACGTCCTCCACCACTACTCGAAAACCTAGGTGGACTATTTAAACCACCACGGTCACGACCGCCACTCGAAAACCCCGAATTATAATAACTAGCCGTTGGACTAGTGTAATCCTTATTATTGTGATGATTTTTGATTGGATAAGCATCGTCGCCGCGAGGAGGTGGCGGAGGGAGAGGGGTTCTAGAGTTCCGGTAGGGCCGTGAGTCGCCGTAGCGATCGGCGGCGCCGCCGCGGTGTCTATCCATGGAGAATTGAAATTGTAATTGAAAACCCTAGATGATTTAATTAGGGATTTTGGGGAGTGTTTGAATTGTTTTTAAGAAATAATAAAGGGAGTGTAGTTCTGATGTATGTAGTCAGAGGTGTATATATAGTGTGGACTACGCCAACGTCAGTAACTGCATCCATGATGTGCATTGTGCACGGTTAAATTATTAAAAAAAGAATAGTCTTTTTAAAGGGTGTTGGATCAAAATATCATAATTTGAAAGAAAATTGTCACAAATATCATAATCTGAAAAGTTGGTTACAAATATCACTCCAAAACAAAGTTGCGTGTAGCGTTTTCAAATTTTATACAAAAACGCTACATCGTGTAGCGTTTCATATTTTTTTTTTTATTTTTTTTATTGATAACGCTAACTAAAGTTTGGTTTTAGCATGTAGAAACACATTCTAAAGTGGTGTCTTCCAAAACACATTCTAAAGTGGTGTCTTCCAAAACACATTTTAAACTTGTGTCTTCCAAAACACATTCTAAAGTAGCGTTAACACTGAAAACACATTCTAAACTGGTGTCTTCTCCCCCCAAAACACAACATAATCTAGCGTTACTTAAAAAAAAAAAAAAAATGAAAACACATTCTAAAGTGGTGTCTTCCAAAACACATTTTAAACTTGTGTCTTCCAAAACACTTTCTAAAGTAGCGTTAACACTGAAAACACAGTGTCTTCTCCCCCAAAACACAACATAATCTAGCGTTACTAAAAAAAAAAATGAAAACAGTGAAGACGCTACACGAAGTAGCGTTTTGACTGAAAAAATGAAAACGCTAGACGCCATTGTGTTTTGGAGTGATAGATGCAACCAACTTTTCAGATTGTGATATTTGGGACCATTTACTTCAAAATTGTGATATTTGGGACCTTTTTTCCTTTTTAAACTATCTTATAATTTTATTGTTTTTGAAAAGCAAACTATCTTATAACTAGCGTAAATGCCCGTGCAAGGCACGGACACTGAACTAATTTCTCGTCTGAAAATGTATATATTAAAATAATTTTGTAATTAAAAATATGATAAACGATAAGATTTCGATCTACCGAATATTTTTATAGTTTTTTTTTGTAATATTGCATACCTTTTTTTAACCAAATATTTTATAATTTGAATAGATTTCATAAAATTTGGATAAATATTCATACGATAATAATCACATGTATACTTATGATTGTTAAATTATTAATTTAGTTTTCAATTGCGTGAAATGAACTTTATCAAATTGAACATTTGAGTATAATATAAATAATTATCTTAATAAAATTATCCGTTTATAATAGATACGTATGTAAACTCATTGATTTTGTTGTAAAAAATTGATCGTACATGTAAGACTATATTTTGAGACATATTACAAAATCTCTTAATGTTGAATAAAAGTCATCCTTATGTATGTCTCAATCATTTTTTCTAAACATATACATTTATACATTTTTAAACTTAAATTTTTAGTTTTAGTCTAATATTTATTACACTATATAGAAGTTCAATAAAAAATTTGGTAAATTGAAATATTTTTATATTATAATTTTGAATTATTTTTTAACTCAATTTTAAAATTTTATAAATATTTCAATCGATATAAAATATGACAACCTTAATGACCCGTGCATGTATATGAAATCTAAGATCAATTTATTTTTTTAAAATCTTATATTGATCTAAATATATGTCATAACTCAACCATTATATATTATATTATATTATATATTGATATATGTACCATACTTTATAGTTGAGTGATAATCTAATTTATAATTTTAAATATTGTACTTTTGTAATATTTATGATTAAAAAAATTAAATTTTTTTAATTTCAATTTGAATGTTAATTATATTTTTTTTTTTATATAACATAGATCATATTTTTAGAGTTTTCATCTTTTTAACATAATTTCAATTATTTTTTCGTATATATTTAAATATTTATGTTTTTAGACCAATCATATATTTAAATCGTTGAAAGTCTAAATAGTTGGTCGATCAAAACCCTCTATGACTCACATATTTAAAATTTTATATACATATAAGTTGTGTGATGCAATTATTAATTATGCATAGTTTGATAACTAAAATTTACATATTTCTTAAAACCAAATCTTATTTTTTATTTAAATAATTTAACATCTACATGGAGACGTATGTAAATAAATCTTTTTTTCTTTTTGGACTCGGTTACATTATTTATAATCTTTTTTTTCTATATCAATTATTTAAAATGGTAAAAGAGAATTGTAGAGTATGCTCAGTCGATTAAAACATATTTTATAATTTTATCTATCCAATATTTTAAAAATAATATGAACCAACATTTCATTTACTAAAAGAAGGATGAGACAAAAAGAGAAGACAAAATTGGTTAAGAAATGAGTTTGAGAGTAGAAGGTTAGTGATTCGAATCCCAACACAAGCATAATTTTATTATTTTTTACATAATTATTAAAGGATGGTATTTTTGTAATATTTTTAAAAATAGGGGTAAAACCGTAACTTTATACCCATTAAATTGGCAATCTTTGCCCTTGTGTTGAAGTTTAATATGTAGTAATAGAGTAATAGATAATAAAAGGATAGCATTTTTGCAATTTTTTTAATTTACTGGGATAAAATAAAAATTTCACAGTTATTTTATTGATACTTTTCACCTTGTTTTGTCTAACTGCAGAAAAATCTAAAAAAAAAAGAGTTATATAAATAATACAATCTAATATTTTTATTTAACTCAAAAATTAAAACAAAAATGGAAAGTAAATAAAATAAGAGGAGAATGTGTGGTTTATCTATTAAGACTTTTGAAGTAAACACAAGTGATTCAGTAGCACACTGGTTATGACATGAACTTCTTTAAAAAGAGGTTTGGGGTTTGATTCCTGGGTAACACAAATTTATATATTTTTTGTATAAATAGTAAAATAGTGGCATTTTTGAAATTTTTTAACATAAAAGGGTAAAATTGTAACTTCACAGTCATTAAAAGGACAAACTTTGCCCTTATGTTCTCCTTTAATATATAGTAATAATAGAAGATTAGTGCAAGGTTATTCTTAAAATTTTAAATTTTTAGAATAAAAAAAAAAATGTTAATGTATTTCAACTTTATTTATATTTCTAGATCTGATATAATTACTGTTAATTCTAAGACTTTTGTATAAATAAATTTAGTTTTACATCTTATAATTATGATTAATCTGACATGAAAGCTCGAATAATAATGATTAAAAATGATAATAAAAAAAAAGGATAATCAAAATGTAGTGTGAATTTTATCTTATCCATGTTTTGCTTGTTATAGTTTACTATAAATTAATTTTTTATTTTTTTATTTTTTATTTAAAATTAATTAATATTAAATGAAATTTAAAAATGAAAATTTTAACCAAAATGGAAGTACAAATTATCGATATAGGCTTATTATAATTTAGTATAAATATAAATGTTCATCTTGTATTTTAATTAAAATTATTTTGTATTTACCTAACTTAGATGAGTACGAAACATTAATTCTTATAACAAAAAATATGATCATTCATATAAAACATACCTTGGAAGAGCAAGACTAAACACATCGAGATTATCACTTAAAATCCCGTTTCATGCATATACATTTATATATACTAGTAATATTGCCCGTGCTTCGCACACGAGAATTCTATTCTATCTATTCATTTTTTAAATTTGATACGATCGTTACAATTGATACAAACAGTGTCAATAGCCATGAATAAATACTAAGCGATTCATGTCTCAAACGTATAGTACATGTAGTCATTTAACGACGACATTTTAAAAGTGATAACGAATACATAGAGGGACGATTAAGTGTTGAACTGATAATGAATGTAGATAAATAAATTTTTCCTAGTTTTTAAAAACATCCAACATGGTTTAAAACCAGGAAAAAAACATTAATAAAGTCTTGGAAGTAGAATATAAATCCAGAAGTAAATCAAACACAAAGTTTCTTGTAAGCTAACAACAAATTATTCATTAACAAAATGATAATCAATTTCTCAAAATGAAATTTTGGCCAGATTCTTCCTCAATGACTCCATAACTGCACTGCTTCTTATAGCTAACTTTCTTTTAAATTTTCCTGCAAGTATAAAACAATTTATCAGACTAAAGAAATGTTTTGTTGAAGGAATTAGTAATATAATGATAATGAAAAATATATGTAACCATTTTAATTTTCTTTGTGCATGATGTGGCAGAACCTGGCGTATTCCCAGAATCTTGAACCTCAATGATCTTAGTCTACATAAAACATATAATAAGTAATTAGTAGACAGGATGCAAATAAGCATCTTGAATTTGTTTTGAAATTGTCAATATGTATATAGATTAAACCAATGAATTCCAAACTCACAATGTCGAAAGCAGAAGAATCAAAACCAGATACTATTGTCTCAGACTTTGATGGATTAGCATTACCAGCGGCATATGCATCAGTAGCATGATAAACATTACTATTGAGTAGAATGTTGTCATCATTCAATTCAATTTTTAGAGTTACTTCTTTGCCGGAAATCTCCTTAATTTCAGCAGGATATGTTTTGTCTGTGTTATCCTACAAATTTATATAAAATATATAATGCAAGATAGTTGTAAATCTTATATAACCATCTAATATATTTAAAACCTAGAGATATAGCTTACATTAATTCCCTCAGCAATCAATTTTGTTGCTGTTTTTCCAATCAGTCTTTTTGCTGCACGATCCAATAGTACAAAGTTGAAAGCTTCAGTATCATCTTCAGCCAATACAACAATCCGATACCTGATAATCATATGTAAATACATTTGAAAAAAATGTGACATTATGGTACATGATAATTTTCATAGTAATTAGAAATACTACCTCTTTTGTGGAAGTGGAAAGTTTCTGGTGCATTTGAAGCACCTGTACTTGCCTTCCAATTTAGAAACCTCCTCATTGCATTTGTTTTTGTGACAGCCATTGTACCACCAACAATCAGCTTCTTCTACCTTATTCACTTTAACTTTGCACAAAAAATTTTGCTAGAAAACATGAAAAAATAATGGCATGATTAACTGTTTAGTGACAATTATGTTTGAACATTAAAACATATCATCAAATTATAAAATTCCACCAGTACTGCAAAATAGTGTTAACATGCTCTTTAACATGCAAGTACAAATGAACCTTATATACCTTAAGGAAATCAGTGCTTGTTTTTCCGCTTAATTCCTTCAAAGTTAAAGTTTGAATCACAGTTGCAGGAGCAGACACAGTATAAGATTGTGCTGGGGAATTTGCAGTTTTTTCTGATGTAACATAACCTTCTTCATCAAGTCTATCAGAAAAAAAGGCATTCTTCAATAGAATCTAGTTAAGTAGTTAACATATGTAAAACTGGTATTCCATTTACTTAAATATTAACAATTCGAAACAGAATATAAAACCTCTGCTTCATTGCATGCACCACTTCATTATCAAGGTTGATATAAATTTTTGAAGAAGGCAAGGTGCTAATCTGAACTGAGGCTGCAATGAATAATGTTAAACATTATGAATCCAAATTAAGTGTAAGTAACATTGACAAAATGTGTAACAATATTAAAAACTTACTACGAAATGTTTTAAGCTTGACACTGGAGCATATGACAATAATAGGTTGCTCCACAGTTGCTCTATACGCAGCATCCGTATTCACAGCAAGATTTCCCCAAACAGTAACCTTGGATGAATGTCTACATGTATAGGTAACAGATGATGTAACACATATAAAAAAAGAGCCATATCATAATCTATAGGAAGAAAAAAAACATAAGATATGGTATATTAACCTCCCATCAGTAATCCTAAATTTCACGATGTCCTTTTCGCCATACATAGTGCTGATTTTGGACACATTTTCAAAATCCTCAAGCACACCAATAACATCTTTCACAATTTGTAAACAAAGAAGTAGATTAAGAAAAATATATGAAACATTACTAAAACGAAATATTAAATTCTGCATCCACAGAATTGAAAGAGTACTACTCATATGCATATTAAGATTCTAGATTATAGTTGAATAAAAACCTGTTGAAAATTCAGGGTATTCAACATTTGCATAAGAACTTGCCAAACTGAATAAGTCGCTCAAATCAACAAACTCAAACTTATGTGTTGGTATCATGAAGTCATCCTCCTCCACTTTTTCCACATGTGTTGATGGTGAAAAGTTAATGAGAATAGGAGAGGATACTGGTTTAAGATTAGATGAAGCTTCTTTGGTATAAAAGTTTGACACAATATAAACTTCACCCTCCCTTAGTGTATCAGCATGTGTTTTCCAGTCATTAGCATAAATGAAGGCATGGACATGACAATCCTGTTGATAAATCAAAATATACCACTTTAAGAATATATAATATATTTAGTAAAAAAATTGGTTTTAGAAAAGGCTTTCATTGGAAATTAAAGCATACTAATACTCACATCATCATCTAGCAAGATAAGATTATATCCTTTGAGAGTTTGACTTCCACTGGATGCGTTTGATATGGAAGGCCACATTCTTGTTACTCTAACTTTTATTCTCCATGTGGTCCTTGAAGTATCGAGAGAAGACAATTGATCGAACATGTTTACTGCGATTCTGAAACATTTCAAAAGTTGTTAACCACTTCGAAATACTACAACACATATACACCTAAGAAGTAATGTTAATTGTTGAATTTAGATAATGAATAAGAAAAACAAAGTGAAGATATATGTACTGTACGACATAGTAAAACTGGAATTGCATAAGAAAATAGATGAAAATGTAAGCAACCAGGAGAACATACCAGTAAGGTTGTCGTCTATAGCTTAATGATTCACAGTAATTGTTTAATGGTTATCGTGGGATAGAATTACGTGGGATAGTGGTTATATAGAAAAACAATAAGTGGTTTCTGTAGTATATCCTTATTAACAAATTTGAAGAGCCTTGATTTCAGGGATATAACGTGATTTCAGGGATATATTGTTGAAAAGATATTGATAGAGTTGATTTATACAATCATAAATATCAATATATATGATGAGGTGATAATCATAAGTTGTTACCGTCTACTTTGCGTAAACTATGCATTTTTGAACTATCTTACCTTAATTTGTTAATATGATTTATACAATTGTATTAACAGAATATCAATATATAATCTTGTATTAAATTTAGGACGTTGATTACTAAAAAGTATTGCCACAAGATATACGATATATTTGAAATTTAAATCTTTTTAATTTAATTGGCATATGTAAACAAATCGCGTGCACCGACTTCAATCAAACACAAATCTATATTATTTGATTTGTATATAAGATTTGATTTCTAAATCATCCTGATAGTATTGTTTATTGTCCAAATATATATGAATTCAATTTTGGTCGACATAAAATCTAAATGGGGAAATTGATGGAATTTTAACTATGAAAAATATAAAGGTGAAGGAGTAATAATAATTTAATTCTTTCCTAACTAAATTCTTATATAAACCTAACTAATACATGTAGGTATGTAAATAAAGTAATATAGATTTTAGAATGCAAGATTAAGAATCGCTCTTTTATTATTTTAAATAATATTTTTTTTAAATTTTTTCAACTTTTTTAAAATAAAACAATAGTAAAATTGGACCAAAAGTTTAAAAATAAAGATTAATTAAAATATTACATTAAAGATTATCTTAAAAGGATCCTAAAAGGACCAAACACTACAAAAACTCCAATCAATCAGGGTGAGAATTTTAGTTGCATGCATAGAAGTACGAATTGGGGTTTTTGCTTTCTAAGATTAAGAATCCATTCTAGTAAACGATTTACTCAGAGTGATCTACAACTATGGAGGTATAGAAACATATCTCTCAATGTTGTTCTAAATGTCACATGTTTAATTGTATGATTATATTCACCGAAAATTAGTTCAGAAACATATCTGTAAATTGATATGATCACTTAGTTTCTACATGAATATATTTTTGGTGTTTCTAATAATCTACATGAATATATTGCTTATGATTGTATCTTGATTTGATAATAGTGATTCACGTTAATTGTTTCTGTATACCAGAGTATAACTATGACGTTTGAGAGCAAAGATCAAGCATACTACACTGGTATATCTAAACTTGTTTCCATTTGACACAAGGATACAATGTTTCAACATGAATCTGTTGGTTTTGTACAATCGCATTATTTTACATCATATGTTGCTTATTATGTTATGACTTAACAGGAGATAGACAAATCTTGGGAAGTTTTCTTTCTTCTAACACAGATAATGAATGTTTTGGATCCCTTGTAAGTATGACATTTTAAGTTTTCTTGCACTTTACCAATATTAATGCTTATGAGCAATTCTATAAGGGTAACAATTGTATTATGAACTTATGACACAGAGGATTCCAAAATCATTTTGCGAAGCATTTGGATGTCAACTATCTTCAAATGTGATTATAAAGTGCAAAAAAATAGCATGGAAAGCAATCTTTGACAATGGCAAAAAGCGATTTTATGGATTGGAAAGTTTAATGCGATTCTACAAAATAAAGTTATACAATCTTATCCAGTTTGATTACTATGGTCAAAACTTGTTTGTATTTAGCATTTACAGGGAGACAGCAATCGAATGCAAGTATCCAACCACTAATCCAAATGATTATTTTAAAAACGAAGACATGACCATTTGGATTAAGGATGAGTATGTTATTGACTGGTTTTCGATGGAATACGACAAATCTCAAGTACTGTGGTCATTCAATGCTTGTCAAAATTGTGTTCTTTATTTCAATATCAACATTACAAAATCTGATATTGAGCTGGGAAAAAAACATCTAGTAAGCACATGTTAACTAATATTATACTACTTTGTCAAATATGAATTTTTTTTCCAGTTTTTTTAACTACAAAATTTGATACAGTCTTCTTCTACTAATGCAGATTTTGAGTCCAGAATTGGAAGAACTGTACAAACACTGGAAACATGGTGAAAAGTTGCATGTAATATTTGGAAATCTCTTATTTGTGATTGATGTTCACAGGAATGATGGAAAATGCATGCTTGGAAAAGGATGGTATGACTTTTCACAGATAATAAATATAAAAGACGGTGAAACCTTGGTGCTCTATAGATTGAAAGATTCTGAGAAAAATAGAATAAATGCATGCATTTTTGAAGCCACTGATGAAGGATTCGATGAGAACAAAGGTATAACAGAATATAACTTTATAGTATGAAATATAGGTACTTATTATAATTGTGACTTTAATTTTTTTTTTGATAAAGATTTGGCAACAGTTTGTAAAGAATGGAAAAGAGGTTTTTTCAAAGTTGTTTCGGAAGAATTCATCATTGGGGGAGTTCTGGTATATACAATACTTGGTTCTCAGTTTGCTTCTATTTACTTGACTTGTACTTTTTAATAAATGTCCTAATTTAAATAATATGATATGTCATTACAATGATAATTTTCATGAAATACAGGTTGTTCCAAGACTAATCAAGGAATTCTACAAAGAAAAGATGATTAACACCAGAAAAATAGA
The DNA here is from genome assembly GCA_037693485.1 of Kitagawia praeruptora. NCBI lineage: Eukaryota > Viridiplantae > Streptophyta > Magnoliopsida > Apiales > Apiaceae > Kitagawia > Kitagawia praeruptora. The sequence goes on from CM075347.1 coordinate 41,739,554, forward strand.
AATTAACGGGGAAAGTTGGTACATCAGTTACAATTATATAGGAGGATATGTGTCAAATTTGAAAGAAATAATCAACCATTTCTCTTTGAGGGCAAAGGATACTATCATATTTACAATGAATATAAGTAAGGTGTTGTGTGCAAGGATATATCAAGAGGATGGGAAGGAGATAGATTACGCAAATAGGAAGTTTGAAAGATCAAATAATGCAATCTGCAGTTGGGTTTGGGATGTAAAATTTCTATCAAAAACAGGTTTTCTGCATCTAACATAATCTTTGTAAATTATACCAAAGTTGTGAACTTATGACTAATACAAAAAGTTTTGAATGTTATGTACAGAACTGGGGGATCATAGTGGAAGTCTAAACAAAAATGTACACGGAACGGACAATGCTGAGAGCTCAAACATAGTTGAACCTGAAGAGGATGAAGAAGGTAATCTAATTCTCAAATTTAATTATTTCTCTTGTGATTCAGCTATTCTTTAACAAATCTGAATCTACAAATTGATATAGATATGGATGTTGAAGATCTGGCTGGGGAAGAACATGGACTTGATGAAAACCAGATTAATAATGCTGCAATAACTTTCGATGTCTGCCTAACATTGTGCAATGTTAACAAAACATCACATGGAGTGGTAAGTGCTAAAATCAGATTTACCTATTATTTGTTATATTAAACGTTTGCACTGCATGATTTTTATTATTAACTTATTATATGGTTTTGCAGCATATTCCTAAAACTGTCAATCCACATGGTAGACAATGGATAGCTGGTGAAAAGGTTTTGCTGACGACTGCAAATGGATCTTGGTCAGTTGGAATAGTATACAACCATAAAATCCCAAGATTTTCTGCTGGGTGGAACCTTTTTGCAAAAGACAATGGATTACAACAAAACCAGATTTTAGTCTTCACTCTTGTTGAAGATCCTAATGGAATTGCTTTTGATGTTCAACTACCATAAAATAGATTACTCTTTAAGATCATTGTGAACAAACATTCATCTCTCAAAGTTTTTTGTAATTTGTCCAACAAATTAAGTGTTTACTTAATTATAGAGTTTCCACTTGAACCGTCAAATTATGTAATCAAATTTGGATAATTTAGTTTTAATTGAATTTCAGTTTCCTAAAAATTATTTCGTAATAGTTTGTCAGAAGGTTTCTTTAATTATAAATGTATTATAATGAATCGAGTGACCAATCCACCAACATTATTAGGCCACACTCTTGTAACACGAACTCTCACCCTCCAGTTCGTCCTGGTTGTGTCAAGTGATGCAAGTGTATCAAACATTGCTGTTTTTAGAAAGAAAGCAAATAAACGCTTAGACTGAAAGACACAAAAATCGTAAAAACCATAACATGGGAAACATGCCAATGATTATTATACTCAATGCTGATAAATACATATAAAGACATAGCATAAAAGACATAACATTGTGTAAAAGAGCAGCATACAAATGAGGTAATCTGCAACTATTTATACAACACCTTAGCTGATGTAGAAAAGAATAAGTGTATCAACTTAAAAATTACAAATCAAAATACGTTGTCATATCAATTATAATTGTTATTCATCTATATCTTATAAGTAATGAGATATTGTTTACAACATAAATCTACTGGATGTCTGATAGAATAAGTCATGAAATTAATTTGAAAGATTGAGGATTATAATTGAGTATCATGATTAATACAAATCAACTACTTGATAAACAAAAGATAGAGGAAGTTAAACATAAGATTGGTTGTTACGATTTACAAAAGATAGAGGATCGCAATCTTCTCTATTTCTGTTAGTTCTGAAATCTACAGCAGGAATCGGAGACATGCAACTAAAAATCATATGCTAATTTTTTGGGTTCATTTTTTGAATTCCTTAAGTTTGGTTAGTGGGAAAGTAGTGAAAATTTTCATTCATACCAAAATTAATGCGATAAACTCACACTTCCATTTAAGATTATGAGGTTTTTGATTTGTAAAACTCTGAAGATTTATAATCGTGTTATGACATAGTATCCAAATAATGGACTGAACAGATGAATTTTTACTTAGTTGTATATATATATATATATATATAGGCCATATTGTATTGGAATATTTTGAGAAATTTGTGAACTTGTTAACCGATTAAATGAGGTGTTGTGCAAGGGCATATTTGTTTGGTACTCCATATTGTATATGGAGTTGCGCTGTGTAATATGGTCAATTTTGCAAAATATAATGTAAAATAAAAAACATCATTCAAAGGGAACGGGATTTGATATATGCGAATATTGTATTAACAAAAAGAAATACTTTATTAAAAGGAAACCGATAATAACAAAATTTTGGAAACCCAAACAATGTTGAATACATTAATAGCATTCCTTAATAACAAATTATAAAACCATCATCTGGGATGACTGAAATCAGATTGTTCTGTAAAAAACGTAACTGTGCTCAGGATGATTTGATAATATTTTAATGACCATGGAAGTTACCCTGAAAACCTTGATCAACCAACCTGCAAAACAAAAAAAATCACGATTATTAATAAGTATTAAATAAATTGTGATTAAGAACACTAATATGTTCTAGAAAATTAAAAAAAAACCACTCATACCTATTCCTCATCATGAAAACATCCGGATGTGGAATATTAACATAAATCCTAGAAGAAGGCAAGCTATAAATATTTGGTCTACCTGATTTGCACACCAATATTAAAATCGTGTAGATAGCAAAACATATTATATATAAAAACAAATATCATCCATCACAAACCTTTGTAAGCAGAAAGCTTGATACTTGCCAGAATCACAATTACTGGCATCATTTCGTGGTTTGCATACAAAGGTTCAGTATTTGCATTCAATGGCCCCCAAAAGACAACTCGGATAGAAACACTAACCAAAACAATTGTCAATTCAATATGACATTTATATAATATTAATTTACCTAAAACTGGAAAAGTATTATACCTTCCATCAATTAATCTAAATCGTACACACTGTCTTTGACCAAAATGTGTGTCAACTGTCTGCAATGGTTCAAGATCTTCCAAAACTCCAATCACATCTTGGATATTAGGAAACAATATTAAAACTTGCAACAATACTGGAGTTTTTGATACATAATGAAAAACTAAGATTTACCTGTAGAATAGTTTGGTTTCTGAAAAGTATCGTATGAAGAAAAGATATCATAAAGATCTCGGAGCGGTTTAAACTCAAATTTGTGCATTGGAATTATTAAATCATCAAGAGGATAAGGAATTATCATAGTAGAAGGAACAAATGAAAGGCATTTAACTGTGCTAACAGGCCTGTATAAACCAAAAGCTTGACGAACACGGACATTGATAATCTGATATAATTCTCCTTCCAATATAGGATTGTGAAAAGTATTCCATATAGCAGGAGTGACCATTGCATGCATATGAGTATTCTGATTATAAACCATATCATGATTAATGAATTTTTTGTAATATATAAAAGTGAAAACAACTATTGATTTAAAACAAAATTATAAACGAAAAGGAATCTTACCAAACAATCTAAAAGAAGCATATTGTGACAAATGATAGCACCATTATTGGAAATCGTATTCCAAATCCTTGTAACACGGACCTTAAGTGTCCATCCAACTGTAGTTTCATTCAGTGTGGAAAGATGATCGTGCAAATCCATAACTGTTTGCAATAATGATAATATTAAAAGATTAAAAAACAAAAAACACTAAAAACTTCTAATGAGCCTTGATATGATATACAAAAACAAATGAAAAAATCATTGAAATGTAAGAAACATGAACCTTTGGCGATATTTGAAAAAAGCTACTGTGTTAATGGATGAGTGGAATATTTATAACGTGTTTTTTTGCTTGGAGAGTCTATCAGTTAGTTACCAAATATAATCTTTTAATTATGAGGTATCCTACTTAAAATAAAATGCTTTTATCACTCATGTTAAGAAAATATTCTAACTTAAAATTAATGATATGATTGATGATTCTTGCATAAAGTTAGTTAAAAGATAAAATCTTTACATTAGGAGTTATCTTTAAATTAGGAAGTAATCACTTTAAAATCAAATTATTTTATCAATCATCTTAAAAATTTATTCTAAATTAAATTTAATGATATGATTGATGATTCATGCTTGATATAGGATCTCAAAACATAAAAGACAAATTTAAAGATATTAAATAAATTAAATTTATACTATATATTAGTTAAATTTATTAAATATCTTATTGACGGGAAATTTTTAAAAAAACTCTAAGAAAAAATAACATAATATATTTTATCAATAAATTATTTGTATGGATAATTAAAAAGGCATGAAAATAAAGAAAAAATTAAAAACAAATTATACCTCATAAAAATCAAAAAAATTATTGCAATGTACTACTAAAAGTTATTTTGTTACTACTAATTAAAATAACTAACCGAGAGGTTAACTTATACAAATTAAAATAACTAACAAAGAGGTTAACTTGTACGTGACATGGAGGTTTTAAAACCACCACATAATGCAAAACCGTCTAAAAAGTCCTATAAAAATATATATCACAATTTTAGAAAAGCATATATACAACATTCTTTCCTTCTTCTCCTAATAATTAATTCAGAAATGAGTTCAAGATCTTCAAAGAGAAGAAGATACTCAAGTATCAAGAATCTGTTGGTGAATGACCTGAATAACATTAACATGACATCGGCAGAATTAAATGAAGAAGTTCGTGTAGCAAATGAAGATTTTGGTTTGTTTTTCAAGAGCATGTTTGACAGACAATCTTTGTTATTTGCTCATACCATTGGCCTAGAGGAAAAATACGGGTACGAAAAATTGTTATTATTGATTAATTTAAATTTTATTATAAGAATACAATTATATTGTTTAAATTGTAGGAACATTATCGAGGTGTTGGAAGGTAACGGACGTGGAAGTGTTGGAGAATCTTCCCAGCAAAATGTTCTACTTAACACTGCCTATTCTGAAAATGAAAGAAAATTTGTGGAAGATACAAACACTTCAATTATTGGCCATGTAAAACAGTTGAAAGAACAATTGGATGAAATGTTAACAGGTTTTCAGATTTTTCAAGGTGGATGGATTGAAAAGATAAATGATTGGAAAGCAAAGGCTGAGGAACTTGAAGAACAGAGACTAAAGATGGGTGGTAGCCTTGTGGATTTCATCCGTAGCATATAGTTCAATATGTGGATTCCATCTGTAAATTTAAATCAGCCTGGATAGTATTGGGAATGTTTATTTTAATGTTTGTTTTGGTTAAATTCAATGAATTGATGATCATGTAATTTACTTATGTTGTAATCATGTTGTGTACATGTAAATATAAATGTCTTGTTTAATGGTTTAACCTATTTCTTATATTATATGGTCTATGAATTTAATTAATCTTTCAAAAGTGTTTGCATTGTTAAAATTTTAAAAATTTGGTAAAAAGTTTAATTTATGCAAATTTCCTATGTATTAGATATTTTAAAATATTATTAGTAGATGGGTAAAATTAAGATTTGTTATTCGGCCAAGCTTTCGTGAAGGAATTATTCTTTATAAACAAAAGTTTATAGTTTAATAAGTAGGAACGTTTGAACAAACCAATAAAAATGTACTATTTGGCGAAGTTATATAAACAATATTATTATTTTATAAATTTCAAAATTTTGTAAAAAATTGCAATACAATGCATATTATTTACATAAAATTAATTGTTTTATTTTTTACTGCAAATTTAAAATTTAATTTTAATAAGTACATGCATTTTAAAATTTATTGTTTATAGTTATTAAATAAACAATTTTAAACAAATTTTAGTAGATAATATAAAATAAAAATTTATTATTCGGCAAAATAACATTTTATTAGATAATGTAAAATAAAAATTTATAATACTTGCAAAAAAATAATAATTACATATATCAATTGAAACATTTTTATTATTTATAATTGTAAGACTTTTGTACATAACTCTGATTATGACATGTTATACCTAGATTAGTGTGTAGAATAAATTTAAAGGTTTTTAAGACCTGCACAGTATTCTATATTACAATTAATTGTATAGCTACATCCAAATGTACAAAACTCTCTCTTGCATGCAACTGACTTCAACTTCAGCCCGATTCAAGCTCGATCAAGCTTGTACTGTAGAAACGACTTCAATATCGGATCAATAGATCTTTCAGAGATGGAGGTTTGTTCTAACACTGATCCATCTAACCGAACTTTGAATTCATCTATTAACCATTATAAATAATGATTACCCATCTAATATACATGTTCTGCATCTAACTTTGATGTTCTGTAATTGATTTATAAATTGTATTATAGATACGATTCTGTTTATGATTCACAGTGATGCATGTTCAGTCAGACTTTTGCTTTATGTAATCAATGTTGAGGATTAAACTTTTTAATTGATGAATAATGTTACTTATATTTATAATCGAAACTTAAAATTTGTGAATGTGATTTTGGTATTGTGATTTAGGATTCGTAGAAAAGTCTTGTTCAAGTTCCTAATCATGAAGAAATATTCAAATAGTGATCTTATATCAGATTAAGTACTTCTTTATCCATTAGGAATACCATTAAATGCTTTTGCTTCATATTGTAAGTGAATACTACTAAATTTGATCTACTGAATTTTGTATACCTTGATGTTACTTGACCTCTGTTCTTATCTATTATCAAATTAGGTAAATTGAATATACGAATGTTTAATTAATATGTAAGAGTTTCATACACACCAAGTTACCTAAATTATCATAATTCATATCATATTATTTTGTATTTTTCAGCATGGAGGCAAATCGAAAATGGAAATTCGACCTGCGAAAAACATAGGTATGATTTCAGAATTCAATAAAATGTTATTTTATAATTAATAAGATATATTATAGAGTATAATGAAGTTCATTGTCTATTTTTAGGGGAATCATTTCCAAAATCAGGTTTTGTATCAGCAAATGTTGAATGCCTACGTTTAGGATCATTTGTAAGTTTAACAGAACATTTAGCATTGTCAAGCATAATTTAGTATCATGTTGGAACTTTTATCGTACTTTACACATTCTAAATAATACATTCATGTTCACAGAGGGTTCCTTTGCCTTTTCATAAACAATTTGGAAGGAAATTACCATCTTGTTTGAAGATCAGGTGCAAGTCCAATACATGGACTGCTAAATATGATACCGAATTTAACTGCATTTATGGCTTGCGTACCTTTGTAAAGTTTTATGGCATTAGGATCTTTAGCATAGTTCAGTTTGACTATTATGGTGGTGGCTTGTTCGAAGTAAAGATTTATAAAGAAAGTGCTATTGAATGTCACTATCGTCTGAGTGATCCAATAGAATTTAAAAAAATTGAAGCTGCGAAGGAGGTCAATGAAGATCAGTTTTTAGTTAATTATGATTCTTTGGAATATGATAAGCGTCTAGCTCTAATGACGTTCAATGGATTTATACTTGATCCGCACTATGTTCAGATAGATATCATGTCAATGGACATTGATCCAAATTATAAAATCCTGGTGAGTTTGCATGACATACACAAATAGTGAATTTGACCAAATGTTATGTGAACATATATAACACAGGTCATGTACTTATTAATTCATAACAGATCTTGAATCAAAGTTTGGAAAGCTTTTACAAAAACTGGGAGCATGGAAGCATGGTCAATCTTAGATTTCTTAAAAGGACATGGGAAATCAATGTACAATGGAGAGTTGGAAGATGTTTTTTTCATAAGGGATGGCTGGAGTTTGCAACAGAAACAGAGCTTGCTGCTGGGGATTCATTGATTTTGTATAAATTTACAAATGATGATCAACTTTTGAATGTTTGCATCTTCAAAGGGGATGAGTACGTAAATTATAATGTTGAAGGTTAGAAATCATTGTCTTTAATAGAATAATTTTGTCCTATAATAGGATACAACATAATGTAATTTAGATGTTGAATAAATTTTTAGCTAAATACTAACTGATTCACTGTTGGACATGAAATTTGAAACAGGATCCATGATTTTCCCTAGGTCGTTCTACAAAGTTATGTCATCAGTTTCTTTGGATGATGGACTAATTGTAAGAAAATAGACATTTATATATTGATTTACATATACTATAGTGTCTGCAATATTGCTTTGGATGCGTTCAATATATAAAATATTTAGCATATTAATTAAGCATACACATGTCTTTGAATTATCAGACTGTACCAAAATTGGTGAAAGAAAACTACTCTGAGAAACTGAATCAAATCAGTGAGTTGGAAGTTTGTGGTGTGAAATCATTAGTTTCCTATAACCAGCGGGAAGGCTGTCTTAAAGGATTGAAGGAAATTACGGACATGTTCTATATCCGACAAAAAGAAACAATTTTTTTCACCATGGAACAGGACAAAAACATTATTACTGCAAGAGTTTATGGAGTTGATGGAATGGAGATTGACTACTTAACTCGTCCTCTAGGATTAACGGATAATTCTGACCATGTTTGGTTCTGGCATATTGATTGGCCATCAGATTATGGTACTACAACTTTATTATGAAAAATTTAAACCAAAAAAATTGACATTCTAATTTTATATTGTTTTCATTTTTAACGCAGAATCTGAATCTGGAGATAGTGTGGAGGAAGAATTACCAGAGGTCGAAACTCCCATTAATGATAATGCTGTAGATCCTGTAGGAATCAATAACGATATCCATTCTTTTTCTACAGCTCTATCAAAGTGCCATGTCCATAACAGGACCCAAGGAGTGGTATGTCAAAGTGTCATTCAGAATTGTTGGACAATTATTTCAACGACTTATTATTCTGAGTTGTTTGTTGCTTTGTTACAGAACATTCCAAGGAATGTAACTCCAGAAAATCGAGATTGGATATCAGGTGAAAGGGTTCTGTTGAGGATAGAGGATAGATCATGGAGCATTGGTTTGGCGGTGAATAATGGGAGAGCTAGATTCTCTGCTGGATGGAACAAATTTTCCAAGGATAATGAATTAAAAAAGAGACAAATCTTGGCTTTTAATATGATGGAGGGAGCAGATGGAATAATATTTGATGTTACAAAATAGGTTAACTGATGTTTTACTTTAATCACTAAGTATGTTGGCTTAACAAACCTTGGTTTTTGCTACGATGGAAGTAGTTTTATTCAGAAATATCTGTGAGTTGTGGAATTCGTAAACTTATTGAAGTTCTGAAATATTTTAATTTTGTAAGCTATGCCGCAATGTATATGTTTTGATATGAATTAAGCCATTGGTGGTATGTATGTGATATATCAATAAACTACAGGAAGATAAAAACATGGCAAACACATAATTTATAATCTACAGAAAGATAAAATGTTCAAAATGAACCACAAAAGTTACATTACATCGATCAAATTTAAGTACAAAGATTCTTAAAACATAAAAACTTAAGGTTGAACACAAGAAAGCAGAACTTTGTAGACAATTATCTGAACTTTGCAGTGTATACAATCAGTTTCCCACATATGTGTCATGGTGATGGATTTTCCCCATGGATGTTCGTCATCAATGTAACTCTCTTCAACAGTTCTCGGACAAAGTGAGAACCATGTTTCATCTCCTAGAGGAACTCCATCTACCTGATACATTGGATTTGGATCCCTTGCATTCGGACAAAACTTGAAAACAGGCAAAAGATAATCTACCTCGGAAATGTTAAAATACATATCTTGAAGAAAGGACATTTGTTCAATTATACAACTCCTCAGATAGGTATTATTCAGCAAGGTATTCATCTCCACAGCAGTTTGATCTCTATCAAAAGTTCTATAAATAGCTTTGAAAAATAAGTATGAGAATCTTGAAGGAAAATGGTTACCTGATAGATCACTTAAAACAGATAGATGTTGCTGAACATCGTGTCTCAAGAAGAGTTTCTGAGTAGAATTAAAAAATTTAGCTTGTTCAACATCAAACCGAACAGCAAACTGTATGAAACCATGAAAACAACCATGAACAACTTCGATAGGATCATTATGAAACTGGTACAATGCATCCCAGTTTAGACTCTCCAGAACAAACTTAATCATTTGCCTTGATTGACTCATTGCCCAAACGATTAGTAGCTTTGAAAAACCAGAGAAATTATTGTCCTCCAGTATAATGAAATTAAAAACTTGAGCCACAACATCAGGTCTCAAATTTTGAAAATTGTTAGCATCCATGACTTTGGTTATAATTTTGTTGATCAATGTGGTATTATGGATTTAGTTTTGAGATGAAAGAAGTTGTAAAGGATTTGGAACAGACAAAAGAACAGGCTAATATTTATAGATGAAAGTCTTGGAGAATGTGAAAGGATGAAATCTCTGTAAACTGAAGTTGTACTGAACATCTCGCATGCAAAACTGAAACGACCATTCATCTCCCATTTGTCTTAATTATTTTTGTCTTTTAATATTAGTTACATGTTGAATACATGAATCTAATTATAGATTCTGCAAAAATAAGTAACGTGTAAAGTTAAACAAAAAATATTTCATGAGATTACAACGTTATGTAACAAACCTCCAATAATATATAAATATTCTTATAATCAGAAATATTTAGTGTGAAAATAATATATTATCATTATATACAATAAATTAAAAAATTTACTCTTTCAAATGAATGTTATAAAAATCCAAAATATATTTTCATAAAATACCCAGACATCATAAAATACAACATTAGCAATTAAATTAGTTAAACTTACGCGATCACTATCAATTAGTATGTGAATACAAAAGGAGACGTAACTATAGAAACAATTACAATAAAATTTATATCCACAATAAATTAAAATTGTGAATACATATATTTGGTCCCAACATAATAGCGACAAACATTTTTTTAACTCTATTAATTAATAATTTTGAAAAAATTTAAAAATTTGCCTATCCCAATGATATTAATGAAATTAAATTTTATTGTACATACAACTAACCATGAGTGAAACCGACCTCGGCAACTTAAATTAGTTAAAATGTTTAAACCTTTCAGGCGATTTGACATTTAAATAATAATTTGAAAAGATTTAATAATTATGTTTCTTTTCTGAGATATTATTACAAACAAAATTATTGAAATATACAAAATGTTGAACTATTTAAAAATATAACAAAATAAATTACAAATTAAAAGATATAAATACTTTCACATATGTTGTCTAAGTCGCTTTTATTAAATATGAAAAATGTCCAAACTGTTTTTCAAAGAAATGCAATAATTTGAAAAATCAAGCAGCAGCTGCAACGGATACTTTTTTCCGATTTGCAACAAACCTGTACATGATCAAAAAAATTTAAATGTTAATTAAATATAAAAAAAGTTAAAATTTAGTTCACTACTTGAACTTCCACAAACCTATACTCATATTATATTAAGGAAAAAAATGCATAAATTATGTGAAAAAATACATCTCCTTGACATGAATAACTGCTTCATAGTCAAGATTTATGAAAAATCTAGAATGATCCAAATTGAAAAATTCAATGCGACCTAATTATTGAGAAAAAAATTGTTAAAATCATATGTTACAAAAAAATTGAAGTTAGTAAAATAATATTTGTAAATCAATTACAACAAAAATATCTCTTAAAATCTGATCTTATACTTTTTTTTTATATAATTGGAACATTTTAATAACCTCATAATAAGGAAGATAATTATTACTGCTTGTTACATTGATCTATCAATTACTAATCTTTATAAATCAATTACAATAAATATATTAGTTAAAATGATTTTATCTAATTTTGGCACGTAAAAATTATGTGGTTACATTAATAAGGCTAATTTAAAAATTATGTGGTTAACAATGTTGATATTTCCACAATAGTTGAGAGGTATGTAACAATGTTGTATTGTATAATATACATGAATATTGATATAAAATGCACAATTATTAAAGAGAACATATAAATAGGCATTCCAAAAACGCCAAAAGAATGAGTTACTAACGAATATATTATAAAATATAATACGTCATTGGGTTATGTTGGTAAATTGTAGAAAACTTCCTCAAATACAACATTTGCAGTTACATTAGTTGAACCTCCGCGGTCACTATCAATTAGTACATGCAATCCAGAAGGAGACGTAACTCTAGAAACAGCTACATACAACTGACCATGAGTGAAAACCGACCTCGGCAAGTATAAACCAACTTTGTCCAAGGATTGTCCTTGGCTTTTATTAATTGTCATGGCAAAACAGAGCTGCACTGGAAATTGAACCCTCTTAAACTCAATTGGCCATTTTGAATCTGTTGGTTCCATCTCAATCCTAGGAATAATGTGCATTGTACCAGCTTCAGAACCAGTCAATATTTCACAAAGAATGCTATTTGGTAAACACTTCTTCACAATCATTCTGGTTCCGTTGCAGAGTCCCATGAGTTGATTTAAATTTCGCATTAGCATAATAACAGAACCAACTTTGATAGTTAAATCATGTCTTGGTAGACACGGCATATTAATTGAATTCAGATACTCAACAGGAAAACCTGCTTCATAATCATTATTCTCATCAACATTGTCACAAAGTGAATCTTGACTGAAGTATGTGTGAGCAGAACCTGGAATTTGGTCAAGAATGTAGGAATTGACATCACTGACGATAGCATTTGTCGGAGTCAGGATAGAACGTTGCTTCAAAAACTCTGGATTTGTAATGTTGGATTTTAAATCTGGATAAATAACATCAACAATATCCTTTATTGGCTGACTTGATGAATGAATTAAAAATTTATCCGGAATCACAACATCTGGATCATTGATAGTATCATCAGAATGAACATTCGGTAGAGTTCCATCTCCAACATCAAGTACCCACTTGCTGAACTCTGCTATATCTTGGAATTCTTGCATATTCTTTCCATTTGACAAACGCATGTTTTGCTTAAGCAAAAACACAACACAATGTTCCCACAACTTTGAACTATTAAGAGAAGAATTTACAACTTCTGCTCTTGTTGCTTTTGGAATAACTGGAAGAATCTGCCTAAAGTCACCACCAAAAACGATAGATATCCCACCAAATGGTTTACCAGCTCTCAAAGGATCAACAGAAGACATAATATCTCTTAGACTACGATCAACACTCTCAAATGCATGACGATGTTGCATAGGAGCTTCATCCCAAATAATTAAACTTGTTTGCTTCATTAACTCAGCAAGTTCAGATCCGTGCTTAATACCAGCAATGGAATGTTGGTCAATTTTTAACGGAATATGAAACCTTGAATGAGCTGTTCTACCACCGGGCAACAATGTTGCAGCAATCCCAGAGGAAGCTACTGGGAGTACAATTTTTCTTTCACTCCGTAATTTGCAGCATATAGTACTCCAAAGGAATGTCTTACCACATCCTCCACTCCCATATACAAAGAATATTCCACCATTGTTATTCTCAACACTGCTTAATATGGAATTATATGCATGGAGTTGTTCTTTGTTTAAATTCTTGTGCATTGCTTCATGACGTTGTTTCATATCATCCCGATCATAAGAAAATTCTTCAGACACTAACCTGTTATCCAAATCTTGAATATATCTTTCATCAGGATATGGCAATGTGGAATAATCTCTCAAGCTTTTACCAACATCATTGAATAATTTTTCAATTTCTGCATTAACATATAAATAATAATATATTAGTAGACTGTCGCAAAAACAAAATTAGAACATTAAATAGAAGGCAACCAATTCTCAATAATGTGGGTAAAATGTGTAAAATACCTAACAATGTTAAGCTCTGAATTTCAGATTCGCCTAACTGGAGTCTCACATTATTGCACACTTTACGCTTAGAGTAGAGAATATCATCTGACATTGCTACCCAATGTTGTTCCCATAACTTAAGAGGATCGGCAACTTGATTATTTGATAAAATATGAACAAACAACTCCCTAAGTTGTTGAGGCATGGCGTGAACAGCATTTTCAGACATGGTAAGGTGCCACTGCCTGTCGTCCTTAAGAAGTCCAAGCGCATCACAGGCTTCCTTGAAAGAATTATGTACGATACCGTTTACAGTTTTCAGATCTTTGTAAGAAGTTGCTCCTTTAATATGCAGCAATAACATCCTCAAAAAAAAAGATTCACCAGCAGAAGCATGTACATCGGTTAATCGACCAAAAACAGTCCCTCTTTCTCTTATTTTCCATTTACATAAGTCTGCCTTCCAAGTAAAATTCTGAGGAAATTGAGCATATGTAAGAAGTCTTGCTTCTGGAAACATTTTGTTCGCTTCAAACCAACCTTCAAGCTTGCTATATTTTTTTTTGGCCTTTTCAGCAACTTCTTCCAAATTAGAAGTTTGCTTAAAGTTCACGTTCTTTTCACCCTCCAAATGTACTGGTAAACGCTCTACAGACGGGAAACGATAGTGGATGTCAAACCCCAACAGTCTCCAGGCGGCCTCCGCGGCACATATATATCGACCATCAAGATAATTTTTTATTTCATCTCGGGATTTTGTTTTAGAACCTGCAGAATTCTCACAACCAGCTGCTTTTTTCTTTCTTAAAAGCATGGTAGCGGTGTCATGGCCTTTCAAACAGTATTTAAACAAATACTTCAAAGATCGAGAACTGTTACATACCTCAAGATTGATATGACACTGAAAGCGGACTAATAAATCTCTATTATATGGAACAACATATTGGTTATCAAGTATAACACCTTTCTTCTTGACATTAAAATCCGTACGACGCCTGCGGTAAACTGGAAAACCACAATCGTCAAAAAAAGTATTTGCATTATACCTGCATGATTATAAATTTGGAAATGTTAAAAGGAATTATTGGTGAAATTTAAAGAGTTTAAGCAGAATTTAATTAAAAAACATACTTTTTTGGAAAATGACGACCACATTTCCCTTTAACCATGCATGGAGAATATGTGTAATCCTTTCCACATGGACCATGTATCATGAAATTGTTAACAACGTGATAACCAATTGGATCAGTTTGTTGATTTGGAATCTCTGCAGATATTAATTTGTCTATGTCTTCAACATTTTTTGGTCTATCACTTGGATGCAACCATATTAACATGTGACAATGAGGAAGACCACGTTTTTGGAATTCAATGACATGCATAACTGTTCGGAAATTGTTTTATAAAACCAAATTAGCTAGAATCACAATGTATAAAATATTGCATTTATGTTATAGTAAAGAGATAGTGGAAATAATAAAATAATAGTTACCTCCAATGCATTTTCCAAAATAATCCTGTTTCTTTATTAAGTTCAGCAATTGGTCAAGCTTTAACTTAAACACTCTAGCCACAATATCAGGTGCATCCTCGACACCAACTCCAGGCAAAAATTCTAACATGCTTTTGATCTCAGGCCATTGTGTATTGCATGTCATAGTCAAAAATAATGATGGATGACCAATGGTTCGACAAATGGCCAATGAATCTTTGAAATATTGATTCATGTATCTTTGAGAACCTGTGTGTGTAGCTGGTAAAATAACTTTCTTACCCTTGTTATTACAATCTGTATCACCTTTTTGAATAGAATCTCGAATTGACTTATAGAGATCTGAACGAATAACATGTTGGTGTCCTCTTAGCCAATCCAATCTATATTGCTCAACTGCAGCAAAAGCATCAACAACAAATTGTTGCCACAAACGACCACCAAGGTGGAGAGTTTTCCCTAAAATTAAAAACATTGTTAAAAAAGGTAAAAAAAATATTGCAATATTATAATAAATCATATGGTTTCAATTTAAACAAATAATTATACCTTCATCAGGACGTATCATAAGCTTATATGCATAGAATTCCCTCATTGATACTGTAGACCTATGTTTGACTTCATCTGGATGTTGATCGTTTACTTCTTGAACTGGAACTTTATGTTTTTTATTATGCAGTGGAATCTCAAGGTGAAAACCATCATCGCCATAAGGAAATAGCAAGGGATACTGAAGCTGCATAAAGTGCTTACACGTTTCAAAAACCCTTTTCAGATACCTCTGTTTGGTCTCTACAACAATATCTCTAAAAGGACAATTATCGTCAGAATCGGCAACAATTAACGCAGCTACTTCATTTGATGGGCCTATCATATTTTTTCGACCAGATGCTGATTTAGAAGAAACCAAAAGCAAATCAAACTCATCAGGCTGATTTTGATTGAATCGATCACGCGCCATACGAAAACTTTGAGCCATTTTGTTGTTTTCATCTAACATATGTAAGAGGCTTTCAACAATTTCAGGATCCAGTTCATTTGTACCAGGAACTGCATTCATTCTATTCTGGATCTCATTTTCCGTATCATAGACATAAAGTTGACAAAACTTTGGTGAAACACCTTCTTTGGGTTTAAGACTCCCAATCAAATGATAATTCTGGCCATACAATTTAAAGCAATAAGGACCACCACCATTGTTAATTTTACGATCAATCTTTCCACCAAGTGAAGTAAACTGGAATAACGAATTGTAAGACCTTATGTTTTGTTTGAAGTGAGCAGTTTTTTCACTACCATACAATAATGACGCTAAATATGGCGGAGGTGGCCTTTCTTCTGGGAGTTTAATTTGTCCATCCTTACAACATATTGAGAATGTTGGTTGATTGTTCCTGGATGATTTATTGTTCCTTTCCTCATTCCACATCCTTGCCTTGCATTTTTGACAAATTGCAGATGGAGGACCAAGATTCATATAACCTTTCCACAAATCTGTAATAGATTAACAAAAAAAATTTAACAAAAACCTAAAACATTTTATTCCTTAAATGATGTAAAAAATTAATGTACCAATAGTTTCCAAATCATTATAATCTTCATCATCAAATATATATTGTCCTCGATATGCAGCATCTTCAAAAATTTCTTCGTCTGTAATCAAATAATATGAAGCAAAAAATGAAATATCTAAATAAGATTTTTATATTAAGATAAATAAAAAAAAATTGGTACATAACTACGCATACATTTAACATTGATAAAATATAATAATTTTACCAGATACAACTGCTTCATATACTTGGTTAGCTGGATTCATGATATTATCATCAAGAGGATTGTTTCCAATAAGATTATTATCAGCCTTATTGAATTCTGACATCAAATTTTTAACACCAGAACTTGACGATTCACCACCAAGTAAATCATGAGATCCTTTAATATTATTTTGTACACCTGTTTTGGTCATGAGAGCACAACAGGATTAGAATGCACTTAACACCTGAAAAATAAAACACAAAATTAAAAACACTTACTTGCCGTTGGCTGGAACCATTCTGCACAATAAAAAACTAACATTTGTTAAGAACATAAAAATATAAAAAATTGAACAATTTGTATATTGTTTGACCTGGACGCTTTACACCAATCTGTTCAGGTTCTGGAACAGTTACTGTAATGAAACGCTGGTTTTCTTTCCTTCTTGCTGAAGCAGAACTTTCTACAATGCGAGTATCCATTCGAGTCTTAAATTTATTAAAACTGGATTTTGGAACAAAGTGTAAATCTCGATCTGCCAAAAAAAAAAAATAACTAAACAAAGGGAAATTGATACATAATAATACATTATAAATCTTCTACATACCACGATTGTACGAATACAAAAGTTTTTGATGATTTATTTCCCCATTTACTGAGTTGCTTTGGGTAATTCTGGATGTCGGCAAGTGGAACTTGGTTTGCTTGTTATTGTTCTGAGAACTTTTTGTTATAAGTCTTGAAACTGGAGTCTGAAATGTGGTACCTGGAACTAACATGATTAATGAAAAATATGCTTAATACATTATGATACATGTTCTGAAATGTTTACCAGAAGCAGGAACAGCCAAGGATTTTTGAGTAACACAACTTGGATTTGAAGACTGAAATATGGTTCCTGGAATTAACATGATTCATGAGAAATACTATTAGTATAATGAGACATAGTCGGCAATGTTTACCTGAAGCGGGTACAGCAAGGGATTTTTGAGATTCACTACTTGGAATTCAAGCTTATGCAAACAGTGGAAAATGAACTATAGGTTTTTTCAATAGGACATTATAAATATGTACAAATAAAGAAACAAAGATATACCTGAAGAGTTAATCTTGTTAACAACTGATTGTTTTGGAGTAAATATATTGACATTCGGATCTTTGACATTATCATCTATTTGACAAACATAATGATTAGAAAGTATATGTAATTCTTATGATGTTACAAACTAAAACAAAGAATACTACCTTCAAAGGTAGTTCCAGATTGGAATAGTTTTCGTGACGAACCACTTGCAATAGATGAACCTGGAACATAAATATGATAAGAATGTAAAATGATAGTTGAAGAGTACTATATCTACACTTACCTGTATGAATCAACGTAGGACTGGGAACATTAGGATTGTGATTCTCATTAGAAACATTGTAGATCATTGAATTTTGTTGACTATAAACATTATTATTGGGCTTTATATTAACATGACCGCCACCATTGTAACTCTCAGACCCTGCTCGTCTTTTAGAAACTGGAAAATAACATTAAAAACAGTTAACCTTAGTAAAATTAATCATTAAACGCTAGATTCATAGAGCAAAGAAAAAAAAATTCACCATGTTTGGATGAAGCAGAAGGGGAGAGGGATGCAAGCGGGATTCGTTTACGACCTGCAATGTCTATACAATCAGAAACTACAGGTTTTCCATCAAACCATATTGACAAAGAACAAACATAAGAACATACCTGATTTGTCCATAATGTTATTCTTCAATGCAGGCTCGACAACGATTTAGATGAACAGGAATTAGATGATTACATACAGTAAACGATAATCATTAATTGACAATGAAAACCTCCACAAAAAAAGAAATTAGGAATCAAAAGTAACAGACGACATGATTATAGGAGGATTTTGAAAAGAAGTTACCATAATTCAATTTTGAAAACTGACGTAGTTAGAATTCATTAATATGGATATGATTCATTTTGATTGGATGACCTATTTCAATGTTAAATGACCAAAAAGCCTATAAGCCAATATTAAATGTTTGAAAAGTAGAAGGATAGATTAAGTAATTTTTTTGTGAAATGACCAAAAAGCCAACAAAAATATAAAGGATGAGAAAAATGTGGAAGGATAGATTATGTAATTTTAAAATGCTAATGCTAGCACTTATTTAGAATATATTGATACATGCTTGAGAAAATTAAAAATTAATATGTTCTAGGTGAAAAAGGTAATTGATTAGTTTATAGTAATTATAATTTAATAACGTTATTTTACTAAATCCAATTGCTCGTAATGTTTTTAGAAAAAGAGAAAAAAAATGAGAAATTAATATTATCTGTGATAAATCTATTTAAAGATGGATTTTAGTTAGAAAATATAGAAAAGATAATACGTTTTAGTTGAAAAAGGTAATCGGTTAATTAATAATATTATAATATTATTAGTTTATTTTATTAAAAGGTAATAGTTTGTTTTAGTGCAAGGTTATTCTTAAAATTTTAAATTTTTAGAATAAAAAAAAAAATGTTAATGTATTTCAACTTTATTTATATTTCTAGATCTGATATAATTACTGTTAATTCTAAGACTTTTGTATAAATAAATTTAGTTTTACATCTTATAATTATGATTAATCTGACATGAAAGCTCGAATAATAATGATTAAAAATGATAATAAAAAAAAAGGATAATCAAAATGTAGTGTGAATTTTATCTTATCCATGTTTTGCTTGTTATAGTTTACTATAAATTAATTTTTTATTTTTTTATTTTTTATTTAAAATTAATTAATATTAAATGAAATTTAAAAATGAAAATTTTAACCAAAATGGAAGTACAAATTATCGATATAGGCTTATTATAATTTAGTATAAATATAAATGTTCATCTTGTATTTTAATTAAAATTATTTTGTATTTACCTAACTTAGATGAGTACGAAACATTAATTCTTATAACAAAAAATATGATCATTCATATAAAACATACCTTGGAAGAGCAAGACTAAACACATCGAGATTATCACTTAAAATCCCGTTTCATGCATATACATTTATATATATACATGCTTGAGAAAATTAAAAATTAATATGTTCTAGGTGAAAAAGGTAATTGATTAGTTTATAGTAATTATAATTTAATAACGTTATTTTACTAAATCCAATTGCTCGTAATGTTTTTAGAAAAAGAGAAAAAAAATGAGAAATTAATATTATCTGTGATAAATCTATTTAAAGATGGATTTTAGTTAGAAAATATAGAAAAGATAATACGTTTTAGTTGAAAAAGGTAATCGGTTAATTAATAATATTATAATATTATTAGTTTATTTTATTAAATAGGACCGCCCGTGATATAATTGGGAAAAAAAAAGAGATTTTAGTTAGAGAAAATAGAAAAGTAACGTGAAGATGACATGATTTATGTGAAAAAGATAATTGATTAGTTTATAGTAATTATAATTTAATTATGTTATTTTAATAAATAAAATTGTTCGTGGTTTTTAGAAAATGAGAAATTAATGTTGCTCGATATATTTCTAGAAAAAAAGGGAATTTAATTAGAAAAAATATAAAAGATGATATATTTTAGCTGAAAAGCTAATCGGTTAATTATTAGTATTATAATATTATTATTTTATTTTTATTAAATAGAAACGTCCGTGTTATAATTGGAAAAAGGGTGGTTTTAGTAAGAGAAAACAAAAAAGTTAACGTATTTTGGCTAAAAAATATAACCGTCCATGATATAATTGGAAAAATAGAGATTTTAGTTAAAGAAAAAAAGGTAACGTGTTTTGATTGAAAAAAGTAATTGATTAGTTAATAGTAATTATAATATAATTATGTTATTTTATTAAATAAAATTGCTCGTATTGTTTTTAAAAAGGAGAAATTTTAGTTAGATAAAATGTAAAAGATATTCTATTTAACCTGAAGAAGGAAATTATTTAGTTATTGAAAAATTAGAAAAAGGTAATATGTTTAACCTTAAAAAAGAAATTGATTAATAAAGGAGAAATTTTAGTTAGATAAAACATAAAAGATATTGTATTTTAGCTGAAAAGGGAAATTATTTAGTTCTTCAAAAATATAAAAGATAATATGTGTAACCTGAAAAAAGAAATTGATTATTTAGTAGATGTGTAATAGAGTAAGGGTAATGATGTGCTAAAAATAATAAAGATTTTAATTGCAAGCGCACAATTCGTTTCGTTGTAAAATTTGTGATTCGTTCATCAGGGACTAATATTTTCGCAATTCTCAATTTTTAATTTAGGCGAATTAGAGCAAGTTGGTTTTGAAAAATTCGATTTAAACTAATTAATTCCTAAAAGAATATTTAAACTACTTTTAAAAGAAAAATTAAATCATTATTCTATATTAATACTAGTTAATTGAAAATAAAAAGAAGAAAAAAGCTAAATAATTCTAAAAATTCTAAAATCGAATTAAAACTAAAAATTTATTTACAGGAAATTTTAAAAAAATTCGAACATGAGGTATTTGTAAATAGAACTAGCCGAAAACAAATTATTCAACAGAAAACTACTAATTCTCATTTCTCACAGAAAAATCAACTCAGACAGTGATTTACACAACCGAACAAACAGCATACTGGACAATTAAATTAAACGAAGACTCAGAACTCGAACTAGCTAACTCAACGAATGACTCGGAATTGACTCAGCAGTAATAGCAACAGTTAAAATGAAACTCAGTAGCTAAACCAGGGCACCAAGATTCAACAAATAAGACCAACTCAATTCGGTAACTCAGCGAAGAACAAACAGAAACGAGATTCAGAACCTCAACAACAAATGTAGAACGAAAACTCAGCGATAAACCAACCAAACGGGGAATTCAAAAACCAGCTAATCGAATATTCTACTCCAGCAAACCAAAACTAAACACACGCAGCCAACTCTCAAAACGAAAAAGAAATTAAAAATGCAGCATAAATTCGACAGGACTTGCCATCTCAGTACAACAAGAAACCTTACAATAACTAACACAGAACTCCAAACTACAGCATTCGACAGTAACACAGCTAGAACAGCGTACAAGAACAGCAGAAATTAAAATAGCAACCACAAAAAATATCACAAATCGATCAACTCATTGACAAAAATCATCACAAAAATCAACGCGATTGGACTCGTTCGAAAAAATAGGGGAAAAAACTAAAAGGAAATAGGGGAAGGGGAATTGCAGGGGAAACAGGGAAGGGAAAACAAGAGGGGTTTGGGGGAGAGAGAGAGAGAGAGTGGTTATAGGGAGGGAGATGGGTGTTATGTGTATCCAACGAAGAAAGGAAGAGGGGTGTGGTTGTTAATTTGAAAAAAAAACAGCATGAGTGTTTTTGTGTGTATCGTAGGTGTTGTGGAGAGGAAGAGAAAAAGAAGATAGAAACTAAGAAGAAAATAAAAAAGGAAGAAGTGGGTTGTGTATGTGCAGAGAAAAAGAAGGAAGGAGAGGGTGAAAGGAGTTGTTCGAACAAGAAACAGGGGAAAAACGAAACAGGGGAAATGTTACAAATTAAACAAAAACAAGACAGAAAAATAATTGCTGAAAATTAACGAGACAAATATTTTTGGTATTTTTTTTATTTATTACACTAACATATAAAACATAAAAAGTAGATCTACAACTAAAAATTATGAAACCCATAATAAAATTGAGATTTAAAGGGGCACAACTACGATTATTAACTAAGTGCACGAAATTAAAATTTCGTTATTTTCAACCCCAAGTGGTTAGCATTTTGCTACTTTGTCCACTAATCGGATCTACGAAAATAACGAAAGCAAGACAAAAATAAAAGGGAGAGCAAGACAAGAATTGCATTAATTAAAAGAGGGGTGTTTACAAAATTTAAAACTACAAAACAAGAAATTAAATCTACCCTAAAACTACACTACACTAAAATCTATTCTACTCTAAGTTGTTAAATACAAGGGGGATGAGGGGGTATTTATAGGATGAGAATTAGGGTGTAGGGGGGTGTGGGTTAATCTCCACCAAACATTTGGGGTGTGTGGTGGTGTAATCCTAGCCATTAAAAGATTCCTTCCCCATTAAGCTTTGGTAGAATGGATCTTGGTCATACACTTTTTTAGTGTGTTGGGATGATCTCCACCTTCCACTTGTCTTGAGATATTCCTTTTGCTCCAAGCTCCTAATTCTTTTCCTTTTTTTCTTTTTGGTTCTTTTTCTTCCTCTTTTTCCCTTCCTTGCTCTTTATTTCTTTATTTTACCATTTCTTTATTTATTTACGAATTTCCTGAAATGCAACAAAATAAATTATTAAATTACGAGTTCAGGCAATAAATCAACACATCTTAATTCCTGCTAGTGAAGAATTCCAAAATTTTACCATTATACCCACCATTTTTAATGAATTCTATTACATTTAAGGTTATATTGGTAATTGACTACAACTACTTGGGTTTATGGACTATCCAACTTGACCCATTACATACAAAATCAGCTAAAATTCACTACTAATATGGGTTATCGGACTATCCAACCAAATTACGTATGACAGCTTTGTTATTTTTGAAAATCTTATCAGCGCTAAATTTGGAACAAACCCTAAACACAGAACAGAACAGATCCTTCACGCTCAAACATCTTCCATTATGCCATATTCTTTGCTATTCAACATTTGAATTATTACGATACCTGCACCAGTTTAACCTTTATCAAATCATGATTCTCTTGGCGACAATGATATGTTAGATTTGTCTATACGTTCATACAAACAATTACAATAAGAAAGATTTTGTTAATCGTCTTCTACACATCAATGGGTGAATCGGCTAGCAATGATACATCGTCTAGACAACAGAAGGGTTAGTACTACTGATATATACACATACTCATGTTCTTATTGTATCAAACCATTGATTAATTAATGTTTTGAGTTTTTTTTCATGTTATTAGGAAACAAACGTCCAATCAAGGTTCCACTACAGCTATCTCCTCCTGCTGTTAAACACGGTACTCTGAATTAAATACTAATCACTACTTCCTCATTATGGTACATTCAGACATAGGAATTTGTCTAACTCTGTTTGTTTTTTTAAAACGGTAAACAAAAGACGTATGAATCCTATTGAGAGATTTGCAACTCATAATTCAATCCGTAACATTTTTCAACACGAATCTATTTCATCTAAAGACACAAGTAATGGTAAGTTTTGACTAATTGATAGATATTTCCTAATGCTCTTTGTTATTTGTTAATGTATTAACATTCATGATGATATGTTCTTCCCATAGCTCCCAAATTACCAAATCATGGAGATGAAAATGCCAACACGAACATACTACACTACCAATCGTTTAAAGGTATATTGCGAACTTTGTTAGTTTTGATTTAATGTGATAACATAAATAATCAGCAATCTAACCAACTGATGCAGAAGGAGATACTGATCAACGTACTCAAAAACTAGCCTTAAAGATGCCACCAGCTTTTGGTAAATAAATTTGGTTGCTATCAAATAACCGCACCTTGCTTATAACTTGCTTATGCTTCAATTAGATTTATGTTGATGATTAATGCTTATCAAAAATTTAATTTTTAACAATTGTAGTCAATCGATCTCCGCTGTCCGTGTTGTCTCAGAACATTACAATGAAACAAGGAAGTTCAGTGAATTCAAATAATGGGCAAGCTAATTTGCTGCGAGGTACATTGTAAAATGATTATTTCTTTATGTCCTTCTCGGTTTAGGTAGTTTACATATTATATCATAATAACCAATATTCTTTATCAACAGATGCCGCAACACCTTTATCGTGCTCCATTGATAAAACGAAGTTACAGACAACATCGCCAGTTTTACAAAATATGCATTTACGTGACTATGCGTTGCTTGCAAACAGATCACCCCATACACCCAATGATGAAGGATTTCCTACAAATACTTCTGTCACGCCAACACCGATAAGTATGAGTTTATTTATTCTTATCAACATAGTTTCAGCAGAACGTGGGTGATTATTCCAAAACACTCCTTGATAAAAGTTATTACATGTTATTTGCAGATTCATCTAAAAATTCAACATATATATAGTTATCTCATTGTTTCAATTTTTTTCATTTACATTCTCATACACATTTCAGGTGTTGCGCAACTACATCCTTTCAATGTTTTAAATCAATCAAAATTATCGCCTCATTTTGCATCTAAGAGTCTTTCGGGTTTGTAAATTAAAGGTGTATGTTTGTCACTATAATGAGTTGCCTTAATTATTTTCCATTGAAATTACACAGATCAGAAGAAAAAACTTTTATCGGATAACACATTCTCTTCACCTTCAGAACAAAGATTACGGAATGTTGACTTGGAAGGTGTAACATAACTATTACTTTAGAGTTAAATTAATTTACAACCTTTACGATTTTCACTAATAATCTATCATTTTTATTTTATTTGTAGCTAGGAAGCGGAACAACAATGGAAGCCTTGATTGGACACCACAATCTAATAAAAGTCATCTCACCTTCCAGTTGCCTCCATCTACCATATCACCTTCAAACAAGCCAAGTAACATTTGTATATTGCTTTTTTTTTTTCTCAATTTTTAGATTACTACTGATCTTAATAAATACAAAATTATGATTAATCTTGATCAGGGAACCAGGATAACAGAAAAGATTCTGCTGCAGCAACTAAATCAACACTATTACCTAAAAGTCATCTCACTTTTCAGATGCCTGCATCAATAATATCACCTTCGAACAATCAAGGTAACAATTAAAAGCTTCTATCATCGTTGTTGTATTATGTTGATTTAGATATTTCATTTTAATTTACTATATTGTTATTAAATTTAAATATTTATAGGATTCAGTGGAGCTTCAACTTCAAGTTCTAAAAGACCGTTCAATTTAAAAAGTAATCAAAATCGAAATTTGCTTCAATTCTTCGACAATGTAGACGAATACGGAGAAGATGCCTCTGAGTGTATGTTTAAATATCACTGCTAAATTAAAGCATTTATTTGTATATTTTGTGTTTAACATGAAATATTTGTTGTCAACAGTAATTCCGGAAGAGTATGTCAGTGATGATAATGAAGATGAATTTCAAATGCATACCAATGGTAAATATTTAACTACAGTAAGAAAATATTTATCAATGTTTTTTATTTTGTAATCAACTTAGTTGCATTTTAAAATTTACACAATTCTCTTTTTAAGCAGACATGTGGGAAGGCTATATGGATCTTGGCAAGCCTGACAAAATTTGTCCTTACTGTAAAGCAATCATGTGGAATAATGAAAGGAACAACAAATCTAATAAGAATGCCCGTCCAACCTTCTCTATTTGTTGTCGTAATGGACAGGTCCTACTTCCTCCTGAAAAGCCACCTCCTCCTTTTCTTGCAAATCTTTTGTCAGGAGGTCAGAAATCCAAGCATTACAAAAAAAAAAATAAGGATCTATAATTCTTTGTTTGCATTTACATCACTTGGTGGTAAGATCGACAATAGTATAAACAGGGGAAGAGCTCCATATACATTCAAGTTGTGTGGTCAAAATTACCATTTGATTGGGAGTATTTGTCCAACTAACGGAGAGACTCCAAAGTTCTGTCAATTGTATGTTTACGATACAGAGAATGAGATAGAAAACAGACAGAAAGCTGTTCCTGGAGGTGATTCCACTGATCCGAGCATTGTTCAAGGTTTATTGTTGATGCTTGATGAAAATAATCGATTGGTACATAGCTTTCGTATGGCAAGGGACCGTTTCAAGAATAATGAACCAGAAGAAGTAAAGTTAGAATTGGTTTCATGCAAATCAGCGAGTGGACGGCCTAATACTGTTGGCCCATCTAATGAGGTTGGTGCTTTAATTGTTGGTGACCTTGAAGATTCTTGCGGAACACGAGATATTGTAGTGCAGATGAAAAATAAAAAACTACAGAGGATTTTTGAAACGAATGCTCATTTCATGCCTTTACAATATCCTTTGCTTTTTCCTCATGGTGGTGAAGGATTTCACACGAAAATTCCGTTGATGGGTAAACATGGTGGTCCACCACCTAAAATAAAAGATGATGCCGATGATGATGAGGAATCAAAACAAAGGTGCTATGTTTCCATGCGAGAATACTATGCTTATAAACTAATGATTAGAGCTGCAGAAGGTATTTATCTACTTTTGCATTAAACATATCCAAAGATTTTCCTGATTTACTGTTATTAACAAATTTATATTTTTTTTCTCTTTTTTTAGGTTTAACTCCTCATTTGTGTGGTCGTCTTTGGCAACAATATGTTGTAGATGCATTCACTATAGTTGAACAGTACCGACTTGATTGGATTAAGAGGAATCAGAAAACTATTCGGTCAGATTTATACAATTCTATCCGTGATTCAATACGTAAAGGCGATACAAATCCAACATGTCAAGGGAAAAATGTTATCCTACCTGCTACATTTACAGGTTCACGTAGATATATGTCTCAGTATTTTAAGGACTCCCTTGCTATTTGTAGAAGTATTGGTCATCCATCCTTCTTCCTTACAATGACTTGCAACACCAAATGGCCTGAAATTCAGAGCATGTTGAGCCACATGCCTGGTGTCGATGTAGCTGATGCACCGGACGTTGTTGCAAGGGTTTTTAAATTGAAGCTTGATCAATTGGTTGATCTTATAAAAAACAAAAATTATTTTGGTCGATGCATTGGAGGTAAATTCCTTATTCCTTATAAAGTAATATTAAAATAGTTGATTAATTTGAAGGAATGACACTGTTTAAAAATTGTTGTATTTTAACAGTTATGTATGTCATTGAGTTTCAAAAGCGAGGACTACCTCATGCTCATATGTTGATTTGGTTGCATCCTGATGATCGTCCAAATACTATAGAAGAAATTGATCACTTGGTTTCAGCGGAAATACCACACAAAGAGACTGATCCAGTTGGATATAATGCTGTTAAAAATTTCATGATCCATGGACCGTGTGGAAAGGATTTTTCATATTCTCCATGTATGTCAAATGGTAAATGTGGGCGTCATTTCCCAAAAAGGTACATAGATATAATGTTAGTTATTTTTAAAAAAAGTTAGCACTTTATTGATACATCTTTTTTATTATATTATTCTAATATTTTTTAAATGACATATAATGATTAATCAATTAACAAATGATTATGTACTATCTACAAATGCCCATAGGTACAATGGTCACACATTCTTTGATGATTGTGGTTTTCCTGTATATCGGCGAAGAAAAATGAACCGGACTGTTGAAAAGAATCATCAATTACTAGACAATCAGTTTGTTGTACCGTATAATCGAGATTTGTTGATTAGATTTCAATGTCATATGAATTTGGAAGTCTGCAATAATTCACGATCTCTGAAATATTTGTTTAAGTATTGCCTTAAGGGTCATGATACAGCTACCATGATGATACGGAGGAAAAAAGGAAGCTCTGTTAGTCCAGATAAGTCTAAACCAGTTGATGAGGTTAGACATTTTCTTGATGGTCGTTACGTATGTGCTTCGGAAGCTGCATGGCGATTATTAGGATTTGATATTCACTATCGGTATCCTTCTGTGGAGCGTTTGCCAGTTCATATTGAAGGTGGTAAAAATGTTACTTTCAATGTTAATAGTGATTTAGAAAAAGTTGCAAGTCAGGCATCAAACAGGAAAAGTAAGTTGGAAGCATGGTTTGTCGCCAACAAAACCATTCCAGCTGCTAGAGAGTACACTTACCAAGAATTTCCAAGAGGATTTACATGGCAACCTGGGTCGTGTAAGTGGAAAGAAAGGGAAAGAGGAATTGTTATTGGTAGATTGACAGAGATCCATGCATCACAGGGAGAATCATTTTATTTGAGAATGCTTCTATTACGTAATAAAGGTGCAACATCATTCCATGACTTAAGAACTGTTGATCGTCGAGTTTATAGTACGTACAAAGAGGCATGTGAGGTACTTGGACTTCTTAAAGATGACAATCAATGGCATTCTGCCCTTAAAGAAAATTCTGAATCTGCCATGCCCATCCAACTCCGTTCTATGTTTGTTCATATTATAACAAATTATCCTGTAGCAGATCCGCATAAATTATGGGCTCAGAATTGGAGACCTTTGTCGGAAGATATTTTGTACCTGAAAAGAAAAAATTCTGGAAACCATGAACTCAACCTTTCTGATGTTGACTTAGAAAATTATACACTTGCAGGTAATATCTATATCCACAAATTGAATATTCAAAAGCACATTAATTTTTTTAAATATTTTGTTAATATTTTTAATTCATTTTATTTAAAAATTATTTTGCAGAGGTTGAAAAGCTTTTGAATGGTGTTGGTAAAACATTGAAAGATTTTCCAAACATGCCATATCCAGAAGATTCATATCTGCATATTGCAACTAACCGTTTAATTGAAGAAGAGACTGGATATGATAGAAGCAGCATGGCTGAAGAGCATGACAAGTGCTTTAAAACGTTGAATACTGAACAGTTGGAGGTATATAATTCAGTCTTGGAATCTGTCAATAAAGATACTGGAGGTCTTTTTTTCGTATACGGAAGTGGTGGTTGTGGTAAAACTTTTTTGTGGAAAACATTGTGTTGTCGCTTGCGCAGTGTAGGTAAAATTGTACTTCCAGTTGCATCATCTGGTATTGCTGCAACTTTAATACCAGGTGGTAGAACCGCACATTCTCGCTTTCACATACCTCTAAAATTGGACCGTTATTCAGTTGCTGGTATTAAACATGGTTCTGATATTGCTGATTTGATTAAGAATACCAGTTTGGTCATTTGGGATGAGGCTCCCATGCAGCATCGCCATGGTTTTGAATCTGTCGATCGTTGTTTTAGAGATATAATGTCATCAGTCAATCCATCCAATAAAAATTTGCCGTTTGGTGGCATTACGATTGTTTTTGGAGGTGATTTTCGCCAAATATTACCTGTGATTCCTAAAGCTACAAGAACTGAGGTAGTGCAGTCTTCATTAAACCAGTCACGCCTGTGGCAACATTGCAAAGTTTTTCTGCTCAAGAATAATATGCGCTTAGGCCGTGGAAAGACTGAACTTGAAAACAAGAAGATTGCTGAATTTAGTAAATGGGTGCTTGACGTGGGAGATGGAAAATTACAAAACATACATCCGCATGAGGTTTGCTCTGATCCAGAAATTATAATCCCCAGGAATTTCTTAGTTGAAAACTTCAGCAACTCTGTTAAGGATATTGTTAAAGTCACTTATCCAGATTTTGTCAACAACTTTTCAAAAGGGTCATATCTGAAGGAAAGAGCAATTCTTACACCAACAAATGCATTAGTGGATGATGTCAACTCTCATGTTTTAAATCTGATTCCAGGTATTATACATACGTATCTCAGTCAAGATTCAATTGATGATTCAGGTGACGAAAATAATGATGAAATTGAATCTTCTTTTCCAATCGAATATCTCAATTCGATTAATATGCCATCCATTCCAAAGCATGATCTAAAATTGAAGGTAGGTGCTGTTGTCATGTTAATGAGGAACCTTAATCAAATAATGGGTTTGTGTAATGGTACTAGAATGGTACTAACAAGATGTCTGAAGAACAGCGTTGAGTGCGAAATCTTAACTGGATCCCATGCAGGTACAAAGCATCTTATACCGAGAATTGAAATGGAACCAACAGATACACATTTCCCATTTGTTTTCAAGAGAATACAGTTTCCACTTCAAATTTGTTTCGCAATGACTATTAACAAGAGTCAAGGGCAGTCTTTGGATACAGTTGGATTGTTTCTACCACGTCCAGCATTCTCCCATGGGCAACTATATGTAGCTGTTTCACGAGTCACTTCTCCTGATGGATTGCACATTTTAATTGAAGGCGATAATGGGAAATCAAGTCATTTCACAGCCAATGTTGTATTTGATGAAGTATTTTATAATCTTCCTGTTCTTGACAGATGACATTTTTCCATAATTGAGTTTCTTATTTTGAGATTAACAGTTTTAACATTATAACGTACATGACCTTTTGGTCTCTTAAAGAATTAAGAGAATTTATTCATGTCTCCATTTACTACTATTGTGCTTACAATTTTCTTTAGTTTGGTTAATTTTATTTTTCATTAAGTTGCATTCTAGAATTTGATATGCCACAAAGAGCTTAAGCATTTGCAAAAAAAAATATCTAATTTTCAAGGTTTTATTAGGGTGGTGTCTGCACACTTTAACAACTATTATTATTATAAAATTATTAAACTTAATCGCACCATTAATGAACAACTTTCGGTCAAGCCTTTTTTTTAACTAATATTATTATAAAATTATTATAAAAGTTTTATTTTGTGTCACTGTTCTTATTGAAAATAGGATTAACTATGTTTTAACAAAATAACTTAACTTAAAAACACATGTTTTTTACCCATTTTTATATAAACTTTACGTTAAAATTACAGTGTTGAAATTATTTTTGTAGTAAGAATGATTTAAGTATTTATCGATGTTTTTGCTTTAAAAATATATTTTATATTAAATTGTATGAAATTAAATATTGAGAAGTCTTATAACTTTCAAGAATATAAATTTCAAAAGTAAATCAATTTGAATGACATAATTATTTAATTTTGAAATATATTTACCATATATTTGTTAAGTGTATCAATTATTATTAAGACTTTTATATATGCAATGATCATTATTTTATGATAACAATCACCGATTACATTTTTGTTAAATTTTATAACAGAATCAGATATTTATCAATTAAAAAAAAGATCTTTTCCTTGATCAATGGAATTAGATAGCACGAAATAAAATTTTACACAGATGGATCATTTCAAATACATTATTTGTGCATATATCTCTTCCTTGATTGATGGAATGAAACAAATCATAATATGCCCATAAAATAGAGATTATCCTATCAGTATTGTACATACGTCCATTGCAGAACTCTAAAGCACAGGTAGTTTTACAATTATCTATCGTTTTGAGAACAACATTTCTACTTGACTTTGTCATGTTCTTACTCTTATTTTATGTACCGTTTTTATTGATTTCTAATATCTTCCATAATTTTTAGATTAAACCATGTTTGATTCATTATCTTCTCTCGACACATCTCGAACAACATGGAGAATTAAGGTCCGTTTGACAAGGATGTGGCCATCTGTATCATCTTCAAAAGAAAGTCGTGATTCTCTGAAAGGTTACAACTTGATTTTGCTTGATGATGATGTAAGTACATATTACAACACTACTATTGGTAAATTATGATCTAAGTTTCCTTATATATTTATTAGCTTTTAGTCCATTTACATATCTTAGTTACTTAATCTTTCCATTTTGTTATATACAGAACTTCCATGTACATGGTTTTGTATATGCTGATAATTGGAGATCCATTGCTGATAAGATGGTTGAAGGAGTACTTTACGTTATAACTAATTTTTATACTAGAGAGGCTAAGGGTACATTGAAGCCTACGAGTTCCAATTACCTTATTAACTTCTCCAACTCGACAACGGTTGAAAAGTTGCTTGAAGATGACTTTATGATACCATATCATAAGTTTGAATTTGTCGATCTTAGTGAATTGTACAAACTTGCATCAAGTTATGAGAATGTTGATAGCCCAGAATTTTCAACAGGTCACTATACTTAATACTTATACATTATTAATATTTCAATTGTCCATCTATATTTAATTTGTACTATATTTTTAAACATTTCCATTATCTAATTTTATAGATATAATCGGTGTACTTGAAGATTTCGAAAATGTGAGACCTATTCAGACAATGTTTGGAGAGAAGAATATTGTCAAATTCAGGATTACTGATGGAAGGTACTGATTATATTTAATATTGAATTACGCACAAAGATATATATATATATATATATATATAATAAAAAAATTTATTAACTAATATTGAAATAATAACTCATATACCAGGTACTCTCATAAAGTTACTGTTTGGGGACAACTCGCTGTTACCACTGATGAGATGTATCAGAAAATTAACGAACGTCCTATAATTGTTATTGTCACTAGCTCCAAGCTGAAAATATTTAAGAGTAAGTCTATTATATCAACCATATTTGTTTTGCACTTTAGCATGTTAAGATGTATCTAATTATATTCACATAATGCCACAAACGTGTTTCAGGTTCTGTTCAGATAAATACTCTTCCATCAACAAAGATTTATCTAAATCTTGACAATGAATATGTTAGTGCAATGAAGCTCATGTTTTTAATTATCACGTAGATACTTATTTGCACCATTTAGATTACTTAAATATACTTAGCTGGTGAATTTTATTTTTGTAGTAAATTAAACTTCTTTGTCATTTTTTTATTCCTAATATATTTTTTTAGACTTGAGGAAGAAGGTTATAAAATCTCTGAGAACACTTTAGCGTCACCAACCCAAGAAACACCGATTCCTGTTATTGAGTCCATAACCCTAAAAGAGCTTTGTGAGAAAACTCAGTTGGATGATCTCGAGGTGATGAAGTAAAGCAAAATTTAGTTTAAGCGAAAAATTATAAAATTGTCCTTATGTCTAATTTCTTTTTTATTCATTTATGTTTCCATTTTGCAGAAGAACTTTAAATGTTTTGTCAAAGTTTCTAATGTTGAAGAAGTGGTGAAGTGGTGGTACCTTAGCTGCATAAAATGCCAGGAGGATGCTGTTAAAGTTGATGGAGTCTTCAAATGTTCGAAATGTACACTTATAATGCCAGTTCCACAGAAGAGGTTCAAAATTGTTGTGCTTGCTGGTGATGGTACTGAGGCATTAAACTTTGTCATGATGGACAAAGCCGTTAGACGTATTGTTGGTGTAACCGCTACAAAGATGATTAGTGATAATCCTGAGGTATTTACAATTTACGAGCTTGGCATTCCTTCAAAATTCTATATTTAAAATTACTTTTTGCATCAGATAACACGTTTTTTAATTGTTCTTTGCACGTTATGTTGTAGTATGAAACAAGCAACAGCTATCCTACAAAACTTAAAGAGATTGCTGGAAAGGAATTTACTTTCAATGTTCAGATATCTGAAGATAATGTACATTTACAAAGTAATATTTTCAAGGTCACTGATGCTTATGACTCCAATATTTCCACTTCAACTCCATCAGATGCAAAGACGAAAAGTTTAACAGTATCGAGTTTCTCTGAAGTAAGAACTTTACATAATGACCCATGGTTCTGTTTTTTTATTTCCCATAAGCACTGGAGTTTGTTATTTACTATTCTATCTGATAGATTTAAATTCTTTTCCACAGAACATCATTGATCTGTCAAACAGTTTTCAGACACCGGATTCTGCTTCTTCCTGTTCCAAGAAGATTAAGATGGTTATATACAATTCCTAATACTTATTCTACATTCCTATATTTTCTTTATGAATTGTGATTAGCTAATTATCATTTCAATTTTTTTTGTTCATTACCAGGAAAAGTGAGCAAAGCTACGCACCTCTGATTGGTACCAACTACTCATTCAAGTTGCAATTCAAGTCAACAAATTTATTATTAGTATCTGTTTTTTGAGAAGGAATAAGTAGAATATGTAATGGTCAAGAGTTTAAACTTTTTATGTTTTTTGTTAATGTTGAGCCCAATGATTTGGGTAGATTTTGAGACATATTCCGGTTTTAAATTATTTATATGTTTGGTTTTTTAATAATTGTATTGAATCCAATGCAACATACATTCATTTAAGGTTATGTCTTATGATTGCACAAGTTATTAGCTTTTTCAATGCAATAGTTTTTACCAACAAAATTACCAAATAATGGTATAAGTGAAAAAGTTATAAACTTTAAGACTGAACCATCAATCTTCACTTAGCTTTCAAGGATTGCATGAAACAGAATAGGCATGAAAGATGATAGCCAGAGCAAAAGATACCTGAAGCTATTATTGTGTTTGTATTTTTTAAACAGTATTCTAAGCTTAAGTCCAAACTTCAAGCAACAAAAGGTCAAACTGCCACATCCTTGCATATTAATCTTCACTTTAAGATTGAACTTGCAGTAAAGGATATTTAAGAACAAAAACATGAGCTCTTATCCAAAGCAGAGGACCTATAATTGAGGACTATTTATAAGTACTTGAGTACTAAAGCTAGGGGTGAGCAAAAAAAACCGAAAAACCGAAACCGAGCCGAAAAACCGAAAAACCAAACCGAAAAAAACCGAAACCGATAAAAACCGAAAAAAACCGTAACCAAACCGAACCGACGGAACGGTTTGGTAACGGTTACGGTTTTATCCCTAAAACCGAACCGAAAAACCGAACCGTTCATATAATATTATATATATAATTAAAATATTATCACATAATTATATATAATATATTATTTCCTACACAGTATTGGGCATCTAATGATGTTTGCACCTCAATGCTTAATCACTTGGTATTTTAGTCATCGGTAAAGAGGCTGCATTGAGGAAATGATACCATATAATGAAAAACTAGTGTTTTTCTGAACTTTAGATTCTTATATGCTCATTTTCTTTGTCTGCTCATAATTTTTAAATGTTAAATTCTATTGATTTATTTAGATATTTCTAGTTCCTTCAATCATAGACTTATTTTGTTTCACTGTTGTAGCATAACCATACACCTATTTCCTAGTCATTTTAGTGCAACTATATGTTATGTTTCATATAGTAAGAATTACAGAGTAATCCTGTACCTTAATATAATCAGTACGGTTACAATTCAAAGTGTTGGTCACTTTTACATCTTTTATGTTATATTATTTTCAAGCTAAATATTATTAAATTTATATAAATTTTTTAACTAGGTAAAAAACCAAAAAAAACCGAAACCGATCCACGGTTAACCGAACCGAAAAAAACCGTTGCGAATGGTTCGGTTACGGTTAATACGTAAAAACCGAACCGAACCGACATATACGGTTTGGTAACGGTTTTCGATAAAAACCGAGCCGAACCGACCCGTGCACACCCCTAACTAAAGCTACTGAATCAGCTAACAAATAAATTTTAGACATTTTAAGAATTACAGTCATTTTAAATTAGAATAGATTAAATTAGGTTGAATAAGATTAGATTGATAAATCAACTCATTCAATATCTACTAACTTAATTGATATTGATATATATCAAATCAACTCATTCCATATCTATTAACTTAATGTATATTGATATATATCAAATACCTAAAAATATGTCATTTAACTTTAAAGAAGATTGCAGAAGATATTATCAAAAAACTAACTAATACCCTATAGCCTATATATAAACAAACCAGTGTTAATAGTATTGCACAAAGATTACAAGCGCAGAGGTAGCATCAAATACCTGTATTTCTTAATCCTAGGTAATGTCTAATCCTTATATGATATACATTTGTTCAAGTATTTCACAAACAATCTCATTTGTTAACATCTTTGTACTTTTATAACAGATATGACTATGCACGATCATCTGGTGACACTAGATGAATCGAAGATAGGGTGGACACTAAAAGTCCGTGTCACTAGGATGTGGGATACAATTTCCAATACT
Organism: Kitagawia praeruptora; assembly: GCA_037693485.1. Lineage (NCBI taxonomy): Eukaryota > Viridiplantae > Streptophyta > Magnoliopsida > Apiales > Apiaceae > Kitagawia > Kitagawia praeruptora. Next base: position 41,776,134 of record CM075347.1, read on the forward strand.
GGAGTTGTTATTGCTCACAATATGATTATTTTAGATTGTCTGGTAAGAATCTTTATATTCTACTCTTTTCAATTTGTATATTAAACTTATATATTACAATCTAAAACTTTAACCAATTCATCATATGTTTTGTTTATGAGCAGAATACTCATATGCATGCAACTGTGAGGCCTGAGATTTGGAATAATCTTCCAAATCCTATTTTCGAAGGAGGCTTATACAAGGTTATCAATGTCAAAGTTCAGCAGGCATTTGGTATTTTCAGGCCTGTTAGTACCGATAAATGCATCAGATTTCTGGATTGTACTAATATCATTCCCTATGTTCATGATGACTTCATAATTCCGATTCACAAATTTGAGTTAAAACCTTTGGGAGATCTTTATGATATTGTTTATTCCTATAATCCTGACCAGAAGCCTACCTATTCAACAGGTGAATCTGTTTTCATATCATAAAGTATTATTATTACATTGTGCTCCTACTGAATTGCTTTCTATTATTCTAGATGTTGTCGGAGTGTTGGAAAATTTGGAACAAGTGCAAACATTTGACACACGTTTCGGTCAAAGGCAAGTTGTGCGATTCAGAATAAGTGATGGAAGGTATTCAAAATATACATTAATCAAATGATTTTCAATTTTTAATTTTTTAAACTACCAATTGCTAATTATTTAATTTATACTAAACAGATGTATTTGTAGAAATTTAAATAACTATGCACTTGATTTTTTTATAGTGTTTCACACATGGTTCATTTCTGGGGACCGCTAGATGCAAATACCGAAACTTTATATGCAAATCACATTGAGAGACCAGTAATTGTGATATTGGCAAGCATAAAAATGTCTATTTATAAAGGTAGTCCCGTTAACTACACTATCTATACTATTATATAAAAGCCGAAACATTAAAAGTTTAGTTGGTTGGTTGGTTGGTAGCAGTTGATTTTATTTATTTACCCTTACTTAATTAAAAATAAATTTCATAATACTAACTAATCAATTTCCTATATTATCTATTCTGTTCTATTTTCCAATAACTAAAATTTCTCCTTCAATAATCAATTTTATTTTTCATGTAATTAAATAATTTTTTTTAAGGTAAAATACAATATTTTTTATATTTTATCTAACTAAAATTTCTCCATTAGTAATCAATTTCCTTTTACAGGTAAACATATTACCTTTTCTATTTTTTAATAACTAAATAATTTCCTTTTTTTGAGTATGGTACCTGTTGATTTTACTTATTTACCTTAACTTAATTAAAAATAAATTCCATCATACTAACTAATCAATTTCCTATATTATATATTCTATTTTTCAATAACTAAAATTTCTCCTTCAGTAATCAATTTCTTTTTTCATGTAACTAAATAATAAAAAAATTCCTTTTTAAGGTAAAATACAATATCTTTTATATCTTATCTAACTAAAATTTATCCTCCTTTATTAATCAATTTCTTTTTAAGGTAAACATATTACCTTTTCTATTTTTCTATAACTAAATAATTTCTTTTTTCGGGTATTGTACCTGTTGATTTTAATTATTTACCCTTACTTAATTACAAATAAATTCCATCATACTAACTAATCAATTTCCTATATTATCTATTCTATTTTTCAATAACTAAATATTTCCTTTTTAAGGTAAAATACAATATCTTTTATGTTTTATCTAATTACCTTTTTCATGTAACTAAATAATTTCGTTTTAAAGTAAAATACAATATATTTCATATTTTATCTAACTAAAATTTCTCCTTTAGTAATCAATTTCTTTTTCCAAGTAAACATATTACCTTTTCTATTTTTCAATAACTAAACAATTTCCTTTTTCGGGTATGGTACCTGTTGATTTTACTTATTTACCCTTACTTAATTACAAAGAAATTCCATCATACTAACTAATCAATTTCCTATATTATCTATTCTATTTTTTTCAGCCTATTCTTTTTTCTTTAAATAAAATCTCTCTTTTTCCAACTACGTCTTTTCCAATTACGTCACGTGCAGTTCTATTTGATAAAAATAAAATCATAAAATTATAATATTAATAATTAACATTTTCTGCTAAAACGTATCATCTTTTCTATTTTTTCTAATTAAATTCTCTTTTATTCTTGGAATATCACGGGTAACATTAATTTCTCATTTTATAAAAACACTACGAACAAGTTTATTTAGTCAAATAATAAAATTAAATTATAATTACTATAAACTAATCAATTACCTTTTTTTTACCTAAAATATGTCACCTTTTTAATTTTTCTTTTCCAATTTTATCACGTACAATTCTTTTTTCTTTAAATAAAATCTCTCTATTTCCAATTATATCATGTGCAGTTCTATTTAATAAAAATAAAATTATAAAATTATAATATTAATAATTAACCTTTTCAGCTAAAACGTATCATCTTTTCTATTTTTTCTAAGTAAATTCTCTTTTGTTCTTGGAATATCACGGGCAACATTAATTTTTCATTTTATAAAAACGCTACAAACAAGTTTATTTAGTCAAATAAGATAATTAAATTATAATTACTATAAACTAATCAATTACCTTTTTTACCTAAAACATGTCACCTTTTTAATTTTCACTAAACTTTTTATATTTTCTTTAACTAAAATATCTCTTTTTCCAATTATATCACGATCGCTTTTATTTACTAAAATGAAATAATAATATTATAGTACTAATAACTAACCGATTACTATTGATTTTACTTATTTACCCTTATTTAATTACAAATAAATTCCATCATACTAACTAATCAATTTCCTATAATATCTATTCTATTTTTCAATAACTAAATATTTCTTTTTTAAGGTAAAATATAATATCTTTTATATTTTATCTAACTAAAATTTCTTCTTTAGTAATCAATTTCCTTATTCATGTAACTAAAATTTTTTCTTTTTATGGTAAAATACAATATCTTTTATATTTTATTTAACTAGAATTTCTCCTTTAGTAATCATTTTATTTTTTCAGGTAAAACATATTACCTTTTATATTTTTCAATAATTAAATAATTTTTTTTCGGGTAAAATACAATATCTTTTATATTTTATCTAACTAAATTTCTCTTTTTTTAAAAACACTACGAGCAATTTTTTTTAATAAAATAACATAATTATATTATAATTACTATTAACTAATTAATTACCTTTTTCAACCAAAGCACGCTAACTTTTCTCTTTTCTCAACTAAAATTTCTTTTTTCCCAATTATATCATGGGCGATTACCTTTTTCAGCATTTTCTTTTTTCTTTAAATAAAATCTCTCTTTTTCCAATTACGTCACGTGTAGTTCTATTTAATAAAATTATAATATTAATAATTAACCTTTTCAGCTAAAACGTATCATCTTTTCTAATTAAATTCTCTTTTATTCTTGGAATATCACGGGTAACATTAATTTCTCATTTTATAAAAACACTACGAACAAGTTTATTTAGTCAAATAAGATAATTAAATTATAATTACTATAAACTAATCAATTACTTTTTTTTGCTAAATCAATTACCTTTTTTTTTACCTAAAACATGTCACTTTTTTAATTTTCACGAAACTTTTTATATTTACTCTAACTAAAATCTCTCTTTTCCAATTATATCACATACAATTCTTTTTTCTTTAAATAAATTCTCTCTATTTCCAATTATATCACGTGCAGTTCTATTTAATAAAAATATTATAATAATAAAATATTAATAATTAACCTTTTCAGCTAAAACGTATCATCTTTTCTATTTTTTCCAAGTTTATTTAGTCAAATAAGATAATTAAATTATAAATACTATAAACTAATCAATTACCTTTTTTACCTAAAACATGTCACTTTTTTAATTTTCACGAAACTTTATATATTTTCTTTAACTAAAATATCTCTTTTTTCAATTATATCACGGCCGATTTTATTTACTAAAATGAAATAATAATATTGTAGTACTAATAATTAACCGATTACCATTTTATCTAAAACATATCATCTTTTCTACATTTTCTAACTAAAATCCCTCTTTTTCTAGAAATATCACGGGTAACATTAATTTCTCCTTTTCTAAAAATATTACGAGCAATTTTATTTAGTAAACAAACATAATTAAATCAAAATTACAATAAAAAAAATCAATTACCCTTTTCACCTAAAATATGTTACCTTTTTAATTTTCTCTAACTAATACTTCTCTTTTTCTAATTACACGGGCATTATATTTAATAAAATAAAATAATAATTTTATAATTACTAATAATTAACTGATTACCTTTTTCAACTAAAATCTATCATCTCTCTCTTTTATATTTTCTAAGCAAAATCTCTCCTTTTCCTCTAACTAAAATATTTCTTTTTCCAAGTATATCACGGAAGATTTTATTTACTAAAATGAAATAATAATATTATAGTACTAATAACTAACCGATTATCTTTTTCATTTAAAACATATCATTTTTTCTATATTATCTAACTAAAATCTCTCTTTTTCTAGAAATATCACGGGCAACATTAATTTATCCTTTTCTAAAAACATTACGAGCAAATTACTACTACTAAGTGCACCAACAAATCATGATCTTTTGGGGGCCTGTGGTGGGCTTGTGGACTACCCAAGTTGGCTGCATTTGGGCCAGTTTACTTTGGCTTATTTCGGATTCGTGATCGGGACTCGACCCGATTTTCGAAAAAAGGCTCGGGATTTGACCCAGGTTGTCACATATGGTATCAGAGCCGACTCTCGAAAGCTTGATTCGTCAAGTTGCCGGAGGTGGGGACACGAAGGCTGGTGGTATTATCCCACAATGGATAGAGGTCCGGAGGTGGGGACACGAAGCTAGCCGGTATTATCCCACAATGGCTAGGGAGGAACGATCATGGACCTATGGGATTTCCGTTCAGGCCTGACGAGGACGTCAGGAGTTTAAGTGGGGGAGTTTGTAACACCCCAGTCCCACATCGAGAAGATATGAGACTTTAGTTCAGTATATAAGCAAAAGTAATACTACTAAGTGCACCAACAAATCATGATCTTTTGGGGGCCTGTGGTTTACCCAAGTTAGCTGCAATTGGGCCAGTATACTTTGGCTTATTTCGGATTCGTGATCGGGACTCGACCCGATTTTCGAAAAATGCTCGGGATTTGACCCGGGTTGTCACATTTATTTAGTAAACAAACATAATTAAATCAAAATTACAATAAAAAAAATCAATTACCCTTTTCACATAAAACAATTTACCTTTTTAATTTTCTATAACTAAGACCTCTCTTTTTCTAATTATATCATGGGCATTATATTTAATAAAATAAAATCATAATTTTATAATTACTAATAATTAACCAATTACCTTTTTCAACTAAAACCTACCTTTTCCAGAAATATCACGAATAACATTTATATAATTATTATGTAATCATCTCATTTAAAAATTTAAGCCTCCAAAATTCATGTTTAAAATTTTTTAATATAAATTATTGAAAAAATTCATATAATATTAAAAAAAAATCCGTGCATCGCACGGATTTTAAGCTAGTATTTTTAATAGACCTTTGTTAAATGTAGATTGTAGATTGTCCTTCCTAATTAATATTCATTATTTCTCCCATACCAGGCAAAGTTCTGATTACCAACTTGCCTTCTTCCAAGATTTTTATTAATCTGCCATATGAGGATGTTTTCATGATGAGGAATAGGTATATCATATTTACTTTTGGCCTTTCACCATAAGATTATATTTTCTTTGTACAGATAATATCTAATTTATATTATTGTTTTACAAACTAATATTGAGTGTAGGTTGGCTGGAGAAGGATACGAGCCTAACGTAAATGGACAGTGAAATATTATGGAAGTAAATGTCATATGGCAGTGATGCAGAGACTACACATGAAGTTGTTATTTTTTCCTGTTTTATTTCATTTCAAGATTTCCGATTTAGGTTTTAATAAATGTGTAGTATCATCACAATAGACTTCTGCTACCATGTTTCAACTATGGTTTTATTATTAAAGTATTATTTTATTCAGTTTAATGATGATCTTAGAGGCATTTCTATTCTTATATAATGTTTAAAAACTTCATTTTTAATTCTTTATCTTTGTCTGCCATTGCTTTTTGTTGTTTGAATTATATAAACACCAAAACAAACCTAGGTTCTTACTGAAATTTTTGTAAGTCTTGATTTAGAGTTTTCAGAAATGGAGTTTTTTCTTTTGTTTTAACAATAGCTTTTGTAATAGTTTGGAAAATTTGTTTCTATTTGCGAACAAAGTGAATATTAGAAACTTAATACTTTCAGAATATTTGCAAACCAACCTATTAAGAGCCACAAACAATCCTTACACTCTTTATGCAAACCCATAAAGTTTCAACATATTTATTGTTTTAACAATATATTTGTTTTCTTTTTAAAATATGAGTTTTCTTTGTTTTATATGTTTTCATTGCATTGTGTGGTTTAAATCATATAAACACTAATACAAATCTAGGTTTTTTTTCCTTGATCTGCAAAGAGTAAATATAGAAGTTATAAGGTGAATTAAATTACCCAACATTATAAGATTGTTAACACTCTTTCTTGATGTACACAAGTATATGACAAAACAAAGTTGTGAATTCTGTTAGGAAACATTGTATTAATGTTGATCAATTTAGTGGCTTAGCAATGCCATATAACCTATCTCCACTTCTCTACAATATGGCCTTCTTTTGAGAATTTTCTATACTACTTCCTAATGTGATGAATGAGGCTAACTACTTTATTGTTTCTGCAAATTAATGCATCACTCAGTAGGCAAACAAGGCTCGCGGTAAAACTAATGCATCATTCCCTTAAAGACAACATATGCAACGAAATCAATCTTTCTAAACCAAAATAATACAAGATAATCCGCAATATAATTTGAAGACTACTGGTATATCACTCAGTAGTTAAAATTTGGCAAAAAAATTGCAAAATACCAATTAACATAATTACAACATTTAAATTTCAGACGCTTAGCTTTGATTTAAATAAACCAATAAGGTCATAAATATTTCAGACAAGGTTCTAAAGCTAAATCTCTACTAAATCCTCTGAACATTGAAAACTAACTCTTCTGGCTCTTCAACTAAGATGAATAGCAATTTCTGATTTTCTAATAGAGTATTAGCTTCCGTGAATTTATTCCATCCAGCTGAAAATCTTGTTGTTCCATGCGATTTTACAATTCCAATTTTCCAAGATCCAACACCAGTCCTGAATGTGACCTTTTCTCCTGCATGCCAACCTCTGTTTCGTGGTTTTATTGTCCTTGGGATGTACTGCGACACATTCATTATTTCAATCAGAATGATGAAAAATAAAGATAAATCTTTAAAAATTTAATTAACAAGAAAATTGAAATATCATATTTTACCACTCCATGACTTGATTTATCAACATTTGAAGAATATAACGTTGCAGTAAATTCTGTAGGCATATCATTCACTTCCTGGATATCCATGTCCATTGCATTATGATCAACTAATTCAAAACCTTGGTTCTCAAGATGTGTTCCAGAACTCTGTCCTCCACTATTGACTTCAATCACTGATTATGCATAATAAGGTAATTCGCAAAATTTAAATTCTTTATATGTTTGATAACATGTAAATGTTGAAGCATAAGTAGAATTTACAAAGAGCATGAAATGAACTTACATGTTTGAGAAATCACTGGGACTTCCTCTTCAATGGCAGTTCCTGTAATATCGTTATAATTATCCTCATCTTCCTCTTCACTGTCACTTCCCTCCTTTAGATCTGTCAATAGTTTATAAAAATTGTTAATTTGTTAATTTTCCTAAATAATAAGTGTAGTTTAACTAATTAATACTCGGACATTATTTACAAAATTTGTGTAATACCATGTTCATCATTCCAATCAACTGCCCAAAACCAATTTTTGGTTCCATCAGTTTGAAACCCAAGATTACGATTGGTGTAATCTATTTCTTTTCCATCTACTTGGTAGATACGTGCGTACAAAACATTACTATTATCCATTGTGAAAATTATGGTTTCCCTTGGTTTAATACCAAAATGCTCAAAGACTGTGCAAAAATTGGACAGATATCCTCCAAACTCATTGTAATAAATTGAACAACGAAAACCACCAACTTTTATATCTTTAACACTACTGAGCACCTTTCCATGCATGTCGTTGATCAACTTCGGAACAACCTGAGTAATATTGAATATTTTAATCAACATAATGTGTATAATTTGTCTTACACCTTCTAATTATAATAGATGTTACCATAAATAATGTCGGAACCAAATATACAAAATGTCTTACTATTATTCCTTCATTTAAACAAGGCTCTGAACAAACTTTAAAAAATGACTTCCTCCACTCTCCATAAGCTAAAAAATTTTAAGATGATTTGTTAGACATGTAACCTATAAATGTATAATACCATACTACATTCAAACAGTGTAGATGAAATGTAATACCTTCATTCTTATTGTCAATTTTATCTTCACCTTTAAAAAGACAAATGTCTATAATGTTAGGTTGTGATTCCTCAAGTCTGAACAGCAACAAGGTATCTCCAATATCAAGTCTTATTTCATTTGCAAAAGCATTCCATCCTTTACTGAACATGCATCTACCCTCTATCCATTGAATCACAATGTCCCATGATTTGTGAAATAACTTCAATCTCACTTTTGTCCCATCTTCCCAATTTTTGTACAGATCTTCCATATCTGTACTCAAACTCTGTTTTTCCAACAAGAAAATCAATAATTTAGCAATAGTTACAGAATATCATATATAAAGCTGCACATACATTACATTACAATTAGAATAAGAACCCAAAAATATGCTCACCAGAGTAGTAACTTGAGGATCAACAGCAGACTTTATAATGTTTATCTCAAAAGATTCATCATAATTGTGATAGGCATTGAACAACCAAAGTGCAGAACTTGCATGGTATTCAAGCTACGACTCATTAAGTACATATTGCTCCTTATTCCAATTATTTAGCTGTCCAGTTCCTAAGAAAACTTTTAAGTCTGTACGAGGATAATTGCACTCAATGGCAGATTCTTTAAAAATTGTAACAATAAACGTGTCTTCACCATAATAGTCAAACTGAGCAAGATTGTACAATTTGATCCCGTGATATGTCATAAATTTTGTCAGACCAGATATTTTCCTCGACTTTGGATCATATTTACCTTTCCATTCAGATGTCATACATCTTAATACCACAGTTGAATTTAGTTCTTTTCCAAACTCATCCTGAAAGGACTTAGGTACTCTCTACAATATTAAATAAATTGGAAGTTTAATCAATATGCAGCCCATTACCATAATACATTATGATAATTCAAATTTATATTATTAAATGTTAGAGATACACTTACAAAAGATCCAAATCTTTTCTTTTCGTTGTTTGCAGAAAGAAAACTTGACACAAAGCGTCTTATTCCTGTATCATTAAAATTCAGAAAGGAATACATAATTTAATGGTTTATATCATTATTTAATTTGGAGTAGTATTTACCAATGCCACGATCAGTATTCTTTATCCTCTTTGATAGAATCATGCTCTGTTTCATTGAAACAATAAGATGTAAATGCAGTAGCTCTAAGAAAGATTAGTAGTTAGTTAAATTCTACAAAAAATAACCTAAGTCATGATCAATCTAAAATGGGAAAGAACATTTAGATGAAAGTTTTAACCCTTAACTAATTCAAACAATTCCCAAATTTGTAACAGTATAAATTAATCCAATTTTCCCGGTTTGAATTAATAACAATATTTAAAACACTTTTAAGTTCTGAATCCAATCCAAAGCAATTTAACCCACAATTTATCATGTATCATCTAATTAATTACAATAGCAAGATTCCAAAAGAAGAACATGCATTAAAGTTTTAACATACCCATAACTATAAAAGTATTAACAACTGTTATGTAATTCACAAGAATGGTTTAACATCCATCTATAGATGCATCATATACAGACATAATATATGTGTAACCAAATTACCGAATAAAACACATCATGTTCTTGCAGTAGAGAAGACATTACAAATCAAAATACATATTAGGAATAGCGTACCTCCATGATTGATTAGTAGATTAAAGATGGTAATGATCAGTTTAGCAATTGAAACTCAAAGATAAGAACGGTAGACTCCGGCATGCAAAAGTATAAATTTGGGGTTTTTGGACAACAGTCTATAAATATTGGGACAGTTTCGTGCAGTTACCTTTTTAATTAGTACGCAAACAATTGTTTTAAGGTATGACACAATTTCATAATATTGTCTATCTTAAAAATGTCAATAATTTTGAATATAAAATTATAGATTAAAACAAAGTCAATGCAAGTTATAAATTTTGGTTTGTATTAATAATTTATTTATTTCAATTATCATATAAAAATTATAATATTAAGAATTTAATATGTAAATTCGATTGTAATCATAATATTAAGAATTTAATATATTTTATTGCACATCATATACTAAATTTAATTTATTGTGCATGTTTTGGATTAACAAAGTCATGATTAAATTTATATTTGCAAGTTAAAGATCTACATACGTCATCTAAAAGTATAGACTACGAGCGTGTTTGGCTTAACTTAAAAAAAGTTACTTATCACTTAAAGTGCTACTTACTCACTTTAAGTGAAAAGTGATAATTTTCACTTAAAGTTAGGTGTATCTGTTTGGCTAATTTTACTTAAAGTAAATTTATTTTTAAAAAATTAACTAAAAAAAAGAAATTTATATTTTTTAAACATAATATAAAAGTGTAAAATACAAATATATGCAAAGAATATAATACGAGTTAAAAGGTGACTCAATACAAAAAAATTGATATGAGAAAAAAAATAAGTGGAAAAAAAGTACCTCCAATGTACTTTTTTTTTTAACTAAAACTAACTTTAAGTTGAAAAAAAAAGGTTAGACAAACACCCCATAATCACTTTAAGTGGCTTCAAAATAATAAAAGGTTACCCAAACATGTAATTATTACATGAAATTAAAAGAATAAAAAAGGAGTAAGAAGATCAACAGTCACGCCTTACTCGGTTTGCATGCAAGAATAAATACAAGGAACACACACATTTACTCCATCTTCTCCCATTCTCCAATACAAAGTTTACAATCCTTTGCTCTTTCAGTTTTCACCTTTTTATCAAAACATTAGACGATCAATCTGAAACACCTGTAAACAAAATGCTGCAGAATCTTGATTCAAATCTTCTTGCCTTGCTGTTTTCATTCATCATAATAGATGTAGGAGACTTCAACAGGTTTGTCATGTGTCTCATGGCATGGGTTATTAACCAAAATACTCCAAAAATCAGAGATGTTCTTGAAAGACTTGATTGGGATTCTGTTTACCGGTTTCATAACCATCCTATGGAGGTTACACGTGACCAGTTTCATGGCTTTATCAGTTTTGCTGTTAGGCATAATGTTGATCAAGCTAAGTACTACAATTCCATTCGGTGCTTATTCCTGAATCAAGATGTTCCACATCATCTTCATGTATTATCCTCTCTATCAGGTAATCATTTTCCTTCTTCTTTTTGCTTCATCTTTTTTAAAGCAATAAATAGAACTTTTCATAGAGATCAGACTGTTCAAGAGATGTATGAAATGCTTAATCAGACACATTTGAGATCTAGGATAATAGAACTTATTAAGTTTCTTGAAGAAATGTACTGTTATCTGTTCGAGATTGATCATCTTCTGCCTATTTACAAGTTTTGCCCAAATGCAAGAAATATAAAACCAATGTATCAACTCGAAGGTCATCGTCTTGAAGATGAATTGTGGAACTCACTCTGCGATAAAATGATTGAAAGTAGCATTCGCCATAAGAGTCAAGTACATGGAAGATGCTTGACAATGGCACACATGTGGAATACTGATTGTGCTTATTGCAAAATTCAGATCCTGTTGTTCAAAATTTTACTGTCATCTGTTAGTGATTAAGCAGTTTGTTTCTATGTACGTTCAATATTTGTTGTTTTGATGAATTTTTAAATACCCTGTTTTATGGATGCATGATTTATTGACTCTAATTTTTGTAGACACTGATTAATATTTGCTTTACATATGTACATAACAATAAAGAAGACATCCAATTACTTTTTACACTAGGACAAAACAAGACACTACATGACCTTAAACAATCTGGTTTGCATCATATGAATAACAACCATCATCTCTAACATTTGATCTCAAAAATAGTGTAACAGTGCAAGATAACTAACTTGAAATAATAAGGAAATTCAGGAGATATTCGACAAAATGAAGTAAAAGATGGTCATCAAACTGACAAATTCAAGAAGTTCCCTACTAAAAAACAGAACAGGAACCAAAGTACGGATTAAGCCAATAGGAAGCAACAAAGTTCATTACCATTAACAAATGGCAACAATATTACATAAATATTACAGGAACATATTCCTGAGATTTAACTCATTCATAAGCATACATTTGCATTCAGACAATATATAAATCCTTATTAGTAGCAATGCAAAGTGATAGGTCAAGAATCTTCAGATAACTATATATTACGTGAGAAATCCACAAGTCCAGCGCTCATTTTTGCCCTCTGTTCATCCACTTCACCAGCTTTGGTTAACCAATCATTTAGTTTTTGTGTCCAATGTGCTTCAAATGTCTTGAATCCTCTTAACATCTCTTCCAAAAGCTCTCTAAAATGCTTCATATGCCCAACAAGAGATGTCTGAGTATCGTCTACAAACCTGCGTTCTCTTCCTATATAAGAATTGTCAACTTGAACATCTTGATTTGAAGATTGACCAGCGGATACATGTTGGTTTCCTGTCACCACCTCTGTAATATTCCTATTTTTTAAAACCATAAATGCAGAGTGTTATAATTTATAAAACAAAAGCATAACAATAAAATTCACACTTAGGTATTTACATGTATTTTTCTTCGATTCCAATGGTTCGAGCAAATAGTTCTGTCTGCCTATCCTCCATGCTCTTGAAAAACAGACCAAAATCTTCATTTGCTGAACGAATATCTTCGTTTAGATCTGCAGAAGTAAGGTTGATGTTATTCAAGTCATTTACCAGCAATGACTTGATATTTGTGTACCTTCTCTTTTTTGCTGATCTTGAACTCATTTGTTTAGATAATAAGTATTGGGCAAATCTTATGCAAGAATGATGTGTATATCCATTTCAATTTATAGACATTTTATTAACTGGCAAAGTGATGTGTTGGTTTTTTAACTGCCACGTTTTATACCATGTTCTACACTAATCCATTATGAAATCCTTTGAGGTTGACATGATTTATTTTTTTAATTAGTACTCAAACAATTGTTTTAAGGTATGACACAATTTCATAATATTGTCTATCTTAAAAATGTCAATAATTTTGAATATAAAATTTAAGATTAAAACAAAGTCAATGTAAGTTATAAATTTTGGTTTGTATTAATAATTTATTTATTTATTTCAATTATCATATAAAAATAATTAATTAAAACTAAACTTTTATTTTAATTTATTCAAATAATTATATTTATTATGAATAAAATACATTAAAATATATATCAAAATGTTTTTAAAAAAAACATAATATGAAAACATAAATTAAAACCTAAATCAAATTTAAAATTGAACAATTAATCAAAATCTATTGTGCCTTATCAATGAGTGAATATAGAAACATGAAATTATGAGATAAGGTTAATTCAGTAAAAAAAATAAGATTTTTAACACTCTTTGATGATGTACCAGAATATGAGAAAACAAAGGTGTCAAATATACTTGCAGAACATCAAGTCTACTAGCATTAGTTTTTCTAATTTTCTTCAATAGTGTCGATTAGCAATTCCATATAATCTGTCCACTTTTGTACAATAGTTTACGTTATGTCGGGTTAAGGAAAAGAAGCATTGTTATAGGATTGCAAATGAAAACAAGTTAGGTAGAGTTGGATGCTTTGTTGGCTAATGACATATAACGGATCATAAAGGAGGTCATAAGCAAGATGGATAATCCCACATATGTGCAAGATACACTGTTAGATGGACAATACTGGATAACATTTAAATAGTACTAATAAAGACCCTGGAAATTTACATTTAAAAATATACTATGTTCTATGTAAGTACGTAATTTTTCTTCAGAACAAAAATGATAGAAAATAATCCGACAATATAATTTGAAAACTACTGGTATATAACTCAGTAGTTAAACAATGCAAAATACCAAATTAACATACATGTCGTATCCAAATATCTGAACTCTTAGCTATGTTCTAAATAATAATGCAATATGGTCATAAAAGTTACAAAGAGCTTTTAATAGTTAATCTCTACCAATCCTCTTAGTACTATTCCAACAGGTTCTTTCTTCCAACAATGTAAATAGCACTTAACTACGTCTAGGAAAAACAATGTCGAATACCAATCCTCCTTCACCTTCCATCAGATTGAAGAGCAAAGTTTCATTCTTTTTAACCTTTTTATCTCTCGCAAAACTATTCCAGCCTCCTGAAAACCTTGCAATGCCATTGTAGTATACCACTCTAATATCCCAAACTCGATCTGCACTTCTAAAGCTAACATACTCACCATCTATCCAGTTTCTGTTTTCTGGCTTGACATATCCTGGGATATACTGCATAAAACAAAGTAATTTTAATTAACAGAAATAATACAATACTACTCTGATAAATATATAAACTGATTGAAAAAAAATTAGATTTATTGCAATAGTAAATCATACCGGTCCATGTGATGTGTTATTAGCATTACATTTTGTCATGATTGCAGCAAAGCCTATTAATTGATCATTCATTTCAACATTGTTTCCCAATTCTGCTCCGTCCATTTCAACATCAGATATCAAAGTTGCAGTAGTATCTTCCGAGTCAGTTGCACCATTATTGGTATATTCTACTACTCCTGCTCCTTTTTCGAAAATATGCGACCAATTAGGATACAAAGAAATTTATATTTACAAGTAAACGTTAAAAAATCACAAATTATTGCAAATAAAGAAAATATGTAGTGCAAAGAATATAAATCACATACCTGGGACATTAGGATTGGTATGAAGATATTTTTCAACTTTTCCATTATCAAAGAGGACAATGTCAAACTTTCCGACACCACAGTAAATGAACAGCAATAAATCATTTTCTTCAAGAAATATCAATGCAAACATGTCAGATAGTCCTATAATCTGTCTTTCTTCGTGCAAGTAACGACCATGGAACATTGTGCCGTTTGACAAAGAAAATGAAACAGTTTCCGGAATATTTTTTCCAAACATTCTGCAGAATCTTGCTGGGATTACCTGTAAAACATCATTATGATTAACAATCTTCTTCTTAATTTAAATGATTATCAACATATTACAAATGAAATAACAGTACTGAAGATTTGTGCAGAATTTGGTAACTTACTATTTCTCCGAAATCAATAGCAGATTCATCAGCAATTAAAAGAAATTTCCATCCCACTCCATCGATATTGTCTACAAAATATATGAGTAAAAAGTAGCCAAATAGATAATCAATTCATTATAAAGCAATTTAGCATAAGTGTTGAGTGTTGAACACGGTAAAAGAATACAGAGGGGGGGGGGTGAATGGATTCTTGAACTTTTCTTGGATTGAGTCTATGTAGCAGATAAGTGCCTGTGTGTGCAGAAATTAAGGTGCGGATAAATAAACAACACAAGACACAATATCACTTTAATCTAATGTATATTAGATAAAGGTTGCTACAATCTGTGAATACAAATGGTAGTATTCTCAGCTTCGTTTTTCTCAGAGAGATATAGCTTACAGTGTATGAAAAACTTGACTCACAAAAGTTACTAAGTTATGAAGTGAGGCTGTGTCCTTATAGAACATGGATACAGCCCACTTACTGCAAATAAGGTAGCTAAACAAATTACTTTCTAGTCTGTCTATCCTTTTTGAGTAAGTGTCCAAACGGTTACAGATTTGACTTTGCAAAGCCTGTTTAGATCCACTTCTTTAGCTCCTTGTCTCTTCTATATCTCTCCAAGCTTCCTTGTAGGCTTTCCAGAGCACGTTACAGGTTGTGGTCCATAAAGTGCATTGGCTTGTTGCAGGTTTCTGACTTGTACAATTTCTTCAGTATTTTGTCTCCAAGAATGTATTCGAGAAGTGACTAAGTAAGTGATTCGAGAACTAGAATTGACTTGATCGATAACTCTGAGTTCTCGAATACTGTTATAGTGACATATCGAACCACTTCTCGAATAGCTCTTTTCCATCAGGATTCCTTGAGTTGTCGAATAGAGCATTTGACTTATCGAATCCTCGAGTTGTCGAATAGCTTTCTGAGTCTTTGAGATATCGAATGGAACTTTGACTTGTTGACTCTTTGAGAACTCGAATACCATCTTGACTTGTTGACTTCTTGAGATCTCGAATAGAGTAGTAGACATATCGAATCCCTGAGATATCGAATGAGATATCGAATAGTGTATTCAGAGATATCGAATAGTGTCTTGAGATATCGAATCTCTGACTTCTCGAATGCTGGACTTCTCGAATAGACAAATATACTTCTCGAATTGGTACTTAGGCAAATTCTTCATTTCTTCAAATCCCAACTGTGATTATTTGGCAGTCTTTAACTCCTTGCTTGAGGCATGAACCATGGAACTTCTTTCAAGCATTATTCTAGACTCTATTTGTACAGTTACACAACTAGGATTTGATGCCTATTACAAGTACAATACAAACAGAAACTCTACAACTAGAGGTTCCCTCAGTTAAGAGGTCATGTAAGTAATGCAAAGCATTACAAACAATTAGGCTTGTTATTAGATGTATACAGGCATGTCTCTGTAACTAACAATCTCCCCCAAATTGTGAGTGAGACCCTTAGTCACAATTTCATGTCTGATAACAAGCCTAACATACATAAAGATAAAACTTTAAAAGTACAGGTATGTGATTTGATTGAACACATAAATGGAATTACAAGATAAATACTCTTACAGTATGATGAGGTACTAGCCATTTTCATTTGATTGCATCTCCATTGCTTTGGCTTGTAGATCATCATATGCTTTCTGTTTCCTTTCTTTCTCCTTTCTTGCAATCTCATCTACTGCTCTCATGATTTCTGTCATAGCATCCAATTCTTCAATCATAATAGAGTTTTTGAAATCTTCAAGCACTGGCTTCAGAATGTTGGCAGGATAGTGACTGAGTAGGTTCATTCTTATATTGACATTATCTCCATTTCTCCTCCTATACTTCACCACATAGGGATCAAACTGAACTCTACACAATCCCTTTGCCCTTAGCTTTTCTGCTTCAATCTCCAGTCTATCAATTTCTTTCTCCCTTTCTAACCATTTCTCATAGCAGCCCTTCCTTATCTTCTCAGCATATTCTTTCTTCATTTTCACAAAGTCAATCAATTCCAGCTTCCATACTTTCTCCACCTTGTCCTTAGAATCCAGCAATGCAATGATTCTTTCTATCTCATACAATTTACCCCAATGTTGACAACCCCCTTGTTTGAATTTCATTTCTTTCCCATCAGTGTACTTGATTACAAGGTGGTCATCCACAATTGCAGCATAGCATATCTTTTGAGCTCTTAGAAATAGCAGTTGCTCTTCATCAAAGTCTTCATCAAGTGGCTGGAGCTTTAATCCTGGAATGATTGTTAGGGCTCTAGATTTGGATAGCTTCACTCTCCTTGCAACATGTTTAAATTTTATCCTCTTGACATGGTTGCTTGGCAGAAATCTCTGACCTTGGTTGGTAGACCATAGTAGTATTCCATTAGCAGATTGCTTTCTGAAACATACACATGGTTTCTTGACTTGAATCTTCTTCTTTTCTTGAGATGGTAAGACAGTTGCAGAAGCCATAGATGTAGATTTTGCTAGGTCACTACTAACAGTATTCACCCTAGACTTAGAGTCTTGTGTTGTGGTGAGATTACTGCTAGCATTGCCTAAGGCTTGCTGTCTTCCACTCTTTCTCACATATGTTTTACCTTGGTCATCATCATCCTTTTTATCCTTGTCTCCCTTTTTCTTCTTATCTTCATCACCCTTATCTCTCCTGTGATGTCTTCTCCTCCCATCACCTTTGTCTTCAGAATCATCATCCTTATTTCTCCTAGGTTGAGCCATCTCTGGAATTTCACCAGTTGCAATATAGGTTCTGAGGATATGCAGTGCCTCAATTTCTTCAGCATTTCTGGCTCCAACCTTCTTCTGTAATTGATCAATGATAGCAATGATCAGTCTGTGATTTCTGGAGGTGAGATCATGAGGAATGACCAATTGCTTGATATCTTCAATTCTGGTACCAGACTGATAAATAATTGTCCATGGCTTCTTGATCACTTCTGGTAGCCTTGTAGGTTGACCATTCCTCAAATCATCAAACAGACTCTTGCTGTTCTCATTTTTCTTCTCAATGATCTCAAGTATGGCATCTATCTCTGAGTGCTTTAGGTCTTGTAGAGTCTGGTATGTTAGATGCCATATCTTTAGTTTGGAAACCATCACTATCTCCTTGACCCATATATTGTTGACTTTCTTGGGGATGACAGTGATGTAGTCTATCTGCTTCTTCACCTCCCTCAGATAAAACTGAGTGTCACCAACCTGTTCCCTTATGGCTTTCAGAAACTCCAAGAAGGCTTTATCATGATAGTCATTGGAGTTAGCAACTTCTTGTAGCTTGGCCTCAGTAACAACTTTGACTTCTACAGGCTTGGCATTCTCAGATATAGAGATTTGAGGTTTGTCAGATGGCATACTCCCTGCAACCACTGTGGTAGTTATGGATTGCTTTTGTCCTCCAGGAGTAGTGATGTGCACAGTTGGTAAGGTGACAACTGGCAAGATAGATGGAGGCTCATCTACTTTGGCTTTTCCCTTGCCAGGCACATTTGCTAGAGACTTAGAAGCCCTTTGTTGACCACCCTCTTTGATTATTATGCCTTTCTCTCCCTTTGTCTCCCCCTTAGAATTTGAGTTCCTCCTAGCCTTCTTCTCCCCCTTAGGCTTGTTGTCAGGCACAGAGGCTGTAGAAATGTCCTTTGGGATTGAAGATTCATCAGGTAGAGGGAGACCCATATGCTTCATCATTGCAGCTAACATGGTTTGTTGATGCAGAAGGACATCAGCTGTGGTGGATGCTTGAGTGTCCAACTGATCATTTAGCAATGCAACCTTTTCTGTGAGATGAGCATTGGTCTTGGTGAGAGTAGCTACCTCCTGCTCAAGAGTGTTGACCTTAGTGAATAACTCATTGGCCTTGAAGCCAGATAAAGATTGGTCCTGAAGCCTCTTCACTTCATATTTAGACAATTCATGCACAGGGACATCAGTCACTAGTCGATCTCCATAAAGATTTTTGAACATTATCCTCAGCATGGCATTGGCATCTGTAGTCTGGTCAGATAGATTCTGAAATTTATGCCCCAGACCTGTGACAGCATCTTTTAGCACAGCCAGTCCATTGTCCACCTGAGTGCAGGTAGAGTTGCAGTGTTTGATGTCCTTGAACACACTGTCCAATTGAGGAAATTTAGCATCAAAGGCCCTCTTGACTTCTGCTACTGAAGTGGCTGTCTTATCACACACCCTGTTGACTTCAGTTTTGACTCCCTTGCCAAGATAGTGTGCAGCCTTGAGGAAACCCTTGTAGGAGTCATTTACAGCTTCATACACTTCACCAGGTGACAGGGATTTTGCATTGGAGCCCAGTGAAGTGATGTATTCCTCCCTGAGATACTGAAGTGCTTCATCGAGAGTAATATCATATTTTCCTTGCAACCAGGCATCTATGTTGCCATCTCTCTCAGCATCATCAATGATCTTTGACTTCTGCACTTCCACATCATCCCTATGGCATAACAGAATAGCCTCATAGTCTGGATTGGGCATGTCTGCAGTGAGAAGGTGCTGAGCAATCTTTGTGAACTCAGGAATCTGATCCACAATTAAGCTTTGAAGTGCTTCAACCGTCAATTGTTGTGGAACAGACCCTGATCCTGAAGCACTGTCATGTTGCACAGGCTTCAGCCATGTTGACATGAAGTCAGAGCTAGAGCTAGGCAAGCTAGTCTCCTCAGTTACAGATGCAACTTCTGTAACCGGATGGATTGACTCTACTACTGGTGTCACCACAGAAGTGGGATGAATTACACCAGCAGTTGACACAGGCACAGAGTCTCTAGTAAAAACTAGTGGAACCTCTGTGTTTGTGATGGTGTCATCAGGAGATGCCTCAGCATGCATTCCCTCACCATCTAAATGTGGGTTCTGAGTGGTGAGCAAAGTGTCATGCACTAAGTCACTTGAAATTATTGGCTCATCAAGAGAAAAGAATTCTTGATGATCAATGCCTTGCATCTCAGTTGCCTGAGTTGCAGGTTCCAAAGAAATTTCAGAGTTAGATTCTGGAAGAGAAGTGTGTTTAAGAGTAGATTTTGGCAACTCCCCCTGAGAGATAGAGGGAGTTTCAAATGTGATGTGCTCTCCACTCAGTGTTGTGCCAGCCTTATCACTCCCATGTGCTGACTCTATACAAGAAGGTGCATTGGGGAGGATGCTTGATTCTATAGGTGCACCCTATTGAGAGGATACACCTAGTGAGCTGTGTGCCCCCGATTTTACAACTTCAGTCATTTGTGTGACTGAAGAGGTGGTCTTAGTTTTCTTCTTCTTTGTCCTGTGTAAGGGTGACTCAGGTTCCTCACTTCCTAGACCTAATTCAACAGCTAATGCTGCTTCAGATAAGATATTTAATGGTGCAGACATTACTTCCTTTCTCTTCTTTTTACTAACATCACCCTTTTGAGAGGATGATGCAGTTGGCTCAGTAAGAGGTAGAGTGTTTGGTTGAGAGGGTTGGTTAGCAGGCCCTGGGTTAGCATTTTGTTCTACTTGCTTGGGCTGTGCTAACTTAGATTTTGCATCAAATGTTGGCATGTTGTGGGGGTAAGTCTTAAACAAACTCTCCATATGGGGAGTTATGTTCAGTCTTACATCCACATCATTCCTAGTTTCCAAGTTACCAAAAATAAGTTTGGTCATGGACTTAGGATAGCCTATTTTATTTTTATCAATCCCAGGCAATTCAATCAATGAAGCATTTTTATAATTAAGTACAGATTGAATAAAGCGAGGGAAGAAAATATCAGTACCTCTCTTGGTTGTGTTCTTACCAAGTCTCCCATATAATTCTTGAAGTATGATCTGGCCAACATCTATCTTCTTTCCATAGGCCAAAGCATATCCAATTTGCTGCACAGGTGCACTGATTTGATCAAAGCTTGATTTCCTGGCAGTGAAGACTTGGAGAAGAGTTGCAAACACATAGCTCCACTCCTTTCTCAGATTCTTTCTGTTTAGCTTTCCAAGGTTAATCCCATCTGAGTAGTTTATGAACTCAAAGAATTCCTCCAACTCTGCGTTAGTGGCCATTCTGTCAAATGACTCTTGTTGTAGTCCTAGTGCTTGGTTCATGTCAGCAGTAGTGATAGTGATTTCCTTATCTTGAACCTTGCAGTAGATGACATAGGAAGTGATTGCGTTTTCCAGGGCTACAACCTCCACAATAGCAGTACTCCAGAATTGTTCCAGAATATCGAGATACAGAGTTGGGTTGGCAGAGAGTGCATCCTTGATATATGACTCAGCCATCCATTTCACAAAGCACTTGAAATTTGCATTGGGTGCTTCAACATCACTAGTGAGAGCGATGAAGTTGGTGTTGAACTTTACTGTTGCCATTTGTGTAGAAGAGAGAAAAGAAATTGAAGGTTGAAGAAGAAATTTGGCTTTTCGTAGCTAGGGTTTCAGGGGTTTAGAGAGTGTAGATGCTTGAGAAATCGAATGAAATGAATCGAATAGATGTGAGATTGTATAAGTATGAAGTACTTGAATTGTCGATTAGCTGTTTTGTATCGACAAGTCAGGCATTCGAGAAGTAGAAAACAACTATTCGAGAAGTCAAGAATGGCTTAATCGATAACTCAAGCAGATAGAAACTCACAGCTGGCAGTTATCTAACTTAGAAATAATTCTAAATTAAATAAAATGTGTTTTTATGAGTGAATTAAATTTTTAGATAAAAATCCAAAATCGGTTAAAATTCAGCGAGAATTCAGCCTTTTCAAATGATTCGAGAACTCAAATATAGTGTTCGAGAACTCAATCATTCGAGAACTCAGTTACTATATTCGAGAAGTCAATAATTCCTCTATTCGATATCTCAGAAAGACTCTATTCGAGAACTCAAGAGTACTCTAATGAGACTTATTAGAGATGTCGAATAGTGAATCATTCGAGAGGTCTGACTTATCGAACTATACCCATCACTCATAAAAATTTGATTTTCACTATCTTTTTAAAATCTACCAGACATATTCATTGAAAAATATCCTAGCAAATCAAATAGTGATTTTCTCAAAATTTCATAGAAATTTTAAGTTAATAAAAATATGATTTTCAACATATGCAACAGATTTGAAATATTTATAAATCATATTTCAGCCAACACTTACTCCAAAAATATTGAGAATTTAGATAAAGTAAGTGTTTACTGCTGCAACAATCTAGATGATGTATTCACTTAGCCAGAATCTGAAGAATTCAGCATTCCAATCTCACTTACCAACCTTGTGAAGGTGGCTTCATCTAATGGCTTAGTGAATATATCAGCTAGTTGTTTATCTGTAGAGACATAATGCAACTCAATGGTTCCATTAGTTGCATGTTCTCTTATGAAATGGTATCTGATGTCAATGTGCTTTGTTCTAGAATGATTGACAGGATTGGCAACTATAGAGATTGCACTTGTGTTGTCACACATGATTGGAATTCTTTCCAACACAAGTCCATAATCTCTAAGTTGATTTCTAATCCAAAGCACTTGAGCACAGCAACTTCCAGCAGCTATGTATTCAGCCTCAGCTGTAGAAGTTGACACAGATTGTTGCTTCTTGCTATACCAAGAAACTAACCTTTGTCCAAGAAACTGGCAGCTTCCTGAGGTGCTTTTCCTATCCACTCTGCATCCAGCATAATCAGCATCAGAATAACCAACCAGATTGAACCCTGTGTCCTTAGGATACCATAATCCCAAGTTAGGAGTGCCCTTCAGATATCTAAAGATCCTTTTTATTGCAATCAAATGTGATTCCTTTGGATTTGATTGAAACCTTGCACACAAGCATGTAGCAAACATGATGTCTGGCCTACTTGCAGTGAGGTAGAGTAGAGAACCAACCATGCCTCTGTAGACTGAGATATCTACTCTCTTGCCTTTAGCATCTTCATCCAATTTAGTGGCAGTGGCCATGGGTGTCTTGGCAGGTGAACAATCTTCCAAGTCAAACTTCTTCAATAAATCCTTGATGTACTTGGTTTGACTGATAAAGATACCATCCTTCCTTTGACTGACTTGCAACCCTAGAAAGAATGTCAACTCTCCCATCATACTCATCTCATATCTGCTCTGCATGAGTTTAGAGAATTTCTCACACAGTTTCTCATTTGTAGAACCAAAAATGATATCATCCACATAGATTTGAACTAGGATCATATCATCACCATGCTTCTTGTAAAACAGTGTCTTGTCCAATGTGCCTCGAGTGAATTGATTTTCAAGAAGAAATTGTGATAGAGTATCATACCATGCTCTTGGAGCTTGCTTAAGTCCATACAGTGCCTTAAGCAATCTGTAGACAAATTCTGGGAAATGTGGATCCTCAAAGCCAGGTGGTTGTTGCACATAAACCTCTTCTTCCAACTCTCCATTTAGAAATGCACTCTTGACATCCATTTGATAAACTTTAAAGTTTGAATGAGCAGCAAATGCCAAGAATATTCTAATGGCTTCCAATCTAGCAACATGGGCAAATGTCTCATCATAATCAATGCCTTCCTGTTGAGAGTATCCTTTTGCAACCAGCCTTGCTTTGTTTCTTATTATTACACCATCTTCATCCATCTTATTCTTCAGAACCCATTTTGTTCCAACAATGGTTCTATTCTTTGGTGCAGGCACAAGTTCCCATACTTTGTTCCTTTCAAATTGATTCAGCTCCTCTTGCATGGCAATAATCCAATCTGGATCCAACAATGCATCATCAAGTTTCTTAGGCTCAACTTGTGATAGAAAACATCCATAGAGGCACTCATTTTGAGTTGCTCTCCTAGTCCTTACTCCTGCATTAGGATCTCCAATGATTTGCTCTGCAGTGTGTGATCTATCCCATTTCCTTGAGTGTTCAGCCTGATTTCTCATCCTTGATGTTGCTTCATCATCCTCATTTCCTCCCCCTGTGAAGTTGCCATTCCTCACAGGTGTGTCTTGGATGCTTGTTTCTTCACTATTGATTGGCACAAATTCTTCTCTTGTATCATTATTCACTTGAGTTTGTTGAACTTGAGTTTCAACTCTAGTTTCAGTCTCTTCATCAGAATCATCTAGATTATCAAACTTCAATGGATCTTTGTCTTCATCATTGGCTTCTTCTAGTCCAGGTAGTTTGCTGTCATCAAATGTTACATCTGTGCTTTCCATAACTTTCTTTTGACTGATGACATAAACCTTGTATGCAATTCTTTCCATAGAATAGCCAAGAAAAATTCCTTCAAATGCTTTTGCATCAAACTTTCCAACATATTCAGAATTGTCCTTAAGTACAAAGCATTTGCTTCCAAAAGTATGAATATACTTCAGTGTAGGCTTCTTTCCAGGCATCAAGTTGTAAGGAGTCTTTCCAGTGTTTTTGTTGATGAGGGTTCTGTTCTGAATATAGCATGCAGTGCTCACAGCCTCAGCCCAAAAACATGTGGGCATTTTTGCATCAAGTAACATTGTTCTAGCAGCCTCAATTAGAGTTCTATTCTTTCTCTCAACAACTCCATTTTGTTGTGGAGTCCTTGGAGCTGAGAATTGCTGAGAAATGCCATTCTCTTTGCAGAATGCTTCAAGTGTGGCATTTCTGAACTCTGTTCCATTATCACTCCTCAATGCAATCACACTTGCATTGTTTGCCTTTGCTTCCTTGTCAACTTTCTTTATATGCTCAATGATTACTTGTGGAGCCTCATCTTTTGATGCCAGAAATTCTACCCATGTATACCTTGAAAAATCATCAACCATTACCAGGGCATACTTCTTTCTTCCAAGTGACATTATGTTAACAGGCCCAAACAAATCCATATGGATAAGTTGTAGTGGCTTGGTTACAGATGTCACTGTCTTTGACTTGTGGCTTGATCTCTTCATTTTTCCTTTTTGACAAGCCTCACACACTCCTTCTTGGCAGAATTCAAGTGTGGGCATGCCTCTCACTAACTCTCTTTTGACTAGAGAATTAATGGCCTTAAAGTTCAAGTGTGATAGTTTCTTGTGCCACAGCCAACAGTCTTCATTTGATGCTTTTGAGTAAAAGCAACAAATTTTGTCCTTGTTTGCAGAGTCCATATTGGCTACAAACAGGCTTCCCTTCCTTACTCCAGATAGAGCAAAATCACCAGTCTTCTTGTGGGTGATCAAACATTCATCTTTGTCAAAATTCACTTTGAATCCTCTATCAGTAAACTGACCAACACTTAACAGATTATGCTTGAGCCCCTTGACTAGTGCTACATCTTCAATGATGACATTTCCAACTTTCAGCTTGCCATATCCCAATGTGTTACCCATGCTGTCATCTCCAAAAGCAACCATTGGGCCAGCCTTTTCCTCATACTGTGATAGCAGGGCCATATCACCAGTCATATGATTTGAGCATCCACTGTCCAAAATCCACATGACCTTCTTCTCACTTTCTTTGCCCTGCAACCACAAAGGTATTACTTTTCCTTTGGTACCCAAACAAGTTTGGGTCCATGTGACTTAGAGACAGTTTTATCATAAACAACATGCTTGTCAACTTTCTTAGTGTTAGTCTTCTTGTCACTGTTGGAAGTCTTAGAACCTGAGGTTTCAGACTTAGGTGACAAAGGTACCTTCCTAGCTTTAGGAGGACTTGAAGACTTTGACCTTGTGTAGTGTGTGTGTGAATTGTGACTGATACAACCATCAATGAACTGTCTTCTTAAATTAAAACAACTAGTCATAACATTCATATTGCATGGCATACAGTCAAATTTATCACAGAAGGGTGCATCTCTATGTCTTAGAGGCACAGAACAATCATAGAAAGGTTTAGACACACTACCAACAGGTTTCTTGCATGCATGAGTTAGATGGTTGGTACTGAAACAGTTCTGACAAGTTTTCCTAGGGGCATTAGGCATATAAGCATAGTTGTTATCCTTGTTAATCCCTAACTTGCCATTTCTGTTCTGTTTCTTTTTAGTCACTTCCTTTCCTGATTCACTCTTCCCAGCTGATACAAACTTAACAAACTTCTTAGGTCTTGGCCTATCAACTACTGGCTTCTTGGTCTTTGACTTGGCACTCTCACCCTTAGAGGATGCTTGCTGTTCACTAGATTGTGCCTCATCCTCATCATTCAACATTTGCTTGATGAGTAAGGCATCCTCATCAATTTCAAATGTTGATTCCTTAAAAATTGGATTTTCAGTTTTTCTCAAAATGTGAGGCACTTTCTCATGAACAGCTGTGTCCTCTTCGATGACAGCATAGCCTTTCCTTTGTTTGAGAGAGTCATAGTCAAGTCCAATAGCTGCTTTAGGTTTAGCTTCAATTTTCTCACAGTAGGATTGCACTAAACCAGATGATTTTTTGAAAGTTTTAAGTTTGAATTCATTCTCAGCTAATTCATCCCTAAGAGCCTTCTCTACTTGACTAGCACATAGAACCTTGTTCTCCAAATATTCAACTTCTTTCTTAAGGTTTTCTACTTGCATAGCAGTTAGCTCAAGTTCCTCATTCTTTTTGGTTAATACTTCATTTCTAGTAGACAGTTTAGCAATCTCCTCATTAGCAGCAGTCATACTAGTATGAATATTAAACATTTCAACAGATAATTGTTCAATCATGGATTTGTATTCAGAAACAGACATGTCTATAGTAGTGAGAGATGGTACCTGAGAATCAGATGAAGATGAGTCATCCTTGGAGTTGGCCATCAAGGCATAATTGCAGAATTCTTGTTCCTCTTCATCACTCTCAGAATCATCCCAACACTTCCCTTCAGCTATGTAGGCCTTACCATGTGTCTGCTTTTTCAGAAGGGCCTCATACTTAGCTTCTAGCTCAAGATAATCTCTATCCTTCTTTTTAGGCTTCTTGCATTCACTGGCAAAATGCCCTAGGTCATTGCATCTATAACACCTTACAGATGACCTATCCACATAACCGGTTTTGAACTTATTTCTGTTTGGTTTCACAGGTGCCTTGTTCTTGTTGGCTGAATGGTTTTGAGTTTTGGGTTTGAAGGGTTGATTTCTTTTAAATCTGATGTTTGGAAATTTTCTGGCCATGAAAGCATATGAAGTATTTTCCATCCCATCAAGTTCTTCCAGAGTGTAAAACTCCTCTTCTTCTTCCTCCTTTTCCTCAACAGGTTCACTCACCCCAGCTTCAGTTTCTTCATCATCTGCCACCTCCTCTATCCTTAGTTGGCTTGTAGATGCTTCTAGGTCCAGGATGGATTTGTTGACAATCAAGGCACATGATGTGTTTATCATCCTACCTTGGTTTGCTTGGATAGCCCTTTTCTGAAGCAACTCAAGTTCATGAGTCTTTAGGACTCCATAGAGTACATCATAGGTGACTTTGTTCAAATCTCTCTCTCTAAGGGAAATGACTCTTTGCTCCAGATGATTTGGTGAAGACAACAGAAATTTCATATTTAACTCCTTGGTGCTGTAAACCTTTCCATTCATCTGCAACTCAGTAACTAGCTTGTGAAACCTTTCAAACATCTCAGTGATGCTTTCCTTGGGCTGTGCCATGAAAGCTTCATACTGTGTGACCAATATCTGTTTCCTGTTTTCTTTAACCTCATCAGTCCCTTCACACAACACCTCAATGTGATCCCACATCTCTTTAGCAGACGTGCATGATGCAATGTTTGCAAACATTGACATATCCATGGAATCAATGATGAGCAACATGAGGTGGCTGTCAAGAGCAACCTTCTCCCTTTCTGACTCTATCCACTTTGATGGATCCTTGGCCTCATAAGCTCTAGGGATTGTTATGGTTCCAACAGTCTTCTCTGGTATCTCTTGTTGTGGAACAAAAGGACCATTCTTGAGAATCTCAGGATACAAGGGATGAGAGGCTTTGATGAACAACATCATCTTTATCTTCCAGAGGTTGAAGTTTTCTTTATCAAACTTAGGGACCTTCACCGTTCCTGTAGTCTTTGGTGTATTCGAACTCATGATCGTTTCTCTGTTTTTGAATAAACAGCCCGCTCTGATACCACTTGTTGAGTGTTGAACACGGTAAAAGAATACAGAGGGGGGGGGTGAATGGATTCTTGAACTTTTCTTGGATTGAGTCTATGTAGCAGATAAGTGCCTGTGTGTGCAGAAATTAAGGTGCGGATAAATAAACAACACAAGACACAATATCACTTTAATCTAATGTATATTAGATAAAGGTTGCTACAATCTGTGAATACAAATGGTAGTATTCTCAGCTTCGTTTTTCTCAGAGAGATATAGCTTACAGTGTATGAAAAACTTGACTCACAAAAGTTACTAAGTTATGAAGTGAGGCTGTGTCCTTATAGAACATGGATACAGCCCACTTACTGCAAATAAGGTAGCTAAACAAATTACTTTCTAGTCTGTCTATCCTTTTTGAGTAAGTGTCCAAACGGTTACAGATTTGACTTTGCAAAGCCTGTTTAGATCCACTTCTTTAGCTCCTTGTCTCTTCTATATCTCTCCAAGCTTCCTTGTAGGCTTTCCAGAGCACGTTACAGGTTGTGGTCCATAAAGTGCATTGGCTTGTTGCAGGTTTCTGACTTGTACAATTTCTTCAGTATTTTGTCTCCAAGAATGTATTCGAGAAGTGACTAAGTAAGTGATTCGAGAACTAGAATTGACTTGATCGATAACTCTGAGTTCTCGAATACTGTTATAGTGACATATCGAACCACTTCTCGAATAGCTCTTTTCCATCAGGATTCCTTGAGTTGTCGAATAGAGCATTTGACTTATCGAATCCTCGAGTTGTCGAATAGCTTTCTGAGTCTTTGAGATATCGAATGGAACTTTGACTTGTTGACTCTTTGAGAACTCGAATACCATCTTGACTTGTTGACTTCTTGAGATCTCGAATAGAGTAGTAGACATATCGAATCCCTGAGATATCGAATGAGATATCGAACAGTGTATTCAGAGATATCGAATAGTGTCTTGAGATATCGAATCTCTGACTTCTCGAATGCTGGACTTCTCGAATAGACAAATATACTTCTCGAATTGGTACTTAGGCAAATTCTTCATTTCTTCAAATCCCAACTGTGATTATTTGGCAGTCTTTAACTCCTTGCTTGAGGCATGAACCATGGAACTTCTTTCAAGCATTATTCTAGACTCTATTTGTACAGTTACACAACTAGGATTTGATGCCTATTACAAGTACAATACAAACAGAAACTCTACAACTAGAGGTTCCCTCAGTTAAGAGGTCATGTAAGTAATGCAAAGCATTACAAACAATTAGGCTTGTTATTAGATGTATACAGGCATGTCTCTGTAACTAACAATAAGGATATAATATCAACATATACTATTTAGTTAATCAAAGTTGTAATTTACCTTGATCATACACAGGTGCACGTGGTATAGTTCTGCACTGAAAATAATCAACTTCACAGAAATCTTCTTTTAATAGACATACTAGAAATTTTCCATTTCCCTCATATGAGTAAATCATTGTGGAACCAAAAAGTCGTCTGCATTCCTTAATCAGTGCATACATAGGAGATAATGAGTTTTCTCTCCTTTTGAACTGTACATGAATATCCCGTCCATTGGGAAATGCGATTTTGATATTATCAGGTATATCATCTCCACACTCCATAAGAAATCTCTCAGGTAATTTCTGATAAAATTGTATATTAACTATTATTTGTAGAAGTCTGACGGACATATAAATGTCCCGTAAATGATATCTAATTTTAATGAAACACATACCAGCTCATTGCAATTCATTGTTTTATGTTCCATAACAATGACAAATAACGGGTGTCTTCAATTTAATAAGTTTACCTATAAAACAAGTTTCGATAAATAAGTACATTTAAGAATATAAGTATATAAGTACATCACATTTTCAGTACTTCATACTTACAAATCTTCCAGAAGTTTCGATTTCTTTTTTGGCAGATAGTAAACTCGACAAACACAATCTTTCATCTGTAAAAAAAATTAACATTCTGAATTAAACGAGTATCAAAACTATGTTAAAAGTAATAAAAACCAAAGTACCACTATGAGGAGGCAAGTTTGAACTCCTTTTCAACATTATTTTCCTGCATTGAAATATATAGATTTCAAATAAAAAAAATTTACTGTACTTAATCCTACTGTAGACTCGGTACAAAACAAGATTTAAACTTCATGCATTGATTTGTTACAAAAGGCAAAATCTCCCAAAAACAAGAAGATGCATCAACAGTTACAAAATTGAAAAAAGAAACACATAATTAAGAATATTGTAAATGAAACTAAGATCATGTAGAAGAGAATACAAGATTAACACATGTGATACTTTCAATCTCTTTCTATATAGTTTTTTCATACAAGATTGATAAAACTGATTAATGTTTTCATTGAAGACTAAGTAATCCATATACCTGTCCTATGGAGAGATTACGATGATGGATGAACTTTAGAATGGAGCATATACCTTCAATTAGGTCTTCTTGCCGGTATCCAAATCAAGCCCTTTCTGATCTTTTCCGTTTTAGCCTTTTTAGGCAAATTTATGGTTATCCTATATTTAAGATATCTAATAGTACTGTCTACACAGTAATTAGATTTAATAATTAGATTTAATATGATTTGGACACAATTTCCTAAACATGTCAACTACTTATATTAATGCATTAATTTTTTAAAATTATTAGTAGCTTAGAAAACAATTTTTTTAAAAAATTTATATTTTTTTAAATTTGTATTGATAATTTTAAGATACAAATTCTGTAATTTCAAAATTTTTAAATAATATTTTGTAATTATAATAATTATATATGTGGAACCGAATATATTTTGTATGTAATTGGAATTCATATGTATTAATTGCGTACTTGATTCTTTCCAATAAATTACATTTTACGCTATTTTTCCAATACTAATTACTCACTTATACACGAAAAACAAAGAGATGCAATAAATTGTGCATATATGCAAATATAAAATTAACCCTAATAATGACAATACTAAGAATAAATAGGACCCGACGGGTAAAAAATTGAGTTGTGTAAAAAGATAAAAAAAGATAAAAACAAAGTCAATGCAAGTAATAAAATTGAGTTGTGTAATATTATTTTTTTATTTCTTTTATCAATTATCATTTAAATAATGTTATAAAAATACAATATTATTATTTATCTAAATAATAATGCAATATGGTCATGTAATTTATTCACCATTAACTACCAAAAATGTAAAATATAAAAAAAACCCGTGTGCGTAGCACGGGCATGTTACTAGTTTACTCAGAACAATTGCTACAAAGATATGAACAATTGAAGATATCAACAAATCAATCCTACGTGATTACGAATAATTCATAAATATTTGTAATCTAGAGCATGCCCGTGCCTTGCACGGGCTACAAAGCTAGTAGGTAATAAAAATATGCAAAAATATGCACTTATCAAATGCCCCCATACCTATCTTTTGCTCGTCCTCGAGTAAAACAAAAAGAAAATCTAGATAAAAAGTCCTATACTCCTTTTCGTAGGTGTGACGGTTGCATTTGGCATATGCAACAAGCCCTTTAAACCCCTAGGCAGCCCTAGTGGACGAGTAAGGTCTCGTGAGGGCCTATAGTCAATGTACCCATAAAATCCATCTAGCTCGTATAAAAGATTACATGGCAATGCAACACCACACATACATGTCCTCTCATGACACATCAACTTAAGAATCAAAATGAATTTGCAAAGTTTTGGTGTGCAAAGTGCAAGGATTCACATAGTCTACTTAAAGAACCATGCAAGAGTGATCACAAGTTCATGTCAAGTGCAAAAATTATTGGTAACCATGCTAAGAATACAAGAGCACACCTCAGAGTCAAAACTTGAGATCTCTTATGCAAAAAAACAAACAAGCAATACCTCACCTTTCACTCACAAAAGAATATTCACTCAAGAACAAGGGTAAGTGTATCACTCAATTCCAACAACATTAAATACATGCTTGACAGTTGGTATCATCCCAACTTAAATCACAACATACATTAATAATGACAATCAAAAGGTCTTTATTAGTGTTGTAATGGGGCTAGGGACAAGGTATGTCAAGAAAGGCAAAAATAAGGTGAAGTGTCAAAAGCTAGTAGTCACCATGAATATCATGCACAACACCTCCCCACACAATTCTTTTTTTTTTATATTTCAACAAAAAGCCTTGACTAGTCGTAATGAAGGAGAATTACAAAAAACATAAGTACGCTCTCATATGTATTTTTTTTCTTCTTTTTTTTTTCAATTTTATGAGAGCTACGATAAATGTAAGCAACAATAATCCTCCTTTAGATTTAAGTTGAAAATCGACTAGCAAGGTAACCAACATATATTTCCTCAAAAGTTATGAACAAAAGTAAACCCTTTTCACACACCTTATTGCTCCCTCAAGTTCCTACTAGCCTTTGACAAATTGGGATCAAGAATACGTAAGGCTATACAAGAAAAAGGTCTTAGGCGAGTAATGTGGTGTGTCACCGAAAGAATATGATTAAGCTCAAAGGGTTAACTAATTGATCACATAAGCATGGTGTGGATATTTTTGGAAATATAGGTTATTCCTAAGTGCCTTTATCATTTTATCATCAATCAATGTCATGCATTTCAAGATAGAATTCAAACAAGTGCTAGCAATGCAAATGACAAGTGGACACTCAAGCAAAAGAATATAAATGCAAAAGATGTGAATATAGGTTCAAAATCTCACTTGGTGTAGTAAAACATAATCAATCTCAAGTAATGGTATCCTCAATGCACCTACTTGTACTCATAGCATGAAGACCAAATCATCTTACACCTAATCATGACCTTCTAATTTCATGCACAAGTCAAATAAGTTTACTAGCTTCACCTTGCTAGTGTAAGTGTGTGAACAAGAACTTTAGCAAATCATTTCTCAAACAAAAGCTAATGGGTCATAAGATTATCATAGCATGCAAGGGTGCATCAAGCAACTAGCAATCAATTAACAAAACTAGAAAAAGAACTGTAACACCCTCACTACCATTATTAAAATATAATTAATTTTTTTTTATAATAAATTAAATATCAATATAGGGAAATTTTAGAAAATTTTGACATGTAGTATTTAAAAAATGAGTTAACCACCTGTATTATATCCAAAACATTACCAAGTTCAACATCTCTGCTTGCATGCATAATAATGCTTAAACCAAAAGATAATACAACTAACAACTATCCAAGATCGCTCACAGGTCACAGTATGAAACAATATTAAACTATCTATTACAAACCAGCTCCAAATAAAATAGTTTACAACCCAAAACAAAACAACATAGTGTAACTACACTGATAATAATTCTAGCATAATAAAGAGATGGCAGCTAACTACCCATCCCAAGACCTCAACTCGCTGGCTGCCTCTATGGGACTGTCCGCTTCTCCTAGACATCTTCGAGTTTAGCTGGAGAAACAGGGTTAATATAAAAGTGAGCCAAAAGTG
The DNA here is from genome assembly GCA_037693485.1 of Kitagawia praeruptora. Classification (NCBI taxonomy): domain Eukaryota; kingdom Viridiplantae; phylum Streptophyta; class Magnoliopsida; order Apiales; family Apiaceae; genus Kitagawia; species Kitagawia praeruptora. The sequence goes on from CM075347.1 coordinate 41,810,034, forward strand.
CTCAGCAAGTAATATAATAAATGAATGTAAAATATGAATTCAATCTGCAAATCTGTTTAAGGAAGGATAATCACTTTTAATTCCGGGTGCTCAATGAATTCAAAACATCATTTTATTTAAATCAGGAAATGGATTAGAATTGGACTATTATGCATTTTTAAAAAAACATCAATAAGGTTAGGCTGCTGATCAGTCATGCACTAACCCCGGACAAGCTCTCACAGCACTGTCCTTAATTGGATCCATGGCACACATTGGCCTTAATTATTTCTGACCTTCCCGGTCCGACCTTCACGGTCCACATTTTTATTTTAAAAACAACAGTCCAATCCTACAACTGACTACCAGGTGTCGGAACAATCGACTACCTTAATCCGCCAAACACCCTGGAACTCACGTTCCGGGTCAACAACTCAAATCTAAAAAAGAAGTGAGGTCTAACAATTTCTGACCTAGATATCGACAAGTTCGATATATAAGGGTATTGGTTCAGACTATATTACCAAAAAGAATTAACAATCTCAATTTTTATGATTTGGGAAAGGATAAACAGATATTCATACTTATCAAAATTTAAATGGAGAATAATTTCAACAACAGGTCTGACTGATATAAAGTTCAAGTTAAGATAAGCATAGTTCACTTGCAAGATAAGTGAAATGATTTACTTGCCTTAATCGAGTATCTACTGTAGTCGCTGACTTCCTACAGGCTCAACCTTCGCCTTTCCTTTATCCTTGAGATCTACACACAATATAAATACTATTTTAGAATCCTTCTCGAGGATTAAATATCACTACAAGCAATCATCCTTAACTACCCTTGCGAATAATCCCCCTACATGCGATCATTTATCTAAAAAACATCATTTAATAATCAACATTATATGCCTTGGCCACTACTATCAAATACTTATCAGATAAATAAATAAACAATCTTCGATCAAATAATATTCATTATAATAGTACAATTACATACATATTTTCAAAATAAGTTGGAATTTTTAGAAAATTTGACGGCAACCCTTTATATAGGTGACTGCCAATCGAACAAGGTCAATCCAATTCATTCACAACTTATTACTAGAATGTATCTCATCATTTAAACCAAATTTATTCTAAAACAATTAATTACTAAATTAAATCAATTCATATTAATAATTCCATTAATACAACTTACAATTCAAAACACAACGAAAGAATAATACATAATTTATGAAATAAAAGCTTGGCTCAGAATAATCATCATTGCCAATTACCACCAACTCGATTAAATTTTTAATCTCATTGTCGATGGGGCAAAATCCCGAGGGTACCCTAATTTGGGGTTTCCATCTCGAGACTCTACACTTACTAAATACATCCGAATAAATTAAAATTAACTCTATAAATTCATCACAGAAATGTTTCGGATTGTAATTAAATGAAATCGCGGAATAATCAACATGGCATAGTGATGTAACAACATAGTCCAGACATAACATTTTATCAACACAAGCTTCGAACCAAGGCTTAACTGCCCACTAATTTCACCAAGTATGACAATCAGGTCACCAACGGTGACAAAACAGAACCACAGACATATCCAATTCACTGAACATCAATAACAAGAACCTAGTTAAACTTGTCAAGCCACCGGCCTGCATAAACACAGTCACACAATCACAATAACTAGCATAGTAGTAACCACACGGGAGAGGGGAGAAGACAGCACTCAGCTCAGAACCAACACCAGTACATTGAATTTCAATACACAAACTCACGAATTAACTCACACACGCTTGTACACACTCTACACTTAACACACACACACGATTGTTTAACACACACACATGCTGCTCTTAACACACACACACACCGGCTTGTAGCACACACACAATCGGTATACTCACTCAACTGTAAAGATGCACAAGGGGTGCAGAGTGAAATACAACCAAACTCACACACACATGACCACTGGTTTCATTGATACACAGACTCAACACACCCACTGCACAGGCTTGACACACACACACACGCAAAGCCACAACTGCACACGCTAATTTCAATGATACCAACAACACAAGGGTTGTACACACACCCGTTCGTATACATACACACACACCTTCTTGATTCCCACGCACAAATCCAATCCGAACAACAGGGGAAGTGAAACCGAGAGTTGATGCGAAGAGGAAGTGATTCGCAATAGGAAAAAGAATCGAGTTAGAGGGAGTTGTGAGAGATTTTTAGTTGGAGAGCTTAAGAGATAGAAAGAACTGGAAGCATCGAGAGATTGATGTTATCTGATGAATTGATTTAGGGATTTAGGGTTATATTGATTTTGGGGGAGATTTTAAAAATCAATTTTTATTATTTATTTTTAAATGAATTTCAAAAATCAATTTTTTTTTTAAAAATAACAATTAAATAGAAAAATGGGTGGAATATTAAATTTTAACATTATAAAATTAAGAATGTAAAATTACGATCACCCACATATTTTTAAAATATTTTTAGGATCAAAAACGAATTAAATATGGATTTTCAAGATTAAATCCATAAAATGGAAAATAACTTATAAAATCATTTTAAAATCCTTAAAAGCCAAAAACAATCCATCAAATATTTTTAAAAGTCAATTAAACTCATAAAGTTAATATTGCAAAAGATTTCAGGATTTATACTAATCCCGATGATTTTTACAAAATTCACATAAGGTAAATATAACACAATTACATTGAAATAATTCCCCAAAAATATAATTAAAAATACCCGGGCTTACACATCTCATATAAATCATCAACTAAGCTCACAAACATTATACCTCACATACTTTACCTCCTCAAAATTTTTATACACCACATAATCCACATTTAATATTAAATAAATAATTATTATTACTAAAAATTTCTAAGGCGTTATAACCTTCCCCCCTTAAAAGGATTCTGTCCCCAGAATCTCACCTAAGTGAATAAATGAGGGTACATTTTCAGCATCTCACTCTCCAGTTCCCGTGTAGACTCTTCTACCTTAGGGTTTCTCCACAGAACTCTCACTATTGGTATTGTCTTGTTTCGCAAAACTTTCTCTTTATGATCTAATATCTTGATGGGTTGTTCCACATAAGACAAATCTGACCGGATCTCTATCGGCTCATATTCAATAACATGTTTAGAATCTGGATAGTATTTCTTAAGCATTGATACATGGAATACGTTGTGAATATGCTGCATATGAGGCGGTAAAGCTAACTCGTAGGCAACTTTTCCAACCTTCTTTAATACCTCAAAAGGCCCGACAAATCTTGGACTTAATTTCCCCTTATTACCAAATCTTACTAACCCCTTCCACGGAGATACTTTCAACAAAACTTGTTCCCCTTCTTCGAAATCCATATTCTTTCTAGCCAAATCAGCGTACTTCTTCTGTCGATTCTGAGCCGCCACTAAAGCGCTTTTGAATAAGTTGAACCACTTCCTTGGTTTGCTGTACTAATTCGGGTCCGAGTACTTTTCGCTCACCAACTTCTTCCCAGTGTACTGGAGATCGACATTTTCGCCCATATAGTGCTTCGTATGGTGGCATTCCAATGCTGGCATGAAAAATGTTGTTATATGAAAATTCCACTAATGGCAAGTGTTCATCCCAATTTCCTGCGAAATCCAGGGCACAAACCCGGAGCATGTCTTCGATTGTTTGAATCGTTCTTTCACTCTGACCATCGGTCTGAGGATGATAAGCAGTACTCATTTTTAATTCAGTGCCCAAACATTCTTGAAAACTTCTCCAGAATCTTGAATTAAATCTTGGATCTCGATCTGATACAATTGATACTGGAACTCCATGTCGCACCACAATCTCTTTTATGTACAGGTGAACCAATTTGTCTAATGAAAACCTCTCATTTATCGGAAGGAAGTGTGCAGATTTCGTTAGTCCATCAACAATTACCCAGATGGCATCATGATTAGCTCTCGTCCTTGGCAATCCTACCACAAAGTCCATAGCAATATGCTCCCATTTCCACTCGGGGATTTCTAATGGTTGTAGCATCCCACTTGGTCTCTGATGTTCAGCTTTCACCCTCTGACATGCCAAACACTTACTCACCCATTCGAAAATATCTCTCTTCATATCCGGCCACCAGAAGTTTCTTTTCAAGTCTCGATACATTTTTGTACTTCCAGGATGAATCGAATACTTCGAACTGTGAGCTTCCTGTAGAATCTCATTCTTTAACTCTGTCACATTGGGTACCCAAATACGGGAGGAAAACCTAAATATTCCACTGTCATCTACTTGGGTGCATATTTCCTCACCTGTTAACTTATTGACATCTCCACTCATAACCTCTTCCTGGCATCTGCGAATCTTTTCTAGCAACTCTGGCTGAAATGTCATAGTGTAGACCTTATCTGTAATACTTGCAGACAGACATACCTCTATCTCTAATTTCTCAAATTCTCTATATAACTCCTCAGGCATGGTTAACACATTGATTTTCTCCTTTCTACTTAGAGCATCTGCCACCACGTTCGCTTTCCCGGGGTGATAGTTAATGGTACAATCATAATCCTTGAGCAATTCTAACCATCTTCTTTGTCTCATGTTTAACTCTTTTTGGGTGAAAATGTACTTTAAACTCTTATGGTCCGTGTAAATTTCACACTTTTCCCCGTACAAATAGTGTCTCCAGATCTTCAAAGCGAAAACAATCGCAGCCAATTCCAAATCGTGAGTGGGATATTTCTGCTCGTGAGGTTTCAATTGTCTCGAAGCGTAAGCAATTACCTTACCGTGCTGCATTAATACACATCCTAAACCCTTGTGAGATGCATCACTATAGATCACAAAATTCCCTTTCTCGTCTGGCAAGGTCAATACAGGTGCAGTCACTAATCTCTTCTTCAACTCTTGAAAACTTTCTTCACATCTCTCATTCCACACGAATTTTTCATTCTTCCTAGTCAACTTTGTTAGTGGGGTGGCTATCTTTGCAAAGTCCTGAACAAATCTTCGATAGTATCCTGCCAACCCCAAGAAACTTCAAATTTCAGTAGGTGTCTTAGGTCTCTCCCAACTCATCACAGCCTCAATCTTAGCGGGGTCCACTTTAATCCCTTCACTACTGATCACATGCCCTAAAAACTGCACTTCTTTCAACCAAAACTCACACTTAGAAAACTTTGCATATAATTTCTCTTTTCTTAATGTTTCTAGAGCAATCCTCAAATGCCCTGCATGCTCTTCTTCAGTCTTGGAGTATATCAAAATATCATCTATAAACACAATCACAAACTTATCCAGATATTTCTTAAAAACTCTATTCATTAAGTCCATGAACGCTGCTGGTGCATTTGTTAACCCAAAAGCCATTACTAAAAATTCATAATGTCCATATCTAGTCCGAAAAGCGGTCTTTGGAACGTCTCCCGGTCTAATCTTCAATTAAAAATACCTTAACCGTAGATCAATCTTAGAGAAACAAGTTACTCCCTTCAACTGGTCAAACAAATCATCAATTCTCGGTAAAGGGTACTTATTCTTGATGGTCAACTTATTTAACTCTCGGTAATCAACACATAATCTCATACTCCCGTCCTTCTTCTTTACAAACAATACCGGAGCTCCCCACGGAGACACACTAGGTCTGATAATACCTTTCTCTAGAAGATCTTGTAACTGGATAGCCAATTCTTTCATCTCTACGGGTGCCATACGATAAGGAGCCTTCGACACGGGTTCGGTTCCTGGCGCTAAGTCAATGGTAAACTCTATTTCTCTATCCGGAGGTAACCCGGGAAGTTCATCTGGGAAAACGTCGAGAAACTCATTCACCACTGGTATTTCTTCTATCTTAGGCACCTCTTGTTGGGTATCCATAATGTAAGCCATATAGCCCTCGCATCCTTGTCTCAACAGCCTCTTAGTTTGCATAATTGTCAAAAATCTCCTAGTCTGTCTCTGACCTCTAAAGGTAACTTCTACATTATCGGGGGATTTGAGTATTACCTTTTTATTCCTACAGTCAATTTGCGCATTATTCTCGGTTAACCAATCCATTCCTAGAATTACATCAAACTCACCTAACTGGAAAGGTATCAAATTAGCGTAAAAACAATGACCCGAGATATCAATCTCACAACGAGGACACACTTGAGTAACTGGGATTCGCTCTGAATTATCTATCTCTATACCTATAGCTTCATGCAGCATACACATCTCACAATTCAACTTATGAGCAAATTCTTTAGATATAAAAGATTTTGTAGCCCCTGAATCAATTAACACTTTGGCATGTACAGAATTTATAGGAAGTATACCTGCCACCACATCAGAATCCTTAATGGCTTCGTTCATAGTCATGTTAAAGGTCCTAGCCAATGGTCAGACATTCACTGCTGGAGGTGCCTCTATTGCATGAATCATCGAATTTGCCGGAACTGGAGGCTTAACCAAAGATACCTTACAATCTTTCATCATATGCCCCGTCTTTCCACAACGATGGAAAACAATCCCTACCTTGCATTCCCAAGCATAGTGTCCTTTCTGCTGGCACTTGTAACATGTCACCTCTAACTTAGCACACACCCCCGGATGTCTTTTTCCACAAGTCTTGCATTCTGCCAAAGGTGGCCTGAGAAGCTTCTGTTGATTTGAATCTTGGGATCGACTTCCTTGTCCCCCATTTCCCGTTCCTGGTTTCTTAAAATTTCCATTTTTCCCCGGCTGGAACCCTGGTTTCTTATTTGGGGCATTCTGAGAACTACCCTGCAATTTTCGCCCCTCCATTGATCCTGCCTTCCTTTTCTTTCCCTCCTTTTCCTTAAAATACAACTCGCTCTCTCCTTCAGCAATCATTGCCTTCTGCACTACAGCTGCATACGTATTCAATTCCAAAACCGCCAATTTGCTGCGGATCCATGGCTTTAACCCTTGTTGAAACCTTCTCGCCTTCTTCCTGTCGGTATCCACATATGTCGGGACAAACCGTGCTAACTCAGTGAACTTAGCTTCGTACTCCAACACAGACATACTGCCTTGTTTCAATTCTAGAAACTTCATCTCCATCTGATCTTTCATATAGTCTGGGAAATACTTTTCTAAGAACAACTCTGTAAACCTTGCCCAAGGAATTACTTCTGTAGCTTCCAGAGCCTTCACTGACTCCCACCAGTACGTAGCCTCATTTTTCAGAAAGTAACTTGCATATTCAGTTTGTTTGTCCGCCGGAACTCCCACTAACTCAATTGCCTTCTCCATCTCCTTTAACCATGATCTTGCTTCTATGGGATCTGCTGCCCCTTTGAACTCTGGAGGTTTAACAGCCTGAAAAGATTTAAAGGTGACAACTGGAGGGATTGGCTGTTGTTGCTGCTGCTGTTGTTGCTGTTGTTGTTGTTGCTGTTGTTGTTGCTGTTGTTGTGCCAATAACTGCTGTTGTAGCTGTTGTTGTTGTTGGGCTAGGGTAGCAGTTTGCTGAACAAGGGTCTGCAATATTTGAGCCAAAGCAGGGTCTACAGGAGGTAGGTTAGCTTGTTCATCTTGATTAGGGGTTCGGGCATTAGTTCGACGGTTTCTTCTGGGAGGCATACTTCTGAAATCAATGGACAATCATTAGGTTCAAATTCAGGAATCAATTAAGCAAAAGAATCCAAGTTAAGCAAACAGGAAATATATTATTGAAATGTAAATCAAGGTTTCCATCCATTACTCAGGTCAACAATTGGTCTATCGAATATAACAAGATGCAAAAATTGAAGTTATACCAGATTTTCATGAATATCTGGTAAATACGTTAAAGGAGCAATAATTGTAATGCTGAAATTAAATGCGGTACTGAAAGTAAATGCAATACTAGAAAAAGAAGCAGTGCTGAAAATAAATTCAATGCTGAAAAGTAAATAGGATGCTTAACAATAAATAACAATGTGAAAGGAATTTAACGCAGTTTTGCAGAAAGAGATCATCATATATATATATATCTGGTAAAAGCGTAAGAACAACGCTTCGATAAAGGTACAACATAACACTAAAGAAGAAACTGCTAGCATCTAGTCACAGTCCAACAGATATCTACAACAAAACTGGTTACACTTCAAACCCTGCTGCTACCATACTATGCATCTAGGTACCATGCGTCAGGATGGAATCACTACGCTACGATATATAAAATCCCACCCACAGCTCCACTAACCAACTGATCCTTGTCTACTGATCTGGTCCGAGAATGTCATCTAGCTCACTCACCACCGATGCCAACGTCGCATGAAGTGCAATGGCTGAAAACTCATCATCGGACGCATACTGAGTCCGCGTCTGGATAATAGTCCTCATCACCCGTAGCCGCATCTGGATCTATTCCAACTCCTCCACTGCTCGGGCTCGCTCCCTAGCCATCTGTGCCTGTGTCTCCTGTAAAGCTCTAACCTCAGCTAGCTGTTCAAACAGAAAATCTCGCTCTGCACCCACTCTCTGGTACTCATGGTATGGAACAGGGGGCTGAGTAAACTGATATAGTGGCCCGTTCACCGAGCTTTGCGAAACAACGCGTAAGGACACGGATCTTAATGGCGCTGGCTGTGGTATAGGGTCCGCCTCAACTGGACCCTCTGACGGGTCAGAATCAGAACTAGAAACAGATGCCTGTAATACATAAATATCTTATTATTAGACGTTCTGTCTCTCGCAAAATGCTCCTAACCTGTCCTATTACTCCACCCCGACTTCCCACATAATTGTTTCAGTGACTGCGACCTGTATCTCTGATACCAACTTGTAACACCCTCACTACCATTATTAAAATATAATTAATTTTTTTTTATAATAAATTAAATATCAATATAGGGAAATTTTAGAAAATTTTGACATGTAGTATTTGAAAAATGAGTTAACCACCTGTATTATATCCAAAACATTACCAAGTTCAACATCCCTGCTTGCATGCATAATAATGCTTAAACCAAAAGATAATACAACTAACAACTATCCAAGATCGCTCACAGGTCACAGTATGAAACAATATTAAACTATCTATTACAAACCAGCTCCAAATAAAATAGTTTACAACCCAAAACAAAACAACATAGTATAACTACACTGATAATAATTCTATCATAATAAAGAGCTGGCAGCTAACTACCCATCCCAAGACCTCAACTCGCTGGCTGCCTCTATGGGACTGTCCGCTTCTCCTAGACATCTTCGAGTTTAGCTGGAGAAACAGGGTTAATATAAAAGTGAGCCAAAAGTGCTCAGCAAGTAATATAATAAATGAATGTAAAATATGAATTCAATCTGTAAATCTGTTTAAGGAAGGATAATCACTTTTAATTCCGGGTGCTCAATGAATTCAAAACATCATTTTATTTAAATCAGGAAATGGATTAGAATTGGACTATTATGCATTTTTAAAAAAACATCAATAAGGTTAGGCTGCTGATCAGTCATGCACTAACCCCGGACAAGCTCTCACAGCACTGTCCTTAATTGGATCCATGACACACATTGGCCTTAATTATTTCTGACCTTCCCGGTCCGACCTTCACGGTCCACATTTTTATTTTAAAAACAACAGTCCAATCCTACAACTGACTACTAGGTGTCGGAACAATCGACTACCTTAATCCGCCAAACACCCTGGAACTCACGTTCCGGGTCAACAACTTAAATCTCAAAAAGAAGTGAGGTCTAACAATTTCTGACCTAGATATCGACAAGTTCGATATATAAGGGTATTGGTTCAGACTATATTACCAAAAAGAATTAACAAGCTCAATTTTTATGATTTGGGACAGGATAAACAGATATTCATACTTATCAAAATTTAAATGGAATTTCAACAACAGGTCTGACTGATATAAAGTTCAAGTTAAGATAAGCATAGTTCACTTGCAAGATAAGTGAAATGATTTACTTGCCTTAATCGAGTATCTACTGCAGTCGCTGACTTCCTACAGACTCAACCTTCGCCTTTCCTTTATCCTTGAGATCTACACACAATATAAATACTATTTTAGAATCCTTCTCGGGGATTAAATATCACTACAAGCAATCATCCTTAACTACCCTTGCGAATAATCCCCCTACATGCGATCATTTATCTAAAAAACATCATTTAATAATCAACATTATATGCCTTGGCCACTACTATCAAATACTTATCAGATAAATAAATAAACAATCTTCGATCAAATAATATTCATTATAATAGTACAATTACATACATATTTTCAAAATAAGTTGGAATTTTTAGAAATTTTCACGGCAACCCTTTATATAGGTGACTGCCAATCGAACAAGTCAAACCAATTCATTCACAACTTATTACCAGAATGTATCTCATCATTTAAACCAAATTTATTCTAAAACAATTAATTACTAAATAAAATCAATTCATATTAATAATTCCATTAATACAACTTACAATTCAAAACACAACGAAAGAATAATACATAATTTATGAAATAAAAGCTTGGCTCAGAATAATCATCATTGCCAATTACCACCAACTCGATTAAATTTTTAATCTCATTGTCGATGGGGCAAAATCCCGAGGGTACCCTAATTTGGGGTTTCCATCTCGAGACTCTACACTTACTAAATACATCCGAATAAATTAAAATTAACTCTATAAATTCATCACAGAAATGTTTCGGATTGTAATTAAATGAAATCGCGGAATAATCAACATGGCATAGTGATGTAACAACATAGTCCAGACATAACATTTTATCAACACAAGCTTCGAACCAAGGCTTAACTGCCCACTAATTTCACCAAGTATGACAATCAGGTCACCAACGGTGACAAAACAGAACCACAGACATATCCAATTCACTGAACATCAATAACAAGAACCTAGTTAAACTTGTCAAGCCACCGGCCTGCATAAATACAGTCACACAATCACAATAACTAGCATAGTAGTAACCACACGGGAGAGGGGAGAAGACAACACTCAGCTCAGAACCAACACCAGTACATTGAATTTCAACACACAAACTCACGAATTAACTCACACACGCTTGTACACACTCTACACTTAACACACACACACGATTGTTTAAGAGACACACACGCTGCTCTTAACACACACACACCGGCTTGTAGCACACACATAATCGGTATACTCACTCAACTGTAAAGATGCACAAGGGGTGCAGAGTGAAATACAACCAAACTCACACACACATGACCACTGGTTTCATTGATACACAGACTCAACACACCCACTGCATAGGCTTGACACACACACACACACACGCAAAGCCATAACTGCACACGCTAATTTCAATGATACCAACAACACAAGGGTTGTACACACACCCGTTCGTATACATACACACACACCTTCTTGATTCCCACGCACAAATCCAATCCGAACAACAGGGGAAGTGAAACCGAGAGTTGATGCGGAGAGGAAGTGATTCGCAATAGGAAAAAGAATCGAGTTAGAGGGAGTTGTGAGAGAGTTTTAGTTGGAGAGCTTAAGAGATAGAAAGAACTGGAAGCATCGAGAGATTGATGTTATCTGATGAATTGATTTAGGGATTTAGGGTTATATTGATTTGGGGGAGATTTTAAAAATCAATTTTCATTATTTCTTTTTAAATGAATTTCAAAAATCAATTTTTTTTAAAATAACAATTAAATAGAAAAATGGGTGGAATATTAAATTTTAACATTATAAAATTAAGAATGTAAAATTACGATCACCCACATATTTTTAAAATATTTTTAGGATCAAAAACGAATTAAATATGGATTTTTCAAGATTAAATCCATAAAATGGAAAATAACTTATAAAATCATTTTAAAATCCTTAAAAGCCAAAAACAATCCATCAAATATTTTTAAAAGTCAATTAAACTCATAAAGTTAATATTGCAAAAGATTTCAGGATTTATACTAATCCCGATGATTATTACAAAATTCACATAAGGTAAATATAACACAATTACATTGAAATAATTCCCCAAAAATATAATTAAAAATACCCGGGCTTACACATCTCATATAAATCATCAACTAAGCTCACAAACATTATACCTCACATACTTTACCTCCTCAAAATTTTTATACACCACATAATCCACATTTAATATTAAATAAATAATTATTATTACTAAAAATTTCTAAGGCGTTATAAGAACTCTTTTTGATTTTTTGATTTTTTAATTTTTTTTGATTTTTCAAATTTATATATTTACACTAAAAACCCTCCCCCATACCTAGATCATGCATTGTCCTCAATGTATGCAAATGCAAGAGAAATGAGAAGATAATACCTGACAAGGGATGATGAAGAGATTTTACAACTACCTACTGAAAGAAACTTACTTGAATCATGGATCGATGAGGTGGGTGACCTCATCCTCGGGATCAAATGACATCTCTAAAAATGGTTTGAGTCTTTGTCCATTAACTTTAAATACATCACCATTTTTAGGATTTTTAATTTCAATAGCACCGTGAGGAGAAACGATCCTAACAATGTAAGGACCTTCCCACCTAGATCTCAATTTCTCGGGAAATAAATGAAGCCTAGAGTTGTACAAAAGAACTTTTTAACCTGGAGAAAAAGATTTTCTCAAAATGGATTTATCATGAAAAAATTTAGTTCTTTCTTTATAGATTTTAACATTTTCATAGGCCTCATTTCTTAATTCCTCTAGTTCAGACAGTTGCAACTTCCTATGATTACCGGCGGTTGGTAAGTCAAAGTTCAAATCTCTAATGGCCCACAAGGCCCTATGCTCTAGTTCAACTGGCAGGTGACAGGCCTTGCCAAACACGATTCTGTAAGGGGACATGCCCAAAACAGTCTTAAAAGCGGTCTAATAGGCCCATAAGGCATCTATCAATTTGGTGGACCAATCCTTCCTATTCGAGTTGACAGTCTTTTCTAAAATTTGCTTGATTTGCCTATTCGAGACTTCAACTTGACCACTAGTTTGAGGATGATAAGGGGTAGCCAACCTATGAGTAATTGAGTACTTTTTCAAAAGGGACTCAAATTGATGATTCTTGAAGTGCTTGCCTTGGTCACTAATGATAGCCCTAGGTGTGCCAAATCGAGAAAAGATATTCTCTTTTAAGAATTTAAGGACGACCTTGTTATCATTGGACTTAGTCGGTATGGCTTCTACCCACTTAGATACATAATCAACCGCTAAGAGAATGTAGAGGTTGCCAAAAGAGCTAGGAAAGGGACCCATAAAATCTATGCCCCATACATCAAAAATCTCAATGATTAAGATGGGACTCATAGGCATCATATTTCTCTTAGTGATCTTTCCTAAGTGTTGACACCTACTACAAGCGGCACAGAATTCTTCAGCATCCTTAAACAAACTGGGCCAATAAAAACCGCTTTGGAGGATTTTAGCCACCGTTTTCTTAGCACTAAAATGACCTCCACAAGCTTGATCATGACAAAAGGAAAGAATACTTCAAAACTCATGGTTTGGGACGTACCTCCGAATGATTTGATCGGGACAATATTTAAAGAGATACGGGTCATCCCAAAAGAAGTGTTTGACTTGTGAGAAAAATTTCGATCTATCTTGTGTAGACCAATGAGAGGGAATATCGCCGGTTGCAAGGTAGTTGACAATATCGGCGAACCAAGGAGGAGTAGAGAGAGAAAGGAGATGTTCATCGGGAAATGATTCATTCAAAGGCGAGTCAGTGGTTGACTCCACCACTAATCGAGACAGGTGATCGGCAATGACATTTTCAGACCCATTCTTATCCCTAATTTCTAGATCAAATTCTTGGAGCAACAAGATCCACCTAATCAATCGGGCCTTTGAGTCTTTCTTAGAGAAGAGATATCGAAGGGCGGAATGATCGGTGTAAACAATGATTTTCGAACCAATAAGATAAGACCTAAACTTCTCGAGGGCAAAGACTACGGCTAGAAGCTCCTTTTCGGTGGTAGAATAATTAAGTTGCGCATCATTTAAGGTCTTACTAGCGTAGTATATGACATGAGGTATCTTATTGATTCGTTGTCCTAATACTGCCCCTAATGCGTAATCAGATGCATCACACATTAACTCGAAAGGTTGACTCTAATCGGGAGATTTGATTATCGGGGCCGAGGTTAATTCTTTCTTAAGATGTTCAAAAGATTGTAAACAATCACTATTGAACTCGAATTTGACATCTTTGCCAAGAAGAGTGGTCAAGGGTCTAGCCCTTTTGCTAAAATCTTTAATGAAAGGCCTATAAAAACCAGCATGTCCCAAAAAGGAACGAATTCCTTTGACCGATGTTGGTGGGGGTAGATTGGAAATGAGGTCAACTTTGGATTTATCTACTTCGATCCCCTTTTCAGAAATTTTATGACCAAGAACGATCCCTTCCTTAACCATGAAATGACATTTTTCCCAATTAAGAACGAGGTTGGTTTCTTTACACCTTTTTAAAACTAACTCGAGATGGTTTAGGCATTGATGAAAAGACGAACCAAAAATGGAAAAGTCATCTATGAAAATTTCTAGGAATTCTCCTACCATGTCAGAAAAGATGCTCATCATGCACCTTTGGAAAGTGGCCGGGGCGGTGGTAAGTCCAAAAGCTAATCGACGATAAGCAAAGGTTCCAAAGGGACATGTGAAAGTGGTCTTCTCTTGGTCTTCGGGAGCTATGGGAATTTGGAAATACCTGAAATAACCATCTAGAAAACAGTAGTAGGCATGACCCGCTAACCTTTATAACATTTGATCTATGAATGGTAAAGGAAAGTGGTCTTTTCTAGTGGCATCATTGAGTTTCCTATAGTCTATGCACACCCTCCAACCAGATTGGACACGAGTAGGAACTTGCTCATTGTTCTCGTTAGTCACCACGGTAATACCCGACTTTTTAGGTACTACCTGAATCGGGCTAACCCAAGAGCTATCAGAAATGGGATAAATGATTCCATTATCTAGACACTTAAGGATTTCTTTCCTAACAACTTCCATCATGGTTGGGTTCAATCGCCGTTGTGGCTCCCTAACTGGTTTGGCATCATCAACTAAGTGAATCCTATGTTGGACAATGGCCGGACTAATTCCTTTAATATCCGAGATACTCCAACCTATGGCTCCCTTATGTTCTCTAAGCATACTAACAAGCTCATCCTCTTGTGACTTGGTCAAATTAGAGGCAATTATAACGGGAAGAGACTCGTTGGGACCTAAAAAGGCATACTTAAGAGTATCGGGAAGAGGTTTGAGTTCTAAATCGGGCGGCTTTGACTCAACGGGTTCACTAGCTTCGAAAAGTGGCAAAGGAGGTGGTTCACATGCTTGGTTATTTGTAGGAATGGTGGAATCTAACATTGCATTGACCTCATTTGTATATTCAGAAACATCTCAATCTTGACCAAAGTGTTTTAAACAAAAATCAAGAGCATCATTAGGGTTTACGAATTCTTGATCGACTATTTCATCAATTAAATTGACGTCCATAGGTTGATCATAAATATCGTTGGGTTGTTTCCCCACATGAAAAATGTTGAGGTCAATGGTCATGTTCCCAAATGTTAGTTTCATTAATCCATTCCTACAATTAATCAAGGCATTCGAGGTGGCTAGAAATGGTCTTCCTAGAATGATAGGAATTTGATTCTTAGGGTTTTTGACCGGTTCGGTTTCTAGGACGACAAAGTCAACGGGGAAGAAAAAGTCACCCACTTTAATTAGCATGTCTTCAATAATTCCCTTGGGAACTTTGACAGAACGATCGGCTAATTGAAGTGTAACACTAGTTCTTTGAAGCTCTCCTAAACCTAGGGCTTGATAGACAGAAAAAGGAAGCAAGTTCACACTAGCGCCTAAGTCGAATAACGCCTTGTCCACGAAGGTATTGCCTATGACACATGAAATAGTAGGACATCCGGGGTCCTTGTATTTCACGGGGATTTGATTGGAAAGAATTGAACTAACTTGAGAAGTCAAAAAGGCTTTCTTAGGGACATGATTGGTTCGCTTATGCGTGCACAAATCTTTTAGACATTTCGCATACGAGGGAATTTGTTGAATCACGTCTAAAAGGGGAATGTTGACCTTGACTTGCTTAAAAACTTCTAAAATCTTGTCCATTTGAGCCGTTTGTTTAGGGGAAACGAGTCGTTGAGGGTAAGGAGCTTTCGGCTTAAAGACTCGTTCATTAGGTTCTTCGGGGACGGGTTTTGTCCCACTCGTTGATCCTTGTTCTTTTGAACTCTCGGGTTCAAGACTAGCGTTTGATTCTGAATTTGACTCATCTTCTTCGAAAGACTTGTCACCGACATGATTTTCTACTTGCTTACCGGACCTTAAGGAAATGACCGCATTCACGTTGTGAGGTTTCTGATTAAGAGGAAATTTAGGATTAACCTCGGATTGACTCAGAAATTTGTTCTTCTCTCGCTCACAAATGACGTTGGCTAATTGGCTCACTTGAACCTCTAACTTAGATATGGCTTGAGTGCTAGCATTCAAAATTTGCCTATCTTGAGTCATGGTTTGCATAAAGGTTTGTTGAGATTGAGCCAAATTAGTCGTTGATTTTAAAAGCGCATCAAGAGTCTTTTCCAATGAATTAATTCTCTTATCCGACTCATGAAAGCCGGGTGGGTGGGTGCTTGATTTGGATAAGAAGGTTGAGTCGGATAAGGACCGAGATTTTGAGTAGGGTTTGGAAAGGGACCTTGATTTGGAGTCGAGAAAGAATTTTGATTAGGCCTTTGAAAAGATGGAGCATTTTGAAAAGGAGGTTGAAAAGAAGGCGGATTTTGGTAATTTGGCCCTTGGTTCCATGAGAAATTAAGGTAATTCCTCCATCCCGGATTATAAGTAGGAGCGAACGGGTCGTTCCTAGTGGGTGGTTGAGACACCGCATTAACTTGATCATAGACGGGAAAATCCGAAAAACCTTGATTAAAATTTGAGCACATAGACACATTTGAGGGGGCCTTACTAGTTTCTAGGGCTTCGAGTCTTCTAGTTAGAGTGGCTAATTTGGCATCGGCGATTAGGGGATGATTGTAGGCATTATGAATTACCTTGGGAGAGGAATTTATAAACTTTAGAAGGATTGTTTTTAACTAACAAGAGACACAAATTAGACATTCTTGGTAGTCAATTGAAGAACCCCAAATCTTGGATTATTTTCTCTCATCGTTATTATATAGTTTTTATTTGTTTATTAGTTTAATTTAGTTAATAATCATAATCACCAATCTATTCTTCCACACTTCTGAATTGCAAGAGATAAAAGACTTGAGATTGACATTGATATCATTCCTTCCCTGTGAACGAACACATAAAAATACTACTAACAAATTGGCGCCGCTACCGGGGAAGGCAGTATAGTTAAGTTTAGGTTATTTGTTTCTTGTAGTTTGGATTTTATCTTTGTGTATATTTTTCTTTTCTTTCTTTTTGTATTTCTTTCTTTGGTGTGTCTACAGGTTCTTTGAGGTAGACAACTTAAACAGGTTTTGAGGAGAGAGACTAGATGGAGTACAACTTTGGTTGGAACAATGCTCAGAATTTCTACAACAGTCAGGAACAATATCAAGACTTCAATCCTTACCCACAATTCAATTCCTATGAGGATTGTAATGCATATCAGGTGAATTCGTTCTATTCTGAGAACTCATTTTATGCTCCATATGCCCCTAGCAATGATTATTCATATTCGTTTGAAAATCAATATCATGATGATGTTTATCCATATATGTGTAATGATGTTGATACGAGTTTAACTCAGTCTAATCCTTCTTTACATGCTGATTGGGAGATTGCGCTCAATAAAATGATTCAAGGAACTCAGTCTAATCCTCCCTTACTTTCTTTGGGAGTTTTTGATGAACCAACTTTAGAGATTGCTAGTGACAATGATATTCCATGTGATTCAATAGCTTGGTACGAGGAGAATGCTAAACTAAATAATTTTATTTGGGAAGTTCGAGCAGTGTGGTATGAAGGTTGTTATAGAACTCCCCCTTGTGTCAATTTTCCTCTATGCCATGATTCTTGTTTAGCAATTGATGATAATGTTGTGTCTGATGAGTCTACTTGTGTAGTTGATAATTGTCCCATGCGCATTAATGATAATTTGGATGCAATTGAAATTCTGCCAAATTTAGAAAATTTTGAGCTTAATACATTGGTAGACGAGATTAAAATTGATGAGTGTCCAATTATAAAAGAGAAGGAAGTTAAGATTGAGGAAGTTGAAAATCTTGCTTTAGAGTATAAGGATCCGATTTGGAAGGAGTATATGAGTCGTACTTATAATGATTATTCTGACGACTTTTCTAGCTATTTTGATGTTTCCAAGTCTCTTGAGCATGATAGGTTCTTGAAAGTTTTCGTACCTTTCAGTGGATCTAAGGCATATATGTACATCATAATTTTATTACTAATTCGTAAATATGTGCATCTATTTGCTTTTTCTCCTCACTGAAGATTTTATGTGCAAATACGTCAAGCTATTGACGTTAAAGAAGCGCTTCGTGGGAGGCAACCCACGCATTAGTGTAGGGAAAAAAAAAGAGTGTTGTATGGAAAAAAAAAAATCTGTGCAAAAAAAAAAGAAAAAGAAATGAACAGTGAAATTTCGCGCAAGCAGCGCCCCAGAAACGCAACCTGCGCCAGCGTTACTGCATACAGCGCAATTTGCACCTGGGTAACGCAGGTTGCCCCTGCGTTATAGGTCATTTAAACCCCCTGTCACGCATTCTTTGTATGCGTGTCTGCCTGTTCCTCGCCCAACCACCCTGAAACGCAGCCACGGGCTGCGTTATACCCAAGTTCTGCCCAGATTTTTCCCGAAAATTCTTGTTTTTCACCTCTAAAATTCCCACAAATTCTATCCTAACTCAAATTTCTTCAATTCTAAATTCCTATATCTATTCCACATCAAATCTTAACCTCTCTAAATCTCTCCTACACTCTAAATTTTTAAATCTCATCTATCCATCATCTTATATATATACACACCTAGCCATACAAATCCAATTCCTCTTCTATTTATTTAAATCTCTAAAAATTCAATTCTAAAGAGGAATTAATTGCAAGTTCACCTCTTCAATTCGTAGTGGGTTTATTTCTTCTCTCAAATTTTATTTTGATTACGAATTTGTGTTCTTGTAAATTGGGATTTTTATTGTTCTTGATATATTGGGGTATTTTTTTGGTGTGATATTGCTTGGTAATTTTTGGTGGAGCTTCTTGTGAGTTGGGTATTGATTCTTTTGGCTAGTAAGCATGGGAGAGATAGTGCTAATGTTGGGAAATTTTCGTTTTCGACGGTGGAGGTTAAATTTAATCGGTTGATGTGAGGCTAATTGCTAAGGAAAGGGGATTTTTGCGAGGAAAAAAATTGTTGGGTTGGTTCATATGATTGGTGAGTGGGTGGCTTCTAAGCGACTGAGGGGTGGTTTTCACAACCGACACCTTGATTCCAGGGGAGTTTTCTTTCTTTTCTTTTTAGTGTAGTTTTATTTTGTTTTTAGTTGTAGTTTTGTATCTTGTTCATTAGTTCATTGGGGACAATGAACCGCTTAAGTGTGGGGAAGGGTTCTTAATGTTAAGCGAATTTTTTTTTTTGTTTAAAAAAAAAATCCAAAAAAAATTAAAAAATTAAAAATACCAAAAATAATTCTAGCCATGCAATTTGATTAGTTGTTGTATTTTGCTTGATACACCCATGCATGCGTAGAATTTTTGTGCTCTTGACGCTTTTGTATGAGAAGTGACGTGCTTTGTTCTTGTGCACACACTTTCACTAGCAAGTTGAAGCTGGTAGACTTAATTGGATATTGTAAGTGATTAGAATGACATGAATATGTGCAAGATGACTTGGTTTTCATGCTTTGAGTACAAGTAGCTAGGTGCGTTAGAGAGTCTTGTTACTTGGGATTGATTATGTTTTGTCACACCAAGTGAGTTTTTGAGCCTATATGCATATCTTTTGCATGATTTTTCGTTTGCTTGAGTGTCCACATGTTGTTTACATTGCTAGCACTTACTTGAGATCTTTCTTGAAATGCATGATATTAATTGATGATAAGATGATAAAGGCAATTAGGTATAACCTCGTATTTCCAATATTTCCACACCTTTTTAAACATGATCAATTAGTTAACCCTTTGAGCTTAATCCTATTCTTTCGGTGACACACCACATTACTTGCCATTATCCTTTTTATTCTATTGGCCTTACATTGAATTTGAACCTAAATTGTCAAAGGCTAGTATCGTGCTTAAGGGAGTAATAAGGTGTTCATAAAAGGGGGGATATTGATGATCATACTTTTGGGGAATATGGATTTTGGATTGATGTTTGCTAGTCGAAATTCATAAAAATATCTATGGATCATTGTGTTTATTCCTTAGCTCTCTTGAAAAAAAAAACAGAAAAAAAAACAGAAAAAAAAATAAATAAATAAATTTGAGAGCATTCTTATGTTTGTATGATCCTTCTTCATTCGACTAGTCAAGTTATTATGTAAGGGTTATTGAAAAATCCAAGTGTGGGGAAGTATTTGTTTTAATAGAAATGGAGTTGAATAATGATTATTGTTGGGTACTAGCTTTTGACATTAACCTGTTTTAGCTTTACTTGACATACCTGGTCCCTAGCCCAGGCTACAACCCGAATAAAGACCTTTTGATTGTCATCAGTGATGTATGTTGTGTTGAGAGTGAGATTGATTGCGAGTGTCAAGTTGTGTTTATGATTTTGTTGGAATTGAGTGATACACTTAACCTTGTTCTTGAGTGAATATTTTTGAGTGAAAGGTGAGTTATTACTTGTTTTGGCATAGGAGATCCCAGGTTTAGACTTAAAGATGTATTTCTTGTGGGCTTAGCATGATTACCAACGATTTTTACACTTGACATGAATTTTTATGACCTTCTGCATGTTGGTTGAGTAGACTACGTGAATACTTGCACTTTCGACACCAAGACATCGTATGTTTACTTTGATTCTTAAGTTGATGTGGCATGAGAGGACTTGTGTGTGTGGTGTTGTGTTAGCATTGATCTTTTGCATGGTCAGATGAATTTTGTGGGTATATTCACTATAAACCCTCACGAGACAACACTCGTCCTACTAGGGCTGCCTAGGGGTTTAACGGCTTGTTGCATATGCTCAATGCAATCATGTCATCTACGAAAGTGATATTTGTTAGGACTTAGTTTTTATTTCACTTATTTGCCCGAGGACGTGCAAATGCTTAGTGTGGGGATGTTTGATAGAGTATATTTTTATATATATTCTAGATGATTTTATTCTCATATTTATTGTGTTTTGCATTGATTTGGATTTTTATTTAATAGATTTTATTGTTTTATTGTAGGAAATAAAGAATTCATGACTTGGAAGGATTTGGAGCAAAAAGAGCTATTTTGGAGATAAAATAGGAGAAAATTCGTATTATTGGGCTACACGGGCTGTGCTACACTGTTTTGGCCATATCTTGAGTTCCAGAAGTCAGAATTTGACGATCTTACTGTCCACGCGAAGCTTGTGGAATTATCTTTAATTCAGAGGTGGTCCAATAAGCAAAATCCAGTTGGAATAGCCCCGAAACAGAGGAGTAAATATAGTTACGAATTTTAATTAAGGAATCCTATTCAGTTATGGAATCCTACTTGTAATTTATTTAGAGTATTAAAATACTTTTATTGGGCAAGACTTTTATATCCTATATAAACACATCTAGGGTATTATTGTAAGGGTATTCATAACATATTTTCATTACTATTCATATTTTTAGATCTAGAACTATTTTAGAGATAGACTTTTGAGAGAAAAGGGAGAGAATCAATTGGAGAAGAAGATTGAAGGAATGAGCGAAGGGATTCGTCCGGAGTTCAAGACACTTCAAGATTTGTATTCTTTGTTCTTAAATTCTAAACTCATGATTTGTGGTTTTTATATATATACTTGTTTCGTTCAATTATGAGTAGTTAATTCCTTTTATCCAAGAGTTGGGTAGTATTCGTTGATTTATCGAGTTTGTTTGATTTCTCTTGCTATTGTTAATCTGTCATTGAGGGCTTAATTCAATTAGAAGAGTAGCTAACTTTTGATTGAATCTATAGGGATTATAACGAATCGGGAGAAGAGTTGTAATTCTAGTACATGACTTGATAGACACAATTTAATTATTGAATCGGGAGATTAATAAAAGAATTGTGAAACTGTTAATCCTTGGTTTTAATAGTTTATGATTATACTTTGATTGACCATGGGAGTGGCGATTAGGGGATGATTGTAGGCATTATGAATTACCTTGGGAGAGGAATTTATAAACTTTAGAAGGATTGTTTTTAACTAACAAGAGACACAAATTAGACATTCTTGGTAGTCAATTGAAGAACCCCAAATCTTGGATTATTTTCTCTCATCGTTATTATATAGTTTTTATTTGTTTATTAGTTTAATTTAGTTAATAATCATAATCACCAATCTATTCTTCCACCTGCCTTAGCCTTCTCATTTGATTTGGCTTGGCTACTTTCACCAGAAACAAAGTTCTTGGCTACTGGACCATACTGATTGTTCAGTCTCTTGAGTTCCTTCTTACTAACAGACTTTTTGTTAGTCGACGGATACCTCTCATCCGTTGATGGTTCATCTGTCAATGGATGATCACTATCCGTTGATTCACAAATAGTCTCTTGATCCTCAAGGCAAGGTTCTAGCTCCTTTTTCTTCTGAGTCCAGGTATCCCTTACAAATGATTCTATTCCCTGGACTTCTATTATGTTTTGAGAAATATTCCTACAACTTTGAAATTTAGCAATTATCCCTTGTTCTTTTTCAAGCTGGTTTCTTAAGATCAATTCTCTTTTTAACACAGCTTCAAGTTCATTTTTAGCATCATTGCAATCAACTCTCATTTTCTCAAATTCTAGAAATTGAACTTCTAGAACTGCATTTCTATCACTTAAGAACTGATTAGTTTCTTTAATCCTATTGTTCTCTTTAGTAAGTGATTTGAGAGTAACACTCAAGTGATATAGTTCAGTAGACATTTCATCTATAGCACTATTGCATTCCTCTTTGGTGAGCTCAGAGAGATTAGTAGGATATACCTGACTGCTAGCTGAACTTGCTTCCTGCTCAGAATCAGCCATTAATGCAAGGTTGACAAACTCAGCATCATCATCAGAATGATTTCCATCAGCAGCCCAGTCATACTCTTGGGTCATGAATGCCTTTCCTTTCTGTCTGAGAAGATCAAAATATTTCTTCTTGTAGTCAACAGTTTCAGTTGACTTTCCCTTGTTCTCAGATCTAGGCTTCCTGCATTCACTTATCATGTGACCAGCAATACCACAATTGTAGCATTTAATTTTGGATTTATCCACATAATTGCTTGTAGAAAAATCCTTGTTAAATGGCTTGGCCACCCCAGAGTTTCTTCTGAATTTTAGCTTAGAGAATCTCCTAGATAGAAAGGCTAAATGCTCATCTATCTCATCCAATTTATCCTGCTGTAGGACACTCATTTCTTCAGACACCTTTTCCTTGCTTTTGCTTGATTCTGTTCTACCTTCACAAACCTCCCTGTTTGGTGTAGATTTAGCAGCTTCAGTCCTCTTTTCCTCCTTCTGCTCCAAGTTGGCAACAAGTGCAACTGACCCACTTTTCTTTTGGGCCTTCTCAATTTCTTCATCCTGCTCCATTTCTAGTTCATATGTCTTTAAAGTTCCATAGAGTCTTTCAAGAGTAAATGACTTGTACTCTTGAGTGTTTCTTAGAGAAACAGTCATAGGCTTCCACTCTTTGGGCAGTGATCTCAGAAATTTGAGATTAGAATCTTTCACCTGGTAGATTCTTCCATACAGTTTCAAGCCATTCAGTAGCTTTTGAAATCTACTAAATATGTCATTCAATGTCTCTCCATTCTTGAAATGGAAGTGCTCATACTGTTGGATCAGTAGTTGCATCTTGTTTTCCCTTACCTGTTCTGTACCTTCACAAAGGGTTTGAACAATGTCCCATACTTCCTTGGCGGTAGTACAGTTGATAACATTGTCAACCATGTCTGTTTCTAAGCCATTAAACAGAATATTCATGGTCTTTTTATCTTTGTGAACTTCTGCAACATCCTCAGTGCTCCACTCAGAAATAGGTTTTGGGATGTACGTGTCTGGTGCATCTGCAGCAAGACCAACTCTTGAAGCAGCCTTCATTGGAACATGAGGACCCTTCTCAATGCAGTCTACAAAACCTACATCAATAGACATGAGATGTAGACGCATTTTTACTTTCCAGTGAAAGTAATTTTCCCTATCAAGAACCGGTATCTTCACTCCATAATCCTTCTTAGACATGTTGGAAGTGTGTTGATCTTTAAACTTCAAATATATTAGAAGCTTGCTCTGATACCAATTGTTATTCCCAGATTACACACTTGTATAATTGTAGAAGGGGGGGGGTTGAATACAATTCTTGATAGTTATAAAATTTCTGATAAAAACCACAGAAATCTATAAAGAAATAATTGCTGAATAGAAATAGTTCACAACCACATAATAATCAGGTGGTTAAATGTACCACCTGAGACTTTTATTCGAAGAAAACCCTGTGATACAAATGTACACAGCTTCTGTGTTTACAACTCTTTGCTTCTAAAGATATTCAAGAAACCCTAAGCAAATATGTATGTTTTCTTACTATCTAAAGAGTTGCTACACTTGGTTATATATCCCAAGTTTACAAGTGCTACAGGAATAAGATAATATTAATCTAATTCAAGTTAACTTGCTACTCCACTCCAAATCCACATGTAGCCGAAAGGTTGTCCTTGTGAACAGATATGTCCCCTGCACCTTTCTTGTATGTACTGTGTAAATGGAATGCTTATTTCTTCTGTGTTTCCAAAGTATGGCTGCCATATTGCTTTTTATACCTACTATCAACCCATGTGATCTGTCAGTCAAACCTGTCCTTATCAACTGCTAATTCCCAGCTAGCATAGGATAAAGTGACAATGATTATCCGTTGATGTTGTGCCCACTTATCCGTTGATGGTAGTTTGAGCTGTATCCGTTGATCGAGTAGATTTGAGTTGTATCCGTTGATAGAGCCCTGTTCTCATCCGTTGATACATTTTCACTTAGACAGAATTACATAGCATAGCTTATTTACAATTGGCTACCCTATTCTTGTTGAAAGTATTTTTGTGAAGTTCGTTCGCAGGGAAGGACTGTTAATACAAGTTCAAGTTTTAATTTCTTACAATCTAGAAGTGTGGAGAAATAATTGGGTGATTTGTTTCTAACTAAATTTAACTAAAATAAGCAATTAAAACTAAGTTTTATCGATAAGGAAAGTAACCCGAGAACTAGGTTTCTTCAATTGGTTCCATAAAGTTGATGTGATGCTATATCTATTTCTCGTACTTCGCTAAAAACAATCCTTCTAAATTCTATAATGTTCTCTCCCAAGATACAAAATAGTGTCTATAATTATATCTCAAAAGTCACTCCCATGATCAATCGAAATATAATTTTAGATTATTAAGACCCAAGAATTATAAGTTTCATAGTCCTCTTATTAATCTCCCGATTCAATAATTGCACTATGTCTATCAAATCATGAACAAGAATTATGACTCATTTCCCAATTTATCACAATCCCTATGAATACAATTAAAGGTTAGCTACTCCCTTAATTGGGTTAAGCCCTCAATGATAGATTAACAAAAGTAGAGAATTAGCATCACAATCAAACAAATATATATCACCAATGAATACTACCTAATTCTCGGATTATAGAATTAATTACACATGATATATAAAGAACACAAACATATATATAAAATAAAAACCATATTTACAAGAGTATAGAGTTAAGAAAAATACAACTTTGAAGAAATCTATAAGTCTGAATTGAATCCCTTCAACCCTTGCCCAAGCTCTCCTTCGAAGTATTTTCTTCTTCTGTACTTTTATTCTCTACACCTAAAACTAAACTAAATACAAACTGAATTTTGTGTTACAGGATTGATTCCTCAAAACCTATGAAATCACATCTATTTATAGAACAATTTTAGCACACCAGGTCCAATAAAGAAACTAGCCGGCCCAAAGCACCCAGCACAAAAGAATTGAAAATACACTGAATTTTGATAACTTTCGGCTCACCAGAAACTTGTCTCTTTTATCAAATTAAAAACGGTAGCTGCCATGATGAATACCAGTTTCGGGACAAGGAGGTGAAGACATGCGGCTCTGTTTTGCTGTACACATTCTGGCGCTTGTGGTAAACGCGCTTGGAAGGCAAGTGAGACAGCAACCTACAGCTTGCACAGGAGACAGTCGTGTGCTACTTTTGATTTTAGAATTCAAAAGCAACCCATACTGATTCACATTCTTTTGTTTAAAAAAACAATTCACGTGGTATTTGACTTTTGAACGGGCTCCCTAAAAAATGATTTTTAACCCGCACAGCTTATAATCTTTAATTAATAAATATTTAATTTATCCAGAAATTATAAAAATAAATATCTAATATTATTAGATATTTATAAATATAATTTTCTAAATAAATTAAATATTTATTAATATAAATAAATCCTTAAGTCCTAAGCTGTGGTCTATTGAGGGCCTGGAACCGGACTCCTTTTGCTTAACAAAAATTATATTAATTCCAACCGGGATTCCTGCTTTAAGAATATATCACTTTCCATATTTTAGTGACAATTCTTATTTCCTCATTGCTCGTCTACGGTCTCTTGAAAATGTGAAATCAGGCTCCTTTTTCTTCCAAAATTATCCTAAAAACATAAAACATCAACTTAGCAACCAATCCAAATTAAAATGCTACTAACATGCTAAACAAGGACAAAATTATTACAAATCAAGGATAAATGAGAGATAACATGCTATAAAATGTACATAAAATTAGCATGTATCAAATACCCCCCAACTTAACCTTTGCTCGTCCTCGAGTAAATCAATATAAAATAACTACTTACTACTACCACTTCCGTAGGTGATCACGGTTGCATTTGGCATATGCAACAAGCCCTTTAAACCCCTAGGCAGCCCTAGTGGACGAGTGAGGTCTCGTGAGGGCCTATAGTGAATGTACCCCCAAAATCCATCTAGCTCATGTGAAAGATCAAATGCCAATACACACCACACATGCAAATCCTCTCACGCCACTTCAACTTAAGAATCAAAGTGAATTATGCAATGCCTTGGTGTCGAAGGTACAAGTTTTCACATAGTCTACTCAAAGAAGATGCATAAGTTCTCAAAAGTCCATGTCAGATGCAAGAATAATTTGGTAATCATGCTAAGCCCACAAGAGTACATCTTTGAGTCAAAACTTGGGATCTCATATGCAAAATACAAGTAATAACTCACCTTTCACTCACAAAAGAATATTCACTCAAAAACAAGGGTAAGTGTATCACTCAATTCCAACAAAATCATAAGCATGCTTGACATTTGGTATCAATCTAACTTTAACGCAACACACACCACTGATGATAATCAAAAGGTCTTTATTCGGGTTGTAATGAGGCTAGGGACAAGGTATGTCAAGGAAAGCCAAAGAAGGTGAAATGTCAAAAGCTAGTACCCAACAACATAAATCATTCAACTCCCCATCTATCATCCCCATACTTGAATTCTTTTCCAAATAACTTGATTAGTCGAACAAAGAAGGATCACACAAAAATAAGTATGCTCTCATTATTTATTATTATTATTTTTTTTTTTTCGAGAGCTAAATATAAACAAGTACAATGATCCATTGATATTATTACAGACTTCGACTAACAAGTAACAACCAAACCCAATATTTTCCCAAAAGTAATGATCATCAATAAACCCCCTTTTTTGCACACCTTATCACTCCCTTATGCACTATACTAGCCTTTGACAATTGGGTTCAAGTTATTGTAAGGCCAATACAAGAAAAAGATGTAGGCAATTAATGTGGTGTGTCACCGAAAGAATAGGATTAAGCTCAATGGGGTAACTAATTGATCATATTTAAATGGTGTGGCAATATAGGAAATATGAGGTTATACCTAACTGCCTTTATCATGTTATCATCAAATAATGTCATGCATTTTTAAGAAAGGTCTCAAACAAATGCGAGCAATGCAAATAACATGTAGACACTAAAGCAAACGAATATGAAATGCAAAAGATATGCATATAGGCTCAAAACTCACTTGGTGCGGCAAAGCATAATCAATCCCAGGTAAAAGTCTCTCTAATGCACCTACTTGTACTCAAAGCATGCAAACCAAGTCATCTTACACATATTCATGTCCTTCTAATCACTTACAAAATTCAATGAGTTCACTTGCTTCAACTTGATAGTGTATGTGTGTGCACAAGAACAAAGCATATCACTTCTCAATCAAAAGCGTCAATAACACAAGATTCTTTTAGCATGCATGAGTGCATTAAGGCAAATTATAACAAGTGATCTTTATAAGGCTAGAATTATTTTTGTGATTTTTAATTTTTAAATTTTTTATTTTTTTATAAATAACATCACAATGAACAGACACACCCCCCAACTTATCACGTTTCTTGTCCACAAGAAACAACCACTAACCACATATAACCTAAAGAAACAAACTATATATATAAATGACAACACAATGGACTAATATGCTAGGAAGAAAAGAAAGAACTCCCCTGAGTCATGGTCGAGGTGGTAGTGTGCAACAAAGAAATCATGATTCAGACCCTGAAATTAATTTCAAGCCTTTGAATTCTTCTGCAATGCCCCATCAATTTTTTACTTGCCACATGCTTCCATCCTCCTGCATAGTCCAAACACACAAGAATATTATTCAAATCTTAACACATAATTCAAACAACAAAATTCCTTGGGTTGCCTCCCAAATAGCGCTTGTTTATTGTCAATAACTTGACTTATTTTCACAAACAATAATACTAGTGAGGAGAAAAAGCAAATAAATGCACATATCTACGAATTAGTAATAAAACCATAATGTGCAAATAAACCTTAGATTCATTGAAAGGTAGGAAAACTTTCATGAATCTCACATGCTCAGGAGACTTGCAAAAGTAGCCAGAAAAGTCGTCAGAATAATCATCATAAATACGACTCATAAACTCCTCCCAAATCTGATCCTTATACTCTAAAGCAAGATTTTCAACTTCATCAATCTTAACTTCCTTCTCTTTTATAATTGGACACTCATCAATTTTAATCTCGTCTACCAATGTATTAAGCTCAAAATTTTCTAGATTTGGTAGAATTTCAATTGCATCCAAATTATCACTAATGCGTATGGGACGATTATCAACTACACAAGTAGACTCATCAGACACCACATTATCATCAATTGCTAAACAAGAATCATGGCATAGAGGAAAATTGACACAAGGGGGCATTCGATAACAGCCGTCATGCCACACTCCTCGAACTTCCCAAATAAAATTATTTAATTTAGCATTCTCCTCGTACCAAGCTATTGAATCACATGAAATATCATTATCACTAGCAATTTCCAATGGTGGATCCTCAAAGTGATTAAAAACTCCCATCGAAAGTAAAGAAGGATCAGATTGAATTACACTCGTATCAACATCATTGCACATATATGGATTAAGATCATCATGATATTGATTTTCTAAGGCAAATGAAAAATCATTGCTAGGGGGATATGGAGCATAAAATGAGTTCTCAGAATAGAACGAATTCACCTGATATGCATTACAATCCTCATAAGCATTGAATTGTGGGTAAGGATTGAAGTCTTGATATCGTTCTTGACTGTTGTAAAAATTCTGAGCGTTGTTCCAACCAAAGTTGTACTCCATGTAATCTCTCTCCTCAAAAGCTTCTCTAGATTACTCAGTTTTTATTTTTATTTTTTTATTTTATTTTATTTTATTTTTTTTCAACAAACAACAAAACCGTAAATAAAACAGAAAATAACAAAAACCAAATTATTATAAAAATTAACAACTAGATTTTATTCTAAAACTTTTTATTTATTATTTTTTTACAGGAAATTTTCGGAAAAATGTGACATGACTTATTTGCAAATCTAGCCTGCCAAAATGGAATCAAAAACAGACTCAAACTGCAAACACAGCAGCACAGCTTCGACACAGACTCGTGAAAACGAAAACACAGCAGTCGGAAGAACCAGCAAAACCAAACGTCAACTCGCAAAACACACGAACAACACAAATGATTAAACTACGCCTCACAACTCAGTAACGCACAAGACAGAGAGACACAGACTCGACATACAGACTCGGCAACTCAGTAAAGCGACCCATGTCAACTTATTACAAAACTCGGAAAGACAACTCGAATAAATCAGCAATTGCAACTCGGAAAAACATAACACTCCAGAAAAGGAACTACACTACAGCAACTCGAACTCAATTTTACAATCGCTAAAACTCGAAACCAGGACACAATGATTCCGATACACGGCAACAATTAACAGAATAGAATCAAAACAGACTTGGTCGAACTCAGCTAAAAACTCAACAAAAATCGATTTGGAGACTCAGTGATTCAAACGGAACAACTCAGAACATATGACTTTGACAGCAACCAAACAAGACATAGACAACAATATGAATAAACAGCAACGAATCCAATACTCCCAGTCGACTCAGCAGTTCAAGCACCAGAATCGAACCTAATACACCCAACTCGATACCACACAGTCAACTCAGTAGCATCAGCGATTGACTCGGTACAAACATAGCAATACAAGAACTCGTAAACAATAATCAAAACTCGGATTTCGCACTCAACACACAGCGATTCGCAAATCAAAACTCGAAATTCCTGTTCCGAGTTCTTTGTTTGGTTCACGGAGTTTGATTTGAGAGTGGATGTTGTGGGGAAAAACGGAGTGAGATGGGTGGAGGTGCGTGGAGGCGTGAATTGGAAGGAGATGTGAGTGGAAGAGAAGACACGGGCGGCTGTTGTGAACGGAGAATGAGGTGGGTGATGAAGGGAGAAGAATGGCGGAGGCGGAGATGGTGGAGTGAGTTGAAGGAGGTGCGATGGTGGAAGTTGTTTGCAGTGGAGGCGGTAGAGGCGGTGTGGGTCGACAGAGAGGGGTTGAAGAATTGGCAAGTGAAGGAAATGGGAGAAAGGCGTGGTGTTCTGAGGAATCTGAGGTGTGGTGGTGGAGTAGAAAGAAGAAAGGGAAGAGGGAGAATGATGGGTTTGTTGAAATTAAACAGGGGAGAGATCAAATTAGAGATGCACAAAAGGCCCATCGGGCCGGGCTTTGACCGGGCTTTGAAAAGCCCGGGCTTTTTGGTCAAAGGCCGGGCCGGGCTTTGACTTTGACCGGGCCGGGCCGGGCTTCTGTGAAAAATGTGAGCCCGTTTAGGCCCTCGAAGCGGGCCGCGGTGGGCTTTTTTCCGGGCCTGAAGCGGGCCGGGCCGGGCCGGATCGGGCTTTTTCCGGGATCAAATCGGATCGAGATTTTATGTTACATAAGAATGTTCTTTATGTAACAATGGCAAACATGTGTTAAACAATCTATTTTGCCGATACAAATATTACATTTATCGATTTACTTTTTGATTTGATGATATATTAATTGATTACACGTGTACTTAACTTGTTTTCGTTCATGTATCGTAATATATGCATATAAATAATCTTATTATTAATAATGAATATGTAAATATATATGTACTTAAATTATTTTTATATTTGTAGGAAGTGTAAATACATAAATATTTATGTAAGTATACTAGAATAATCAAATTTTACCCGGGCTTTTTCGGGCCGAACCGGGCTTTTAATCGGGCCGGGCCGAAGACCGGGCTTTTTAAAAGACCGGGCTAAGACCGGGCTTTTGCCGGGCCGGGCCGGGCCGGGCTTTGCCCAAAAATATAGGGACCGTTTAAGGCCCTCGGGCCGGGCTTGACCGGGCCGGGCTTTGACCAGGCCGGGCTTTGACCGGGCTTTACCGGATCGGGCCGGGCCAGATTTTCGGGCTCGGGCTTTTTGTGCATCTCTAGATCAAATACAGCCCAAAAACAAAATACGAATAAATATGTACTGAAATTTTAATAAAACTAAAATATTTTTGTTATTTTAATTTTTTTTTTTTCACTAAAAAAAATAAAATCTAAATTATAAGAAATAAATAACCTAAACTTAATATTACTGCCTTCCCCGGCAGCGGCGCCAATTTGTTGAAAGTATTTTTGTGAAGTTCGTTCGCAGGGAAGGACTGTTAATACAAGTTCAAGTTTTAATTTCTTACAATCTAGAAGTGTGGAGAAATAATTGGGTGATTTGTTTCTAACTAAATTTAACTAAAATAAGCAATTAAAACTAAGTTTTATCGATAAGGAAAGTAACCCGAGAACTAGGTTTCTTCAATTGGTTCCATAAAGTTGATGTGATGCTATATCTATTTCTCGTACTTCGCTAAAAACAATCCTTCTAAATTCTATAATGTTCTCTCCCAAGATACAAAATAGTGTCTATAATTATATCTCAAAAGTCACTCCCATGATCAATCGAAATATAATTTTAGATTATTAAGACCCAAGAATTATAAGTTTCATAGTCCTCTTATTAATCTCCCGATTCAATAATTGCACTATGTCTATCAAATCATGAACAAGAATTATGACTCATTTCCCAATTTATCACAATCCCTATGAATACAATTAAAGGTTAGCTACTCCCTTAATTGGGTTAAGCCCTCAATGATAGATTAACAAAAGTAGAGAATTAGCATCACAATCAAACAAATATATATCACCAATGAATACTACCTAATTCTCGGATTATAGAATTAATTACACATGATATATAAAGAACACAAACATATATATAAAATAAAAACCATATTTACAAGAGTATAGAGTTAAGAAAAATACAACTTTGAAGAAATCTATAAGTCTGAATTGAATCCCTTCAACCCTTGCCCAAGCTCTCCTTCGAAGTATTTTCTTCTTCTGTACTTTTATTCTCTACACCTAAAACTAAACTAAATACAAACTGAATTTTGTGTTACAGGATTGATTCCTCAAAACCTATGAAATCACATCTATTTATAGAACAATTTTAGCACACCAGGTCCAATAAAGAAACTAGCCGGCCCAAAGCACCCAGCACAAAAGAATTGAAAATACACTGAATTTTGATAACTTTCGGCTCACCAGAAACTTGTCTCTTTTATCAAATTAAAAACGGTAGCTGCCATGATGAATACCAGTTTCGGGACAAGGAGGTGAAGACATGCGGCTCTGTTTTGCTGTACACATTCTGGCGCTTGTGGTAAACGCGCTTGGAAGGCAAGTGAGACAGCAACCTACAGCTTGCACAGGAGACAGTCGTGTGCTACTTTTGATTTTAGAATTCAAAAGCAACCCATACTGATTCACATTCTTTTGTTTAAAAAAACAATTCACGTGGTATTTGACTTTTGAACGGGCTCCCTAAAAAATGATTTTTAACCCGCACAGCTTATAATCTTTAATTAATAAATATTTAATTTATCCAGAAATTATAAAAATAAATATCTAATATTATTAGATATTTATAAATATAATTTTCTAAATAAATTAAATATTTATTAATATAAATAAATCCTTAAGTCCTAAGCTGTGGTCTATTGAGGGCCTGGAACCGGACTCCTTTTGCTTAACAAAAATTATATTAATTCCAACCGGGATTCCTGCTTTAAGAATATATCACTTTCCATATTTTAGTGACAATTCTTATTTCCTCATTGCTCGTCTACGGTCTCTTGAAAATGTGAAATCAGGCTCCTTTTTCTTCCAAAATTATCCTAAAAACATAAAACATCAACTTAGCAACCAATCCAAATTAAAATGCTACTAACATGCTAAACAAGGACAAAATTATTACAAATCAAGGATAAATGAGAGATAACATGCTATAAAATGTACATAAAATTAGCATGTATCAATTCTGCCTATCCATTGATGGTCAACATGACTCTGAATAAAAACACTATCAACTGATAAATAGAGATATTGCAGTATGCTACAGAACCTCATCCGTTGATGAGCTACCTGTCAACGAATAGAGTTATAAGGTCTTATCCGTTGACAGTTACAAAACTTGACTTATACAATTTTGCTTGAATGTTAAGTTATCATCAACTACAACATATTCCTAACAATTATTATTAAACAGATGTTTTATTTTGAGGATTCTCGCGTGACAACCAAATCTTCTGACCCCGGATTTGGGGGGTGTCACATTATAGGTGTTTGTAATATATATAATTAAAAATACTATTGCAAATAAAATAGGTGTTCAAGCTTATAAGAGTAGAATAGTTTGAATTTGCAAAGAAAATATATAAATAAAAGTTCTATTGGAAGTGGAATACGAAAACCGTGAGCTGGCAATCTTCTTAACTTAATTATCTTATTTCTTAAAATTCTTTGTTTTAATTTTTTTATACAAGGTAATTATACTTGCAATTGGAAAATATATCCATAAATCCAATATTATATAATGAAGTCAATATATAATTTTAGCTATTAAGACCAGTATCCATAATATATAATGAAGTCAGTATTTCGGTCATAAATGAGAGTGACTCGAAACGTGTTTGTAAACAAGAATTGTTGAGTATTGAATACGACTAAAGAATACAGAGGGGGGGGGGTTAATGGATTCTTGAACTTTTCTCTTTCTTGATTCTGTGTAGCACAATATGTGTTTGTGTGTGTGGATGTGTAAGTGCGGATTATGAATAACACAAGACACGATATTACTTTAATCTAATATTTTATTAGATAAAGATTTGCTACAATCTCTGAATACAAATGATAGTATTCTCAGCTTCATTTTTCTCAGAGAGATGTGCTCTTATAATGTATGTGAAAAACTTAACTTAAGTAAAGAAGTGAGATTGTATTCTTATAGAACATGAATACAACCTACTTACTACAAATAAGGTTACAGGATAAATTACTTTCTTGTATGTCTATCTTTTTTGAGTAAGTGTCCAAACGGCTACAGATTTGACTTTTTGAAACTCTGTTCAGATCCACTTCTTTAGCTCTTTGTCTCTTCTACATCTCTCCAAGCTTCTTTGTAGGCTTTCCAGAGCATGTTACAAATTGTGGTCCATAAAGTGCTTTGGCTTGCTGCAGGTTCTGACTTGTACAATTTCTCTAGTAGTTTGTCTCCAAGAATGTATTCGAGAAATGACTAAGTGATTGATTCGAGAACCAGGATTAGATAACTCTGAGTTCTCGAATACTGTATAATTGACATATCGAATCACTTCTCGAATAACTCTTTTCTCCGGGGATCCTTGAGTTGTCGAATTGAACACTTGACTTGTCGAATCCCTGAGATGTCGAATAGCTTTCTGAATCCTTGAGATATCGAATGGACCTTGACTTGTTGACTCATAGAGAACTCGAATGATGCTTTGACTTGTTGACTTTCTGAGTTCTCGAATAGAGTAGTAGACATATCGAATGAGATATCGAACAGTGTATTCAGAGATATCGAATAGTGTCTTTTGAGATATCGAATCCCTGACTTCTCGAAGGCTAGACTTCTCGAATATAACAAACATACCTCTCGAATTGGTACTTAGGCAAATTCTTCATTTCTTCAAATCGCAACTGTGATTATTTGATAGTCTTGTTCTTCAAGCTTGAGGTATGAACCTTGGAACTTCTTTCAAGCATTATTCTCTGACTTTTAAGTACAATTACACAGATAGGAATTGATACCTATTACAAGTACTAAACAAGTAGAAACTCTACAACTAGAGGTTCCCTCAGTTAAGAGGTCATGTAAGTAATGCAAAATATCACAAACAATTAGGCTTGTTATTAGATGTATACATGCATGCCTCTGTGACTAACAATCTCCCCCAAATTGTGAGTAAGACCCTTAGTCACAATTTCATGTCTGATAACAAGCCTAACATACATAAGGATAAGACTTGGAAAGTACATGTATGTAATTTGATTAAAAATGCAAACAGGCATCCTTACAAGTTATGAAGAATTACTAGCCATATTCTTTTGGATTTATCCCTTGAGCTTTAGCTTGGTGATTCTCATTTTTCCTCTTTTCTTCCGCTTCATTAGCCTTCTTCTTTGCATTTTCTTCCATTGCAAGAATAATGTCTTCCATTGCAGTGAGTTCTTCAATTAGGGAGTCTGATAAATCCTTGAGTACTTCATTCAGCTGTTTCTCATAGTAGGAACTGATGTAGTTCATTCTAATCTTTACAGTTCTTCCATATTTCTTGTATTCAATGATGTAGGGATTAAATTTGACTCTACACAGACCCATAGCCCTCAATTCATTAGCCTTAGCTTCCATTTCTGCAAACTCCTCCTCTCTTTTCTTTAGTTGCTCTTCACTCTTCTTTTTTTGTTCTACCTGGTGATCTCTCTTCATTTTGACAAAGTCAATTAACTTCATCTTCCATACCCTTTCCCCTCTATCTTCAGAATCCAACAATACAATAATCCTTATAGCTTGCCCCAGTGCTGACATGTCCCTTGCCTGAATTTCTTCTATCTTCCATCAGTATATTTAATTTCAAGACAGTCATCAATAATGGCAACATGATAGATTCTTTGAGCCCATAGGAATTGCAGTTGGTCTTCATCATAGCTTTCATCTAAAGATGGTAGGTTTAACCCTGTAGTGATTGTTAGTGCCTTTGATTTAGATAACTTCACCCTTCTTGCAGCTTGTTTGAATTTGATCTTTCTCACTTGATTGCTAGGCAGAAACTTGTGACCTTTGCTTGTAGACCACTGTAGTATACCATTAGCAGTTTGTTTTTGGAAATATACAGATGGTTTCTTGATTTGAATCTTCTTTTCTTCTTGAGGTGGCAAAACAGTTGCAGAAGCCATTGATGTAGATTTTGGTAGGTCATTACTAACTGTATTCACCCTAGACTTATAGTCTTGTGTTGTGGTGAGATTACTGTTAGTAATGCCTAAGACTTGCTGTTTTCTACTTTTCCTCTCATAAACTTTGCATTGGTCATCATCACCCTTCTTATCTTTGTTGTCCTTCTTTTTCTTTTTGTCTCCATCATCCTTATCACTCCTGTGATGTCTTCTCCTCCCATCACTCTTGTCTTCATCTTTATCATCCTTATCCCTCCTCTCTTTGGCCATTTCTGGAACAATGCCAGTTGCAATGAAAGTTTTGAGAATGTGTAGTGCTTCCAACTCTTCAGCAGTTCTGATTCCTTGCTTTTTAGTTATTCTTTCAATGATGGCAATGATGAGATTTCTATTATGAGGTATCAGATGCTTAGGAATGATTAACTGTTTGATGTCATCAATTTTTGTTCCAGATTGATAGAAGATGGTTCTTGGATTTGTAAGCACTTCAGGTAGTCTGGATGGTTGATCATTCCTTAAGTCATCATACAGACTCTTGTTATTTTCATTTGTCCTCTCAATTATCCTGACCAGTGCATCTACTTCAGAATATTTGAGAGCCTTTAGAGTGGTGTATGTTAGAGGCTGTAGTAGCAACCTTTGGGGTGAGAGAGGTTGGAGTGATAGATTCATCAGGCAAAGGAAGTCCCATGTGCTTTATTATAGCAGACAGCATCAGTTGTTGATTGAGAAAAACATCAGCATTAGCAGTAGCTTGAGTGTCCAACTTGTCATTGAGAATAGCAACAGTGTCTATCAACTGAGCATTAGATTTCTTGAGAGAGACCACCTCCTTTTCAAGAGTATCCACCTTGGTGAATAACTCAGAAGCCTTGAAACCAGAGAGAGATTGGTCCTTGAGTCTCTGCACTTCAAATTTTGTCATGTCATGTACAAGGACTTCTGTCACCAGCTTATCTCCATATTGATTCTTAAACAGAGTCCTCAGTATGGCATTGGCATCAGTTGTCTGATCAGATAGAGTTTGAAATTTGGCTGTTAGAGTACTAACAGTGTCATGAAGCAATGCCAAGCCATTGTCCATATTGATGCAGGTAGAATTGTAGTCTTGTATAGTTTTGAGGACAGAATCTAGGGTTGGAAACTTGGCAGCAAAGTCTCTCTTGATTGCACTCACTTCTTTGGTTGTGGCATCACAAACTTTATTGACTTCTATTTTAACTCCCTTGCCAAGATAGTGAACAACCTCGAGAAATCCCTTGTAAGAGTCATTCATAGCCTCATACACTTCACTAGGAGTCAGAGATTTGGCATTGGAGCCCAGTGAAGTGATGTACTCTTCCCTTAGGTATTGAAGTGCTTCATTGAGAGTAATGTCATACTTTCCTTGCAACCAGGCATCTACATTGCCATCTCTCTCAGCATCATCTATTATCTTGGCCTTTTGCAACTCCACATCATCTCTGTGACATAGCAGAATTGCTTCATAGTCTGGATCTTGCATGTCTAAGTAGGTTTTGAGCAATCTTTGTGAACTCAGGAATCTGATCCACAATTAAATTTTGAAGAGCTTCAACCATCAATTGTTGTGGAACAGACCCTGATCCTGAAGCATTGTCATGTTGCACAGGCTTCAGCCATTAAGACATGAAGTTAGAGCTAGAGCTAGGCAGGCTAGACTCCTCAGTTACAGATGCAACTTCTGCAACCGGATGGATTGACTCTACTACTGTTGTCTCCACAGGAGTGGGATGAGTTACAACAATAGTTGACACAGGCACAGAGTCTCTAGTGAAAACTAGTGAATCCTCTGTGTTTGTGATGGTGTCATCGGGATATGCCCCAGCTTGCATTCCCTCACCATCTAAATGTGGTTCCTGGTGGTGAGCAAAGTGTCATGCACTAAGTCACTTGAATCCATTGGCTCACCAAGAGAGAAGAATTCTTGATGATCAATGTCTTGCTCCTCAATTTCTTGAGTTGCAGGCTTCAAAGAAATTTGAGATGTAGATTCTGGAAGAGAAGTGTCTTTTAGAGTTGATTTTGGCAACTCCCCCTGAGAAATAGTGGGAGTTTCAAGTGTGATGTGCTCTCCACTCAGTGTTGTGCCAGCCTTATCACTCCTTTGTGCAGACTCCATACAAGATTGTGCATTGGGGAGAATGCTAGATTCTATAGATGCACCCTGTTGAGATGATACATCTAGTGAGCTATTTGCCCCTGATTTTACAACTGCAGCCATTTGTATGACTGAAGAGGTGGTTTTTGATTTCTTCTTCTTTGGTCTCTGTAAAGGTGACTCAGGTTCCTCACTTTCTAAACCTAATTCTACAGTCAATGCTGCTTCAGATAATATGTTTAATGGTTCAGAAACTATCTCCTTTCTCTTCTTTTTACTAACATCACCCTGTTGAGAGGATGATGCAGGTGGCTCTGTGTTTGGTACAGTGTTTGGTTGAGGTGGTTGGTTAGCAGGCCCTGGGTTAGCATTTTGAACTACTTGCTTGGGCTGTGCTAACTGTGATTTGGATTCGAATATTGGCATGTTGTGGGGGTAAGTCTTAAATAAACCCTCCATATGAGGAGTTATGTTAAGTCTTACATCCACATCATTCCTAGTCTCCAGATTACCAAAAATGAGTTTGGTCATGGATGTAGGATAGCTTATTCTATTTCTATCTATCCCAGGTAATTCAATCAGTTTATCATTTTTAAAATTAAGTACAGATTGAATAAAGCGAATGAAGAAAATGTCAGTACCTCTCTTGGTTGAGTTCTTACCAAGTCTCCCATACAACTCCTGCATAATAAGTTGACCAACATTGATCTTTTTCCCATAAGCTAAGGCATAGCCTATTTGCTGTGCAGGTGCACTGATTTGGTCAAAACTATACTTTCTTGCTGTGAAGACTTGAAGAAGAGTAGCAAAGACATAGCTCCATTCTTTCTTCAAGGACTTCCTATTCAACTTTCCAAGATTGATTTTATCTGAGTAGTTGATAAAATCAAAGAAGTCTTCTAACTCTGCATTTGTGGTCAGTGTGTCATACGCCTCTTGTTGTAAGTCCAGTGCTTTATTCATGTCTGCTGTAGTGATAGTGATATCCTTCCCTTGAATCTTGCAGTAGACTACATATGAGGTTATAGCATTCTCAAGAGCGATGACTTCCACAGTAGCTGTCCTCTAAAACTGTTCTAGTTAGGGATGGGCGTCGGGCCACTTCGAGGTTGGGGAGTGCTATCCCCGCCCCCATCCCCGATTTCAAACCCGATCCCCGTCCCCGGCCCGATCCCCGTCGGGGACTATTTTTCATTTCCCGTCCCCGGCCCAAACGGGTAACGGGGATCCCTGCGGGGAATCTGGGAATTTTATTTCAAACAAAAAATAATATTAAATAATTTTAAACTATTAGGAATATGTTGTAGTTGATGATAACTTAACATTCAAGCAAAATTGTATAAGTCAAGTTTTGTAACTGTCAATGGATAAGACTTTATAACTATTTGTTGACAGGTAGCTCATCAACGGATGAGGTTTTGTAGCATACTGCAATATCTCTATTTATCAGTTGATAGTGTTTTTGTTCAGAGTCATGTTGACCATCAATGGATAGGCAGAATAGGGTAGCCAATTGTAAATAAGCTATGCTATGTAATTCTGTCTAAGTGAAAGTGTATCAACGGATAAGAACAGGGCTCTATCAACGGATACAACTCAAATCTACTCGATCAACGGATAAAGCTCAAACTACCATCAACGGATAATTGTGCACAACATCAATGGATAATCATTGTCAATTTATCCTATGCTAGCTGGGAATTAGCAGTTGATAAGGACAGGTTTGACTGACAGATCACATGGGTTGATAGTAGGTATAAAAAGCAGTATGGCAGCCATGCTTTGGAAACACAGAAGAAAGAAGCATTCCATTTACACAGTACATACAAGAAAGGTGCAGGGGACATATCTGTTCACAAGGACAACCTTTCGGCTACATGTGGATT
This sequence comes from Kitagawia praeruptora, assembly GCA_037693485.1. Taxonomy (NCBI): domain Eukaryota; kingdom Viridiplantae; phylum Streptophyta; class Magnoliopsida; order Apiales; family Apiaceae; genus Kitagawia; species Kitagawia praeruptora. Next base: position 41,850,906 of record CM075347.1, read on the forward strand.
TGGAGTGGAGTAGCAAGTCAACTTGAATTAGATTAATATTATCTTATTCCTGTAGCACTTGTAAACTTGGGATATATAACCAAGTGTAGCAACTCTTTAGACAGTAAGAAAACTTACATATTTGCTTAGGGTTTCTTGAATATCTTTAGAAGCAAAGAGTTGTAAACACAGAAGCTGTGTACATTTGTATCACAGGGTTTTCTTCAAATAAAAGTCTCAGGTGGTACATTTAACCACCTGATTTTTTATGTGTTTGTGAACCATTTCTATTCAGCAATTATTTCTTTATAGATTTCTGTGGTTTTTATCAGAAATTTATAACTATCAAGAATTGTATTCAACCCCCCCTTCTACAATTATACAAGTGTGTAATCTGGGAATAACAATTGGTATCAGAGCAAGCTTCTAATATATCTGAAGTTTAAAGATCAACACACTTCCAACATGTCTAAGAAGGATTATGGAGTGAAGATACCGGTTCTTGATAGGGAAAATTACTTTCACTGGAAAGTAAAAATGCGACTACATCTCATGTCTATTGATGTAGGCTTTGTAGATTGCATTGAGAAGGGTCCTCATGTTCCAATGAAGGCTGCTTCGAGAGTTGGTCTTGCTGCAGATGCACCAGACACGTACATCCCAAAACCTGTTTTTGAGAGGAGTACTGAGGATGTTGCAGAAGTTCACAAAGATAAAAAGACCATGAATATTCTGTTTAATGGTTTAGAAACAGACATGGTTGACAATGTTATCAACTGTACTACCGCCAAGGAAGTATGGGACATTGTTCAAACCCTTTGTGAAGGTACAGAACAGGTAAGGGAAAACAAGATGCAGTTACTGATACAACAGTATGAGCACTTCCATTTCAAGAATGGAGAGACATTGAATGACACATTTAGTAGATTTCAAAAACAACTGAATGGCTTGAAACTGTATGGAAGAATCTACCAAGTGAAAGATTCTAATCTCAAATTTCTGAGATCACTGCCCAAAGAGTGGAAGCCTATGACTGTTTCTCTAAGAAACACTCAAGAGTACAAGTCATTTACTCTTGAAAGGCTCTATGGAACTTTAAAAACATATGAACTAGAAATGGAGCAGGATGAAGAAATTGAGAAGGCCCAAAAGAAAAGTGGGTCAGTTGCACTTGTTGCCAACTTGGAGCAGAAGAAGGAAAAGAGGACTGAAGCTGCTAAATCTACACCAAACAGGGAGGTTTGTGAAGGTAGAGCAGAATCAAGCAAAAGCAAGGAAAAGGTGTCTGAAAAAATGAGTGTCCTACAGCAGGATGAATTGGATGAGATAGATGAGCATTTAGCCTTTCTATCTAGGAGATTCTCTAAGCTAAAATTCAGAAGAAACTCTGGGGTGGCCAAGCCATTTAACAAGGATTTTTCTACAAGCAATTATGTGGATAAATCCAAAATTAAATGCTACAATTGTGGAATTGCTGGTCACATGATAAGTGAATGCAGGAAGCCTAGATCTGAGAACAAGGGAAAGCCAACTGAAACTGTTGACTACAAGAAGAAATATTTTGATCTTCTCAGACAGAAAGGAAAGGCATTCATGACCCAAGAGTATGACTGGGCTGCTGATGGAAATCATTCTGATGATGATGCTGAGTTTGTCAACCTTGCATTAATGGCTGATTCTGAGCAGGAAGCAAGTTCAGCTAGCAATCAGGTATTTTCTACTAATCTCTCTGAGCTCACCAAAGAGGAATGCAATAGTGTTATAGATAATATGTCTACTGAACTATATCACTTGAGTGTTACTCTTAAATCACTTACTGAAGAGAACAATAGGATTAAAGAAACTAATCAGTTCTTAAGTGATAGAAATGCAGTCCTAGAAATTCAATTTCTAGAATTTGAGAAAATGAGAGTTGATTGCAATGATGCTAAAAATGAACTTGAAGCTGTGTTAAAAAGAGAACTGATTTTAAGAGACCAGCTTGAAAAAGAACAAGGAATAATTGCTAAATTTCAAAGTTGTAGGAATATTTCTCAAAACATAATAGAAGTCCAGGGAATAGAATCATTTGTAAGGGATACCTGGACTCAAAAGAAAAAGGAGCTAGAACCTTGCCTTGAGGATCTAGAGACTAATTGTGAATCAACGGATAGTGATCATCCGTTGACAGATGAACCATCAATGGATGAGAGGTATCCGTCGACTAGCAAAAAGTCTGTTAGTAAGAAGGAACTCAAGAAACTGAATAATCAGTATGGTCCAGTAGCCAAGAACTTTGTTTCTGGTGAAAGTAGCCAAGCCAAATCAAGTGAGAAGGCTAAGGCAGGTGATTTACTTAACAAAAAGGCTGTTGGTAAATCAGTTAATGAAAAGGTAGAGACTGAGGGTAAAAAGAAAAAGAACAGAAATGGTAAGATAGGCATTAACAAGAAAAACAATTATTCTCCTGACAAGTTTGCTCCTAGGAAAACTTGTGGTAATTGTAATAGTGTCAATCACCTATCTTCTAATTGCAAATCTGTTAAAAGGACTCCTGTTCATGTACCTCAATCTATGCCAAGTATGCCTGCAATGCCTGTTATGCCTGGTTTGTATCAGAATGCTAGTTTTTCAAATCCATATGTGAACATGCCATATGTGCCTAATCCTTATTTTCAATCTGTGAATATGCCACAAATGTCATGGAGCATTCCTAGCATGGATAATATGTATGCCAATTTTTCACAAATGCATGCATCAAATATTTATGCAAATGAGCATCTGTCAAAACCTATCACTCAAGCATCTACACCCAAAGTGAAGATTGCTAAGAGTGTAAAACCAAAGGCTAACAAGAAAGGACCCAAGGAAACTTGGGTACCAAAATCAACTTGATTTGTATTTTGGATTGTGTGCAGGGAAATAAGAGGAATCTATGGTACCTAGACAGCGGATGTTCTAGGCATATGATATGTTAAATTACGTCTAACCGCAAGCGCACGGTATCTATTGTAGTAGATATTAGCAAATACGGGTCGATTCCTCAAGGAGACAGTTTCAATCTCAATTCAGTTGTTATCAATTGTTCTCAGTCACAAACGATTGTTGGAGAATTTTATTAACTACTAAAACAAATTTGACAAAGGTTTTAAATCAATTAATTAAAGGATCTAGGGCAATTCAGGTTCACCATGCTTACACCAAACAAATCACAAAAGTATAGCTTTTCAATGGGATTAAGTAATTAAAGCAATGGTTAATCTTTCTCAAGCATTAACACTCTCAGAATATCTAATGATGTTTTCACACTCACCTTCAATTCCGCTAATTGTATGTAAGCCTCTAGTAGTAAAATCTTTCGATCTATTACTCCTATTGCAATCAGTTAATCCATGATATTGCGCAATTACACAAATTAAGAATTATAACATATCAATCAGAATTACTCTTTACCCATCAATCTACTAATCAAATTAAGCCCAAATCATGGTGCAAACATGGCTCCCCTTAATACCCTAGAATTAAACTACTCACTCATTCTAGAAGTAAAAGCAATAATAATAATGAAAGAAGCCATGTAAAACATATAATAATAAAACAAGAGAATAAAGAATACCTCAAACTTTATATTAACGAAGAACAATGGAGATCCAAATTAAACCAAGTGCTTACAAAAGAAGAGATGAAGAGAGAAAAACCAAAAACCTCACTTTTTGTAAAAAAAATACGTATCTCCTCGTTTCTCCCCCACTTTCCACGTTTTTATAATAAAACCTCCCAATAAAATCTGATCTCTATCTTCTAATAAAAGTATTTTTAATATCCTAATCAATTTACAAAAAGATATCCATAATTAAATAGGATTTTCTTGTAAAATTCGTCACTAATTTTGCTCCTCTGTTTCTGGGCTCTTCTAGTTGGATTTTGCTTACTGGACCACCTCTGAATTAAAGATAATTCCCTAAGCTTCGCGTGGACAGTAAGATCGTCAAATTCTGACTTCTGGAACTCAAGATATGGCCCAAACAGTGCAGGCAGCCCGTGTAGCTCAATAATACGAATTTTCTCCTATTTTATCTCCAAAATAGCTCTTTTTGCTCCAAATCCTTCCAAGTCATGAATTATTTATTTCCTATAATAAAACAATAAAATCTATTAAATAAAAATCCAAATCAATGCAAAACACAATAAATATGAGAATAAAATCATCTAGAATATATATAAAAATATACTCTATCAGCATATGACAGGAGATTCAACCCTGCTCACAGAGTTCAAGGAGGAAGCTGGCCCTAGAATTACCTTTGGAGATGACAGCAAAGGATATACTAAGGGATATGGCTTGATTACAAAGGACAATGTCATCATTGAAGAAGTGGCTTTAGTTGAAGGTTTGAAGCACAATTTGCTGAGTGTCAGTCAGATTTGTGACAAAGACTATGAAGTAAAGTTCACTAAAGAAGCCTGTGTTGTTTCTACCAAGGAAGACAACAATGTGGTTCTGACAGGCTTTAGAAAAGGAAATGTTTACATAGCTGATTTCAACTCAGTATGCTCAGAATCCATTACTTGTCTCTTCAGCAAAGCAAGCAAGGATGAGAGTTGGCTATGGCATAAAAAGCTGTCTCATTTAAATTTTAAAGTCATGAATGATTTGGTAAGAAAGGATCTTGCTAGAGGAATCCCTCAATTGGAGTTCATCAAAGATGGATTGTGTGATGCCTGCCAATTAGGGAAGCAAAAGAAATCATCCTTCAAGAGCAAGACAGAGTCATTCATTGTTAAGCCCCTTCAATTGCTGCATATGGACTTATTTGGTCCAGTAAATGTCATGTCCATTTCAAAGAAGAAATACTGCCTGGTGATTGTGGATGATTTTTCTAAGTTTTCATGGACCTTCTTTCTGCACTCCAAAGACTGTGCAAGTGAAATCATCATCAATCATCTCAGACTAGTAAACAATGGTTCTGAAGTAAAAGTACAAAGAATCAGGAGTGACAATGGCACTGAATTCAAAAATTCCACAATGAAGATTTTCTGTGAAGAGAATGGAATTGTCCATGAGTTTTCTGCTGCTAGAACACCTCAACAAAATGGGGTTGTTGAAAGGAAAAACAGAACTCTCATTGAAGCAGCTAGAACAATGTTAAGTGAATCAAGATTGCCAACATATTTCTGGGCTGAAGCTGTCAACACTGCCTGCTTCACTCAGAATATTTCCTTGAAATCAAGCTAGAGGAATGACTCCTTATCAATTATTCACCAACAAGAAACCAACGTTAGCTTTTCTTCATGTCTTTGGATGTAAGTGTTTTGTGCTAAGAAATCATGGAGATAACTTGGGCAAATTTGAAGCAAAGGCAGATGAAGCTATCCTTGTTGGATATGCAGCAGGGAAAGCCTATAGAGTCTACAATCTAAGAACCAACATTGTTATGGAATCTGTACATGTCGTGTTTGATGATCAAAAGATTCTAGGTCTAAATGATGAAGGCTTCCATGAAAAGTTGAGATTTGAGAATGAGGTAGAAGGAAGAATGTACATTGATGATGATGAGGAAAATGAAGATCATGGCCTTGGAAATTCACCTAGAGTTGTTAGTCCAACTATAAGTGATGCTAACACTGGAAATGAAGCATCCGTTGACAGTCATACTAGATCATCAGATGCATCCCTTGACAGGCATTCTCATGTATCCGTCGACAGGCAAAATGGAGCATCCGTTGATAGACAAAATGATGCATCTGTTAACAGTCAACTTCATAACTCCTCAAGGACAACAAACTCAGGGGGAGTTTCTCAAAGTCATAACTCAATATCCAATCAACAAGATCATGCTCACGTAGATGAAGCAACCTCATCTAGATCAAACCTTCCACCTTCAAGAAAATGGACCAGAGATCATCCTTTTGAGTTAATCATTGGTGACTCAAACTCAAGAGTCCAAACTAGGAGGGCCACACAAGAAGAATGCCTATACAGTAGTTTCCTGTCTCAAGAGGAACCTAAGAAAGTGGAGGATGCCCTTCTAGATCCAGATTGGGTCTTAGCAATGCAAGAAGAGCTAAACCAATTTGAGAGAAATAAAGTATGGAAGCTTGTGCCCAAACCTGATGATAGAGGTATCATAGGTACCAAATGGGTTCTCAAGAATAAGACTGATGAAAATGGCATAATTGTGAGGAATAAAGCTAGATTAGTGGCAAAGGGCTATTCTCAAGAAGAAGGAATAGATTTTGATGAAACTTTTGCTCCAGTGGCAAGACTTGAGGCCATCAGAATTTTCCTAGCCTATGCAGCACATGCCAACTTCAAAGTCTATCAGATGGATGTTAAAAGTGCCTTTCTAAATGGGGAACTGGAAGAAGAGGTATATGTCCATCAACCTCCTGGCTTTGAAGATCCAGAATTTCCAGATTATGTATATCTTCTCTTGAAAGCACTTTATGGTTTGAAGCAAGCACCAAGAGCCTGGTATGACACTTTATCTCAATTTCTTTTGGAGAATCACTTCACTAGAGGTACAGTAGATAAAACCTTATTTCATAGAAATGTCAATGGTTCTTCAATACTTGTTCAAATCTATGTAGATGATATTATTTTTGGGTCTACAGATGAGAAGCTTTGCAAAAGGTTTGCCAAACTTATGCAAAGTAGGTATGAAATGAGCATGATGGGTGAATTAACTTACTTTCTTGGTTTACAAGTAAAGCAAGTCAATGAGGGAATTTTCATAAGTCAAACAAAATATATTTATGATCTTTTAAAGAAATTTGACTTAATGGATTGTGCCTCTGCAAAAACACCTATGGCCACTGCAACCAAGCTTGAGTTGAATACTAAGGAAAAATCTGTGGACATCTCAAGCTATAGAGGCATGGTAGGCTCACTTCTATATCTAACAGCTAGTAGACCTGATATAATGTTTTCCACATGTCTTTGTGCTAGATTTCAAGCTGACCCTAGAGAGTCTTACTTGATTGCTATTAAGAGAATTTTCAGGTATCTCAAGGGAACACCAAACCTTGGCATTTGGTACCCAAGAGATTCTGGCTTTGATCTAATTGGCTATTCAGATGCAGACTATGCAGGTTGCAGAATTGATAGGAAAAGTATTACAGGCTCCTGTCAATTTCTAGGGAACAGGCTTGTGTCATGGTTCAGTAAGAAACAGAACTCAGTCTCCACTTCTACAGCTGAAGCTGAGTACATTGCAGCTGGAAGTTGTTGTGCACAGATTCTTTGGATGAAAAATCAACTTATTGACTATGGTCTAAAAATTGAGAAGATTCCAATTTTCTGTGACAACACTAGTGCTATTGCCATCACAGAGAATCCAGTGCAACATTCGAGAACCAAGCATATTGACATCAAATACCACTTCATTAGAGAGCATGTGATGAATGGTACAGTAGAAATGCACTTTGTGCCAAGTGAAATGCAGCTTGCAGATATCTTCACCAAGCCTCTTGATGAATCCTCATTCACAAGGTTGGTAGGTGAACTAGGTATACTTAATTTTTCATAATTCCTAGTGATATCTAATCATACTGTATTGCAGCTAGAAATGTGTTTTGATTTACTTGAGAATTAAAAAAACTCTCAGAAAAACTCTTAGCAGAAATTTTGTTTAAGGCAAAATTTGCTTATAAACGGATATCCTTTTATCCGTTGGTAGTATAAACACATTACTAGATTTTCGTATGTCAACGGATAACAGGTTGTCCACGTCATCGATGGATAAACTTTTTTCTCAACCGTCCAATCTTTATCCGTTGATATACATATTTCTTTTTATAGTCGTTGGTAATCGTGCATAATTAGTCACGGCTGTACTTCTTTTCTTTTCATTTATTATCTGACAGTTACTTTTGTCCAATGGGGTAATTACTTTTAATTATTTCATTTTTAATTCTTGGAAAATATAAAAGGCTGTCTTGTGCTCTCACATCTCACCTTTATTCATTTTCAAGAATCTCATAAGTTAACTGCATCTTCTTCACTAAAACTCTCTCTGCAACAAAAGTTCAAACACTTCAATGGCGCCTATTGTCAAGATGATGTCTTCCACTGGGTTTACCTATGAGAAGAACAATTTCGCAGCCTTTGTTGACACAGCGAACGCTCCAGAAGTATATCACATCATGATGAATTTCGTGAAAAAATGTAAACTGTCATATGCTATGACTGCCACCACTCCTCTAATCCATGAGGTAATTGAAGAGGTGTGGGCATCTGCTGAGTACAATGGCACAGACGGTACACTTGCTTTTTCTTTGAAGGGTAAAAATTATGTAGTTAATTCTGATGTGTTAACTGCTTGTTTAAAATTGCCTGAGAATAACTGTCTGAGTGTACCCAGTAATGCTGAAATTGTTACCATGCTTAATTCCATGAATTATACCCTTAGTACTGAGAACTTAGGGAAAATTTTTAGGAAAGGTATGGTTAAAGAATGGAGTTATCTTTGTGATGCCTTCATTAAAACTTTTTCTGGCAAGATTAGTAACTTTGATGCTGTTACCAATTCCATGCTAGTTATGCTATGTATGCTTTTGACTGATAAATTCTATAATTTTGGCACACTAGTCATGTATGAGATAGCAGCTAAATTAGGTAAAAAGGAAACTAGGAGCAAGAATGTTTATTTTGCTAGATTTTTGATGCTCCTAGCACTGCATGTATCTGAGAATGAGCTATCCATTGCTAACCCGGATAGCAAGTTCAATTGTTTTGTTCAGGAGAAGAGAGTCCTCAGTGACTTGATTCGAATGAATCTGAATGCAGGAGTGCAATTGGTTTATCCACCAATTGTTCAGGTAGCTTCTAATCTTATTACTCCTATCTCTACTCAAATTTCTTTGCCTTCCACTGTCACAATGGAGTCTGTAGTTGTGACCAAACAGGCTCCTACCCAAGTGACTAAATCCAAAATTCCAAAACCATAATCTAAAAGACAAACCTCAGGTGTCTCTCAAAAGGCACCTGTTGCAAAAACTACCAAAACTCTTGAGGGGAGTGTGAAGGTGGTAGTGAGTGGTGAGGGACAAGGTGAACATCAAAGAAGCCCTAAGGATAAGGAAGGTGAGGCAGGTGCAACCAACATTTCAGTCTCTCAAAAGACTGTTAATGAACCATCAAGCCAAATTCTAGTTACATCCTCTCAACAGGGTGTGACTACTGATTTAAGTTCCATACCAGGAACACTGCACAAAAGGGCAAGAGACACAGACAACTCTCTCTCAAAAACCTATGGTAGAAGAGTAAAGTCCAAAACCATTGGGGAATCACAGGGTGCACACACTGTACAGGAAACTGTACCTTCTCAAACTCAGTTTGATGTGACTTTAATAAATGTGGAGTCACAGCCCCTTGATCTTAACCTTCAAATCGATACATATTTTGATCCACCATCACCAACTTCATCTCTGGATGTGGATATGATATCTACATCAATTCCTGATTCTCCATCTTTAAAATTCTTGGAGAAGCCCCACTCAACAATTGGTGGTCATCATCTTTTAGATGATTTGTTGGGCCATCAATCTTCCATTCCTGAATTCACAACACTATCTGTGGGCTCTTCCTTAAAATCAATCATCACAGATTCAGTGTTGGTTTTCACTTCAACGGATACTCGTTTTCCTTCATCAACGGATATCCTTCATTCATTGACAAGTGTTTCTCCATCAACGGATATGTCTATAACTAATTATCCGTTGACATCAATAGCTACTACATCAACGGATACACTTTATCCGTTGACAACTCTCTCTACCAATGCAAAATGTGACATTCCCATGTCAACTGTGGAGGAGTTTGTAGTAGTTGAAACACTTTTAGGAATGAGGGAAGGGAGTGAGAGGCTGCCTTGTGAGCAGGCAAAAGGAGAGAAAAACAATGAGAGGCTGACCATTTCTTCCGGTCAGGCAAAAGGAGAGCTAGAGAGTTCCACCTTAGTAGGTGAAGGTGAGGGTGTGAGAGGTGTGAGCCAGGGGGAGCCCCTGATGCAAGAAAAGAGAGATGAGAGGAGAGAAGGGACTACAGGAGAAATAAGGCAGGAAGATTCAACCATTGCAAGTGAGTTAATGGAGGTTAATGAAGCTTCCAAAGAGATGGAATTTAGACAAGAATATCAGTCAATTATTGACTCCATCTCTTTGGATCCTGAAACCTTTACTCATCCTGTTTCTGCCTATCAAGTCATGGCACAACAGGGCAATGTGGAGGCAGAGAAGGCAATGCACCTAGTGCACACCTCAGAATCTCTTCAAAGAGCAAAAGAAGCTTTACAAACCCTGTCTCCAAGTGCTGGAAGTGAAGAGTTTGGCAGTGATGACAGTCAAAGTTCAGATGGTGAAGAAATCAATGAAGAAGAAACTCCAGCATGGATGTTTACAAATGCCACTGAACTTGGGGATCTCAATGTGGAAATCATGAAGCAATATCAATCTGCTAAGGCTGAGCACCAAACTACAGACCCACAGAGAAAGACTGTTCTTGAGCAAGTCATGGCCTCCTTGAAATTACAAAAGATGCAATTTGTTATTCAAAGAACACAACAGGAGGAGGTCAAGTCTGCAATTAGAGATATGAAGATAACACTAGATGCCAGGATTGAGGCACTAGCTCCTACTACCACTCAGAAGGTGCTTTCTAGTAAACTTCTCAAAGAAGATAGCCTGGCTAAGTCTGTTCAGCTTCTTTCCTCCAGAGTGGATAGTATGGAATCTCAAATGCACACTATCATTGCCAATCAATCAAAACAGACTCAACTACTGGAAATGCTACTTGCAGCTTCAACCCCAACCCTTGATGCTAACAAAAAGGGGGAGAAAATGAAAATGGGAACAAGCACAGAAGAGGCTGCAACATCTACTGGCCAATTTCAAGCTACCAGTAGTGAGATAGCACAGATTGAGGGGGAGCAACAGCCAATTGTAGTGGTCAATCCAACAGAGTTTGAGATAAAGGCTTCCCCTGTGAAGAAACAAGTGGCTTTGCCTGAGATTCAATGCTTAGAAGAAATCTCAGATGGTGAAAGGCAAGCCAGAATAGAAGCTTTGGAAAAGATCAACAAGGAGACTAGTGAAAGAATTCTAAGGACAGAGAGGATGATCAATGAATCAATTGCATCATCTCTGTTTCTTAATGCTCAATCTTCTGCTCCAACAATATCAACCACAATCATGAAGGTGCTCACTCCAAAGATTGTGGCTCCTACGTTCTATGATGCTGAGCCATCATTTGTCAAAGAATTTGAACCAGCCATCAAAACCATAGCCTATTCACCACCAAAGGAAAACGGGAAGAACAAGCTTCAATTGGACTACCCATTTCCCAAGAATGATGAAGAAAAGCTAATGGGAAAAACAATCATGAAGTTCAAAGTACAGACAAATAAGAGTGTAAGAGATTGGATGGCTATAATCATGAGGAATGGAAAAGTATTAAATATATCCAACAGCCATCCTAGATTTGTGGAAGCTAAAAGAGAAGAAGTCTCCAGAATCCAAAGGGAAGCTCATCCAAGTACAGAAAATCAACATGAAAACTCAGAAGAGAAGCAAGCCAGGCTAGCTCAAGAGTTAATGGATGAGGTAGAGGTTGAAATGAAGGAACCTGAGGAAGTTCCCAAATCCAAACCTAAAAGAAGGAAAGCTAAAACCAAGAGGGTTCTTTCTCCAGAACCCCCTCCAGAAAAAGAAACCATTGGCTCATCAGTACCTATGTCTGCAACAGTAATCGACCCAACTGTAAACTTTCATGGTGACCCCATAATGCCCAAAGAAGAACCAATGAATTTTGATTCAATTGAAGTTCCTTCATTCTTGCTGAATCCAAAACAGAAGAAAAGGGCTCCAAAGAAGCAACTTTCAAAGGGACCAGTTCAAGTTGCTAGGGTACCTGCTATTGTCAAACAACCAATCTTGGAAAACAAAGAAGACTTTATCTATCAGGCAGAAATTGAAGAATACTCTGGCATGAATCTATATTTGGATGAATTGTCAAAAGTAAGAGGAATTGACAAGTACAAGAATCAGCCTGAGAGATTAGTGTTTGTCTACAAGGGAGGAAGTCAGAGGACATGGCCATTACAGAAGGTTCTTGGAGAGAATTATCATACACTGACCAAAGTGTTCTCAGCATTCAAGAGACACACAGGGTTCTCTGAGACAGCCAGAAGGGAGATAATCAGCAGAATAGAAGAAATAAGGAGAGAATGGAACTCACCCTCAAGTCTACCAAAGAAAATGAAGATCCCATATAATGGACAAAAAATCCACATTCAACCCTTTTGGATGATGGAGTTCAGGGATGAAGAGGGCACTAGGAGATTCTTCAGGTTAGAAGACCAACTGTCAAAGGCTAGTTCTGATTACCTAAGATGGTTACAACTAAAGCTAAATCCAAAAGTTGTTGAAGAAGATACCTTCTATAGGCAACTTCAAGTGCAAATTGAGTCCAACTCTGCCAAGGAAGGAAAGTCAAGGGTGCAGCCAACCAGAGAAAGGAAACATCATTAATCTGCTCAATCTAAAGGAGCACATCTCTGATAAGTTTCTTAAAGCTTTCTGTTTTTAATTTTTGTAGCTTAATACAACTTTTGCATACTGTAGTGTATATATCTTTAGGAATGTTTTGTTATCATCAAGGTTCTGAATTTATGCTTTATTGTCATCAAGTATAAATTGGGGGAGATTGTTAGGAATATGTTGTAGTTGATGATAACTTAACATTCAAGCAAAATTGTATAAGTCAAGTTTTGTAACTGTCAACGGATAAGACTTTATAACTATTCGTTGACAGGTAGCTCATCAACGGATGAGGTTTTGTAGCATACTGCAATATCTCTATTTATCAGTTGATAGTGTTTTTGTTCAGAGTCATGTTGACCATCAATGGATAGGCAGAATAGGGTAGCCAATTGTAAATAAGCTATGCTATGTAATTCTGTCTAAGTGAAAGTGTATCAACGGATAAGAACAGGGCTCTATCAACGGATACAACTCAAATCTACTCGATCAACGGATAAAGCTCAAACTACCGTCAACGGATAATTGTGCACAACATCAATGGATAATCATTGTCACTTTATCCTATGCTAGCTGGGAATTAGCAGTTGATAAGGACAGGTTTGACTGACAGATCACATGGGTTGATAGTAGGTATAAAAAGCAGTATGGCAGCCATGCTTTGGAAACACAGAAGAAAGAAGCATTCCATTTACACAGTACATACAAGAAAGGTGCAGGGGACATATCTGTTCACAAGGACAACCTTTCGGCTACATGTGGATTTGGAGTGGAGTAGCAAGTCAACTTGAATTAGATTAATATTATCTTATTCCTGTAGCACTTGTAAACTTGGGATATATAACCAAGTGTAGCAACTCTTTAGACAGTAAGAAAACTTACATATTTGCTTAGGGTTTCTTGAATATCTTTAGAAGCAAAGAGTTGTAAACACAGAAGCTGTGTACATTTGTATCAAAGGGTTTTCTTCAAATAAAAGTCTCAGGTGGTACATTTAACCACCTGATTTTTTATGTGTTTGTGAACCATTTCTATTCAGCAATTATTTCTTTATAGATTTCTGTGGTTTTTATCAGAAATTTATAACTATCAAGAATTGTATTCAACCCCCCCTTCTACAATTATACAAGTGTGTAATCTGGGAATAACATAAACACTAACTAGTGAGCTCAAATGGACTAAATTAAGATATAAAAATATTACTTAAAGAAACAATTATAAATAACATGGAAATGAAGTTATTTAACTATTAGAAAGACAAACATATAAAATTAAAACATCATTTTGTGTGTGTGTGTGTATGTATTAAAGTGTGGTGAAATCGAGTCGGGATTGAAAATCAGGGCGGGGATCGGGGATCGGGCCGGGGACACATAAAAACCCGGCCCCGGCCTGCTCCCCGATTTTTTTAAAAATTGTCCCCGCTCCCCGGCCCGTACCCGAAAAAATCCCTGAATCCCCACCCCGTTCGGTGCGGGGATCGGATCGGGATCGGGCGGGCCGGGATGAATGCCCATCCCTAGTTCTAGTAAGTCCAGATACAGAGTTGGGTTGGCTGAGAGTGCATCCTTGATGTATGATTCAGACATCCATCGAACAAAGCATTTGAAGTTTGCATTTGGTGCTTCCACATCATTAGTTATTGCGATGAAATTGGTTTGAGTGGGTATGGTGAGTTGAGTGTTTGCCATTTTTATAGAGAGAGAAAGAGAACGAAGGTTGAAGAAGAAATTAAGCTTTCGAAGTTAGGGTTTACAGGGGTTTTGGAACTTTAGATGCTTGAGAAATCGAATGAAATGAATCGAATAGATGTAGAATTGTATAAGTATGAAGTACTTGAATTGTCGATTAGATATATGTTTTGTATCGACAAGTCAGGCATTCGAGAAGTAGAAATCAACTATTCGATAAGTCAAGGAAGGCTTATTCGATAACTCAAGCAGTTTGTAACTCACAGCTGGTAGTTATCTAACTTAGAAATAATTCTTAATTAAATAAAATATGTTTTTATGAGTTAATTAAAATGTTAGACAAAAATCCAAAAACGATTGAAATTCAGCGAGAATTCAGCCTTTTTCAAAATGTGAGGCACTTCCTCCTGAACAACTATGTCATCTTCAATGACATCATAGCCTTTCCTCTGTTTAAGAGTGCCATAGTCAAGTCCAATGGTAGCCTTGGGTTTAGCTTGGATTTTCTCATGGTAGGATTGCAATAGACTAGATGAGTTCTTAAAGGTTTTCAGTTTGAATTCATTTTCAGCTAGTTCATCCTTAAAAGCCTTTTCAATCTGACTAGCACATAGAACCTTATTCTGTAGATATTCAACTTCTTTCTTAAGGTTTTCTACTTGCATAGCAGCTAGCTCAAGTTCCTCATTCTTTTTGATTAACAGTTCATTTCTAGCAGACAGTTTAGCAATTTCCTCATTAGCAGCAGTCATACTAGTATGAATATTAAACATTTCAACAGATAGTTGTTCAATCATATTCTTGTACTCAGAAATAGACATGTCTATGGTAGTGAGAGATGGTACCTGAGAGTTTGATGAAGATATGTCATCCTTGGAATTAGCCATCAAGGCATAGTTGCAAAATCCTTGCTCTTCTTCATCACTATTAGTATCATCCCAACAATTCCCTTCAACTATGTAGGCCTTGCCTGGTGTTTGCTTTTTGAGAAGGGCCTCATACTTAGCTTCAAGCTCTAGAAACTTTTTATCCTTCTTTTTAGGCTTCTTGCATTCACTAGCAAAATGCCCTAGGTCATTGCATCTATAACATCTCATAGATGACCTATCCACATAGCCAGTTTTGAATTTACTCTTGTTTGGTTTTACAGGTGCTTTACTCTTGTTGAATGAATGGTTTTGGGATTTAGGTTTGAAGGGTTGGTTCCTCTTGAATCTAATGTTTGGAAATTTTCTGGCCATGAAAGCATACGAGGTGTTTTCCATGCCATCTAGCTCTTCAAGAGTATAGAACTCTTCTTCTTCCTTTTCTTCAACAGGTTCACTTACTTCAACTTCAGTTTCTTCATCATCTACTATCTCCTCTATTCTCAACTGACTTATAGATGCTTCTAGGTCTTGAACAGATTTGCTGACAATCAAGGCACATGAAGTGTTTATCATTCTGCCTTGGTTGGCTTGGATAGCCATCTTCTGAAGCAACTCAAGCTCATGAGTCTTTAAAACCCCATAGAGTACATCGTATGTGATTTTGTTCAAATCTCTTTCCCTTAGAGAAATGACCCTCTGCTCTAGGTGGTTTGGAGAAGACAATAGAAACTTCATATTCAGTTCTTTAGTGTTGTAAACATTTCCATTCATCTGCAACTCAGTAACCAGCTTGTGAAATCTCTCAAACATATCAGTGATGCTTTCCTTGGGCTGTGCCATGAAAGATTCATACTGTGTGACCAGTATCTGTTTCTTGTTCTCTCTGACCTCCTCTGTTCTGTCACATAAAACCTCAATATGATCCCACATCTCTTTAGCAGAAGTGCAAGATGCTATGTTTGCAAACATAGACATCTCCATAGAATCTATTATCAGCAACATGAGATGACTGTCAAGGGCAACCATCTCCTTTTCTGTCTCTATCAATTTAGATGGATCTTTAGCCACATAGAATCTTGGAGTGGTTGTAGTTCCAAAAGTCTTCTCCTGAATCTCCTGTTGTGGAACAAAGGGCCCATTCTTGAGTATCTCAGGATAAAGAGGATTTGCAGCTTTGATGAACAACTGCATTTTGATCTTCCAGAGGTTGTAGTTCTCTTTGTCGAACTTAGGGACCTTCACCGTTCCTGTAGTTTTTGGTGTATTCATGATCGTTTTCTATTTTTGAATAAACAGTCTGCTCTGATACCACTTGTTGAGTATTGAATACAACTAAAGAATAAAGAGGGGGCGTGAATGGATTCTTGAACTTTTCTCTTTCTTGATTCTATGTAGCACAATATGTGTTTGTGTGTGTAGATATGTAAGTGCGGATTATGAACAACACAAGACACGATATTACTTTAATCTAATATTAGGTTTCATGTTTATATATGAGATGGACCAGATTGACTAAGGAAGATGTTTTCTAAAGAATAAATAATTTTGTGCGCACGTATGGTTATTGAATGTAATTGTTGTTTGGAACAATTTGTAGCCCAAGTGGGAGATTGTTAGATTATTTTTATAATCTAATAATAATTTATGGGCTTACAAATTAAAGACAATTATATTTAATGTTTATTCTATAGTTGGACCGATTAAGTGGTCTTAAATAAAGGGTCCAATAACATCTTATTTGGTATGGACTTTGTAATGTGTAATACCCAATAGTAATCTGATTAGAGTTAATGGGGTCTAATTAGACTACTATATAAAGAATATAATAGGGTCTTGGTCCCCAAGGCTATTCACAACCTCTACTCCTCTATTCCCATCAGTTAGAGAGAGATACGGCTACAGGCGAATCAAGTCTGTGGAAGATCAAGTCCCGAATCCATATACATAATCTACCGTCATGGAATCAGGTACGCTTTCGCGCTACAGTTTTATCGTGTAACCTTGATAATATCGCATAAGATTATTCTGGTTATTTATTTAGATCTAACAATTGGTATAATGATAGTATTCTCAGCTTCGTTTTTCTTAGAGAGATGTGCTCTTACAATGTATGTGAAAAACTTAACTTAACTAAAGAAATGAGATTGTATTCTTATAGAACATGAATACAACTTACTTACTACAAATAAGGTTACAAGATAAATTACTTTCTTGTATGTCTATCCTTTTTGAGTAAGTGTCCAAACAGCTACAGATTTGACTTTGTGAAACTCTGTTCAGATCCACTTCTTTAGCTCTTTGTCTCTTCTACATCTCTCCAAGCTTCTTTGTAGGCTTTCCAGAGCACGTTAAAAATTGTGGTCCATAAAGTGCTTTGGCTTGCTGCATGTTTCTGACTTGTACAATTTCTCCAGTAGTTTGTCTCCAAGAATGTATTTGAGAAATGGCTAAGTGATTGATTCGAGAACTAGGATTAGATAACTCTGAGTTCTCGAATACTGTATAATTGACATATCGAATCACTTCTCGAATAACTCTTTTCTCCGGGGATCCTTGAGTTGTCGAATAGAACACTTGACTTGTCGAATCCCTGAGATGTCGAATAGCTTTCTGAATCCTTGAGATATCGAATGGACCTTGACTTGTTGAGTCCTAGAGAACTCGAACGATGCTTTGACTTGTTGACTTTCTGAGTTCTCGAATAGAGTAGTAGACATATCGAATCTCTGAGATATCGAACAGTGTATTCAAAATATCGAATAGTGTCTTTTGAGATATCGAATCCCTGACTTCTCGAATATAACAAACATACTTCTCGAATTGGTACTTAGGCAAATTCTTCATTTCTTCAAATCCCAACTTTGATTATTTGATAGTCTTGTTCTTCAAGCTTGAGGCATGAACCTTGGAACTTCTTTCAAGCATTATTCTCTGACTTTTAAGTACAATTACACAGATAGGAATTGATGCCTATTACAAGTACTAAACAAGTAGAAACTCTACAACTAGAAGTTTCCTTAGTTAAGAGGTCATGTAAGTAATGCAAAGCATTACAAACAATTAGGCTTGTTATTAGATGTATACAGGCATGCCTCTGTGACTAACAAGAATACTGCTCGCTAAAAAAGACCGTATCAACTATTAGGATTTGATATTGATGGCATAATTTTTTTTTTTGGGTTTCGAATTCATTAATTAAAATTATTAAACAAGTGTTTATAACATATATTAAAATTGGATTTTGATTTTTAACAGTGACTCTATAAAAAGAATAGTATATAATGAAAGAGCGGTTTTTTCGTGTTAATTGTTAAAATTTAATATTGATGAAATAATATAAGATAAATATTTATTAATTTTTTGAATAAAATCTTATAATGCCATCGCGAACCGCAACTTTATCGACGAAATACAATATCTAATTAAAATTAATTACACATATTTTATAATAAAGAATATATCAATAAGAATCCTATCAAGAAAAAAAGTAGTACTACATCAATAAGAATAATTTATTACGACTAATCGAATTTTGAAAATCTAATTGGCAAAAATAATTAGAAATTAAAAACGTATATCCCACCCCAATTATAAAAAGTGAAATATGTATGTACTAGTATGCACTCAGTTCAGTATATACTATACACGGTCACAACTCACAAGTCGTCGAAGAGAGCTCTCGCGAATCCCTCGCAAAAACCCTCGTCGCCCCTTACTTAACTACACAAATATCTTCTTATTCGTAAGCTCAATTTATTCATAAACATAAAATTAATTATTATTGTTATAATCAATAAACCCTAATTTCACAACCTTCTAATTTTATTTTTTTAGGGCACAAAGAATTTCAACAATGGAAGAAGCTGGTGAAATCAAGAAAGACGTCAACAAGGGCATGGAGAATTTAAGTATTGGTGAATCCTCATCAACCACTTTCAGGAAAAAGCCTGTGATTATCATTGTTGTTGGAATGGCAGGTATAATTGATTTCGTATCGTTTTTCGAGTTTGTAATTAGGCTTGTTGTGTTTAAATGTGTGTGTGGATGATGGGGGAATTTTTGTAGGGAGTGGGAAGACTACGTTTCTTCATAGGTTGGTTTGTGATTTACAAGCTTCGAAAAGTAGGGGGTATGTTGTGAACCTTGATCCTGCGGTTATGACGCTTCCGTTTGGGGCGAATATCGATATTCGGGATACGGTTAAGTATAAGGAGGTTATGAAGCAGTATAATCTTGGACCTAATGGTGGCATTCTCACTTCGCTTAACTTGTTTGCTACTAAGTTCGATGAGGTATACTTCTATTCTCGTAAGTTGTAGTTATTAAAGTTAGTTAATTTGGGTTTTTTTTAATTTGTTTTGATTGAAATTTGTTGACTATGTAAGCTGATATGGTTGAAATCCGGGACTTTAATTTTGAAATTATATTAAATCTCAACTTGAAAAATAACTTGTATGTATATTATTGCCGTTTTTGTTTCCGGTGTGTACCTAATTTATGCTTTCTTGGTTGTAATCTTTGTGTTTTCCAAAGATGAATATCGTTTCTAATGATAGCAAATGGTTTTGTAATGCACGCTGATTCTTTAAGTGGAGTGGTCTTGTTAATGAGCTCAGAAATGTTGTGTCCAACAAAAGCTTGTAGAGTTTTGTGTGATTGTGGCTAGATATTTGTGAGAAGATGACTGTAAGCTGTGATTTATTTATGAAATACTGTTATAGATTAGCATATTAATTGAACTGACAGAGAATTAATAATATGAGAGAACCTACACAGGAAACACGTAAGCAGAGCAATAGATTCTTTATTTGCCTAAGATTACATGCTGTATATTCTCTTCTCATTTGTTTGGTTCATATTATCCTCTTTCTGCTTCTTCAAGTATCAGTGTTTAACCTTTAAACCTTAAAGTTGTGTTAATGGGTTCTGTAATAATGATAGGAGATTAGCCAATTGTAATAAAACTATGGTGTTATAATTAACCTTTCATGTGTTGGTAGCAATGTTCTTACTGACGACTTTTCTTTGTTCTGTTTTTCTTTTAAATTCTATAATATTGAACTGCAGGTCATTTCCGTGATTGAGAAGCGAGCTGATCAACTTGACTATGTTCTAGTTGACACCCCTGGTCAAATTGAGATATTCACTTGGTCTGCTTCTGGAGCAATAATCACTGAATCTTTTGCTTCAACCTTTCCTACTGTGGTCACTTATGTTGTTGATACACCTCGTTCGGTGAATCCTAATACGTTTATGAGCAATATGCTATATGCTTGTAGCATCCTCTACAAGACACGGTTGCCCCTTGTACTGGCCTTCAACAAGACTGATGTAACACAACATCAGTTTGCTTTGGAGGTACAATCTTAATTTTTTGTTATCCTTGTGAATGTGTTTCATTTTCAGCATTTGTTTTGATGGTTAGCGACTTGTGTTATGCCCAATGACTTGTCGATTGCCACTGCTGGTTACTGGTTCCAAGTAATATAAAGATTAAGGACTTGGATTACACTTACCTTAAATGAGGTAGAGACATAATAAAACCACAGGAAGGAGCTTGCCAGCATCTTGTATTTTACATTATCATTTTAAACGATGGGGGAATTCTATTTACAAATTGGTATCATGTAAACTGAAGCCTGTGCCCATGGTCTATTGATGTGCCATGATTGCCATCCCTTTAGTTACTCTTTTCGTTGTCCATCCTTACTCGCAATAAATGGAGTTAAAATTTAAAAATATTTAGCTGAAAGCTTGAATTATATATGTAACTCATATTATGTATGGAAATATGATTCCTGATGTCTAGTGAAGATATACAGTGTAATTGTACATTGTTAAATTACTAGATTCCCTTATGCTATTTGTAAAGTTCATTCATGTTCTGAGATAAAAAGTTGAAGATACTTTTTCAGAATCTATTTCAAAAAAATTCAAATTGTATTTTTCTGCTGTAGTAAATTCATATACGAAGCAGCATAAATTAAACCAAAATTTACACCTGAATATTCTGTTTGCTAACCTGCTACCAGATTCTTTTTTCTGCTTCTGGTTGATTAAAAGATATTTGTTCCACACTCGGTTATTAAGCTAGTGCTTATGCTTGTTGTACTACAATAAAATTACTTACTAGGAAAAAAATGCTACTAAAGAGTGGTTTGAATCTTGCTGTTGTACTTCTGTCAGGAACTGGAGGTTCCTGACTTTGTAATTTCCTGTTTTTGTATTGTTTTCATGATATTTTGTATATTTTTGTGTTTTATGTATAGTTTTGAGAGAGAAATAACATAGAAACAGGTGAGACACAGAGAGATACAGCAGAATAGAGATAGAATCAGAAGGATAGAGACCAGAAATGTAGAGATTAGGACAGAATTCAGGTAGAAATCAAGTAGAAACTTGTAGAGAAAGGCAGAGTTTTAGAGTGATAGAATGGGTGGAAACCCTAGAGAGAGAAAGAGATTGGTGGAATAATATTCCTTTTCATATATTCAAATCATCCATAATCAGAAATACAAGACTCTTACCAGTATTTATAGACCTTGACTGAAATGTAACTAACTCCTTGAAATGAAAAGACAGAACTACCCTTCCACTAATTACTACTAACAGTGATACTAACACAGCAACAGTACTACACAGTGAATACTAATACAGTACTATACTTAGCTATCCTGACAACTTCCTTGTCTACTGAATATAAGTTGTTAACTAGTATTTCCCTTTGCATATATTTTTAGGCATAGTTTTTTTCTAGATGGGCCAAAAAGTTGAAATGACATGAATCTTCATCTCTTGCCTCGGATAGTATGGCAGAAGGGCTCGTTGACATGTTTACAACAATGTAACGTTTACTCATTTTTCTGGCTGAATTTTAATGCAAACTTTTGTGTTAGGGGCGTGGGGATAAGAGGGATACTGTTAAAGCAAAAAATTAAATTATGGAAGATAGATATTCCGTAGATTGTATAAACTGGATTTCATATCCTGTGTCATCCTGTTTAGCAAATTGATTCTGCATCTTTGTTTGTCTCTCTAGTTTAAAGAATCATTATAATTTAGTGTTGCTCTTAATGTTGGTACAGTGGATGGAAGATTTTGAGGTATTTCAAGCTGCACTGGATTCGGATCAGTCTTACTCTTCTAATCTGACTCGGAGCCTCTCCCTTGCGCTTGAGGAATTTTATAAAAATTTACGGACTGTTGGATTCTCTGCAGTGAAAGGTGATGGGGTGGATGCATTTTTTAAGGCAGTTGAAGCAAGTGCCGAAGAATACATGGAAACTTACAAGTATGTCAAAAACTCAATTGCTTACCACCTGTTAATTATTTCTGGTATCTAGTCATCTAGCTGGAAATGAGATGGAATTTCTGTATCTTTTACTTTGCGATGGTAACTTCCACTAGAATACTCATTCAAATTGCGTGCTTTACTTGTGAAGGGCTGACCTTGACAAGAGGCGTGAAGAGAAGCAAAAGTTGGAGGAAGATCGCAGAAAAGAAACTATGGACAAGCTGAGGAAAGATATGGAGAAATCTGGAGGAGAAACTGTTGTATTGAGCACAGGTTTGAAGGACATGGACATTAGTAGTAGTAGGGACACTGCCATGATGGTGGATGAAGAAGAGGGAGAGGAAGAGGACGAGGATGGTTACAAGAGGTTTGATGAGGACGAGGACGTTACAGATGACGATGAAGATGAGGACGAAGATGACGAGGTCGCAAGTTTCGCTTTGTAGATTGGAACAATTCTGATATGGTTGCTTGAAAAAACTTGGTGCTAGAACTGGCAATGAACATCCCTAGAAATGAATTATTCGACTGTTTATATCAACTGCAAAAACGTTGAGGTTTCACCATTATGCTGAATTTATGTCTCTTTTGTATGGTTTATTTTGTTTCTTTTCACATTTCATTCCTTCAAGCAAACAAAAACCACTGTACATTCTGAATGCAACCCTTTCATACTTTTTAACCAAACAAAAGCTTACTGTATACAATAAAACACAACCTTATCCGCCGGATCATCCTGGTCCTTGATAATCATGTGTCGGGGCCTAGTGCAGTTAAAAAAGCACTGATTGTGTGAAATTATAATTCTGCGATTAACAACCCAGCGGTTTTTAGCACTGAATGTGTTAAAAGTCCCCATCTTGTTGATCTGGGTGAACTGCTTCGCCCAAGAAAGTTTAATATCCATATGGGGTGGATGTTGTGGCCTGAACCAAAAGTTCCATACTCCAGTGAGAAACATGGAAATATTGTTGGAAGAATCAGCCCCGGGAAGCAGTAAGTACAAAAAAAGAGGACATAGACTAAACTGAAGTGATGAGGTTCTTCCAGTGATAAATTTCTCCAAGCCGTTTACTCATAGATATTGATCCAGAAAACACTGAAATAGTGAAATAATCCTCAACGAGATCAAAAGTGCTTATGATTCTCTCAGTGCCCATCCAGCCTCCTCCGCCATGCACACCTTCATGTGGCCATCGTTCCCCTATGTTAGGTTTGGCATCCTTGAGCTTGTAGTCATTTCGATCGGTTGGGATTTGCTTGTGAGCCCATTTTGTCAAGTATACGATTGAGATGAAGCACTATGATATCGACGCTGGGGTTTTAAAATAGTAACTTAAATAAAGAAGACATATACTGATGCATGGAGGTGAAACTGTGAAGGAAAAATAACAATCTACAATACATTGTCATAGCAAACTTACAGTGTCATCTAGCTGTGAATAATTCAAAACTAGACAAAAATGAAGAATATTATACGGTGGCAACAAATACGGAGTACTATTTTTTGTTTAAAAAAAAACACAATACTATTTTTATCGAAAAAATCCAATTTAATCCATCCAATAAAATCCATTTTAATGAAAGGATGTAGAGATTGACTTATTACTCATACTCCGTAAAATTTATCCAGAACGGATTTCAATAATCTCGATAAATTAATAAAAATTTCTAAATATTTCACAGGAATAACGTGGTAATCTTTATTAGTAAGAGCAAGTCAAACCAGATAATTTCACCTACAATCAAGGACTGGATAAAATATACACAATTCGTGTGTATCGCATTGACATAATACATTATCTCAGAGCTCACTTCACATAATAGTAACAATGGCGACGAACCTAGAAGAGCTACCAGTCCCAATCTACTCAAAACTCGACCCGGTTTACGGAACCGGATCGCAACTAGAAGAAGCAGAGCTCCGGTTCAACAATCTCAGCTCTAAATTCACCGGTTTTTTCAATTCATCGCCTGATTTATACGCTCGATCGCCCGGTCGAGTCAATTTGATCGGCGAACACATTGATTACGAAGGCTACTCGGTGTTGCCTATGGCTATTCGACAAGATACTATTGTTGCGATTCGAAAACACGATGTTAGTGAACCGGAGAAGCTTATTCGGATTGCGAATGTCAATGATAAGTATGAAATGTGCATTTATCCTGCTGATCCTAGTCAGGTATATTAATTGTGTGGCTTTCGATTGCGTAATTTATTGGGATTTGTTGATTGATCGGAGTTTAGTTAGTAGTGATAAATGTGAAATGTGTACTAATTCTGCTGTTTCGACTTAGGTATAGCGATAAAATGTAAAATTATATGTATGTATAATGTATGTGATTTTGAGTTTGACTTTTGATTAATTTTATTGAGCTGACTTAATTTGATTATCGCGGCGATAATCGGAGTTTAGTTAGTATGATAAATGTGGAATGCACACTTATTCTGCTGTTTCAACTTAGGTATAACGATAATGTATCATTTTATTTATGTCGTTATGTGTATTGGTTATGAATTGTATGTGCTCTGTTGTTTGAGTTGTGATTGCTTAATTGTCTTGGCAATGTAACTTACATAAATTAATTGCTGTGATCGGAGTTTAATTAGTAGTTATAAATATGATACGTGCACTTATCATGCTATTTTATGTTCAGGTATGATAATTTGTATCATTATTCATTCAGTAATAATGTGATTAAATATGGATGTGCATGGAGAGTGTGTATATACAGTTAGGTTGAAGAAGGAGAATTTGTCTTTGTTTTAGTTTGCTTTGTGGACTTGTTTTTGGCTTTTGAGGTAACACGTGTATTTGTTACTTGATTGACTGAGGAGGAGCTATGATATGTTCAGGTATGATAATGTGTATCATTATTCATTTTCAGTAATAATGTGATTAAATATGGATGTGCATGGAGAGTGTGTATATACAGTTAGGTTGAAGAAGGAGAATTTGTCTTTGTTTTAGTTTGCTTTGTGGACTTGTTTTTGGCTTTTGAGTTAACACGTGTATTTGTTACTTGATTGACTGAGGAGGAGCTATGAGAAACTAATATCTAACTAATTTAATTAGTCGCGGTGAATGTACTGGTGCTGTAGGTAAATCTATATGTTTTTGGATATAGAGAGAGTGCGTGTTTGTGTGTGTACACTTAGATTGAAGAAGTAGAGGTGTTTGTTGTTTTGTTTATGACTTGTGGACTTGTGTTTGACTAATTGACATTTGAGTTAGGATGTGTTGACTAAGCAGGACCTAGGGGCTAGGAATTAATTGCAGTGAAATAATAGGACTTTAGTTCATAGCTGTGCTGATCAGTATTACTTTGTTTGTATGTAGGAGATCGATTTGAAAAATCATAGATGGGGACACTACTTCATTTGTGGGTGAGAATCTGTATCTATATGTTTTGCAGCCTCACTAAGTATTAATGCCTTGTAACTGAATTTCATTGACGCTATTAAAGTTGTTTTAAGGCTAGATGATGTCAAATTCAAGTTTTGACTGATAGTGTAGTATATTTTCTAAGAATGTCATCAGCATTGACTTGCCATTTTCCCTTCTGAAGATTTTTATCCTTAAGAAACATGACAATAATATTGCTTAAACTGAAAGAAATTTAATTATTTAAAATGGTTCAGACGCGGAAGTAATAAAGTTTTATGAATATTTGTGCTGGTGTTGACTCTGTCCATTCCACAGTTATTTGCCCATGGTAGTTTAGCACCAGTGCTGGTTAGTTGCACTGTGGAGACTTTCAATATTCGTATTTATTTTTTGACACAAGGAAATTTAGAGAATCACTTCTACGCAAGAAATTGTCTATAATCCCTTCAATTTAGATGTCCACTCCAACACTGAATATTAAAAGAAATACAAGTGCTTGTTAGTTGCATTCTGGTAACTTAAATATTTTTATATATTTTTTGACTCAAGAGAATGTTGAAGAGAATCACTATGTAAAAAATGGTTGGTAATCCCTTAAATTAAGATGTCCAGTCTAACACTGAATACTGAAAGATGTACATGTCTTTTTTTAAAAAAAGAAAAAAAAGAAGAAGAAGAGGAAAGCAGGGTTTTGGCATTCCCTAATACTCGCACATACATGCCTCCACAAGTGTTCTAAGTTACAACTATAATTTTCCTTTGTTGTTAAAGCAGCTTACACCTTCTTGCAGGTATAAGGGATACTACGAGTATGCTAAATTAAAGGGACTGGAAGTTGGTCCACCAGTAGGACTTGACATTTTAGTTGATGGGACAGTTCCAACGGGTATATTTTGAACATTTCTACATAAATTGCATGTCATACTATTCTTCTGGGTGATACATAAAATTTGTTATGTTGTAGTGTAATCAGTGTCTCATTGCTTTCTGACAGGATCTGGATTGTCGAGCTCTGCAGCATTTGTTTGCTCTTCTACAATTGCTATAATGGCTGCCTCTGATGTTAGCTTGGCAAAGGTAATGTACTTACCTATCAAAATAAATACTTTTTATCTGGCCGCCCTGCTGGTTTATACACTAAGGTTATAGACTGTTGAATCATTGGACACTACTTCCACAATATATTCTTGTCAAGTTGACGATTCATGTAAGACTTTTGTTTTGCAACTTATATATATATAAGAATTCAATATGGATATAACTATGTATATATCTCCAGCTAGTAGTTCTATAAGTGATGTTAGTTTCCAAATAAAATCAATTCATTATTGTATCCTGTATATTTATAAAAGAATTTGGAGAGTTAACATTTTCTTTGCTCTTGGTACCTTCCCATCCTCATGTACCAAGGGACATATAGAAAGATACATTTTTTCTCGAGGATAAAGACACTATGATTCCAATTTCATAAATCCATGCTTATGCTTTTTCTTTCCTCCTATGAGTTGTGACTGTAACTTTGTTGACAATTAAGTGCATGCTCAGTTAAAATTCTTATTACATTTTTGTTGGAATAAACCTTCCTTGTGAAAATAGATAAGCTCAGAGGATGAAGAGATAGACTTAACACACACACACACATATCTGCAGCATTATTACATCACGTAGACATACACACACATATCTGCAGCATTATAACAATAAAGAGTAAAGGTATTAAACAATCTTGAATAGGATTATCTAGTTATCCTGATCTGTAGGTCCTGATCTGTAGTACCTATCACTTTTTTTATTTCCTCTGTGTTGCTGCTATTCTTTTATCTGATTGCATCTACTATAGCTTCTATATAGATAATGGGAATAGTGTAAGCAGAAATATTCAAATGTCTGATGCTGAACTAATAATATACCACTGGACAGTGCAAAGTTGTAATGTTTTCGTTTTTTTTCCCACACTTTTTTTTTACAGAAAGAGCTTGCTCAACTTACTTGTGATTGTGAGCGACACATTGGGACACAATCCGGTGGTATGGATCAGGTAATTATAACTGACATTAATATAGCTGCTATATTTCATTAATAGTTCCTGATTTCCCGTGTCAACATTTTTATTCTCCACCTAATGTGATACTTTATCCTTGTAAAAAATAGGGTTCCGTTCCTTCTATATTTTGAAGGAAGATATTGATTTTTTCCCTTGTCGTCAATGCATAAAGACTTTGATGTCTGCAATAATTTAATCAGCTTTGTTGTATAATCTTGTAATTCTGCTAGGCATTCACGTATCTGCTTCTGCTAAATTACTGATTCATAAATATCTATCAGTTATCACCTGGTGCTAAAATATTTAGATGGAGTAAATTTACATCAGTCCCTTTTTGAATGCGGAACTTTGATAGCATTATTCCTTTAAAGTTTACCCTCTCTGCCTTTTTATAGATCTGTAACTGGATCATGCACACTGTCATATTCATTTAATGGCTTCAGTGTTACACTATAGATTTTACAGTCATAAATGACAATCCTTTCTGTTACCATTACATTGTTTATAAATTTTACCATTACCAGGGGGGTTCCTAAGCCATTTCCCTTCGTTATGTTACTGCACTTGGACTATTTTAATGCTTCTCATTAGCATCTAAAATTTTAGTTGTGGGGGGTACATGATATATATAATAGGTATATAATGTTTTTCACTTTTATGCATCTTCTATATTCTTTGTGGGGTACTTCATGGTGAGTACTTAAGTGGTTAGGGTACTTCTCATAGTCAGTACTTAAGTAATTTGTACTTTTCTTCCCACAACAGGCTATTTCCGTCATGGCCAGAGCTGGTTTTGCAGAGCTAATTGATTTCAACCCTATACGTGCAACTGATGTGCAACTTCCAACTGGCGGGTCGTTTGTGATAGCTCATTCTTTAGCTGAGTCCCAGAAAGCAGTCACAGCTGCTACAAATTACAATAATCGGGTCGTTGAATGCCGACTAGCAGCTGTAAGTTTGATCTTAATACTCGGTTATCTCCATCCCTTTAAAAAGTAGTACTAATTCACTGCTCCATTTTCTTCATTTAGAGTTTTTGATCTGTGGGCCTACTTCTAATCCCATGGCATCACATGTATGCATATTTTGGCATTGTGCTTAATTCTGGATGTGCTAAATTTAAATTGCTTGGTTTCATATGAGCATTAAAGCTAACCTTTTCATCCTACCACTTCTGCTGACCTGTAGTCCTGTACCGCATATTGGTCTCCAGTAAGTCTCCTCAGGTCAAAAACAGTATTTGTATGCTTTAACCACAGAGTCCTTGTTTGATGATCTTTGGTTTATAAATCCATTGATGCTGCTTATCTGGTTTAGGATACTACTTTCATGTGAATCTACGTATGTCGGTGTGTTTTATGTGCCTGAGCTCCTGCATAGTGGATTGAAAATATATACTGTAAATCGAGTTTAATTTTGTCAAATTCGATTTTGTACAGACAATTTATTTTTGATGTATTTGCAGATTGTTCTTGCTATTAAGCTCGGACAGAAACCTCAAGAAGCAATATCTGAAGTTAAAACTCTTTCTGATGTTGAAGGGTTATGTGTAGCATTTGCAGAGAGCCGAGGGTCTAATGATCCTGGTCTTGCTGTCCAGGTAATATTTATTCCATATGAGCTCAGATTTTAGCATGTCTATTATTTTTTTAAAGTTTTAAATTTTAATTATACTCTGACTAGAGTTGGATTATATGTTGGCTTTAAACTTATTTGTTACATCTCTTCGGAACCGTTCTTGCTTGCAAGAAACAATTTTTCTACCCACACGATCAGCTTATAAAAGTTTCTGTGCTATACAGGAGCTATTGAATGAAGAACCATATACATCCGGAGATATTGAAAATATTATGGGTGAAAATCTACATGTGGTATTTGCAAATTCTCCATCTTCTTTGGATGTGATTAAAGCAGCCAATCACTTCAAGTTATTCCAGGTAAGTCATCTGAGCAGGCCTTTATATATCTGTGGAGATCAGATTATAATGATTCTCAGTTCTAGATGTTTCATTTTTCTAGTTATGCATTTGTTTATAAATTGTTTATGTGTTACTTGAAGTTTTCTAGTAACTTTTGAGTAAAAGTTACAATTGCTAAGTCTCTAGTTACGTGTTATGCACCATATCCTAATGCTTATTGACCACAATACCAGAGAGCCTCTCATGTGTACTCAGAAGCCAAGCGTGTATATAATTTCAAGAATGCCGTCTCATCGGATTCAAGGTTGGTGGTACTCCACACCGGAATGTCATATGGTTTTGCTTTTTATGTCTTGCTGCTCGAATCCTTAAGATAGTACCTTTTGGAATAAATAATTCTACATTGGTACCAACTCAAACACTCGAATGCAATTGGCTAAGATCATTTTGTGAGTATCCTCGTTTAATGTAAGAGTTACACATATGTTGGATGCTTTGGAGCTTTTCAAATCATGAAGCTTTTAACAAAATGATCTGGTTCAATTCTTATTTTGTTTTATTACTTACATGTCTCCCCATTTTGTTGTCATCAATTGGATAATTCCAGTTGTGGCATCTTGATGCAGGCTTTCGAACAATCTGAACATTAAATATTTTCCTTTTATTTTTAGGAAAAAAATGGCATTCAATTTGATTTTCACTAAGTAATGGTAATAGTTTTTACATCAGCATTAAAGCAACCCTCCCCCATGAGGCCATAACAAAGGGCATGGGTTCAATTCAACTCGTCACCCACCCTCCCCTTTATACAAATACATAACTCATAAAAATAAACTAAGAATATATTGTGCGTGGCTATGATATCAAATGATAATGTACTATACTACTATAATCTTGTAAATTTCAGCTCTACAATCAGGATTCATCTGTCAAACTCTTAAGAACTGTGATTCTGTTATTGCAGTGAAGAAGACAAGCTGAAAAAGCTTGGTGACCTTATGAATGAAAGCCACTATAGCTGCAGTGTGCTGTATGAATGCAGGTACATTCTGCATTTTTTCATGCATAAAAAAAGCCTTTAACATGAAATTGATCTCACTCGGGGAAGGCTCATTTACTATATAACAAGCAAGGCACTTTTGTATTACCTGAATGCAATTTGTTTTTCGGTTACATTCATACTGGTGACTTTGAATTCAATATGTACTTTAGTTGTCCGGAGTTGGAAGAACTTGTAAAGGTTTGTAGAGACAATGGTGCTTTTGGGGCAAGGCTCACTGGAGCTGGATGGGGTGGTTGTGCTGTAGCTCTAGTGAAAGAAAACATTGTCCCACAGTTTATCCTCAATTTGAAGGTAAGTACCTCGATTTCTAGTTGAAGATTTTACTCGAATAAATGCTGAAATCCTCAAGCCAAGGCAAATGGTTACCCTTGTGTTTCAGACAGCTTAACATGTTTATAATGTATTTTTTCTAGGAACAATTTTTTAAATCAAGGATTGACAAAGGAGTGATCAACAAAAATGATCTCGGTCTCTATGTATTCGCTTCTAAGCCTTCAAGCGGTGCTGCTATTTTCAAGTTTTAGATGTTTCAAACTTTGTGACTGGGTTGTAATTCATACTGTGGTTTACTCAGCTACATGGACTATTAGGTCAGTTGTATACTTGTATGACACATTTTGTGAGCCCATTGTTGCAAAATTGTCGGCAGTTACTTTACTAGAACAATATTTTTACTTCATTTAAATATTCAAACAAAGATGCAGCGAGCTTTATAACGCCGTGTTGTATTTTTTTAAACCCGGTACTAATAAACTAAGTCATCTTAATTAGTAATGGATGCAAAGGCAAAAGCACTTTTGGTTCATTGTACTTGAGTCTGTTTAAAGGAGATCAGAACTTTATTTCTATGTTTTCGTAATTGGTTGAGGAATTCCCTTTTTTTTTTGGGTACTTACCTATAAGGCTATAAGATGATTTATTTTATTAAATATTTGATGTGGTATAGGACCGACAACTTGAAACTTTTTTTATTGTATCATACTCCCTCAGTCCCTTTTGATTCTTAACACTTTCTATTTTGGGAAGTCCCAATAGATTGTTAACATTTCCTAAAATAGTAAGTTTTATCACTATTACACCCACTAGTTCACTTATTTTAACAATACTTTACACTATTACATCCACTACTTAACTTATTTTAACTATAAAATTATTATTACACCCACTACTTCATTTATTTTAACAATATTACATCCACTATCTTGATTTCCGTGCAAAAAGCAAACGTTAACATCCCATTGGAACGGAGGAAGTATTTAGCAAATTAAATCAAAATGACACGTAGTTAGGATTGTAGTAGTATGGGGCTACGGGCCTTGCTAGTTTTCCCTCCTTTATAGCATGCCATGAAACTGGTCCAAATTTGTTACTCCCTCCGTCTTTAAATAAGTTTCCCATTTGAGTTGGATATGTTTGCTAATGCACACTTTTGATCGTTAATATCTTTAATTTTGTACTAGCCTAAAACCCGTGTCATGCACGGTTTGATATATTTTAAATTTATTTTATGTTATAATTATGTTTTTACATAATCATTTTTTTATTGTTATTTTTTATAATTTGATATAAATTTAATTAATAACATACATGATTTAAAACTTATATTTAAAATATTTAAATTAAATATTTGTTGATCGGTTCAAACCTTGATTAGGTTGGTTACGAATCCAATTTGTATGGTACATTTACATTCATCCTATATGAGTTAAAACTTTTGTTGCCGACTACGTGGGGAGCAGAGGAGGACCTACTGTACATGGGATCTAATCAGTTTAAGATTATTACATAAGTATAATTATTAATAAATAAATCATATAATCTAAACTGTTAATTAAGATATAGACCCAACAAGGGTGTAAAACCAAACTACCCGCATTTCCATTCCATTTGCCCAAAATACATGTTTCCATTTCCGTCCGCCCTTTTTACCCACGGACCACGCATTCCCTTCATGCATAGAGGGGTATACGCATTTCGGGAATGCGTGGCCACAGACTACGCAAGAGCACAATGCGTGCCTTTTGGTAAATTCAAATCAGAGAACGTGAACAGTGACTTTGAATACGCATTCTGCAGATGCGTGGGTTGTGATACGCATCTTTTGAATGCGTATTCAAAGTAACTGTTCATCGTCCTCTTCCCCGTCGCCGGACGTCTTTTGCTCGATTATTTCAACCACTTCGTGTGCTCTCTACATGCATCGAACAATTGCGTACTATACACCAAACGACTCGTATTTGCATCCTCTACAACCCTATAATTCTCAATTTCAGTTTCTTTAGCCGAATTAAAAAGGCACAAAACGGAGGTTTTTTCCGATTTGAATTTCCGATCGTATTGTACACGCCCCTGCGGGGCCAAAACTCTACAAATGAATATGGAAAGATGTAGAGGAAGGCCTGGGCATCATTTTGATGTGCTCAGTTGTTGTAGAGGTGATCGGAATTTGCTGGACAAGAAGAGGCGATTTTCAGGCGATTTTTCGCCCGTCTGAGCTCCGTTCACGTTTTTGAAGAAATGACGTCATCCGACGTCAATACGCATGTTGGTCATGCGTGATTCGAGAAACGCATTCTGGAAATGCATATTCCAAGCGACGCATGAGCAACATGCGTACTCCGTGGGTATTTTGGGCGACTTCTTCCAGAAATGGGTATTTCGGGCAGCTTCCACAGAAATGTTGTGTAGTTTGGGCAATTTCTCATCCAACAATTAATATTAATATTAGTTTGACGGTAGTATTGACAACCAAATATCCAACTTATGCTTATTATATATAGGATATAAATATAAATTAATTTATGTTTTTAATAAAGTTTTATTCTTATAATTTTTTGTAAAAAAACAAAACTTTGCAAATGCATTATTTAATTATTTTAACTATTTGACTGGCACTAATTGTCTCGCTTTAGCTTTGCATTAGATGTTAATTATAATATAATATAATCTTTTATAATATATAATATAATCTTAATATAATCTTGACCGTTGTTTTAATTTAATATCATATCCATCCAATGGTGATTATTCATTTCGCGGTAGTATAGCCAACCAAATACCCACCATATGTTTATTATATATAGGATATAAATTAGTATTAAATATAAAAACTTCACTGTATTAAAGTATTCATAAATACGAATTCAACAAGATCACTTATGATTATATTTGGTCTTATATATTACTAGCATTTTGCCCGTACTTCGTACACGGCTTCGTATTTAATTTAAAACGACAATATCAAAAATTTTAAAAATTTGATTATTTTCTTAGAAAGAGCATTTATATAAATAATGAATTATTCAAAATATATTATATACAGCTATATAAGTATTTAATAAAATAGTGATATGGTAAAATTCATATAAAAGAGCATTCGAGCCATCCTCCTGCATAGAACCAATATATCCATCATAACAATCCTTGCGCCCTATCATCACATTTGGTTCCTTCTCCAACCAATCATCGCAGAGTTAAATTTTCATAATCTAGAGACACCAAAAGAATGAGATTAAGAAGCGGAATACGTCATAGGTAAATTATGAGCCCCGGTTTGCTTCAGCATAGTAGGATCAAATTGTTATCCTTTCCTGAATAGAAATATGTCAAAATTTTTATTTTCTCCAACAATACAGTGAGAAGGATAAGGATGCTCTAGTTTTCCAGGTTGATGAGAGTTAAGAAATGCAAGAACTGGCCATTTCTACTCAGAAAACACTCTTGCAAGCCTTTCTGACTCCTCTATCATGTGAGATATCTGGATTTTGGGTTCCCTTGGTGCCTAGCACACAAAAACATAGAGTTAAATTTACATTAAACCTTAGGTAGATATTATTTTATTTTACACATACTCCGTTATATTATGCTGTCATGCCTAATTATATGAGGTGTTATAAAACACTACTCACCATATATAACCCTTGAAATTGGTTCAAAATACTATACTTAAAATGATTTTCACAATTTTTTATTTTCTCCCTCGCTTTGACTATGTCTAATTATATAGTAAAATGTTAATCGACTCTCACATTTTATTATAAGAATAATTATTTTATTCAATGAGGAGAATTTAAATTATGATGTAAATAAAATATTGAGAACTCAAATCCGGAAAACTCACAATAAACTCAAAAACCAACTACAACCCGACCCGAATAAAAAAAAAGTAATAATTAAAGGCAATCAAAGCTGATAATTTGATAAAACTAATTTGGAAGCAAAACATAAATGTCCAACACTTAAATTTAAAGATTAAAATTTTTTTATAGTAATCTCTTCCTCAACCCAAGAAGATTACTTGTTCAATGGGGTATACACTACAAAGAAAACATGCTGGCTGGAGAAGTTTAGTTGCTTCTAAATTATATGATTGTAATTACTTACTGAATACAGAAAAGCCCTCACCTCTACTGAAACATCGCCAGTTATATGCCCGTCTAATGTTAATGTCTTATGTAATGATGCTGCAGCTGTTTGGAGTACATGGCTTTACTACCTCTCGTGGCCTAATTTGGTAGCTTCCAACCTCATAACTCCTAGTAAATATTGCAAGAAAGGATATTTATAGATCCGGGTGAGATCAGTCCTAGAATTAAGCAATATAAGAATTATCTGACAATATAACATGAAACTCAATAGTTGTCGCTGCTCCTTGTCAAGTTTCGATGTTGAAAGGATTTCAGCCATACTTACGACACCTGCTAGTGGAGATTTTATCTCATGTGACATAGTTGCAAGCATTTGTTTTGCTCGCATAGGTTCCTCTGCAGAAGAGTATAGATAGGCATACATGAATAACTTCTGCTCAGAGGCAACAGGCCTAACAAAAAAATAATTACATAGCTAGAGTTGACGAACCTGTAATATGAATTGATTTGTTAAGTTCCGTCTCCTTGGCCTTTTGCACTGCTATCTCCTGTCTAAGTTGTGCCATCTTCTCTGTTTTTCTAATCTATGATCACAAACATATTATGTCATGAGACAGGTGTAGGTGTTGCGCAATTATGCGATCCTATAGTAAAAGTAGCCTGGGATACTTTTGGGCTCAAAAGGCAGATGAAAATATATGCAAGAAAAGAAAATGACAAATGGATAAAACTTTTTTAATGAACCATCAATGATAAAAGTAATATGACCTGATCAGTAACATCCACTCCCATATAATTTACACCGATAGTCTCTCCGGCTTTGCTGAAAACAGGCTTTACATATATCAAAAATGTCTGCAAAATGCATGAATCTAATAAACATGATGGCTAAATCGATAAACTATAAACTTAGGGTGTGTTTGGGATTGCTGTTGCAGACAGCAATAACAGCTTATTTCTGAAAAGTAGCTGAAAAGGTGTTTGGTAAAATTTAAAAGCTGCTTTTCTGAAAAGTGCTTTTGGCCTAAAAGCTGCTTTTAGAGAAAGAAGGTCCCCCCATGCTTTTGAAAAAAAGCAGTTTTTTAGCTTTTGCGGAAAGCAGTAGCTGATTTCAACATCAAATCTCATAAAAAACATTATTTTTAATATATTTTTACATCAAAACATGCATATATCAAAAATATTACCAAACAGTCTTCAGCTTTTTATAACAGCACTTTTTTTACCAACACTTTTTCTAATAGCACAACATTTTTTAACAGCAATCCCAAACAGAGCCTTAGACTTACCAGCACCGAACTGCTATATTGCGCACAGTTTCGAGATGTAGCTGTTTTAATTGACCAAAAAATTATCTTCTTTTGAGTTACAACGATTTGTACTTTCTTTAAGTCCACAATCAAGGTACCAAGGAAGAACTGATGAAACCAAGGATGCAGAACCGTCATTTTTCCACCAGAAGGATATCCTTTTTGCCTTAGAATAACTACAGTAATTTAGCATTCAAACCTTTTATTTTAGTATTAAAGTCCACAATCTAGATGTTGTTTTCCAGTCATCATGTCTATGTACATCTAGTAATCTGGTAATTATGTCTAGGGGTATTCCATATGCCCAGAAGCAATTTTACGAATGGAAGATGGTTGCTTCTATAACAATTATGAAAAAATTAGTTGTTCATGCTCATGTTTTTAGAATCATTTGTTAACATTAAGATTTTTGCATGAGACAAACCACCAACCTAATAAGCATGTGTCTTGGACATTTTTTCTACCTTAATAAGATTAAGCATTAAGCAACCAGAACATAACATATCAGAGGTGAATAATTTGAACTTTAAAACCTTGGCAAGACTTGGCAGAACCTGATATTTGGCATATAATAATTTGAACAGATTTTTTCACTTTTTCATTATGTAAATCTCGAGATCTGATCAGATTATATAACAGATTTTTCATTATAATTCGATCAGATTTTTTCATTATATGCATAGGAAAATTATCTCTATTTCAATTAGGAATATAATTTCTATCCGGAGTACCTCTTTGATCCCCATCACCTTTTCAAAATAGCAGATTTACCAGAACTTTAGCAAACTGAAGACGTACTAGCTTTCATAGCATTTCTAGCAGCAAGTCTGAAATTATATCTAACATTTCTTCAGCATTCAGTTGAGAAAAAATTGTGCTTTATTAACATTCTTATCTGTACTGGAGATTGATTTATTCAGTTGAGCTTGCTTTATTCAGTTGAGCAAGTTAGATTATGTCTCAGAATAAGAATGCTGATTATCTTAGAGTACTTGCTACTTACAAAGAATCATTGGTAAACAGGAACTTGCTCCGATCCTTCTTCATCTGCAAAAAAACTTGTATTACCATAAAGAAATCTTAAAGACTACCTCTTTAACATGATATCTCTTTTGCTCAGGTTTATCAAATCACATAGAGCAGGTGTAATGGAAATATAGCAAATATATGTGGATTGCAAAATAATTTTTTTAACATTGACTTAAACACACATCAGGTGTAATGTTTCCACTCAAACAAAGACTACATCGTTTGTATTTTTAACTTCATAGGGCTACAACCTTTTTATTACACCCCAAAGCTTGAGCTCTTTTCTCTCTGTCTAACTATTACACAACTTCATAGCACAACTATTACATGCAATTATAAGGCCTTATTTATAGGTTTGACAAATATAACTTAACATCAGCGCATACACTACATTTATTATCATAGTCTACACTTTTGAATGTCAAATCTTCTGCAGGTGGCTGGTACAAAATTCTTTCTCAACCTAGCATGATTCATGGCTTCCATTTAAGAACAACTTCCTTCATTTTCTATGTACAGTTGCTGCCTCTATTACATTCAAGTGTATTTGTTTTACTTTAAAATGTTCATCTTATCCGGCCACAATGTTACCCACCAACTTTGACTATTCAAAAGCTGTAAATAGAATTTTGATAAGCCTTCCTTTAGCCTACTGTTTAGCGTTTAATTTATTTCACTTCACCACACATAACATATTTAAAAATTAATATACATCCAGCTGTGATCATTTGGTAATATCGAGAAAAATCAACATCTCATTCCAGAAGAGACAATCAATTTTACCACCTACTAAAAATTTACCTTGTGATACACTTGATGGGTCACGAAAGATCGTTTAACTCGAAAGAAAGTATAGACTTGCATTTGACTTAATCCTTCTATAGCTAAGTTAAAGTGCATTTATATGGTTGATAATATAAACCGCAACACAGATTGGGATTGAGTAGACCGTGTTACCTATGAGAGAGCTAGATTAATGCGACAAACTGTTAGCTCATTATCTATTAATGATATGGTCCTTACAGCCTGCAATAGAAATCACCTCCGATTTCACAATTAAGTTAAAACTGATTTGATATTAACATACCAAATGAAATGTGGACAGAAACACAAAAAGCCTTACATTTTTTCAGTTAACAAAGTAGTTGTTTCTAGCATAAACTTGAAATTAAACACGACTATCAATTAGAATATTAACTGGATTGCTAAATTTAATTGTTTATAGTACTCAACTTGAGATACCATTTCTTTCAGATTTGTAATAGAATTTTAGGCTTTATCCAACAGGTAATTTGAACTACCAACTAAAGGGAAATTTCTTACAACAGTACCACTACCTCCAAAGTTTTCTTTTATAACCACCGCAGTTGGCTAATGAAAGACCAAACAATATATATTTTATCAAGTGCTTTATAAAGTGAGAGTTTCATACCAGTTACACATACAAATTAAAACTTGGTGCCATTTTAATTGTAGTGGAGTTACATCAGAAATCTTAATCCTTCAAGCGCTAGAATCTCAACTAAATATTAGAAAAACCTTGTCTTCCCAAGTTGATGGAGTGCAGTGAAGAAACTTTTCTCTTCTTCATGTGTCAAAGCATCTCATGCATGCCTGTCTTTATTTTCTGTTGAATCAGAAACTTTAATGCAGGTCATATGTTCTAATTACACTAAAGTAATTAGCAATTTTACAACAAAAAGTAAGAAGCACATGAACTATATACACTTGTGTACATGAGAAGTCACATGTTCATACAAAGAAGAAGAAGAGGTTATACTTACAATAGAATTCCCATCGTCAAACAAATCTTCATTAGTATAGGGATTCATTCTGCAATTGAATCAAGCAGGTGACTCCATTGCATTTATGTCCAAATCAACAAAATTATTTCCATACAGATCCTATCTCTCCAAAACGTAGCCTGTTAAACAAATGTACCTATTCCCTTTTGTTTTTCCCATTCAACTTCTTCAGTAATCAAGTGAACTGTAGGTGTAAATAATGAGATATACATAAGTTTTTAAGATAATAACATACCAGACCATATCTATCAAAGACACTAATTTCGGGATGTCCTCCGATTGCAAGAACATGAGAACAATATGCGTTAGAAGTTATAAATGCATCTAATTTATTTTCCCGCATTATCTTCTCGTATCTGCTGTTAAGTTTCTTCAAATTCATTATATTTTTTACACATGTCTATAATTTATGACGAATAACCAACTACAATTTTAACGTGCTTCATGTTCTACTCTTTATCCCTTACAATTTCATAGTTGGGCACGACATATATCCGTGTGTATATTTAATTACTCGAAAATTTTATCACAATACTTTTAGTCTTAAGGATTCCTAATCGAAATATAATAATCATGTATCAAACCTGCAAACTCCCACTAACATAGCTGACTACTTTAGCTTGGTTGCTCGAGATTACTTTGAAGGACATTTTTCCACTGTTTAAGTCTTCCATAATTTCAAAGAGGCTTGGAGGATCTGTGGCGATGCTCTCTGTATCAAGATCAAGCTCAAAGTCCTGCTATTTAAAAAATTTGCAGCCTATAATCTAATATCTGAAATTGATTTGGCATATGACATAAAAGAAGAAAATACCATCTTTTGTGCAATCACAAACAATATTGTGAATACTGAAGTACTGACCTCAAGTTTGATAGCCAATTTTATAAGCTACCCAACCGGATGTACTATTACGCGCACAGAACATGGAGCTGCTCTTGACAACGAAAAAGTGAAATATGGCAATGTGAAAACAATCAAACTGCAAACAATCAAGTAAGCATATCCTATAAAAAAAAGTCAGAAAGCACAAATAAGAATACAATAAAGTGTTTGTTGATTTGATTTGCTCTTATTTTAGTAGTCAGTGAACATCAAAATAAGTGTAATGTGTGGTTGGGCACTTATATAACCACTGTTATTATAACATTATCTAAAAAGAAAGCATGGAGTCCGTTGTGCCCTGCTAGCCTCCGCCTACCACTCATCGTGCTTGCAGGTGCAGCAGATGTACTTACCGCCTCCTGCTTTGCCTACCAGAGGGTCTTGAGCCTCGTTGTGCTGCACAGCCCCTGCGGGGCCAGACAGGGTGAGAGAGATACGGAAGACACAGCCCCTGCGGGGCCAGACAGGGTGAGAGATATATGGAAGACTGACTCGAGTAAGTCACTAAACACTATCTTCATTCAAATCAAACTCAAGATTCCAAATACCCGATCAAAACTAAAATCTGAACTTGAATTTCGATTCCTTTTTAAACTGAAAATGATCAAAACTAAAATCACGAAAATTGGGGGAAAATAAAACAGATATAATACATACATATGGTCTAAATGTAGCTATATAATACAATAATAATCAAGTAATAAGCAAAGGGGTAACATATATTCCCCGGTGAAACTAACCAAGTTTGATCACATATCGAATAATAGTATAATATCCAACTACATACAACATCTAATATAAACCTACAAAAAAAAAGTCATGACATAATACATACAATTTTAATTAAGTAATTAGTATGAAGAGGCACAACAGAGGGAGGTTGAAATCAAAGCCCAATTAAATTACATAATATGAATGCACAAAATCGAGAGAGAGAGAGAGGGAGAGAGAGAGATATTGGTACCTTTATTCAGTTGTAGAGCCTGGGGCAGTGTAGAAAGGTCGAACTTGGAGATGAAGGGCCAGAAGCTGAATTGCCGACCAAGATAGGAGTGTAAAAAGGGTTAAAATATGGATATCCATTACCCGATCAAATAGTAAAAAGAATGTATTGATAAAAAAAAGTTTTCAATCCCGCAAGAAAGAGCGAATGATGGTCTCGTTCCCTCACCACACACTTAGCAGACACTATCAGTAGAGATAACTTTTAATCTCCCAGCATAAAAACTCAACCATCAAACATAACGGCAGTATAATAACTAAATACGTAAACAATTATACAAATATACACACATAGACCTCAACTTCCAAACCAGCAAAGAACTTAAATTCCATACACATTCATTCCGAAATTTAAATATCTAAGATGAATATTACTTTTAATTGATAAGTTACATAAAAAAACGTATACCTGAGATGCTGAAATAGCTAAGATGCGGAAACCGAATTCTGAAAGAAGGGGAGAAAGATAGTTTCATTGAATATATATAGACATCCATAAGGAAGTAATTGACTGCATAATTGATTGTATATGCAACATAAGGAAGTAATTGAGTGTATAATTGATTATATACGTAGATGATTGTTGAATATAATTTTGTCTAGTCGGAGAAGATATCGACAATATTGAAGGCTGCTAACCTTACTGTGGAGTCTTACTGGCCGAGTTTGTTCGCCAAGCTTGCCGAGAAGAGAAGTAATACCTCTCTATATTGTTTAAAACATGGATATTCATTAAAAGTAAAAAGACTAAAAATCTTATGTAAAAAAATTGAATAATATTGATTTCAAAGGGTAATTGGTGTAATTTGATTAAATCCTTTACTAAGCATCATTAAGAATATATTGATATTGATGCGTAAACTAATAATTTGTCTCATGTTATGAACAGTCCCGACATATTAAATGAGCAATTTAATATGAGACGAAGGGAATATCAAATTTATGTATTCGATCCTAATGTATCTTTGGTAGGGACCAATATCTGGACTCAGTAATTGTAACACAAAAGATTTGTCTAATCTAGAGATAAAAAAATTATTTAAAACCACGTGTAATTGTTGTACAAGTAACTATTTCTTGTAGAAGTTGAAAACGAATTGCTCTACATAAACAACATGAAATAAAACAATCCCTTTTAACATAATTCGAAACTAAAATAATCCTAAAGAGTCAAAAACTAGATTATGAGCTTGATTCTAATAATAAAATGGAATTACCCATTTGGTTTAGTGATTAATCTTGTGTTTCTGCGATCAAGGTTTCACTTTTTATTTCACATTTTCACCAAAAAGGCTAACATCCAACCAAACATAGGATTGCTTCAATAAACATAGGAGTATATCTTTAATGGTGAATGGTCACAAGCAAACGTGTTTTATCGCAATCATTTATCTCTGATCGATCCCGTTTTTTTTTTTTTTCTCTAGTAAAAGTCTAAACAAAATTGTAACTATATCACTTTGTGCTGATGAACTCGAAAATGCACCGTTAATTCAGCCAGACTCCTAACTCCCACTACATAATGACAATTGATAAGTCACTTTTTACTATTTGATTCATGTGAAATACGGATGTATCTGTCAACTCATTTGTGCGGGGACCTGTTTTCTCCTTCAGTTTCCTACTTTAAAATTATAGTACTAATAACCACGAAATTAAATTATTTAAAAATGCCTATTTTCCTTCATCTTTCTCATTTTTTTTTTGTAATTGCGCACCTACTCCATTGACATCCCTACTTTCATAACCTTTCGTGCTTCAAATTATAGTTTTTTGGAAGGTAAGATCCCTTACGTATCTATATCTGTATCTATACTATTATATAAATTCCGAAACATTAAAAGTTTTGGTACCAGTTTTTTGGTACCTGTTTTTTGGTACTTCGTGAATTTACTTATTTACCTTCATTATAAAGAAAAATAAATACTCCTATGATAAATAATAACATAATATAATTAATGGTAATTAGTCGATTTCCTTTTTCGTTGAAGATATTACCTTTTATAAACATTAAATACATCAATTGTATCATAACTTCCGATCATTAATATTTCCTTTCGAATTAAAATTCGTTACCCTTTCTTGACAAAAACAAAAAAAACACGTTACCTTTTTAATTTAAAACAAATCTTACAATCATTAATATATGCCCGAAAATATCATACCATAATTTTCAATAAAAATATAGCACTTGAAATAAATAATAACATAATATAATTAACGGTAATTAGTCGATTGCCTTTTTCACACCTGAAATAAATAGTAACATAATATAATTAATGGTAATTAGTCGATTGCCTTTTTCACATTTATTTTAGTTGAAGATATTACCTTTTATAAACACCTAAAAAGATCAATCGTTTCATATCTTTCAATCATTAATATTTCCTTTCTAATTAAAACACGTTACCTTTCGAATTAAAACACATATATTTTTAATTTAAAACAAATCTTACAATCATTACTATAACAGAAAAAATCACACCATGAAAAATATAACACCTAAAATAAATAAAAAAAAATAATATAATTAATGGTAATTAGTCGATTGCCTTTTTTACGTTTACTTTTATTTGAAGATCTTACCTTTTATAAACACCTAAGAAGATCAATCATGTCATGTTTTCCAATCATTAATATTTCCTTTCTAATTAAAACACATTACCTTTTTTATTTAAAACTAATCTTACAATCATTAATATATACTCAAAAATATCACACCAAATTTTCCAATTATTAATATATTAAATTATATTAAATTAAAATTAGAAAAATTATTAAAAAATAATTATTATATAAAAACATAATTTTGATATTAAATATTATTTATAACATAATAAAAGAAAACCGTGCATCACACGGGTATTGAAAGTTTGTCAATTCAATTTTCAACACGGTCATCCTAATTATTAAAATAAATAATAAAATAAATTTATAACATAATAAAAAAAACCTACATCGCACGGGCATTGAAAGTTTGTCAATTCGGTTTTTAACACGGTCATCCTAATTATTAAGATAAATAATAAAATAATATAATTAATGATAATATGCCGATTGCCTTTTTAAATTAAAAAACAATTACTTTTAATTGATGATATTACCTTTTACAAACACCTAAAATATCATATCTTTCGATCAATAATATTTTTTTCTAATTAAAACATGTTAACTTTTAATTTAAAACAAAATCTTTCATTAATTAATATATATTGTATACAACAAATGATGATCATTAGACTTTTAGTAAAAAATCGGAACAGTTAGATCTAATGATTAGATATATTATACGAATAAATTAATTTAGTAATATTCCAAGTTCGAATTCCGTCAACCACATATTTATTTTAAAATTGTATAATATAAGTTTTAAATCATGCATATCATTAATTAAACTTATATTAAATTTTAAAATTAAAATACAATATTGAAAATAATGATAAGATAAAAAAATAATTTAAAATAAAATTAATTATATGTCAAAAGAAATTCGTGCATCGCACGGGTTACAAGCTAGTATTATAAATTAGTGGATAACTCATATCTTAGGTTTCGTATCCATATTTAGATTTGGATTAAATTTTTAACTCTATTTAGATCATGGATTATCCATATTTTTGGTTGGATATCCAATTTTGATTTGTAAAAGATCCATATGACTATTTGACCCATTTTTGATTTTAGAAAGTTTATATATCAAATTTGAATATCATTAATGCAATATATATTATCTATGGTAAGTTTATTAATATAGATTTGAATTAATCTTTAAATTTTGGTAACTTAATTAATGTAAATGATCTCATAGCATATATAATAAATATAATA
The DNA here is from genome assembly GCA_037693485.1 of Kitagawia praeruptora. Classification (NCBI taxonomy): domain Eukaryota; kingdom Viridiplantae; phylum Streptophyta; class Magnoliopsida; order Apiales; family Apiaceae; genus Kitagawia; species Kitagawia praeruptora. Next base: position 41,895,894 of record CM075347.1, read on the forward strand.
AAATATTATAAATTTAAATAATCTCATAACATATATAACAAATATAATAAAATATATACTTTAAGGTAACTTTGAAATAAATTTATTACAATATATAAAGAAATGCACTTATTGTATTAATTTTATTTTTTTCACAATTAAATTATTCAATTTTTAAATATTAAATTATATAATTTATTATAATTATTAATTAATTTTTAAAATAACCGTATGCATAGCACAAGCTATAACCTAATTTTTAATAAAATTTGAAACTCATTTTTCATAGACAAGCAAAAGAACACCATCAAATTAAAAGGTAATTATTGAATTATTTTTCTTTTATCATATTATTATGACAAGATGTACAAGCCATGTGATGCGTTTTTTATTTTACTAACTTTTTACTATGAAATTGATATATAACATATAATATTTTAAAAACGAAGAAGCTATGTAAAGAGCACATAATGTTTAACAAAAAATTTATAATTAATTTTAGTTACACCCATATACGCCAACTAAAAAAACAGGAGCACATGTATATCGTTTGTAAAGATCGTTGTTGTCGTCACCGGCGTTTACCTAACTAGGTCCCATAATTCTTGGAATCATTGTAAAATTTATTTTATATACACATATATATATTTTTTGGAAAATCAAATCATTTGTCTTCTAACCTTTTCTTCATGTTTGGAGTTTGGACTACGGTCCAAGTTTAAATTAAACAACCAAAATATAATGAAAATTAGAATATTTATTTCTTGAAAAGTTGATAAGTTAAATCAGCAGTATTTGGTTCTTTTTACTTGGTTTTCTTACAATATAAAAAGTTGCCGACTGCCGAGGTGGCTACGGGATTTAAAAGAAGGTCCGGGTCCTTGACAATTGTTTGTCGAGCACCGGTTATTTAACAATCGGTTCCACAGTCGTTGAATCGTTGATCCAACGGTTGAGAGTAAAAAAAATTATTGTTCGCTATAATTTTCTGCGAATAGGCAGATTGCCTATCCGCAGAAAAAAAATATTTATTGTCCGCTATAATTTTCCGCGGATAGGCCAATCTGCAGAAAATTATAGCGGACAGTAAATTTTTTTTATAATTCAGGGGGGTCGTTAGATCAACGATCCAACGGTTTAGAAACCGATTGTTATATAACCGGTACCTGACAAACGATTGTGAGGACCAAAAACCCTTAAAAGAAAGATACTCCGTACAAGTTATGTTCGATTTTATTTCTTGTATGTTATATCTCCAAATGTTAAAATATAAGCAAATAATTTAATTATTTATTTAAATTTTAAAATTTTCACATTTTCAATAATCATAATAATATATTATATATCTTATAACCCGTGTAACACAAGGTTCCTTTTTTAATATTTATAATTATATTATTTTTTTAATATGTATATATTATTAATTTACATATCAAATTATTGTTAAAAAATTGATAAATATAAGATTTTACACGTTTAATTTATTTGTATTATAGCTTAAATTTTTAAAATTTGATTTGGAAGATTTCACAATCCACATGTAATTAACAAAATAATCTTTAATTTAGTGATGGTTTAATAATTACTTTCCAATTAAAACTATGCAGAAACAAAACATAGAAGAAATTGTCGATTTTTTACGTTAAAAATTCTATTCGATTTACAAAATCTACTTATATTTCGTTTTGATTATCAAAATACCCTTTTTATTATTTGAAGATAGTACTAACAACACAATACAGTTTTAAGTTTTAATAATAAATGTAGGAGTGATTTTGTCCAAAATACTCCTTCCGTTCTTTTTTATTAGTCATTTTAGGTTGTTCTTAAAATGACTAATAAATAAGAAAAGTTAGATCATATATTAAATAGATGAAAAATGATAGATATAGCGAAAAAAATATTTTGCTTTTTAAAATGGAAACTAAAAAATATATTTATACTGAAAGACGGAAAATTGTATGTCAATGGTTTAAATCACATGTAATTTGGTTTTCTACATTGAATAAGATTATCAATGTAGGTCTTATACACTGAATATGATAAATGTAAAAATTCATAATTATATTTTCTACTGAGATTTTGAGTGTTTATATTCCGATAATAATTGTTAAATCACCAATAAATTAAATATAATTTTATGACCTTCGTATGGGTTATAAAATCATCCAAATCTAATTTGTAGATCTTGAGAAAAAGCCCAAATAGTTAATATGATCTTTTTTTTAATATTAATAAAAAAATAAATAAAATTTAATTGTACCTTTTTTTAATTATCATTTTCATAGTATAATTTTCTTTTTTAAAATTCAATTCTATTACAACCTTTTTAAATTATATCCTTTTTAGATTATAATTTGTTTAGGTGGATAATCTTTTGAACTTCAAGTTCACATTGATTTGTGCGAGGATCATGATAAGACAGAGATGCTGCATTCCACAAAATTTCTTGTCTTTCTTTTTCAAATTTTGACTTATCTCCCCCTAATGCAGGAAAAATTGTCTCATCAAACTGACAATCAGCAAATCATGCTTTAAATAAATCACCAGTAATGGGCTCCAAATTTTTTATAATTGAGGGAGAGTCAAACCCAACGTATACCCCTAATCTTCTTTGGGGTCCCATTTTTGTTCGTTGGGGAGGAGATATTGGAACATATACCGCACACCCAAAAGTTCTTAAATGAGATATATTTGGTTCGTGACCATTCACAAGCTGCAATGGGGAGTACTTATGATAGGCCGTTGGCCTTAATCGAATTAGCGATGCAGCATGCAGGATTGCATGTCCCCAAGCAGAATTTGGCAAATTTATTTTCATAAGTAAAGGTCTAGTAATTAATTGTAGCCTTTTAATTAACGATTCTGCTAGACCATTTTGAGTGTGCGAGTGAGCAACAAAATGTTCAACCATAATCCCAATCGACATACAATAATCATTAAAAGTTTGGGATGTAAATTCTGCTGCATTATCCACTCGAATATTCTTAATTGTATGGTCTGGGAACTGTGTCCTCAGCCGAATAATTTGAGCAAGGAGTCTTGCAAAAGCGACATTACGAGTGGACAATAAACTAACATGCGACCAACGTGTCGATGCATCTATAAGTATCATAAAGTACTGAAATGGTCCACTTGACGGTGTAATAGGACCACATATATCTCCTTGAATTCGCTCCAAAAAGGATGGACATTCAATTGCTACTTTCACATGCGATGGTTTTGTTATTAGTTTTCCTTGAAAGCAAGCAACACAAGAAAAATCTTTGGCCAATGGAACAATTTTGTTCTTTAAAGGATGTCCATTTGAATTTTCAATAATTCTTCGCATCATTGTTGAACCCGGATGGCCTAAGCGATCATGCCACATAAGAAAATTTCCCGGGTCAGATAATTTTTGCCTCATTAACATGTGTGTCTCTACTGGATTAATAAAGGTATAATGTAATCCAGATTTATATGATGGGAGTTTTTCTATTATTTGCTTCCTCCCAGAGACTATAGACGTGATATATAGATATTCATCGTCATTTTCATTTGTTGTCTCAATATGATAGCCATTGTAGCGTATATCTTTGAAACTCAAAAGGTTTCTTTTTGATCGGGTAGAGAACATGGCATTTTCAATAAATAAATGTGTACCATTAGGTAACACTATACTTGCTCTTCCGGAACCTTCAATAATATCTGATGCACCCGATATTGTATTCACATTAGCTTTAGCTAATATGAGATGCAAAAAATATTCTTTATTTTTCAAAATTGTATGTGTCGTTGCACTATCTACCAGACAAAATGATTCCTCATATTTCATAGCACATAATGAGAGATTACTGGCCATATTTCTAAAATAAAGATATAAATGAAAATTAGAAAAATAATAATCAAAACACCTCATTCACGATAAAAGAGAATCACATAGAATGCATAAAGTAAAGCCAATCATTTTAGAGTTCAGATAGAAAAATTAAATTTTTAATAAACAAATCAAAGCTTTGTCATATGGTTTAATTATTGTCACCACCAGATTTAGCCATCTCTTCATCCTCGTTCATGACATTGCTGTTGCAGGAGCATGTTATTTGTATGGACCAAAATTTTCCATTATATCTTTATCGGTGATATCCTCGCCACATAATTTCAATTGAGATATAATTTTAAACATGACGGAGCTATACTCGCTCACACTTTTATAATCTTGCAATCGCAAGTGCAACCAATTATATCGAATTTTAGGGAGTATCACCATTTTTTTTTAGATCCTTCCAAAGAGTTGATGGATATTTAATAGTTAAGTATTCATTTTCCAATCCTTCATCAAGGTGATGGTGGAGTAATATCATAGCCTTTGCCTTATGTCGGAGGTTTTATTTCCCTCTTATATGGTGTCACCAAGACCCATAGCACTCAAATGAATTTTAATATCCAAAAATCACGTTAAATAATTTTTTCGCTGACATCAAATACGTTGAATTTAAATATTATAAGATTTGACATCTAAAATAGAACATGATATAAGTTAATCTCCGAGAACAAAAGAAACACAAAAATGAGATTAATTATACATGTGCATCATTACCACAACAAGCGATTATAATTTATCGAGATAATTAAATCACATGAATTTGAGGAAAGTAGATCGACCAGCATTTGTTATAATTTATAAAACAAATAGCTTTGCAGAATGACACTCAATTTTTAATATATATTTTAAGCACATAGTTAGACACACAACACATAAAATAGTTCATTTCAGATTTACAGGTACAAAGTGCTAGAAATTATCAACTGAATTTCGATTCTAAACAATTTATTCAATAAGACATGAAAAATAGACAAGGTGCATGTCCTCACCTTAAAGAGGGAATTTGCTCTGATACCACTGTTAGCATATAGCAGAAGTAATTTTATTTGAAACTGAAGAAGGAAAATACATCAATGTTACTAATCTAAGACTGCCTAAACATATAGGCTTACATTAACAGACTCGTATATAACAGGAACTAGTAACTGACCTTATTTTGACTAATTTTAACGAAAACTAAAACCTGGTAAACATATCTAATCTGCTATTATTTAGGAACAAATACCAGCATTGACTAATTCAATAAGTCAGGGTAAAATCTCACAAGCATCTAACAATATTTACATCAGTTGCAAATTTGAACATTCTAAGCACAGTACAATTTCACATCAACACTAGTTAAAAGTAATTATAGTGTAGTGGAAAATAACCAATCTTTTAGTGTAATTAAAATTCTTAAGCATGCACATCAAAAATTGTCATTTTCGGCCCATTAGCATTTTTATTTTTAAATAAAATTGACTACGATCTTATTTAAATACAAGCAAGACAAGAAAGACAACAAAAATATACAAAAGAAATCACCAAGTACGCTATGAATATTTGTTAACACAAATTTCATGTGATGTTAAATTGACAAAAATTAAATAAAGATAATTACTAACATTAATATGTGGAGGAAGATGTAAAATAGAACAGTGATACAGACAAGATTAAACATGTGCTAGCTTACACATAATATAATCAGTTTGAACATCATGACTAGTAATTATAATAACATAATAACATGTCAGGAGGGAAAATAGACCAAAAGCATCACAATTAGCATAACTAATATTGACATGCAGAACCTATATATTGACAGAATGCATGTATTTTATCTAACTGATCATTCATTATTTGTACAAAGTGGCAAACTAACCAAAATTACTTTAAGAAGCAAACTTAAAATATAACCAGACATACATATCCATAATACATAGACTAGGTTTAGCATAGCATGTACTACTTACCAAATTAAAAGGAAGTGACAAGGAGATTTTGGTTTACTTTTTACCGAGAATATTGTAGTTTTTTCACACCAAGAAAGTTGATGATCAGGGCGCCGATTTCTACAAATTTGAGAACTAATAAAGCATCGTGCTGATAACGTGTTACAAATATAATAGTATATAAGCTTAAAAAGAATTAGAGAGAAGATTTCATTTCAATATATGTCATATGTTAGTTACAGAGGCATGCCTGTATACATCTAATAACAAGCTTAATTGTTTGTAATGCTTTGCATTACTTACATGACCTCTTAACTGAGGGAACCTCTAGTTGTAGAGTTTCTGTTTGTATTGTACTTGCAGTAGGCATCAAATCCTAGTTGTGTAACCGTACTTATAGAGTCTAGAATAATGCTTGAAAGAAGTTCCAAGGTTCATGCCTCAAGCAAGAAGATAAAGACTGTCAAATAATCACAGTTGGGATTTGAAGAAATGAAGAATTTGCCTAAGTATTGAAAGAGTTTGTCCTAGAATCCAATCATGTATGATGATTTAGGAAGAACTTTCTTGTACTCTTATTTGATTTCATTAACATTAATAAAAGACTTATTTGTTTTTATTACGGGCTTTATCTATTTAAAGTGTCTTAAATAAGATGTTCCATAGTTTAGAGTAAAGCTTCTAGAATTATAATGCGATTGTAATAGTGAGATCTAGAAGATGATAACTCTGGACTTAAACAGTTCCCGATCAAAGGATAACTAATCGGAAGTTAGTAAATCCGCAAAGATTGGTACATACTAGGCTTGCTCCTTTTAGGAGGATGTCTGTTCTCATAGGCATTTGTGTGGTGACACTATAGCTAGTATGTAGGTGCTTATTAAGGAATAAGTTCACTGAACATGACTCGATAAGTTGAACAACTAATGGAGTTTACTCACGTGTCGATAGTTGTTCACTAAGTGATAGTTGTACAAGTGTCCTTAGACTTGAGATCGTTAGAGTAATCTTGTATATAATGAACTGTGCTTTGGTTTAGTCCTTAGTCTCAAGGACATCCATTAGGTCTATTCTGGGCATAGGGATTTGTGTATGGAGATAGTTAACGGTCAATAAAGGATCTACCCCTTCTAGTAAAGAAGAGAATATCCTATGCTATTCTTATGATGCTAGTTCCGGAATCTCTGGCCAGAGTGTATGAAATTAGAAAGGAGTTTCTAATTTGCATTAATATGAACTTTGCATTATGAATAAGAAATCATATGATTAAATTTGATAGGCTTGACACGAGATCCATGCCTTGTATTTAATCGGGATATTGTAGGGTAGAAGGAATTGATTGTACGGTAACTAGTCACTGACAGGTTCTTGGTATTCTAAGCAGTGAATTCATATTATCCGGATAGTCGCGATATGTTGAGAAGCATCACTCACGATGTAGAATAAATATAATTAATCAGTTAATTATATTTAATGAATTTTAGAATTCATATAAATAATAAATAAAAAGTTTATTATTATTTATTTCTACTACCGGCTTAATATTGAACCTACAGGGTCACACCATAAAAAGATTAATTTATTGATGAAGGTATTTTGAGAGAGCAAGTTGTTTTAATAATGATTAAAATTGTTTTAATTATTATTTAACATTTTATAAGATAAAGTGTAGGATTTATATATTAATATATAATCTATCTATATATATTATAATGCCTGGAGATCGGAAAGTTACCAGAAACGTTTAAGGTATTTTTCTTGAATTCTCATTTTTTTGAATTTTTAGTAAATTTTTTTCTTGCATTAATTAGTAGTTTAATGACATTTTAATAATCATTAATTACCCTTATTATATATATATATATATATATATATATATTATATATTAAATTTACTTCATATTATTTATATATATAAAAGATCGAAAAACTTTATTTGAGCATTGTAATTATTATTCCAAAAAACAAATTTAACTATATGTGGCCAAAAAAAATTTAACTTGTATATATATAATTAAGATTATTTTTATGTAAATTAACTATTTAATATTGTTCACATTGCATCATTTTTAGTTGTGTCGAAATGTTATACACATGTTGTTTCATTTTAACGTGTCAAAATAAATTAATATTCTAATTATATAAATTTGTATACTATTACTGAGCAAGTATATTATGAGAGGGGTGTCGGCTTTAAAAGCGTTATATAATTATAATTAATAGTGTAATTGCTATTTCTTATGTTTATCTCCGTCCCTTCGAATTCTTTACGTTTGTGGACCAGTTTTCGGTACGGATTTTAAGGATAGTTCTATAACTTATTTTTGATATTTTTTTTTTGTATAAAAATAGAACAATCCTATTTTTATACAGAAAAAGAAAATATCAAAAATAATTTATAGAATAATCCTTAAAATGCACCTTAAAATGCGTGTCAGACACGCACTTTTTTATGTAAAGAAATGGGTGTGACAGAGGGAATTATAATATTTTTAAGATTATTAAAATTCTTGATATATAATGAGAGTATTATTCCAATAATTCATACAAACTGTTTTAAATCACTTTTTTTTAGAATTTTTTTAAAATACCTATTAATTTTTATGTTAATTTATCTATTTTCAGTAGCTAAAAATAAAATTTTATTACCCGCGCAAAGCGTGGCTAAAACAAGTTATTTTATATCTATATATCTATATCTATATATATTATAATGCCTGGAGATCAGAAACGCACTAGAAAAGTTTACGATATTTTTCTTGAATTCTCATTTTTTTGAATTTTTATTAAAAAAAATTCTTGCATTAAGTAGTAGTTTAATGGCATCTTAATGACATTTTAATAATCATTAATTACCCTTATTATATATATATATATATTTATATATATATATATATATATATTATGAGTCTTGCTCCATTGAGAATCATCTTATTATGAGAAGTATGAGAACCCACGTCATGATGATGTCATAAATATAATTTTTTTTAAAAAAAAAATTTTGAAAAAAAAAAATTTTCAAAAAAAAAAAAATTGGAAAAAAAATCTGGGAAAAAATTCTGGCATCATGCTGACGTCATACTGGTGATTTTTTACAAAATCTGGTGATTTTTTTACAAATTTGGTGATTTTTTACGAAATCTGGTGATTTTCCAAATTTTGTAAAATATCACCAGAATTCAACAAAAATTACCAGATTTTTTAAAAAATCACCAAGATGACGTCAGCATGACGTCAGAATTTTTTCCCCAGATTTAAAAAAAAATTAATATTTTTTTTAAATATTTATGACATCATGATGACGTCATCAGGGGTGGGGTTAGTGTGTGTGAGGATGTAGGTTATTAGTGTGGGTGCCCCTAGCGGGGCCATTAGATTAGATTAAAATGAAGGGATGAGATTAGATCTCATATCTCACCAAAACAAAAGATTCTCACTTGAGCAAAAACCTATATATTATATATTAAATTTACTTCATATTATTTATATATATAAAAGATCGACAAACTTTATTTGAGCATTATAATTATTATTCCAATAAAAAAATGTAACTATATGTGGCCAAATTTTTTTTTAACTTGTATATATATAATTAAGATTATTTTTATGTAAATTAACTATTTAATATTGTTCACATTGCATCATTTTTAGTTGTGTCGAAATGTTATACACATGTTGTTTCATTATAACGTGTCAAAATAAATTAATATTCTAATTATATAAATTTGTATACTATTACTGAGCAAGTATATTATGATAGGGGTGTCGGCTTTAAAAGCGTTGTATAATTATAATTAATAGTGTAATTGCTATTTTTTATGTTTATCTCCGTCCCTTCGAATTCTTTACGTTTGTGGACCAGTTTTCGATACGGATTTTAAGGTGCATTTTAAGGATAGTTCTATAACTTATTTTTGATATTTTCTTTTTTTTTTGTATAAAAATAGGACAATCCTATTTTTATACAGAAAAAGAAAATATCAAAAATAATTTATAGAACAATCCTTAAAATGCGTGTCAGACACACACTTTTTTATGTAAAGAAATGGGTGGGACAGAGGGAGTAATATTTTTAAGATTATTAAAATTCTTGATATATAATGAGAGTATTATTCCAATAATTCATACAAACTGTTTTAAATCACTTTTTTAGAATTATTTTAAAATACCTATTAATTTTTATGTTAATTTATCTATTTTCAATAGCTAAAAATAAAATTTTATTACCCGCGCAAAGCACGGCTAAAACAAGTTATTTTTGGTTAATACTATCTATCTATATATCTATATATATTATAATGCCTGAATATCGGAAATGCATCAAAAGAATTCAAGGTATTTTTCTTCAATTTTCTTTTTTTTAATTTTTTTATTAAAATTATTTTCTTGCATTAAATAGCTGTTAATGATATTTTAATTAGTCATTAATTACACATGTTAAACATATATTAAATTTACTCTATTTAATTTGTTTAAAATTAGCAAATTTTATTTGAACATTATAGTTTTTATTTCAATATTAAATATTAATTATATATAGTTAAGTTTATTTTTAGGTAAAATGATAACTAAAAATTGTTTATATCCCTATTCAAGATAACTACTGTACTTTTTTTTCAGATGATTGTGGATCATGGATCGATTTTAACTTCTCAAACAATTTTTATTATCAATAATTATGAAAGTCGTAATAAATTATGGAAGTATAAGATCTTTACTTAATATCTAGAATTTGTATTCAGACAACATATACAAATTTTTAATTTTGCACATGAAAAAATTACACATGGATTATGATCAATCGATTAAATTTAACAAACTCAGCCATTTTATCGGAATATAAAATTGATAAAAAAGCTATACACCCATTGTTTCATTATATTGTGTCGAAATAAATTAATATTTTAATTAAATAAATTTTTACACTATTATTGATATGTACATTATGAGAGGGGTGTCGGCTTAAAAAAAACGTTATTAACCTTAACTTCTCAAGCAATCTTTTTTATCAATAATTGTGGAAGTTGTAATAAATTATGGAAGTACACAGTTTTGTACTTAATATATAAAATTTGTATACAAATAATATAGACAGATTTTTACTTTTGAACATGAATAAATTACACATGAGTCATGACCAAACTAATTAAACTAAACAAACCCAACCATTTTATCGTAAATCGATAAAAAATTTATACACCCATTGTTTCATTATATTGTGTCAAAATAAAAATAATATCCTAATTAAATAAATTCTTACATTATTATCGAACATGTATATTGCGAGATGGGCGTCGGCTTTAGGAAACACTATTAAGTTATATTCAATATTTGTAAATTTTGATCGTAAAGATTACATTCGTATTGTATTTTTTATTTTTATATGTTTGTGATATTTTTAAGATTATCCCTACTTTAGATATATAATGAGAGTATTTTTCCAACTAATAATTCATGTAAATTGTGTTTAATTCAATTTTTTTAGGGAAATTCATAAGAGATCAATCAATTTTTAAAAATAATAGAAATTAATTTATCTATTTTACATACTTTAAAGTAAAAATTTATAAATCGCGCGAAGCGCGGATAAATTATAATAGCAGGAGATCGAAAAGGCTTTCACTCTGAAACTTCAAAATATCTTTCTAAATTTTTCACATTTTTGTTTTTTTATTAAATAATTCCTTGCATTTAATATGATTATAATTAGTCATTAATACCTATTAAAGTTATATTAAATATACTTTATTTTATACTTAAAAACAAAAGTTTAGCCAATAATTATTATAATTATCTAAATGAAATATTTAAATTATTATTATTTGTTTATTAGAACATTTTAATTATTATATTAATACAAAATATTAATTATCCATATAAAAGTACAATTATTTCAAATTAAAATAATAAAATAGAATTATTTATATAGTTCATTTCTAATACTTATTCAAAATCACTAAAAAAAAATCGGCAATAATAAATAAACGATTTTAACTTTTCGATAAATTCGTAATCAGTGACTGTGAGAATCATGATAAGTTACGGAAGTATATAAATTTTCCAATTAAAATCTACAATTAAAAATACAAGTAATATTATATAATTTACTTTTACACATGAACAAAATTACACATGGGATGTGATCAACTTGATTAAATTGAACCAATCCAACCTTTTTCTTTACTGATTAAATTAATAAAAAAGTTATACATCCGTTGTTTCAATATATTATGTTGGAATAAATTAATATTCTAACTAAACGCATTCTTATACTATTATTAATCAATTAATCGCGCATGTATGTTTTGAGATGGGTGTCGGCTTTGAATAACATTTTATTTAATATTTATAAATTTTAATTACAAAAATTATGTTGACACTGTAATTTGGTAGGAAAAAAAATAAGAGGCCTTTATGTAGTTGTTAAAGTTGATAATATGTTGATAATATGAAGCGCATTTGAATTCTATTTTGTTTGTCATACAACCAAATTTATCGACAAGTTAAGTTAATCATACTTTTAATCACATTTACATTTTGCTTCGTTTTTCCGTCATACAAATAAATTATCAACAAACTAAGCAATCACGTCTTTCATAATGGCATCGACAACAAAAATATTTCAAAAGTGTTACTTTTACTTAACTATTGTCAAACTTTACAAATATTTATCAATTGAATTTCAAAAGCATTTTTTATGCAACAAAATATATGTCATCAATATTTTCTAAAATATTATTATTAACACTTAAGAGTTTAACTAAAACATGTTTTTGTTTCTGCTAATTCTTTTCTCTATTTAATTACATTTACACAAGTTTCAATTTATTATATAAACTTTCAAATATTAAACTCAACGAATAATAACGTTATATATATCATTTTTAAAAATATTTTCGTGTCGCGCGTAGCGCGGCTTTATTACCTAGTGATATATTAATTATGAAAACCCTACATGAGCCCTATAAATAGAATGAGATGAGAATGAGTTTACACACTTTTGGTTTTTGCGAAAAACCTAGTTGCCTCCCTCATCTTCTTCATCTCTCTCTCTCTCTCAAACCTCCATTTTTATAAAAGCTTAGTTTTATAAAAAGCTTCATCGAAGATTATTCTTGGTGGATACCGGTAGAGTGCTTCACACTCTGAGAAGCAACTGCTAGCAACCATAGATTATAAAGCTTCGATTTTTCAAGGTAAGGTTTCGATTCCTCCGCTATTTCTGTTTTATATGATTTTCTATATGTGCGATATATGGTTTTTACGGAAATAATTGTTATACCACGCTTCCGCTCGTCCGTAAATTCCTTCAATGGTATCAGAGCTAGGTTCTTGCATATAGAGATTCATATAAAAATTTCAGATTTTTTTATGCATGTATGGATTTATTATGATTTTTGCAAGTTTATTTAGATTTAATTATGAATTAATTTGAAATAATACTTGCATGAGATTTTGACCACTGATCTGGATTCTACAAGTGTTGTGGATCATCTAGGTATTTTTTTCATAATTTTGTGATGTGTAGATTATTTGTTATGAATTTTAAAAAATTATTTTGATTAAAATTCATAAAATAATCATGCATGTGAATAATATGAAATTAAAATTTGCACTAGGACCCTGGTTGGCCTTGTAATTGATGTTGCTGTTTGATTTCAGAAATCAAATTATTTTGATTTTTATTAATTTATTAATTAATTGTTAATTAATTTATTAATAATAATAAAAAAATTATAATAGTTATTATTATTATTAAAGTGGCGTAGTAATGGTTTGGTCAGTTTTTTTGTTTTGAACATTAAAGTGCAACAGGTACAAATTGTAGAGTACAACGGTCGGCTGTGAGAAAATAAAACAAAAAAATAAAAACAAAACTGCTGCAGTTGTACTGGCGCGTGGCGCGCAAGGTCGGGGAAGGGGGTCGCGCATTGTTTGAATGCGTGACATACTGATGCGCAGGGAGAAATTGTGTTACACAATTTAATAGCTTTAAATTGTTGTAAGGCATTCCCTTAATGCGTTACAGTCCTTCTGTCCACATTAAATTTGATTTTTTGGGAGTTTCGTAACTCCGTTTTGGGCGTGCAATATATTGTTGGATTCGTATTTCCGAGACGGATCTAATGGAGTGGTCAAATATTTTTTATATAATTTTTTTGAAATATTTATATTACCGGAAGTGTTTTAAAGCATGTTTTAATTGTTTTAAATTGCTTTTAAATGCTATAATAAATCCATACATCATTATATCAATGTGTGACATGATATTGCTTGCATGCCTACTTGTTTATTTATTTTTATATATGAGATATATGCCTATGTTTACCATGCGATGATAGATTTAGGTGAACTTAAATCAAAATAAGGCGTACGCTAGAAAATCTAGAAATAGGAATCGTTTCTTGCCTTAATAATAATATTATGAATACAATCATGAGATTTTTGTGTTTTTGAAACACGTAATTAAATATGAATTTTCAATATTGAGAGAAAGGATGATTCTGTCAAAAACAGATTTTGATCTGTAAGAAAGGGGTATTAAGTGACGCCTCTTGACAATGCTCCCCCCGATCTGGGAATCATCTTATTATCGATTATTGATTTGAAATATTTAATTGAAGAAAAGAATCTCTTTATAATATGATTATGATTGTTAAATAATATTAGTTAATTAATAATGGCTGATAATTATTTATTTATGAAATAATAATTAGTTAGCAATTTTATTAATTGATTAAATGAGATTTAATTTATTATAAAATAATTAAGATGTGATCTTAATATTATTATTTATTTATTTAATTTATGAAATTATATTAAGGGAGAGATTAATTTTCTAAAGAGTTTAGAAATAGAATTAATAATTAAAAGAGTTTTAATTATTGGTTAATAACAAAGAAGATGAGATCTATGTATTATATATGTCAAGTTGTAATCGGCCATAGGCACAAAAAGTTTTGTGTCGGTTATGGTCTTCCAACATGACAGAAAGTATTTCTTGTTTTCGGTGCATTGTCGTTTCGTGCTACAGCCGAGGACTTTGTTACCGATCAACATGAAAATACTTGTCTGTAACATTAGATGTGTACAAAATTAGATTTTAGTGGTCGTTACGTGCTACAGCCGTGGGCTATTGGAATCTAATTTAATTGTTCAAAATGTTGGATTTGACTTGACTAATAATATTGAGATTTTTCGTGTTTTTGTTATAGATTTAGATTATCTATTAAACTTAAAACACGTTAGACTTATAGGTTTATACGAAAATGTTTCGTGACCTTAAAAAAAAAAACCTCTTTTATAAATATCAAGTAGTAATTGGCCAATGACATAACGGGCTTGTGTCGGTCATAGCCTTCCAACATGGTAGAAAGTAGTTCTCATTTTTAAATCATTGTCGTTTCGTGCTACAGCCGAGGGCTTTGATTTCGAAATTAGAAATACTTGTCTATTACATAGAGATGTGTACAATGAATTAGAATCTAATGGTCGTTACGTGCTACAGCCGTGGGCCGTTGGAGACTGATTCAATTGTACGAAATGTTGGGTCAGACTTGACTTAGAATATTGAGTTTGTCGTGCTATAGTCGTGACTCAATTATTCAAGAGGATAAAGTTTTATTAGGGAATAACATGAGATGTAATTGACAAGAGTTGTCTGCCTATTGAACATCACATGGCGTTTCGTGCTACAGCCGAGGTTGTGTGATGGAATGTAGGATCCCTATTCCCACTAGCATTTCGAATGCTTATTTATTCACTTAGGGGGTTGTATAAATTAGATAAACTAGTGGGAGCCACTTATGAATAAAGACCCGATTCATACAGTGTTTTGAAATGAAATTGAATATTTGCTAAGTGTTGTTATGTGTTTATAATTTACAGATTTACTATATACATTATGTCTTCTGCACTATCACTCCGGAGCATACTAGATGCTCACAAATTGACTGGTCCGAATTATGCTGACTGGCTTCGAAACTTGAGAATTGTTCTCAGGGTTGAGAAGAAGGAATATGTGCTTGACTCACCTAAGCCCGCTGAACCTGCTGACGATGCACATGATGATGAACATGAAGTGTATCGTAAGTGGATAGATGATGCAAATGTTTCTCAATGTATCATGCTAGCTTCCATGAACGTTGAGCTACAGAAGCAACATGAGCTTATGGATGCTCACACTATCCTAACGCATCTACAAGAGTTGTATGATGTGGCAGGGAGGACAGCTCGATATGAGATATCGAAGGAGCTGTTCCGCTGTAGGATGTCGGAGGGATCATCTGTGAATGACCATGTACTTAAGATGATCAATTTGATTGAACGTCTTAGACAACTTGGTTTTGTCATGGATAGGGAGCTAATTCAAGACTTGGTCTTGCAATCGCTCCCGGATTCGTTTTCGCAGTTTGTTATGAACTTTCACATTAATAAGCTGGACGTCAGCCTGGCTGAACTCCACAACATGCTGAAGACTGCGGAATCGAATTTTCCCTCTAAGAAGAGTTCTGTTCTTCTAATTGGTGAAGGTTCCAATCCTAAGAAAAGGAAGAGGAACACTCCCAAGAAGAAGAAAGTAGGTGAGGAAAAGCCGGTTCTACCAAAAGCTGAAGACCCCAAGAGCAAAGCTGTTTGCTTCCACTGTAACAAGGTGGGGCACTGGAAGAGGAACTGCAAGGTTTACCTTGCAGAGTTGAAGAAGAAGAAGGGTAGTGAGACTGCCGCTTCTGATTCAGGTATGTTCATGATTAAAGTGAATATGTCATTAAATCAAATTTCTACTTGGGTATTAGATACCACCTATGGTTCTCACACTTGCAATTCGTTGCAGGGACTAAGGAGAAGTAGGACTCTTGAGGAAGAGGAGGTGATTCTACGGATGGATAATGGAGCATGAGTTGTTGTTGAAGCTGTAGGATCATTTGATTTACATATGCCTACGGGCAAGACTATTGTTTTAAATAATTGTTATTTTGTTCCCTCGATTGTGAGGAATATTATTTCTATTCCCATGTTAGACTTGGCTGGATTTTTATTTGTTATTCAGAATAATAAATGTTCAATTCTGAAGAGATAACGTTCTTTTTCTTTATCGCAGTGGTATTTTAAATAATGGTCTGTATGTATGTGACGTAGAGCATTATTTACTACAAATTGAATATACTAATAAAAGGGGAAATCGAACTTTGTTAGACATGGTTCAGTCCATGATGAACTATTCAAATCTTCCAGTATTCCTTTGGGGTTATGCATTGGAAACCTCGGCATATTTACTGAATAAGGTGCCTTCCGAATCTGTTCCTCAAACTCCATATGAGATATGGAAAGAAAGGAAACCGAGTCTTAAACACGTTAAGATTTGGGGATGTCCGGCTTATGTCAAGAAAGTTGACCCTGATAAGCTGGAATCTCGATCCATAAAATGTAGGTTTGTGGGATATCCTAAAGAGACTTTAGGGTATCACTTTTACACCGATCATAAGGTGTTTGTCTCCAGACATGCTACCTTCTTAGAAAAATAGTTTATCCTTGAAGGGAACAGTGGGAGCAAGATTGAACTTAAAGAAGTTCATGAAACACAAACTACTACGGTTCAAGAGGAAACACTTGTTCAGACTAAACAACCTTATGTGACATAGTGTTGACTCAGAGAAATGGCATACTGCCGTGAAATCCGAAATGGATTCTATGTATGCCAACCAAGTATGGACCTTGGTTGAAGCACCTGAGGACGTTAGACTTATTGGGTGTTAAAGAGTATACAAGAGAAAGATTGAAGTAGATGGCCAGGTGGAGACCTATAAGGCCAGGCTCATGGCAAAAGAATTCAGACAAAGGCAAGGGATTGACTTTGATGAAAACTTTTTGCCTGTAGCCCTACTCAAATCAATTCGGATTTTGCTTGCGATCCATATATGGTTTGAAGTAAGCTTCTCATAGATGGAACATCCATTTTGATGAGACAATCAAAGAGTTTGATTTTATCAAAAACATAGATGAACCATGTGTCTACAAGAAGGTTAGTGGGAGCGCGGTAACATTTCTTGTATTGTATGTGGATGACATACTTCTTATAGGAAATGACATACCGAAGCTGCAATCAGTCAAAGTGTGGCTATCAAAGAACTTCACTATGAAGGACTTGGGAAAGACATCCTAGATTCTCGGTATATAGATCTATAGAGATAGATCGAGAAGAATTATAGGTCTTACCCAAGGTACATACATCGAGAAAGTGCTTAAAAGGTTTAGCATGAAAACTCCAAGAGAGGTCTCATACCGATGAGCCATGGAGTATCCCTTTCCGAGAAGATGTCTCATGAGACACGTGAGGAAAGAGAGCGTATGAGTAAGATTCCTTATGCTTCAGCAATAGGATCTATCATGTACGCGATGTTATGTACTAGGCCTGATGTTGCTTATTCAATTAGTGTGATAAGCAGTTATCAGTCCGATCCAGTGAAGACCACTTGAAAACAGTGAAGAACATCCTTAAGTACTTGCGAAGGACTAAGGATATTTTTCTTGTTTTTGGTGGATCTGAGTTGAAAGTAGAGGGTTATATTGACTCTAGTTTTTAATCAGAAAGTGATGATAGCAAATCCATGTCAGGGTACGTGTTTACTCTTAATGGTGGTGCGATTAGTTGGAAGAGTTCCAAACAGCCTACAACGGTTGACTCAACAGCGGAAGCAGAGTTTATAGATGCAAGTGACGCTGTAAAACTGTTTTGTGGCGCTTTCTTTTGATAGGGAAATCATTGAAAGTAGAGATGTCAACATTGAGAGAGTTGACACACATAACAACATAGCAGGCCCACTCACTAAGTCGCTATCTCAGATTCACTTCGATCGTCATAATGAGTGAATGGGTATTAGATACCAGAGTGATTGGCTTTAGTACAAGTGGGAGATTGAAAGAGTTTGTCCTAGAATCCAATCATGTATGATGATTTAGGAAGAACTTTCTTGTACTCTTATTTGATTTCATTAACATTAATAAAAGACTTATTTGTTTTTATTACGGGCTTTATCTATTTAAAGTGTCTTAAATAAGATGTTCCATAGTTTAGAGTAAAGCTTCTAGAATTATAATGAGATTGTAATAGTGAGATCTAGAAGATGATAACTCTGGACTTAAACAGTTCCCGATCAAAGGATAACTAATCGGAAGTTAGTAAATCCGCAAAGATTGGTACATACTAGGCTTGCTCCTTTTAGGAGGATGTCTGTTCTCATAGGCATTTGTGTGGTGACACTATAGCTAGTATGTAGGTGCTTATTAAGGAATAAGTTCACTGAACATGACTCGATAAGTTGAACAACTAATGGAGTTTACTCACGTGTCGATAGTTGTTCACTAAGTGATAGTTGTACAAGTGTCCTTAGACTTGAGATCGTTAGAGTAATCTTGTATATAATGAACTGTGCTTTGGTTTAGTCCTTAGTCTCAAGGACATCCATTAGGTCTATTCTGGGCATAGGGATTTGTGTATGGAGATAGTTAACGGTCAATAAAGGATCTACCCCTTCTAGTAAAGAAGAGAATATCCTATGCTATTCTTATGATGCTAGTTCCGGAATCTCTGGCCAGAGTGTATGAAATTAGAAAGGAGTTTCTAATTTGCAT
Source organism: Kitagawia praeruptora (assembly GCA_037693485.1). Lineage (NCBI taxonomy): Eukaryota > Viridiplantae > Streptophyta > Magnoliopsida > Apiales > Apiaceae > Kitagawia > Kitagawia praeruptora. Next base: position 41,915,300 of record CM075347.1, read on the forward strand.
TAATATGAACTTTGCATTATGAATAAGAAATCATATGATTAAATTTGATAGGCTTGACACGAGATCCATGCCTTGTATTTAATCGGGATACTGTAGGGTAGAAGGAATTGATTGTACGGTAACTAGTCACTGACAGGTTCTTGGTATTCTAAGCAGTGAATTCATATTATCCGGATAGTCGCGATATGTTGAGAAGCATCACTCACGATGTAGAATAAATATAATTAATCAGTTAATTATATTTAATGAATTTTAGAATTCATATAAATAATAAATAAAAAGTTTATTATTATTTATTTCTACTACCGGCTTAATATTGAACCTACAGGGTCACACCATAAAAAGATTAATTTATTGATGAAGGTATTTTGAGAGTGCAAGTTGTTTTAATAATGATTAAAATTGTTTTAATTATTATTTAACATTTTATAAGATAAAGTGTAGGATTTATATATTAATATATAATGATATATTAATTATGAAAACCCTACATGAGCCCTATAAATAGAATGAGATGAGAATGAGTTTACACACTTTTGGTTTTTGTGAAAAACCTAGTTGCCTCCCTCATCTTCTTCATCTCCCTCTCTCTCTCTCTCAAACCTCCATTTTTATAAAAGCTTAGTTTTATAAAAAGCTTCATCGAAGATTATTCTTGGTGGATACCGGTAGAGTGCTTCACACTCTGAGAAGCAACTGCTAGCAACCACAGATTATAAAGCTTCGATTTTTCAAGGTAAGGTTTCGATTCCTCCGCTATTTCTGTTTTATATGATTTTCTATATGTGCGATATATGGTTTTTACGGAAATAATTGTTATACCACGCTTCCGCTCGTCCGTAAATTCCTTCAAGTACCAATTCGAGAAGTATATTTGTCTATTCGAGAAGTCCAGCATTCGAGAAGTCAGGGATTCGATATCTCAAGACACTATTCGATATCTCTGAATACACTGTTCGATATCTCATTCGATATCTCAGAGATTCGATATGTCTATGTACTCTATTCGAGAACTCAAGAAGTCAACAAGTTAAAGTAGTATTCGAGTTCTCAAGAAGTCAACAAGTCAAAGTTCCATTCGATATCTCAAAGACTCAGAAAAGCTATTCGATATCTCAAGGATTCGACAAGTCAAGTGTTCTATTCGACAACTCAAGGAATCCTGAAGAAAAGAGCTATTCGAGAAGTAATTCGATATGTCAATATAACAGTGTTCGAGAACTCATAGTTATCGATCAAGTCAATTCCAGTTCTCGAATCACTTACTTAGTCACTTCTCGAATACGTTCTTGGAGACAAAATACTGAAGAAATTGTACAAGTCAGAAACCTGCAACAAGCCAATGCACTTTATGGACCACAATCTGTAACGTGCTCTGGAAAGCCTACAAGGAAGCTTGGAGAGATATAGAAGAGACAAGGGGCTAAAGAAGTGGATCTGAACAGGCTTTGCAAAGTCAAATCTGTAACCGTTTGGACACTTACTCAAAAAGGATAGACAGACTAGAAAGTAATTTGTTCAGCTACCTTATTTGTAGTAAGTAGGGTGTATCCATGTTCTATAAGGATACAGCCTCACTTCCTTAGTCATTAACTTTGTAACTTTGTGAGTCAAGTTTTTCATACACTGTAAGCTGTATCTCTCTGAGAAAAACGAAGCCGAGAATACTATCATTTGTATTCACAGATTGTAGCAACCTTTATCTAATAATACATTAGATTAAAGTGATATTGTGTTTTGTGTTATTCTTTATCCGCACCTTCAATCTTGCACACACAAACACTCTTGCTACATAGACTCGAAGAAGAAAAGTTCAAGAATCCATTCACCCCCACTCTGTATTCTTTTATCGTATTCAATACTCAACATCATATCTTAAGAACAAGTTACAAGTGCCTTTATATAGGACTTAGAAATATAAGTTACAAGTACAATGAAGGGTCAAGAGTCTCAATATTAATGGAGGAAAGTTAAAAGCCAAAGATCATCCAAATTATTACATAATAGTTTATGGATATTTTCTATGATATCATCATATTATTGACTTTTGTAATTGATGTCATTAAGATTTTGAATTATATGTATGATAATTTTATATATAAACGTTTGACTAACGTAATGGTATAACATACGTGAAACTTAAATATAAGGATATCACTAGTGAGTTAAAAATAAGAAATGGACCATTTAGAATAGTCAAAATCAGAACGACATCATTGAAAATATCCTTAAAAAAAATAGGTTTTATTCACTAATTTTTAAACATTTAAAAAAAAAATCAATTCTTCTTCTAATAAACGATATTCTTTTTATCTATTGAGAATTTTAAAACAAACGAATTAAGGAAAATCGAATCTAGACCTTATGTAAGAGCAAGTCCAACAAACCACTGACATTTTAACTTAAATTATGACGGGTGAAAGCCCTGTAAATCACTTTTAGAAGTGATTGTGCCCAAAATAACATTATGTGCACGAGCTGACCAAAATAACATTCTAAACACACATTTCTAGTATGCGAGGACTCTAAAAGCTGGGTACTACACGCATTCAACGGATGCGAAAGCTGTGTAAATTTTTCATTTTTAAATATGTATACGCATTACAAAGAGGCGCATCAGGAGATACGCATGACACAAAGGCGTATCCTCACAATTATCCAGCAGGCGAAGCTCTCTCTCAGGCGATAATGGCAATTTTCTGATGAAAAACTCGAACTTTGTTCGACCCTCTCCCCCTAATTTTTCGTTTATGTTTTATAGACAATTGGAATCGTCGTTCGACGATCTACATCACCATAAAAGTTTCAATCCATGTCTAATGTGATATTTAAAACCCCAAAATTTCAATCATTCACCCCTGCCATTGTTTTTCGATAAGCTGGATCACTGCCCCTACGGGGCTAGAGAACACATGAGACGGGGGAGAAGGAGAGCGAGAGAAAGATGGAGGAGGAGAGCGAGAGATATAGATGTGGGTTGCGGGTAGGCCTGTCAATGGATCAAGAATCTGATCCGATCCAATCCGAAATTAGCGGGTATGGATTCTTCAAAAAAATATCTGATCCGTTGTGGATCCGATCCGATAAGGATTCGATCCGATAAGGAGCGGGTATGGATTTAGCATGATCCGATCCGAATATATTTATATATTAAATATTTTTTATATTTTATATATCTTATATATAATATATTTATTATATATAATATATAATATAAAAAATATATCTACATATCTATAGTATATTATATATATAATATATGTTATATTTATTATTTATATGTATTATATAATATATAAAATTCTATATTTATTATTTAGTATATATTATATATATTTTATTTATCATATATAATATAAAATTTATAAAAAAATATATTGACTTTTCGAATAACATCTAAAAATTTAAATACAAGTTAAAGTACTAATCAAAATACTAGTTGACCTTTAAATTACCAAATCAAATGAATTTATTGAATTTTAAATCTGGATATGTCAATTTTATAATTTAGCATATTTTTTTTTAATTAAACGGGTCGGACCTCCGATCCGAAAATCCGAACGGATCGGGTATGGATCAGACTAAAAAATATCCGCACCTGATCCGATCCAATCCGAACCCAAAAAATCTTAATGGATTCGGATATGAATTTAGGATAATCCGATCCGAATCCGACCCGTTGACAGGCCTAGTTGCGAGAGAGCGAGCAAGAAAGATGGGTGGCCGAGAGAGAGACATCAAGAGAGCTGTGGATTGGGCACAACATACGCATATGATGATTGCGCATAATTGTGGGTAAAAAAGATAGCTCGCGTGACATCTGATATTTTGATATTTTGAGCAATGATGTATCAAAATAATGTTATTTTGGTTATTTTCTCAATTATAACAGTCTCTTGTTTCACTTTTATAAAATATTATATTCATTTATTTTTTTCAATTGTCTTCCTATTTTCTGTTCTTACTTCCCTCCTTTTCTTTATTATTTAATAAATTATAAGGATCAATTAGAAAAAAGCTTGTTAAAGTATAATATTCTAAATTTTTAGGGATTGAACATTTTATAATAGCTATAAAAAATATGTTAGGAGACTGTTGGATTTACTATAAGATAATAAAAAGTTGGTAATTTACAGCTAATTTAAATTTATGTAAAATTCCATATTTATTTTGTACTAAGGCATATTCCTCGAATAAATCTGTTGTAAATCTTATAATCACTAAAAAAATTACGGGTGTGTCAATTGCAAGAAGTTAAAATTAAAAACAAGAATAAGTAATTTATCCTAAAGAAAAAAAAATTGAAATGTATGTATAAAGACTTGGTGTCGGTGGAAATTGACTAGGATTTTTAGGAATATCAAATCACGACCTCTCTTTTGGTATAATCGAATGTTGAATGCTTTTTCTTTTCTTTCTATATCCAAAAAAAATCATATGGTTTGAATTACAAACCATGTGTATATATAAATGCACATTTAATGGTGAAGTGTATAGTCCCTGTCCTACTTTCAAAAAATTGAAATAAATTACTTTCTTGCTTGTCCCCAAAACCCTCGTGCATTCATCTTTCTTTGTCTCTCTTTCTGTGTCACACACACTCACACACATTTTAAGGAACCCCTTTACATCTTTTGGCTTCATTGGATCTGGGTTTTTCTTAATTTCTCCCATAATGTAAGAATTTACTTTCTTTTGTTACATACATTTTCAAGATTGTGTCTTTTTTGTGTTATTCATTGTTTGCATTTTGCAAGATTGGATTTTGATGCTTGTTTGGTGTAAAGATTGTGTTTCTATGTGTCTTTTGGTGGTTTTTAGTACTTTGTTCTTTGCTTTTCTAAGCTTTATTGATCATTTTTAAATTTATGGTTTTATATAGAAGTGGAAGTTTTACATTTTTCATTCATGTGTAGGATATGCTTTGAAGAATTTTAGAATGTGTATGTAGTATAGGCAACTGAGAGTTTATTTGCTTGCTGATTCTTTCTGTGGTCCTATTTTTCATAGTTCAATGGGGAAATTTCGAAATTCGGAAAAAATGTGGGAATTTAATTAGGGAAAAAAAGATGGAATTTTTAGTGTAGGTTCTCAAGGAATTGTCGTGAATTTAAGTTTGGCTTTTGGTCTTATGGTAATGGAGAAGCTAATTAATTTTATTGTCGGCATATTCTTGAGAATTTGATGAGTTTTCTTGAAAGATTTGGTTGGTTTGGTTTCAAATTTTTTGCAGTCCAGAATTAAAGGATTTTGGGAGAGGTGCAAAAGCCCTGATGGATCAACTTTCTGCAGAAGAAAGGGAGTTTGGGATTGATCTTGAGGCTGGTGAGAATACTAGTGATGAAGCACAACAAACAGACAGTGTTTCAGCTGCCAACTTGGATAAAAATTTGTTGGACAACTTATTTAGAGGATTTGTTAGCGCTGGTGTTCTAGTAAAGGGCGAAAATGAAGTGAGTTCGAATTTATCAAATGGTGGTGTGGCTTCTCCAGAGAGAGTGAAACTGCTGATGGATGGAAAGGTGAATGGAGAAGAGGTTGCAGATCTAAAAGAAAACAATATAGGGAGGGATAAACGTAAAACGTTGAGTGCTAAAAAGCCTCCAAAACCTCCCCGACCACCTAGAGGTCTGTCATTGGATGCCGCTGATCAGAAGCTCATTAAAGAGTTTGCACAGTTAGCAATGATGAAACGGGCAAGGACCGAGCGAATGAAGGCTTTGAAGAAAATGAAAGCTGCTAAGGCATCATCATCATCGTCATCGTCAAGTGGAAACTTGTTTGCCATGCTCTTCACCGTTATCTTCTGTCTTGTTATACTTTTTCAAGGTACACATCATACCTGATTACATATCTATTATGTATTGTTTATTATAGCTGTTTTCCAGTCTAGTATAGAAAATCGAATAATTTCATAGATGACATTTCCTCCTTGCTCCAGCATGTGAATAACATGCTCTGTGATATTAGTTTTTTTTTTGCCGAGGTATCTAGTTAAGTTCCCTTATATCTGAACCTTTGTAATATAAATTCTGGAAGGTTACTGCTAATTATTTATTAGCTCTATTTGAGTTATTGAGTAATGTATCATGTACTAGGGACACTGATTATTATTGATTGATGCCAAATATTGTATGTGACTTTCCCTGTTTTATTCTCACTTTGAAAATTGCAGTACTTATGATGCTATAATTTTTTCTATAGGAGTGTCCTCTAGAAGTTCAACAGCGAGTTTTGCGGTCTCTCCAGAATCTGCTAGAGTTATTGAGGATGGTTCGATATTGAATGCTAACCACTGGAATCCATCCACTAGTGGTACTGAGTTACAGAGTTCAGTGTCCCCTAAGTACGTATTCTCTACCACTCTTTAAGTTGCGTACTTTAGTTTTCACACATGAAATTTTTTGCAGCCATTTTCACTTTTCCTAAAACAATTTCTGTTTGCTACTTGGGAACTAGCAGTTCTGCAGAACAGTTTGCAACTTTATATCGTGAAAGAAAGGGGAGCAGATAAGCAAGGTGAAATAGTATCAAAATCTTAAAGCCTTATACACACAAGTGATAAGAATAAGAATTGTGAAGCTTCTTGGGGTTCATGCGAGTGACGTGTTTAAGTTGTGGCTTCTATCAATAATTGATGCCAGCGCTGTAAATTTCTTAAGGCGGTATAAAATTTCATATATTCTCTGGCAGCTTCTCTATAGGCCGTGCCCAGTTTTAGTAGGATTGATTGTCTAGTCACCAAATCAAGCCTCTGAGAAGATTTCTATTAAACCCTTAATATTTTGCCAAAGTAAACCCCTGTAAATACTATAGGCATCTTACAGTATGTAGATTGTGGTGATTGAAGCCATTTTATGTATCGTGATGAGCTACATTAATAAATAATTTTTTGTGGATCAGTTACAGTTGATTTTGCTTTAACATGCGTAATTATCTGCATTTATTCCTTAGAATTTACTCTTACACAGATTTCCTATATCGTTATGGAACTAAAGAGTAATGCTATACACCCCAAAAAGAATCCCAAAAATGTTCTAGAATGCCACGTGGTATCATTTTACACGTGGGATTCATATAAATGCACGAGGGATCCATTTCATTTATGAAATGATAACCAATTACATGATGACAACTCAACTATCGGGAATGATTTCGGGAATTGTTTCTGGAGCTCTAGCATTTCTCGAAACTAAAATATGCATTACCGGTTTGTTTCTTAGTTGAGGGCCTTTTGAAGTGTTTGTAAAGGACCCTGCGTAGAATTATTTGTTCGAACATCGAAACTGCCAGGATTTACGTGCAGCGTGCTATGCATTAGTTTTCTATGTTTCCATCCCTGTCCCAGGATTAGCAGTTGACTAAATTCAAAATATTGTTAATTATCCCTCCGTCCCAATTTACATGTCCCTTTTCTGAAAAGCACACATATTAAGATAAAGTTAGTTGAATAAATTTTTCCAACTGAGAGCATCTCCAACCATGTTTAACGCTTAGCTAAAAATAATTAAAACATTCTATAAATAAAAAATATAGAGATTATGTAAAAAAAAATCAATTCCAATGGATCATTTCCATTATCTATATTTTTAGCCAATATCTATATTTTTTGTCATGTTGGCTATATTTGTTGAACCTCTAGAGACCTGTAAGAAGATTACACATCATCTCTTGCCATATTCAAATGATATATTCTATTTATAATAACTTAAAATAATAATAACATACCATTTTTAAAATATAGCCGATCAATATAGCCAATACCATCGAAGCACAACGCCTTACAGGTTCAGTAAATTTTACATAATCAATATTTTCTATCATTTTAGCCAACCACTTTAACCAACCCCATTGGAGATGCTCTAATACCCTTATTTAATACATTGGAAAATGAGTATAGAGTTAAGTTTAAAAAAGTCAAATTTTTGATACAATAAATGTAGGGATAGTTTTGTAAAACTACACTTAAATTTGCATTGAAAGGAGAAAAGGGACATGTAATTTGGGACAAATTTGTTTTAGAAAAGGGACATGTATTTTGGGACGGAGGGAGTAGTATAGTAAGTATTACATAATCAAGAGTAATTTAATTGAGCACTGTCACATGTTACTGAGGCACATCCCTGACAAGTGCCCATATGGGTCTCCGCTGTTCAATTTAAAATAATCGTTGTTTGCTTGCATTTGAGAGAACTCAGACACATGCAAGATCTCTAACACTAGGTTTAGCAGGAGATTTAAACTGCATCTCTCTGTTGAGAAGCACATGAGGCATTTTATACGTATCTCTCTGTTGAGAAGCACATGAGGAAATTTTCAAACTGATGCGATTCATTTGGCAATATCTGACAAAAATAAATAAAAACAAAGAGATTAATGTGAAATATGTAAGAATTTCAGAGCTCGGAAGATTACCTAATTATTTCTAGAAGTCATTGTTTGATCTTTCCTTTTGAATCAGTGGGGACTATCTAAAATCTAAAATGTGACAAAGATAAAGTTTTGATCGATTATCAAAAGCAAACCAATCATAAAAGCAATAATTGTTTACATGAATCATATGCATTTTTAAATTGCAAGTTGCAGCTTTACTGAGATCTACTTATTGAAATGTTCATCGAAAACCTAAATCCAGATAGCTAATGATATAAATTCTCAAATTGAAATAGGCATGCTAACTGGAAATTCCAAGAAGCTTCCTTGTATATTTAGGATTGCTACAGATAAAAGTAATCCACCCTGAGAAAATTCCGTGAGCTATATTCTATTAACTTATAACGTGATCCTCAACTGCATGACAGTTCAATTCATAAAGACAAGATGATGACATAAAAAGATGAGAAGAACTGAGTGAGAATGTTATCCTCATCTTTTTTTCAATTGGCCAGATGGGCACACAGTCTTTTATGGTTTGCACTGTACGAAGATAACCGGGGGATGTCTCTATCCAGACGCCTGCAAGATATTTATCCTTGCAGTAGAACGTCGACAGTTTATTATACTTGATACATTAATATTCTTCCATCGTCCAAACATATAATAGAAACGGTGTATTTTTTATGAATAGTCTTGATAAATGAATCATATTTTACATTCGCGGAGCCATTCATTAATAGAGTTCTAACTATATTTTTTAAATGATATAGTATTTCAAAACTGTCTAGTAAATCATAATGGCATATAATTGTAGGGAAGAAATTCTAGTTTAGCATGATTGCTAAAACATCAAGATACTGAAGCAGAAGTTATAGTTAGCCATTTAAATGGGAAACATAAAACAGTACACACACAGAATGTATTTGGGTAATCCTCTGGATTACAACATTGTTCAAACAACTTAAATGGAAGATTTAGTAATTGGGCTTGGAGTCCTCAAAAAACTGTTCAAACAATGCTCAGCCACTGAGCCAGATGTACAAATCCATTCATTCCAGTTTTAACAAATTTACGAACACCTTTTTATACCCTGCTCACTGCTTCGGAAAAATGCAATCAGCGTTTACTTATAGTCTTCCAGACAGTAAACACTAACCTAGTCTAGTTTCTAATCTTGGACCGAATTGGACTACGAAAGCTCTTTGATGCTCTTAAGCTCTGCTGGGTGCTCTTTGATGGGCAACATCTGCCATTGAGCTATTGGGATCCAATTTAGAATTGATACACAGTATGTCGTGCGGTTTTCTTGCCTGCATTTCACCCAGTGTGAAATTTTTGTAGACTTAGAATTAGAAAAGAACTGTCCATTGCACCCTAATGTTTGTGGCCTAGACCGGTACCATTGAGCTTCGAGGACGTGATCTTAATTTTAAAGTTGAGACACATAATACATTATGCATAATTGACATTTTCTTGCATGCTTCAAATATAAGGCTGTTCAATTCAACTATACCGCTTAACCAAATTTTCACTGGTTTTCTCGGATATTTAAGGTCACTTAGATGAATTAATTGTTTTAAGCAGGTGGAGAAGCTAATCGATAATTGACAGAGATTGAGTCGAGGACAAATCAGTTTAAGCTGGAGTTTTAGAACAATGCAAATTTCGGATCACTCAAATCTCAGGAGCTACTGCACTCATCTTATAAGACTCAGAAGTTACAGTACTAAATAGTCAGGTTCACAGTGTGGTTGGACGAGATTAGGTGGTTGTCTTTTCAACAAAAACAGACTGATTAAAACCAATCAGTTGAAGTTCATTGCTGCCAATCAAAATATGAGTGATTTCAGTTTGTTCACAGTGATATCAAGCAGTTCATGTAGCATTCTACTTTTTTCCATATTTTTCGATATGGGGTACAACAAATCAACAGTGAATGATTTGAGGATGGAGAGCAGTACCTGACTTGTATAGTCTCTGATATTTAGAGAAGTTTTTTTTGTTTCCTTGCAGACTTCTAATTACATCCGCACAGTTGAAGTTGTTAACACTTTGGATGGCCATTGAATCAGTAAGAGAGTTAAAGAAAGGTCGTAAATTAATAAAAGGATTGCTACAGAAAAGAAATACAAGAAGATATGCGCCCACCACAAAGAAACTCAAAACACCAACTCCATAGTAATTTTACGCCAGATCAAGTGCTGATCAAACAGGGCCTCATACCGTGAGCATTAACCAGCGTCACAAAAAGATAAACACATATAACCTTTTACCCCATCTCTATCAAGTGATGTAACTAATACGATTTTGATTCAAATTTTCAGCAGGCTTGATATAAATTCCGATGCTTTCAATTCCATCACGCCTGTGGGCACCAAATAATCCACAAAATTTAAGTGTTCTGTGGGTGCCAAAAAATCCCCAGAATTTACCTTCAACTTCATAATTGAACTCAATTTCCTTGTACAAGCAGCTTGCAGTTCCAGCTTCGTAAGGTCCATAAGTGCGTTTATTTGTCTCAAGAGTAAATGATCTCAAGAATTTTGAAAACCAACGATAATTGTACTTGCCGCTAACTCTAGTAATAAACTCGGATGGATAATCAAGCGTAATCTGCATTAACATCAATATATCTAAACCAGTTAATAGTATAGTTGCCACAGGGGAGGAGGCCACTGATAATCGAAAATTACATCAATAAAAATTAATTAAAGCTCCTTAAATAAGGTTCAATAAGTAAGGTGCTTACAGTGTCTAAAGATTTAGTACCACCACCACCGATCTTCTGGGACAGCACAAGCCTATTTCCTTCGTCCTCGACATAAAGAAAATGAATAAATTTTATTCGATTTTCGGACCGAGAAATAAAAATTTGTGCGATGTCAGATCTTCCTTTGTGATCCCAGTCATCTCCTTTAGTTGTCCAAGTTGGCCCAGCTTTTATCATTGTGGGAGGTAATGTCTTTGCAGAACTAGAACTTTAATACTGTGTAAAACTTGTTGGTTAATTTATGCTATAAACTGGTAGCGACTTCTGATGAGTACCATGTCACTACACTATTATAGTATCCATGTGTATTCACAATAATGCGAAAAACAGCCCAGACCAACCAGAAAATATTGTGTCATTGACTTGAAAGGTCTTCTTAATCCATTACAGTATTACACACTGCATGTGTTTTCTTTTTCTTTAAGCACCAAATGGGCATTAAAAAATATTTCCTCCTTTCGCTTGGTCTTTTAATTTGTCACTATGTCGTTATCAAAATTCGAACCCTTGATATTTAGTAGTACAACGTATGGTATTTAGTTGAAATCATATTTTTTTTCTCTATAGTGCTGATATTTCTCTCGAACTCTAAGTTGAACTACTCTCTTACACAGTCTATGTTATGAAATGTAATTATAAACATCAGAACATTAATAAAAAGAAGATTGAAAACTAAAATTGACAACTTAATTAAAATATACAATCGACACTAGGTACCAACAACCATTTCATTGACTTCATGCTTCATAAAAAACATGGTTGCAGTCGACTTTATTTTGTAACAGGTAAAATGAAGCAACCAAGTAAACTGAAATGAACAATAACATTATATGTTCAGCTCGATAGTCCCCAGATTAGACATGATAACATACCATAATAACTGATAAGAGTACCATTAAAACTGAATAAATACTAAAAGGTATAAGTTCGGAAAAAACAAGCTTCGATTAGTTGACAGATTATAATTGAGTTGTAATACAAAGTTCAGAAAAAAAAAAACAAACAAGATGATAATCTGGAAATACTCAGAATAAAATCCAATAACATTAATCACCAACAACACAAAGCTTAAATTAACTCAGCATCATCGAAGAAAGCATGCACATACTCCCCTGATGCCCTGCATATATAGATTAATCAACTATAACGATTGGATTGCTCTTGATCAAATGCCCTCCTTTTTAATAAGATTGATTGGTAGCTTCTCAATAGGCTTCACATAAATTCCAATACTCTCAATGCCATCAGATAAATACGTTCCATAGAATCCACAGAATTTGCTACCTCCTACATCGTAAGTAAACTCAGTTTCAATTTCCTGCGGCAAACTGTTACGGATCGGTCTTGCTTCAAACGGTCCGTATTTACTTTTATTTGTATGAAAAGTAATTCATCTCAAGAGTGTTGTTGATCTGTAGGAGGTTTTACATACTCTATACTTGCCGCTTACTCCCAGTAATGAATTCAGACGGATAATCAAGCGTAACCTGCAGCATAATTATCAACAATGGACTTGAACAAATAATAGGATTAAACAAATGCGTACTTACCGTGTTTAACGAGTTATTTCCAATAGCACTGCTACTGCCAATCTTTTCAGAGAGCACAAGCTTTCTTCCTCCATTCTCTGCGTAAAGAATTTGAATATAGAAAATGCTTTCGTCACCCCGAAAAATAAAGATTTGTGCGATTTCAGTCTTTCCTTGGTGATCAAAAGCTTCTCCCGTAGTGCGCCATGTTGGCCCTGCTTTCAACATTGTAAGAAATGCTTAGAATTAAGATATGGGGTGAAGTGACAAAATAACGGATTTTTTGACTGTCTTGACAAAAATAGCAGCTGGCGGGTGAGAGTGCTAAAAGTACCGGATGGATCACGCATATGTCAGTGGGGTAACATAATGTTACGCATCAGGGAATGGGTAACAAAGTGTTACGCAAATCCAAAAGGAGTAACATTAGAATATTTTAATCCCAAACAAAGAATACGCAAAACCAAGTGGGGTATCATTATTAAATATTTTTTTTTTATATTTTCATATCTAAGTACGCATTGTTGGATGGGGTAAAAGCTTTAAAGTATAAATAAAAACATTAATACGCATATGCTATTGGGGTATATGGTTTATTACTCAAAATGGAAAAATTGAACCCCCAAAGTTAACCGTTGAATTCCTAAAAGAATAAAAATAAATTTAAAAATATTCTACAGTAAATTAAAAAAATGAATTTTTTAATGAATCCAGTGGCCTGATTTTTAAACGCTAACGCGTTTAAAAATCAGGATAAGTTAGGGTTTAGGGTCTAGGGTTTAGGGTTCTAAACAACTCTAAAAATCAGGATAAGTTAGGGTTAACCCCAAAGGTTAACCGTTGAAATCCCGAGGAAATAAAAATAAAATTTATAAATTTTAATTAAAAAATTGAATCTGACGGCCTGATTTTTAAACACGTTAACAACCCTAAACCGTAAACCCTAAACCCTAAGTTCGCACACGGTTTATTCGTCGTTCCCAATATTTCTAAAACCCAAAATGGAAAAATTGAAACCCAAAGGTTAACCGTTGAACCCCTAAAAAAAATACAAATAAATTTAAAAATATTCTACAATTTCTATCTGACGGATACGCATTTACTGTTTTGGTAACAGCTAACACGCATTAGTCAATGGGGTATCAGGATGTAAGCTGACAAACAAAAACAAAAAATTAGGAAAAAAAAAAAAAACAAGTGAAGGATACGCATTATAATTATGCGTATGATGTAACACGCATGAGCATGTTGCGTGTCTTGAAGACGCATGGCTCAGTTGGGTAACAAAAGTGGTAATTTTAACATCCCTCCCCGACAATTGTTACTATCGTTGGTTTTTTCAAAAAAAATGTTATTTTTAACATTTATTTGAAGAGTAAAACCTCTACAAATTAATACTCGATAAATTAATAACCCATTATAAATTAATATTTTCAAAATAATTTTTTGGTCCCAACATAATAGCAATAGTGCAAATTTAACCTCGATTAATTAATAATCTCGTTAAATTAATAAAATTTGCCAGCCCCGACACTATTAATTTATTGAGGTTTTACTGTATGCTGCTGTATTTGAGTATGTTATGTAGTATAGTACTATTTATATTGTAGTGATGGACATATATTTGGACGCCGAATGACGATTCAGTTTTGAGTCCGTCCAATTGTCTTTAATGAATTTGAACTTAGCATGATCTTTTCGATAATTAATTAACTACGACTGCTCAGTTTAAGTTCATTTCCCGAGTTACGTTGCTTCATCTCATACCCTCTTAATTCACTTTGACTTTAGAAAGTATGAGAACGAGTACTGCAATGACTGTTGGCCTTGCAACTCCTAATTACATACAACCTCGATAAATAAATATTTGATAAACGAATAAGCTTACTAAACGAATAATTTTTTCCGGTCTCAACATAATAAAAATAGTATATTTTTGATCTCAATAAATGAAAATCTCAATTAATGAATAAAATTTTTCAATCCCAAATACATTCATTAATCGAAGTTTAATTGAAGGATGCAAAATTTTCTGCATGCTATTAAACTACTCCCTCAATCCCTAATTACGAGTCCATATTGATTAACATGTATGGTTTTTAGAAACCAGAACGACACTTATCAATCTGTTTACCTGCATTATTTATCCCATAAAGAGTCATCAACAAATTCTTATAACAAAAATAGAAGAGTGCATTCTTTGCAATATGAAAAAACTGTTTCGGGCGATCAAAAAAAAAAAAAACTGTTTCGGCACTACCGCTTCCACCTTGTAAAATTTTATTAGTGAGAAAGAAAGAATCCATTCATTAGTTCTTCGGTGTCACTGTATCTCTTTCACTTTCTTGTGAATCTAAAACATGTAAAATCACTTAGAGCGTCTCCGACAGGGGTTGTCAAGAGTTTGTTTGGTGGCATGACATTCTTGATTGCCCACCTATTGGAAGTATCAACATTGTCAAAAGTTGACTTTCCCATTTAGTTAAAACACATACTATTCCTCACAAATGTATTTAATTTTTATCTTTTTTTATATCTCTCATATTTTAAATGTATTTATAAAACACCAAGATTATGTACATTCATATTTTAAAGTGTCTGTATATGGCCCATATTTTTCTAGGCCAGTTTTCAGAAGCCCAAGACTTTTGTATTGGACTATTCGCTATCTGCACCAGACTCCACAACCACATTGTGCTTTGAACATAGATCTTTTATACCAATTTAGTTATTTTTTTTTTGACAAAATGCAAAAGATTATATTACTGAAACAAACCAATAAAACAATTGGACAAACCCCCGACTATCAATACAACCAGGTTTTGAAAAACAAATAAATTGTTTGCTGATTGTTTAACAAACTGAACTTAAAAGTTCTTGAAGCTAAAAACAAATTCGAAGACATCCGAAGCGATCCAAACTGCTCCAACATCCCTGAAAGCAGCGATATTACAATTGACCACATCACATAAGAACCGTTGATACCCCAGTGTTCGGAAGGCTTAGTTCCTTAAGTTAGAGGAACGACACTCCAGCTATCTACATGTCAGCTACCAGCTATAGACATCCTGAAAATGGGAACCCCAAAGGATGAGCAATACCCCAGCTATCTACATGCCGGATACCAGCTATAGACATGCCGAAAGTGAAAATCTCCAACAGATGACGAACAATCTTTGGTTGTGAGTGGTGAGCTCTTACAATAATCGTTAGCTTCACAGTTTCGATGCGAACTTTCCGAATCCCCAAAATATCAGCAAAATTATTCTCGGCAGATCTGATATGTTGCAGATCATAAAATTCAAAAACAAAACTCTTACAAGGAGAGACAAACTCTCACAAGGAGAGACAAATAAACCCAATAAATGGATAGGCAAGTCAAACATTCACGATCCTTAAAGGAGGATGATTATTGAAAGAAATAAAAAACTAGACATGAGCTGAAAAACTCTCGGAGACGAAAAAAGAAGAGCAGAGAGAAAAAAGAGAACTTTTCCACCGAAAGCTTTGTCCTCTTAAAGCGTTGTTACCAATTTAGTTATTTAAATTTACATATATGAAAATCCTTAATGTTATAAATCACTTAAAGATTGTATGACCAGCTAAACACCAAGAATAACTGATTAAAGAAATCAACATTGAAAACTACGTCTACAGTCTTACCCCTACAGAAATTATGAATTGGGTTGTACGTATTTTAATGTTCCTAAAATGTATATTTCCATAATTTATTTTTAATAACTTTTTTCTGAATAAAAATTTGATATTTAAACTTTTATTAAAAAAAAGAAAATTTTAAAAATAAGTTATGGAACTGTACTTTATATGCACCTTAAAATACGTGTCAATCAATACTAAAAACATGTAAAGTGTTAACTCGAATAACTTGTAGAAGGGGGGTTGAATACAAGTTATATAATCGTGTCTGATTTTTGCTTGAATATAGATGCACAAGAACAAACGAATGAAACAAAACTGTTTGTATTAAAAAGATAAAATACAAACTCTACCAAAGGTGTACAAATACCTTTAGCAGCTGCTGACAAAATAAATCTCTCTCTCCCTGTTTGTTTCGAACTCTCGAATACAAACCTTAAACAGAGCTACGCACACGAACTAAATCTCGCACTCGACACACTTTACATTAATGATATTGAGAGAGTATTTATAATGCTACCTATCAACTAATAACAGAAAGATATAATCTATACATGACAATGTTCTGCCTTCCAGTTGATAGTTTCCATCGATAGAAAACTCTTTCCTTCATAATAACTTATTGCTTGTTCTTCAAACAACGATCCTGTTTTATAGCACTTTCCCGTTTCTGTAGCATCCATAATGACATCATCAGTAACACGACTGATATCAGGACTTGTACACTGCATCAGTATCTGATCACCATCAGTATTAGACGTCCATCAGGATTTGCTTTATGCTCCTGACATGTAGTCTCCGATGCACTGTTCATTCCTAACTAAACCCTACAGATAACTGTCTTACACATATTTCCTATACAAAGTGCTAAATCCTTTATAAGATCAGGATTACAAGAAGTATAATGTGTAAATTCTATTCTTAACATCACAACTCATGAATTATTCCTAACAATCTCCCCCTATTTATGCTTTAGAATCTGAAGCATAAATCTAAGTTGTAGATGTCAAAACATATAACAATACAACCAGAATAGAATTTATGAATGTAGAATTATGAAGTTAAGTACCTCCTCCTTTAGATGTAGACATGTATCTAGTACTTAGAAGAAAGAATTTAACTATTAATGCTGCTCTTCACCACTTCCTTCCTGAGATTCACCTCTGTCTGTCACTAGTTCTTCCTTTTATCTCTACTAGTCTGTTCTTTATCTCCCCCAGTTTGGTGTTGTTGTTGTTGTCTTTGAATTGTCTTTATCTCCCCCTTTTTGACATCAGCAACATTTATGCCAAGAGACTCAGAAACAGAACAAATGAGATTCATCAGAACTGCTTGATTTTCCATAATAGTGACTTGGTTATCTTCAAGTGTTTGAAGTCTTGACTGTATAGCAATTTGAGAATTCTGAATATCTTTCAAAACATCAGAATGAACTTCAATGTTGGAAGTGCTTCTAGTATCTTCAGAATCAGATTCAGAAAGAACAGTATCTTCAAGTCTTGTGGAAGAAGTTGCCTGTGTTGTATGATATTCAAGTAATAAAACTTGATTAGAAGTGACAACATCTTCATATTTCTGATCTGGAGCTGGAATATGATCATCTTTTCCTTCACCAGTATTCTGTGTACTAACATCTTCAAATCCTGACTCCTCCTTAGAGTGATCAGAGACTGATGATGTCTCAATTCTAGTTGATATTGGAAGTACATAAAAAGGAATACTAGGATCATTAGGAACTTCATCTGGTACATATGTATCAAGAGATTGTTTTATCCTTGCACCTCTTATATTGATAATTCCTGCAAGCTTCTCCTTTTGCTTCTGAGCTTTAACTTCTGGCTTTGCATTGTGATGTGCTAGATCATTCTTCTGATACATCTTGATAAATGAATAAGTACCAACATCCATACCAAGATTTTCAGACCAAGATTCAGGAAAAACCTGATCCCAGAAATCAAACGATGGTGGTTTCCTAATTTTCTCTCCCTCACTATGGAGTTGATCATCCATACCCTCATTCTCACTTTGACTTACTAAAGTCAACACTCTTTCTACCTCACCTTTTTCCTGGTCAGGAGCCAGCCTCTCTGAGTGTGGATCTATGTCCATCTTTTCAAGTGTATCACTCAAATTTAGATAAGTGCTCTCATGACCTACAGAAAAATAGGGGCTAGAAGGAGTTTTTATACCTGAACTTACATGGAGAGAGGGTTCCTCATTTGACAAGGGGCCTGAGGTTTTCTCCAAGGAGTGAGCTGCTATAGTCTCTGAACCCTTACAAACATCTACTTTCTTTCCAGAGACTACAGGCTCCAGTATACCACGAGCTAGCCGACCACGAGCTAGCCCTTGATCCGGCTGATCACGGGTTAGTTCGTGGTCCCAGAACTTAAATTTTTCAGTGAACCTCAGATGATTTTCAGTGCTGAAACGAGGTCAAAACTTGAATTTTTCAGTGAATCTCGGATGATTTTCAGTACTAAAACGAGGTCAATTTAAGCACCGTTTAGTGCCGATTAGCACTGATTAGTGCCGATTAGCACAGATTAGTGCCGATTAGCACCGCTTAGTGCCGTTTAAGCACTGTTTAGTGCCTGTTAGCACAGATTAGTGCCGATTAGCACCGTTTAGCGCCGATTAGTGTCGTTAGTGCCATTTTATGCCATTTCACATCGTTTAACACTGTTTAAACGTTGTTTAAAGGCTGATTAGCGCTGTGAAGCACCGTTTAACACCGTTTAGTGTCGTTCAACATCGTCGTAAATGCGTCGGTCGCTCCACGCTTTACATTAAGATGATATTGTTGAAAATACTCACGTAAGAGCAATGAACCCTGACCCAAGTCTCGAATAAGGCCGTTATAACTTCAAGGAAAACCTGATCAGTTTTCCTAGAAGTTGGGGGGCAAATGATATGGGCTAAAAGTAAGCCCTAAAGACACATTTAATGTGGCATTAATTAGGCCTAGAATGGTCCAAACATGGGGCCCACCAGATGGGCCCAAACCCTATTTTTATATATTAATTTCGTAATTAATATTAGAGGCAATAAACAGTTCAGCAAATAAGAGTCAAACAAGGATATTACGCTTGCCTGACTTAGCCACCAAGATACATACTTTAACATGGAAACTGATTCCTATAAGGAAGAGATCTAGAACCTTCCTCAAGGAAGACTTGTCCACCAAGTCTCTGACTCCTACCATAATTCTACGGCTTCTCAGCCTATATAAGGGTCTAACCCCTCACCTCAGAACTACGTCTTGGCTTGATTCTCAATAATGAGATACGTAGGCACTCTGTGAGGATCGGTAAGTCTCGAAACACGGAAACGGCCATTAAAGCTCGAAGCTCAACCACCCTAGCATTAATTACAATTCGTAACCTAGTTTTTATTCCACAACAAAAGTAAAGGTTCATGTATATTTAGATGGTATTGAAGATAAAACAACATTTTTGGAACCTTTTGCAAGTAAATAAGTGCTCAAGACATCAAAAAAATATTGACTAATAACTTTTTAATGCTTTGCGAAACACCACATTCGATCTTTTGGATGCAAAAAAAAAGGTTAAGCATGAATTTCATATAGATTCAAATTTTAAAAATCCTAGAATAAGATTTTACAAAAGGATAATACATATATTTTTTTATGATTATAAAGGACTTATTAATTTATAATGTTATTGGGACCATATATTTATATAGGATTTTTCAAAAAATTATTATCTTATTATTTTATCGAAATTGATCATTTTTTGAACTGTACCAAGTTGGGACCAAAATAAATTACTAACTTAGAAAAATTATTAATTTAACGAAGTTTTACTGTATATATAAGAATATTTTTGACATACTATATTCCATCTTCGTCTTCCACTTTAACCTATGAGTTCTGATTCATAATTAGTTCACTTCAGTGTTGTAAAAAGCGAGAATCAGACTTAATCAGTAGAGACATTGTTTAAGGATTAATCAGACATAGAGGGAATCAGACTTAATCGGTAGAGTCATTGTTTAAGGATTGATGGGGTATTTGGGGAGTAATATTAATGAGTGCGATACCCATGGAACATGGATTAATCATTTAATCATTATTAATCACCGATTTTAAAACAATGGTTAATACTAGCATGAAAAATATTATTATAAGAAGTTATTCTTAAATAGAGATCTATTTATAAATTTATAATTTTTAAAAATTATTCATAAAATATTTACTTTATATCTTAAATATACGAATTTAAAAGATATATCACAAGCTTTAAAAAATAATTAATAAAATATTTATTTTAAATCTTAATAACATGAATTAAAAGGATATATAATAAGATTGATGAATACATGAAGTGATTTATTATGAGCTCAAAATTAAATTAAGCCGTATTAATCTAAACAACCAAATTTAAATATATATTTTGAAAATATTAATCAATTTTAGTACTATATAGAGGAAAATTTATAATATACGTTACAATATAAAGTTTATTCCTAATAATTACTAGTCCCGAGTAGAGATTGTAATTTTTAATTACTATAAAAAGCTTATTCTTATATTGAGTTTTATTATGTAGAGGTTTTAATTATCGTAGAACACCTACTCAGTATATAATTAATTATTCAAAAATAAATAAATTGATTTATGGTTTTTGTATTAGAAGTACTAATTTGACAGAAATCAGAAACTTAAATCTTTAAATATAATAATTTGATACAATTAAAAAAATAAGAAAAACGTAATTTACATATTCTTCTTATATTTTCACATATTTTATTGTATTGATAATGAAAATTAAATAAAAAGGTAAAAAAAATACAAAAAGTACTCTATGGCGGTTTTGTTGAATGGATATTTAGCTATTTATTCTGATTAATGAATAAATAAATCCATCTTCTGAGTTAACCTAAAGAGGCTTCACCGTCACACCGACAGTAAAAACACAATTTCTTTCGAATTCACCGATGTTGGGGGTAGTGAGAAGTCGGCTGCGCGGATTAATCCTGCGAGGAGGAGCCTTCGTTTCGAAACCCACAGTAACAAAAGTAACAAGAATAAACCAGTGCCATGCACTCTCGTGTTTCTTGCAGGCCTCTCAGTTCGGAGAATATTCTACATGTAAATACAATGAACTGGAAAAGGAGGCAAAAGGATCAGGAGGATCTAGTTCTTCTCGAACGGTGAAAAAGCCGAAACGACGCGCATGGAAGCCTAGATGTTGTTGATTTGCATGCCCTCTTTACGGAAAATAGGGATTACCTCGTCAAATATAATGATAACCAAAAGGTACGTAGATATTCTACTTTGCTTTTGTGGAAAAATGTTATGAAAGCTAAAACATTACAATTCTAGCTAGGAAAAATTACCATCTATCTTAGCATTAGTAACATCTTCGCTGAATATAAAGATTACCAAGTCAAAATCAAAATGCTAGAATGAGATTATTCTGTCCATGGACCAAAATTTAAGGCGAGGTTATATCATGGCCTCAATATAGCTGATCATCCATGTTCTATATTTTTTGTAGGTTAAGGCTGAACATTTGGCCGGAAAGGTTATTGTTTTATATTTTTCGCTGCTTAGCGCTTGTCCTTATGAAACGAGAAGGCATATAACACTGTTGAAGGATATATACAGTGAGTTACATCCTCACAATGGTTTCGAGATCGTTTTTCTTGCTGCTAAAGATGTTGATCATCAAAGAGACTCTCGAAAACAATTTGAAAAAATGTTCTCTCTTATGCCATGGACTGCCATCCCATTTTCAGATATACCCTCCTGTAAAAGCTTGCACAAAAGAGGCTACCCACAATTATATTGGCATCCTAAATTATTAATTGTCAATTCGACGGGAATGATTTTGCAAAATGAGCACTGTGCATATAATATTCTTGATCGTTATGGATACACAGGGTATCCTTTTAGTGATAAAAGGATATTGAAATTGATAACAGAAGATGATGATTCAATTGCTAAGCCCTCATTGCACACTCTTCTGGCTTCCCCTCAACGTGATTATGTGATCTCAAAGAAAGGAGACAAGGTAATTTTTTTTATACTTAAGTAGCAGGTTACAGGATCATTGTAACTAAATCATCTTGCAGTTCTTTATTCTAAAAATTGATGTTATTATGTTTCTGCACATCATTAGATTCCTATAATACTTTCTTAATCTCAACTCTTCCCTAGCTTCTAACCTTACTAATCATCAAGCCAAACACACCATTAGTGTTTTTCAAGGGGTTAAATGGCGTTTTGGTCACTCAACTGACTACAAACTTTCAATTGGGTCACTCAACTGAAAAAGCTTTCAATCAGGTCACTAAACACATAAAAACTTTCAATCGAATCACTAAACACATTAAAACTTTCAATCGAATCACTAAACACATTAAAATTTTCAATCGAATCACTAAACACATTAAAATTTTCATCAAATTATATGTTTTTAAATATCGTTCTTGAGATCGAACGCATATTTGGAGGTGATTTCGATGTCGGAATTTGGAGTTCTAGTAGTCGAATTGAAGCTCTCAACATCATCTTTCATAATCTGCAATCAGTTTTTATGGATGGTAAAATTTCGAATTTATATGAATTTTCTTTCAATTCTGCAAAATTAGGGTTCTTCAGTTGAAAGTTTTAATGTGTTTAGTGACCTGATTGAAAGCTTTTTCAGTTGAGTGACCCAATTGAAAGTTTAGGGTCAGTTGAGTGACCAAAACGCCATTTAACTCGTTTTTCAAGATAGGTTTTAATTCATTTTTTGAAGAGTTAGTAACAAAATATAACAGAAATAGTCTTGTAGTTGCTCCGACAGTTTTGGAGTCCTTTTCATTTTTCATTATCGAGCCTCTCATCACTTGCTATTGTGTAATTATTGATAAATTATTGAACACCCTTAATCTCCTCGATCTCTTCACATGCCATGTAACTTTGTACTCGTATTCTAAATGTGGGAGTCAGACATCTTTTCATGCATCTCATTTTTTCCCAAGGGTTTTCAACATTAAAGTTACCCTTCTATTTAATTTTATTAAGCTAATCACCCAGCACGAGACTCATGCCTTGGAGATTCTTTAATAATTTATGTGAGATGTTTGTTTATAATTTTGAATTCCATTCAGGTACCTATTCATACTCTTGAAAGTAAGGTGGTGGCATTATATTTTTGGCCCCTTGCCACTTGGGAGTCAATACTGATAAAGATGGCTTATGAAGAATTCAGAAAGAACAAGAAAAATTTTGAGGTTGTGCTAATTTACAATGCTTATGCGGATACAAATGAAGAATCATTTTGGGAACTATTTAAGACTATGCCTTGGTTGGCACTTCCTTATAATGACCCGAATAATAAGAAGTTGAGGCGGATTTTTGAGCGTAGTTCAGGTAATGGTATGGATAAAGTTAAAGTACCTGGTCTTGTGATTTTTGGACCTCATGGAAAATTTATTGATCCCTGTGGGGAAGAAATCATGCGCTGTTTTGGTGTTGGAGCATATCCATTCACATGTGCAGCAGCAGTGAAATTAGAGATGGAGAAAACGAAGGATTTGAGATTGGAGATGCTATGGGACCAAAGCACAGTGCTTACAGGAAAAGACGGGTACAAGGTACGTTGTATTTATATTGGTACCTATCTTAAATCTCAGTTCTTCACGTACCGTATCTTTCAAAACATAGATAGAAAGTAATTGTCAACTCGGGTTTTGTAGGTTCCTTTCTCTCAACTTTCTGGGAAAAGAGTCATAGTAATTGTTGAGCTGTCTAAATATTGTCTTTATGGTGATATTGAGTTCCTAAAGATGTTAAAAGAGATGTATCTTCTGTGGAAGGGTACATGTTATGAGTTTGAAGTTAACCATATAGTTCACCAAGGAGAGGAGTCATCTCTTGTCAGAAAACGTCTTGGAGATTTGCCGTGGTTGGTATCAAATGCAAATGATCAGTTGTCATTACCACGCGATTTCTTTTCTTTTTCTTCTTCATGGTATTATAATCGCTCTTTCACTTCGTTTCTTTTCTTTGATCGGGATGGAAAATTGATTAGAAAAAGGATACGTCCTCAGAGTAGCTCTAAAACTTTAGAATTCCCATTTTGTGGTGATGTTAGAGAAGAAGCGGAAGCCTGGCGACAATTAGGTAATATCATTCATTGGTGGGAATACCGTGAGGGGCATCACATCTGGTCACTAGACAAAATGAATGTTCCTTCAAGTGCAAGAGATTTTGGATATTTGTCTGATCAGGCCTGCACACGTTTTGGATATTAGATTAAAATAAAACATCAACCCTTTAGATAAAACCTTTCTTGGCATTATATTTATACAGTGAATTTTCTTCCATGTTTTTGTCAAACACTTGAATTTTTTAATTACCAAATATCACCTTGTACTATTATTTAAACTTCTTCCGGCCAAAAGACTCACTTGTACTGTTATGTGTAAGCTAGTTTGGTTTATTGTTATGCAAATTTTTACATATATTTTTCATGTAAACTTTAATTTAACGATCTTATTTAGATAGCATAAATGTAATATTTGACCTCCAATAAAAAAAGACTGATTATACAATATACTATATTTTAATTATAAGGTGAATGTTGGGTATGTACATATATATTTATACATATTTTAAACACAAACTGTAAACTGAAAGGAAATTAGAAAATATTTACTTTTAACTTATCCTCTTATAAATATAGTTTAGTTTACTTGAAAAAAATTAACAGTTTTATGTATATTTTATTCTAACAATAAAGTTACTGTAACTTTACATTACAAGAAATTTGGCCAATTATGACTACATATTAGTTGAAAAACTTAGTCGATTATTATTAATATTATTAGTTTATAATAATTATAATTTAATTTATGTTATTTTACTAAATTAAATTGCTCGTACTGTTTTTAGATATTGAGAAATTAAATATTTCTATAAAAAGGATTTTAATTAAGAAATATGGAAAACATGAGAAAAATTAATATTACCCATGATATTTTCAGAAAAATGGTGATTTTAATTGGATATAATATAAAAGATAATATATTTACCTGTAAAGAGAAATTAATTAGTTAGTGAAAAATAGAAAAGGTAATATGTTTAATCAGAAAAATGAAATTAATTAGTTAGTGGGATAAATTTTATCTATAACTAAATAATGGTAAAAAATAAAATTAACAGGTACCGTACCGACCAACCAAACTTTTTTAATGTTTCAATTTTTTATATCCTATTATATAATAAGATTAAGAGGGAAAATGAATAAGTACTACCATAGGTCAAGGGTTCGATACTCATCAACAATCACTACAACAAATCTGGCCTTTTACGACGGACAACTTACGACGGAATCATTTTCGCGCCGTACTTACGACGGAATTGCAAATCTGTCGTAAGTATCACCATACTTACGACGGAAACGAATATTTGTCGTAAGTTAAATTAACATACGATTTTCTTTTTATTATTAAATTTAATTGGAAAATGAATTAATTTTTTTGTAAAAAAAACTTTGTCGTCTAGCAGTGAACTTACGACGAAATCCGTCGTAAGCAGTGAACTTACGACAGAATATATTCCGTCGTAAGTTATATTTCGTTATTAAATTTAATTGGAAAATGAAATGTGGTTTCTAATGATGGAACGACGCCGTTTAGCAGGGAACTTATGACGGAACTTCCGTCGTAAGTTGTAAACTTACGACGAAAAATATTCTGTCGTAAGTTCTTTATTGTAATTAAATTAAATGCAAAATGAAATGTTTTTCTAATGACAAAACGACGTCGTTTGGTAGTGAACTTTTGACGGAAAATTCGTCGTAAATAATGACGAAAATCTTACGACAGAATCCGTTATAAGTTGTTAGGCGGCAAATTCAACTTTTCATCTAAAAATAGGCGGCAAATTCAAATTTTCATCTAAAATATAGGCGGCAACTAACTTACGACCAATTCCGTCGTAAGTTAGCATATAATTTTTAAAAAAATTTTATTAATCCAACCAAATTAATTTTTTATTTTTAAAAAATTTGGGAATATCATTAAATTAGATATATCTTGACATTCGTACGGTTGGATCGTCGTAAAATATATTTTAAAAATTAAAAACACTAATTTGGACAGAGCAATAGATACGAGTACTAGTCAATATAGTATTGACCTTCTAAGATCTTCAAACAAATTAATTTTTTATTTTTTGAAAAATTCGGAATATCATTAAGTTAGATATATCTTGACATCCGTACAGTTGGATCGTCGAGAAATATACTTTAAAAAATAGAAACAATAATATGGGACAGAGCACCAGTTACGAGTACTAGTCAAAATAGTAGTGATTTACTTAGATCTTCAAACAAATTATTTTTATTTTTATTTGAAAAATTAGGAATATCATTAAGTTAGATATATCTTGACATCCGTACAGTTGGATCGTCGAGAAATATACTTTAAAAAATAGAAACAATAATATGGGACAGAGCACCAGTTATGAGTACTAGTCAAAATAGTAGTGATTTACTAAGATCTTCAACTAAATTAATTTTTTATTTTTTACCAATTTGGGAATATAATTAAATTAGATATATCTTCACATCTTTATGGTTGGATCGTCGAAAAATATATTTTAAAAAATAAAAATATTAATTTGGACAAAGCACTAGATACGAGTACTAGTCAATATAGTATTGACCATCTAAGATCTCCAAGCAAATTAATTCCTTATTTTTTAAAAATTTGGGAATATCATTAAATTAGATATATCTTGACATCCATACGGTTGGATCGTCGAAAAATATATTTCAAAAATTAAAAACATTAATTTGGATAGAGCAATAGATACGAATACTAGTCAATATAGTATTGACCTTCTAAGATCTTCAACCAAATTAATTTTTTATTTTTTGAATAATTAGGAATATCATTAAGTTAGATATATCTTGACATCCGTACAGTTGGATCGTCGAGAAATATACTTTAAAAAATAGAAACAATAATATGGGACAGAGCACCAGTTACGAGTACTAGTCAAAATAGTAGTGATTTACTTAGATCTTCAAACAAATTTTTTTTTTTTTGAAAAATTAGGAATATCATTAAGTTAGATATATCTTGACATCCGTACAGTTGGATCGTCAAGAAATATACTTTAAAAAATAGAAACAATAATATGGGACAGAGCACCATTTATGAGTACTAGTCAAAATAGTAGTGATTTATTAAGATCTTCAACTAAATTAATTTTTTATTTTTTACCAATTTGGGAATATAATTAAATTAGATATATCTTCACATCTGTACGGTTGGATCGTCGAAAAATATATTTTAAAAAATAAAAACATTAGTGTGGACAAAGCACTAGATACGAGTACTAGTCAATATAGTATTGACCTTCTAAGATCTCCAACCAAATTAATTTTTTATTTTTTAAAAATTTGGGAATATCATTAAATTAGATATATCTTGACATCCGTACAATTGGATTGTCGAAAAATATATTCAGTGAACCTGGATTAAAAATGTTATAATTAGTTGACTTTAGAACTAATTAATTTTAATATAAGTAAATAACATATATTTATAAAAAAATAAAGTCTACAAATAATACTTTTATATAAATAAAATTTAGTTTGTAAAAGAAAAGTTGTAACAATACAACTTCAGATAACGGGGCACGTGTCAGATTCGCTGAATGAATTTTTTAAATGATATCTTTAACGATCCAACCATATGAATGTTAATTGGTACTTATTCTAGTATTGGAAAAAAATAATCAAAAAATTAAAAGGCTCGGTTGTGCCGCATCTTAACAGAAACGTTGTAACAGTACAGCTTCCGATAACGAGGCGCTGTCAGGTTCAACAATTTTTTTAAATGATTTCTTTAACGATCCAACCATACGGATGTTAATTGGTACTTATTATAGTCTTGGGAAAAAATAATCAAAAAATTAAAAGGCTCGGTTGTGCCGCATCTTAACAGAAACGTTGTAATAGAAAAGTTCCTAGTAATGGGGCGCGTGCTAGATTTACTAAATGATTTTTTTAAATGATTTTTTCGACGATCCAACCATACGGATGTTACTTGGTATTCATTCTTGTGTTGGGAAAAAATAATCAAAAAATAAAAAGGCTCGGTTGTGCTGCATCTTAACAGAAACGTTGTAATAGTATAGCTTCCGATAACGGGGCTCGTGTCAGGTTAACTGAATGACTTTTTTAAATGATTTCTTTGACGATCCAACAATACAGATGTTAATTTGCACTTATTCTAGTGTTGCAAAAAGATAATCAAAAAAATTATAAGGCTCGGTTGTGCCGCATCTTAACGTTTCTTTTAAGAGAACGTTGTAATAGCTATTGCATATTAAATATAATTAAAATATTACTAATTTTTTATTATTTAATGCAGTTATATATTTAAATACTATAATAATAAGTCTATTTCACTAATTTATTTTATGAATGATTTGAAATAAATCAAATATTATATAGTAAAAGGCTTTTTCATGAAAATTATTACAAATGTGCTATTGTTATTAAATAAAAGTGAAAATAAATTGTGACTCGTGCAATATTTTTTAACTAATTACCAATTATTAATAATTAATTATCTAAAGTTAAAGCCTCAAAGGTACGTGTTTATAATATAAATTCGCCAAATACTACTCCCTCTAACTAGTATCGTACCAAACTATTAAATTTATATTAAAATTTTGAATCTACCAAATTAACAAATAATTAAATTTTATAAAATTTTATTTCCACCCAAATTATTAATCAAGCCAAAATTTATTTCATGTATTCTTATTTCCCCCTTAACCAATAATTCATTTCCCCCCTAATGAAAATTTCATTTCCCTCTTTCCCATCATTTCATTTCCCCTTCTACCACCCCCTTTATTTTTTAGCAGCCGCTCATCTCTTGTTCTCTAACCCTAACACTACCTCCCTCCCTCTCATCTCTTTCAATCAGCCTACCTCACTCTCATCTCTTTCAATAATTCAATTAATAATCTCTCTCAATGGAAACGATGCCGTCTCTACTTATATATTTCGTTCTGAGCTACACGACCGTATCTATCTCCATCTCGGTCTACTCTATCTCCATCAAATTCTGGTCCAAATACGAGCAACTAAGGTGGACTCTCGTTGTTTCTAATTCTTGGAAAAGCTCCGAAGGTAATGGACCCATTTCCAAAGTCATTTTTGTTATATATTTCCGAAGGTAAGGTATATATATGACTTTTGTTTTATGGATTATCATTCAATTGTTTGTAGATAAGAAATTGCTTATTATTTCAAGTCGTTTGTGGGTGTGCTGATTCAGGCTTTGCTTTTCTCCTGGGTCTTGTACTAGTTCATCTTTTCTTGGAGGTTGAATTTACTAGTTGAGGAAGTCATGGCCGAGCTTGAATTTGTAGCAGAAGAGGATGCCTTTTCTTACACAAGTCCTGTCAAAGTAAGCTAGTTGTCTTCTTTATTCTTAAGTTGCCTAATATTGTTGTGACCCAGCTTTTTATACAATTGTAATTGGCTTGGCTGAAGGAAGCAGCTTCAACAAGAGTTTTTGGATCATGACAATTACATGTACAATCGACTAATCGAGACTAGCTAATTACTTGGTAATTTCCTTGACGCTGCTGGGAACACCACTGCTGCCATTGGAAAGGTATAATGATACTCTCTTCCTACCTAGCTACTGTAATTCTTATTGGAATAAATGTTCTTGAGTTTTTGCTTTTGAATGTCTCAGCTTTCACTAGCATTAAATAAATCCTATACTTGTTATTTTTCTTCTTTTTATGGAGATATCTTTTAATAATTAATACTCATTTAGCGGTAGG
The DNA here is from genome assembly GCA_037693485.1 of Kitagawia praeruptora. Classification (NCBI taxonomy): domain Eukaryota; kingdom Viridiplantae; phylum Streptophyta; class Magnoliopsida; order Apiales; family Apiaceae; genus Kitagawia; species Kitagawia praeruptora. The sequence goes on from CM075347.1 coordinate 41,945,469, forward strand.
TGTTTGTATATATGGATATGGATGCTGTTTATTTATCATGTTTATTTATATGGTTGCGGTCTGCTGCATTTAGAGGACTAAGCAATTCACAGGCCTTAACTTTCACATTCCTTTTTCCGTAAAGTATTTAACTTGCCATTTGGAAATGCCCTCCTCACCTTTTTACATTATTCTGATTATTGGTGCAGAGTTTTTGCAGCCAGAGAATCCCTATGCTGGCTTTCCCCACCAGAACAACCCAACAATTAATCTTCGATACGATGCTTTTTCTTCCATACAAACATCAGGTTGATTGACAACATTGCTAGGTGTTGTATGGCCATGGCAGCAAAGGTGCTCTTCCCTACATGAGCACCCTCATCTAATTCTGGAGGTTCTTTTGATGCGTAAACAATTCCAGAACGCTTCACTGGTACCCTGATTACAGAATTAACAACCATAAGAGAGTTTATGGTTGATGTTTCCATGTAAGTTCACACAATTCCTGTCTTGACCCTATTTTTTGTAGATACTTAAAGAATTTCCTTCATTGAGACAGACTAATGCTAAATAATAAAAGAACACATGGACCGATTAATGCTAAATATTTATGCATATAGACAGACTAATGCAGAATGCATGTGTGCATATACAAGGACTTATTTTCTCAAAATCTCAGCTCAAAAAAATCTCTGGGAGTACTGATTTTGTGACTAACTCGGAAAGAAGTAGGGATATTGATGATGCATCTTCTGATGCTGGCAGCTCTAGTGTGGGCAGTCAGTCCACTGATGAACTTTCTGAAATTTTGTCACAAGCAGATAAGGAGTCCTCTGAACATTTAAGGGACCGGTTGATTCAAGATGAACCATACAGCATGGCTGTATATACTTGTAGGAAGTGTAAGTTGCTGGTGATTGTGATGGAAAGTACCTTGCTGCTGGTGATTGTGGGGGAAATCTCCATTTGTATAACCTGCATACTTCTGACTACATTTATATACAGGTAACCTTTGAACCTAAATTTGATATTGTGTTCTTTTTTCTTTTTTTTTGCTAATTTTGATATCATGCTGTTTAATTTGTTTAACTATTAATAAGTGGTTGTATGCTGGGAGGATGCTCACAATGCTGAAATTTTGTCGTTGATCTTTAGCTCGCCTACAAAGGATGATTCTTCTGAGAAAGATATAGAAGCTTGGCCTATGATATTTGCAAATCAGAAAATTGAACACCGCTAGCCTTGTAGTGTAATGATATTACGAATGTTATTGATGAACATCTCATTCCTTCGTGTTCGTGCACTCCTGGTAAATCTACAGTCTTTTACTATAAGATGCGAGGAGTTATTTAATGTTATCTTTATAAGTATTATATTATGTAGCCCAGGTATTTCAGGTTTCAGGTTTCATTTCTTTGTAACTGCTCTGCATTTATGTTGTTACACTTTTTATTTATCCAAGCTAGCCTCATGTAGTTTCTTACATTTGCATACTCTGCTTTCAGGTCGTAAATGTAGAAAAGAAATTGTGGACTTTGATACATTCCAAAGGTTGGGAAATGCAGAAAAGTATTATATTGTTGTGAACTTTATCTATGTTTAGGATGTTTGTAAAACAATCGAATTTTATGTATTAATGTGTAAGATTTTGTAAGATTTTGTATTATGGTGTAAGCTTGTGTAAACATTCTGAATTTGAATGCCTATTGTGGTGTGTATGAACAACTCTGAATTTGAATGCTTAATGGTTTTATATATTGTGGTGTGTATGAACATTCTGAATTGCGGTGTGTATGAATAGCTTTGATTAAATTGATTTAAAGCCAATAAATGTGGCTGGGAAGCAGGAAAAGCAGCAAAAAGCTGGCCCTCATTTGTAAACCTTGCGACAGAAAAATCTGTCATAAGTATTGAATTCAAAGAACTTATGACAGAAAAATCTGTCGTAAGTACTGGATTCAAAAAACTTATGACGAATGTTCTTCATTCAAATCCTGTCATAAGTTTTAATTTTGTATAATATTTGATTTTTATTTCCAAATTAAATAAATTCGAAATTTGTAACAAAAACTATAATTTGTGACAAAATTTAGAACTTGTGACAAAACTTGGAACTTGTGACAAAATTACGAACTTGTGACAAAACTTGAAACTTGTGACAAAATTAGGAACTTGTGACAAAACGCGGAACTTGTGACCGTATTTTCGAACTTTCAACTGGAGCAAAAACGACGAAACGTTTCCGTCGTAAATGAGGCATTTACGACGGATCTAGTGTAAATTTTCCGTCGTAAAAGCCCATATTTGTTGTAGTGAATACATTTATGTTTAATATTTATCTCTTAAAAAAGTCAAAAATTAACATTCGAATTTCATTAAGAATGCATTAAAATTTAATATTTATGTTATTAATTTCAAGAACTCTAATTATATTTATCTAAATCATAATACATATTTAACATATAATCGCTATTACAGTATTCACCGACGTAGGATTATGATTTTGTTTTGGTGTTTTAGCTGTTTTCACGGCCTGCACAATCAAGTTAAGTTGTTATTGGTTTCGGTGTGTGGCCAGGACCGAATCCCTTTTTTTTTTTTTTTTCTTTCCGATTTTGCTAATTGTAAGTCTGAGTTTCGAGGTGTTTTGAATATGCGTCATGCGATCGGAGAATTAAACCAATTAATAAAACAAATTTAAATTTTTAAATTTATATTTTTTTATTAATGTAAAAAATCATGTTTTAAGGATATGCAATAGTATCAACATACTAAATTTAATTATCACGAAATTCGGAATTCGTTTTCTTACAACTGTATAATTATACAATATTTATTTAATTTATTTTTTTTATCTTCACTATGGGTTCGATGCTTAATAATTACATAATTATAAAAAATAGTTTATTTTATTTTTTTTACTTTTATCTTTGATTCGATTCTCCATAACTACGTAATTAATTAATGTTTATTAATTTATTACTTTCATTTTTTTTACCTTTATCATGGGTTCAATTCCATATAACTACATAATTATAAAGATTTATTTATTTTAATTTTTTTAGCTTTATCTCTAATTCAATTTTCTATAACTACATAATTAAATAATGTTTATTAATTTATTAATATTAATATTATAATATAGGCTTGTGTTCAATGTGTAACACATAATTAAATAGTCTTTATTAATTTATTAATATTTTAATCTTGACTCGTGTTCAATCTGTACCTACCTCGTGCGTGTTATATATATCTTATTATATAATAAGAGTAACATGGATAAAAAGAAAGTACTACCATAAGTCAAGGATTAGAATCCCATGAACAACGTATAAAATTAAAATTTATACAAGAACATTTAAAACTATACTAAAAACTAATAAATATATCTAATAAAAAATTCACAATTCAAATATCATCAACCGTATATTAAATTAAATATTTATGCACATAAAAAATTTGTTCGTAAAGTTGCATCCAAGATTTATGAGTACATAAGCACCCTTCATTTTTTCTAATGAAAAGTATATTGACTAACTTTCAATTGCGATTCCTTTACAAAATAAACTGGACTTCAACTACTAAACATTTCATATTCAATATACCGCCAAAATATATATCTCTTAATTTGTACTTCACATATGCACATGGTTTATGTCAATTTATAAAAAAACATCATGTAATATATAACGCAAGAAAAAAGTCAATAAATTATAATTTTGTTAGATAAATGTATAACATTTACAAAATAGAGTGTAAAATATAAATACATGTTACCCAATTATATACTATTTTATTCGTATTATACACGCATATTTAATAAGTGTAAAAATGATCATATCCAATTTTTGGTGATACGGTAGTATGGTCCAAAATAGATAAATCTTGAAAATAAATAAATGAGAAACGTTTGATCTAATATTAAAAAAATTATTAATAGTAGGATTATATTCAAATACTAAAACCAAATTTTAATAATCTAAATCAAATATAAAAGGTTTTTCAAAATTAAGTAAAATTCTTAATGTAAAAATTCATAACTTTGTTTTCTATTCAATTTATGGGTGGTTTCAATTAGAAAATTATTATTAAATTATCACTAAATTAAAGATGATTCTTGAATTTAGTGTGTGTTGTAGATATGTTTAAATTTGATTTTTAAAATTTAAGTAGAGTAAACATAGTATTGATCGTGTGAATTCTAATAAATATATTTATTTATTTATTTATACTCAAATTTGATCTTTTTTCCCCTAAAATATTCAAATTTAAGAATTCTTAATTTTATTCGATAAAATATTAAAATTTATCCCATAAAAATCAAATTTAACACAAATAAATATTATTTCCTCCGTTCCTTTTAATCCGTAACATTTAGAATGAGCACAGCGTATGAAGAGAGTAAAGAAAAGGAACGAAAATGGATGTAAAGTGGTAGGATCTTCAAAAATTAGTGATTAAAAGCTTACTATTTTAAAAAATGTTAAGAAATCAAGGAACGTTCCAAAAAGAAAAGTGTCAATAGGGGAATGAGAAAAAGAAAAGTGTTAATAAGGGAATGAGATGGAGAGGGTAATAAATATATATTTTAAAAAATCCTTAAACAATTATAAATATTATAAAAAAAACCGTGCATTGCACGGGTTATAATCTAGTAGGAGTATATATTAGTATAGATAGATAGACTTGCTTAAACGCTTTTATATATTAGTATAGATAGACTTGCTTAAAATCTATAATGGATTTTTTTTTAATTTGTATTAAAAAATTTCAGACATGAATTTTTCAGGGTTAAAATTTTAAATGATATGATCTAATAATAAATGTATATCTATTTTCCGTGATATTTTTAGAAAATTATGGATTTTAGTTTAAAAATATTAAAAAGATAAAATGTTTTAGTTTACAAACGTAATCGGTTAGTTATTAGTTATTATATTATTATTATTTTATTTTAATTAAATAAAACTACCCGTATAGGTTTTAATGGTAAAAAAAATAAAAAATAGAAAAGACAACGTATTTTAGCTGAAAAATGCAATTGGTTAATTATTTGTAATTATAATTATAATATTTTATTTTAATAAATAGAATTGGTAATAGTGTTTTTAGAGGAAAAATTTTAGTTAGATAAAATATAAAAGATAATGTATTTTACGTGAAGAAAGGAAATTAATTATTTATTGAAAAATATAAAAGGTAAACATGTTTTACCTGAAAAAAGAAATATTTTACTTAAATAAATTTACCTAAATAAGTTTTACTGGGAAAAAAAGAAAATGCAACGTATTTTAGCTAAAAAATGTAATTGGTTAATTATTATTAATTATAATTATAATATTTTATTTTATTAAATATAATTGCTCATAGACAAGAAAAAATTTAGTTTATATAAAATATAAAAGATAATGTAGTTTACGTGAAAAAAGAAATTAATTAGTTATTGAAAAATAGAAAAGATAATTTTACCTGAAAAATGAAATGTATTAGGTATTTGTAACTATAAATAATTAAGTAAGGATAATTAAGTAAAATAACATTAAGTAAGAATATATAAGTAAAACCAATGGATACCGTACCGATTTTTAATATTTCGGCACCTTAGCATTTTAATGACTAAATTTAAAAATTGTAATTTAGTTATTTATAAATTATTATTTCTGTTCCAAAATACATATTCCTTTCGATTTTTGACAGATCACATTGATCAAAGTTTGACTGAAATTTATATAAATTATATAATTGAAAAAATAAAAAAGTTATATCATTAAAAAATATACTTAATCTATGATACAATGTAACTTTCAATTTTCAAAAATAATAATTAAATAATATTTTTAATATTTATCGTCAATTTATCTTTTAAGAAGTTGGCCAAGGTGGCCACACTAATTACCTTAATTTTTGGGTATTAGTTTGATATGTCCCATTTCTGAAGATCAATTAAGAATATGTTTATTGAATAATTGTAATTATGTCCTATAGTTAAAGTTAATTCTTATACATATAATTATAGTTAAATTTTGTATATATTATGACAATAATACCCACAATAATAAAATATCCTTTTCCTTTCCCTTCTTTCTAACCTCATCACCACCACCACCACCGCCACCGCGCCCCCACTCCTCCTCTGACGTTGGCCCCGCAAAGGCATTGTTCATCATCTAAAACATACTAGTACATAACAGTATTAACCATTCTTTATTGTTCAAGATGAATATTTATGGGTGCAAGTTGACTCGGCTTTGCACGGGCATTTTCTTGAACACAAGAAAATGTTCAAGATGCTTCTCGTTTCTGTTTCCGACCGTTGACTCACAGACTGGAGCAAATTAAACTCAATGAGAAAGAGAAAGAACATGTTCATATTAATATCAACTCTTTTCATCCTTTGTTGACAATCTTAAACTAAGTGGGGTGAAGGCAAGGAGAGAAAAAAAAAAAAAAAATTAAAGATGACATTGAAAGATTTTAACAATTCATAAAGGAGGACAAAAATGTCTTTTGACAATATGTATTTAATAAATTAATCATGGTTATACTAAAAGTGAGACATTCATAATTTGGTATATTTATAATTACAAATAAATTTAGGACATTATTATAATTGACCTTTGTAAATGGAACATATTAGAAAAAGACCCATAATTTTTCTATAAGAGTAATAAATATTTGCTCCCCTTTTTTTATATGATATTTTGATTTTATGCACACATTTTTTTCATTATTGTAGCGTGTAATTTAAAATATACTTTTAATTTAATTTTTGGAATTATAATATTTATTTTGCTTTTAATTTTTAAATCTTTTTTTCTTTTAAATTTGGGACAGGTTCAATTAATATGTTCGACGATAACCAGGGCGGGTTGCCCCAATAGTCACCCCTCGCCTCGTGATTACATGAGGTCGAGGGTTCGACCCCGATGGGAATTAAAATAGGTGTATGTCTATTTAGCTAAACTAGCAAAAAATAAATAAATATGTTTACGATGGTTATTGCCTTAATGGGTACCTTTCTGATGCAAATAATGCAATACGTTTCATTCGTTCCAGCTACAGCAAGAATGCCATAAATATGTACCATAACTAATTTTGACATAATGTTGCATTAATTTTTTACAATTAATACCAAGATAAACTTTAGATTATAAAAATAAAAAATTAATCCCAAAATAAACTTTAGATTATAAAATTAAATGCTTGAATAATGATTAAACAGGATCTTAGAGTTCAGATTCTTAACAGATATAAAGATGGTTTGAAAATATTCAAAACAATCAACAAGTCCTTATGTTTAGAGAAACACTAATTATTCAACATAATGTAGATTAATTATCTCGAACCAATGGCTCCATTACTTCTGACTCTGCTTGATCACTCCTTTTTTATTGGGTTAATTGTAAGCTTTTCAAGGGGCTTCAAATAGATTCCAATAGCCTCTATGCCATCATTACTAGAAAGGCCAAAAAATCCACCGAATTTATTGCATCCTACAAAATACTCGAACTCGATATCCGACTTGCTGCTGCCGGCCCGACTTACTTCTAACGGGTACTTGCGTTTGTTTGTGACAAAAGTAATAGATATCAAGCGTGTTGTCATGCCAAACACCCTGTACTTGCCGGTTACTCCAGTAATGACCTCATGTGGATAATCAAGAGTAATCTGCAGTAACATCATTCGGTATAAATATATTTGTATATTTATCGCAAACACCATTCATAATGAAGCCATTAGTCACCAATTGTCAAAAATTATGATGAATAAAAATAATGCTTACTGTGTTCAAGGAAAGACTACCACCATTACTGCTGCCCAGCTTCTCGGAAAACACAAGTTTATTACCTCCATCTTCTACAAACAAAAAATGAATAAAATTAATGCACGTTTCAGACCGAGATACGATGATTTCTGCGATCTCAGATTTCCCTTTATAATCCCATGCACGTCCATTAGTACTCCAAGACGGCGGCCCAACTTTTAACATGGTGGAAATCACAAGTAATTTTTCTTTTTGTTAAAGCCAATTTCGTTACAAATTAAGCTTCAAGATTAAATTTATAATCGAGTATTCGTATAGAGCTCAGTATAGAGCTCAGGTATTCGTATAGAGGTTGTGTTGTGTTTGAGAGAGTTAATTCTAGGAGAGTATAGAATTTCGGGATCCCCATCTCAAGAAGCTACTTATCCTTATATAGGAATCAAAACGTAAATCTTTTAGGATGTGTTACCTTTTTCGTATAGGACTCTATTTAAGCCAATACTCCTATTCTTTAGCCGCAAGTCACCCGCACATGGTATGTTTTCTCGTTTATTACATTCCCAATTGTACAATTTTATACAATTCTCATTAATATGAATCAATCTTATACAATTTTACAGAATAATTGTAGACAATATTCTCTAACTATAATTAAGGTATTTATAAAGATACTAACACATATACATAAATTTTTACAAAACGAACTAATATTTAGGGACTGAAAAGAGTATTAAACTAAAATTCAAATATTAAACACAAACAACTAAATAGGAACTATAAAAAGGTTGGAACTAAATGGGAGGCTAAACTGTGTACCGCCTCCCATGTAATCGTCAATTGCTTTCTCATTCACAAAGTGAAACTCACTTCAGTTTATAGATTTTTTTATGCTAAGTTCAATTAATAGATAATTTTAACAAAACACACGTATAATTGTCAAAAAAAAAAACAAAACACACGTATAAAACAACCCCCTAGAAATGTATGGAATCACCGTGTTAATGGTGATATCTGGCTCACACAAGGAAGAAGCAGACAGAGGAAGTTAGAACAAGTTTTAATTACATTGTTTTCGACCAGGAAGAGGAATATATATTTTATTCGCTCGCTTTCGACTCTCGTTAGCTAATTAATTAGTGTGTGTCGGATTTTTTTTTTTTTTTTTTGCCAAAGTAAAATACAGATTTCATTAATAACATGAAAGAGGCTCAGTCGAGACAACTCCACAACTGATCATACAACCAGGTTGACAAACAAATGAACGAGCTAAACAATTAGCCGTTTTGTTTCCGGATTGTTTAAACATTTGAATACAAAGATTCTTAAAATTAAAAATGACTTCCATGGCCGTCCGAGCAATCCAGCCTGCATCATTCCTGAAACCAGTAGCTTCACAATTGACCCTCACAATAATTCCGTTGATATAGCAGTGTTCGGGTAGAGGTAGCAAATGCCTCATATTATGAACAAACTTTTGTTGTGAAAGGTGAGCACATGCGATTTTCACCACCGTCCCAACCGTACCCCAGCTATCTACATGCCGGAAACCAGCTATAGACATGCCGAAAGAACTAACGATGCGATAAATCCAGATCTCCCAATAAACCATATAATTCATTTTCAATGACGAAGTTGAGGGAGTGATAAGTGGATTTTATATCCACTTGGAACATTCTATATCGGCTTAAATTGATTGTTTTGGACTCAAGTTTGTGTAGTTTTGATGTGTTTTGTGTAGTTGTGCAGGTTTCCAAGAATATCTAAGCTTTTGTCGTTTTTGGAGATTTAATTGATTAAAATTCGGATTTTCCGGGAAGGCTGCGCAGCTTATACTGTTTTGGCCATATCTGGAGTTCTAGAAGTCCGTTTTCAGCGATCTTACTGCCCACGCGAAGCTTGAGAGATTTTCTACAACCTGGGATAGGAAACAAGTGCAAGAAACGTACTTATTAAAGGCGCGCACGTAATCTTTATTAAAGAAGGCTGGGAATTTACTGTTTTGCCCTTTTTCTAATTCTAATTGTATTCTGGGCAGTTTTGGGTACCTTCTTTAAATCCTAATTGTAATAGAAGGCAATATCTTGCTGGGCAAGATTTGTAGAGCCTATATAAACACATCCTACCATTGTAAATTATAACAATTGATAGATAACAATTGATAGCTTACAATTGTATTAAGGTACTTTCGATCTTTAATTCTTTCTTCAATATTATGTTTTTATTCATTATCATTATTATTTTGTTTTCTTCTTTAATTATGTGTAACTAATTCTCTAATCTGAGGATTGGGTAGTATTCCTTGGTATTCATGCATGCTTGATTACGTGATTTTCTGCTTTGCTGATCTGTTAATGAGATCTTAACACAATTAGAAGAGTAGCTAACTTTTGATTGTATTCTAGGGATTGTAATAAGCTTGGGAGAGAAGTTGCAATCTTAGTACATGATTTAACAGACATAATTTGAATATTAGATCGGGAGATTAATAGGAGAATTGTGAGACATATAATTCTTGGCACTTAACAGTTTATAGATATACTTTGATTGTATCACGGGAGTGACAATTAGGGTGTAGCTGTAGGCACTATATTGTAACCTGGGAGGGTGCAGTATAACTTTAGAAGAATTGTTTTCAGCAAGGTAGGAACACAGATATCACATTAATATTGAGCATGTATTGAGACCAAGTGAAGAACCCCAGTTCTTAGATTGTTTTCCCATATATTTGAATCTCAGTTTAAAATAAATTCTTAGTACTTATAATTAGTTCTTGTTTAATTTAGTTTATAAACAAACCCAAAATTCTTCTCACACACTTCTAGACGAAAAGAGATAAGAAACCTGAACTTTGTATTAAATTTAGTCCTTCCCTGAGAACGAACACACAAAAATACTACTAACAAATTGGCGCCGCTGCCGGGGAAGGCAGTATAGTTGAGTTTAGGTTAATTGTTTCTTGTAGTTTAGATTTTATCTTTGTATATATTTTTCTTTTCTTTCTTTTTGTGTTTTTTTTTTTTTTTGGTGTGTCTACAGGTTCTTTGAGGTAGACAAATTAAACAGGTTTTGAGGAGAGAGACTAGATGGAGTACAACTTTGGTTGGAATAATGCTCAGAATTTCTACAACAGTCAAGAACGATATCAAGACTTCAATCCCTACCCACAATTCAATGCTTATGAGGATTGTAATGCATATCAGGTGAATTCGTTCTATTCTAAGAACTCATTTTATGCTCCATATGCCCCTAGCAATGATTATTCGTATTCGTTTGAAAATCAATATCATGATGATCTTTATCCATATATGTGTAATGATGTTGATACGAGTTTAACTCAGTCTAATCCTTCTTTACTTGCTGATTGGGAGATTGCGCTCAATAAAATAATTCAAGGAACTCAGTCTAATCCTCCCTTACTTTCATTGGGAGTTGTTGATGAACCAACTTTAGAGATTGCTAGTGACAATGATATTCCATGTGATTCAATAGCTTGGTACGAGGAGAATGCTAAACTAAATAATTTTATTTGGGAAGTTCGAGCAGTGTGGTATGAAGGTTGTTATAGAACTCCCCCTTGTGTCAATTTTCCTCTATGCCATGATTCTTATTTAGCAATTGATGACAATGTTGTGTCTGATGAGTCTACTTGTGTAGTTGATAATTGTCCCATGCGCATTAATGATAATTTGGATGCAATTGAAATTCTACCAAATCTAGAAAATTTTGAGCTTAAAACATTGGTAGACGAGATTAAAATTGATGAGTGTCCAATTATAGAAGAGAAGGAAGTTAAGATTGATGAAATTGAAAATCTTGCTTTAGAGTATAAGGATCCGATTTGGGAGGAGTATATGAGTCGTACTTATAATGATTATTCTGACGACTTTTCTAGCTATTTTGATGTTTCTAAGTCTCTTGAGCATGATAGGTTCTTGGAAGTTTTCGTACCTTTCAATGAATCTAAGGTTTATTTGCACAATATGCTTATATTAGAAATTCGTAGATATGTGCATCTGTTTGCTTTTTATCCTCATTGAAGTTTCCAGGTATAATCGGCGTCAAGCTATTGACGTTAAAGAAGCGCTTGGTGGGAGGCAACCCATGCATTAAAAAAAAAATTGAGTGTTGTAAAAAAAAAAAATCGAATTTTGGGTCTGAAACGCAGGCTGCGCCTGCGTTTCTGCAGGCGGGGCAGGTTGCAGGGGTGTAACGCAGGCTGCGCCTGCGTTACTGGACTTGAAGCAGACTGCAGGGTAGTCACGCAGTTTGCGCCTGCGCAACTGCCTTTGGGGCAGGCTGCTTCACGCGCGCGCAGTCAGTTTCTTTTTGGTTTTGAGCAGTTGTTTCAGCTGTTGTGCGCGTGTATAAAAAAAAAATATATTCTTTCTACCTCCCATTCTATTTATACCCCTATTTTATCTAATTCTTTTCCTATTTCAATTCCAAAACCCTCCATCTTTCCTCCAAAAATTCTAAACCTATTTCTATTCTAATTATTATTATTATTATTATTATTATTATTAGTTATTATTATTATTATAGTTATTATTTATTATTATTATAGTTATTATTTATTATTATTATTATTATTATTTTCTTATTTATTATTATCTTTATTATTATTATTATTATTATTATTATTATTATTATTTTTTGTATATACCCACCTATACATACAAATCCAATTCCTCTTCTATTTTATTTTAATCTCTAAAAATTCAATTCTAAAGAGGAATTTATTGCAAGTTCACCTCTTTGATTCGTATTGGGTAAATCTTTTTCTCTAATCTTATTACGAATTTGTGTTCTTGTCAATGGGATTTTGTAGTGTTCAGGCAAGGTGGCCAGACTATGGAGCTCGTATGCAGTATCCTCCGCCAGATTCATCCGAGGAGGAGGATGAGTAGGTATGTTTTCTGCTATCCCTTGTATTATTTCCATTCAATGCGGACATTGAATATTTTAAGTTTGGGGGTGGTTTGAGGGATATGTAGTTGTTGTTGTATTAATTGTTCATGTAGGATTTCATGATTTGCATATTAGTAGTAGTAAATTATGCATATTTGTTCGTGTTATTTACGTTTGTTTCATATAGGACATTCTGTTTTTTTTTTTGTTTTTTTTCGTATATCATGTGAGTTCATAGTAGTTTGCATTTGCACCCATGCTTGATAGGAATTTTGTGTTGTTGACGCTTTTGATTGAGAAGTGATATGCTTTGTTCTTGTGCACACACATACACTAGTAAGTTGAAGCTAGTAGACTTATTGAATGTTGTAAGTGATTAGAAGGACATGAATATGTGCAAGATGATTTAGTTTGCATGCTTTGAATACAAGTTGGTGCGTTAGAGAGATTTTTTGCTTGGGATTGAGTATGTTTTTCCACCAAGTGAGTTTTTTAGCCATATTGCATATTTTTTGCAATTTATTCGTTTGCTTGAGTGTCCACGGATTGTTTGCATTGCTAGCAGTTGTTTGAGGTCTTTCTTGAAACGCATGACATTATTTGACGATTAAAATGATAAAGGCATTTAGGAATAACCACATATTTTCCCATATTACCACACCATGTTTACATGATCAATTAGTTACCCATTGAGCTTAATCCTATTTTTTCGGTGACATACCACATTACTTGCCTAGACCTTTTTCTTGTATTGGCCTTACATTAATTTGAACCCACATTGTCAAAGGCTAGTAAAGTGCTTAAGGGAGTAATAAGGTGTGCAAGGAGGGGTTTATTGTTGGTCATAATTTTGGGGAAAATATTGAGATTGGGTTTGGTTGTTTACTTGATAGTCGGCATATGTAATAAATTGGGGGATCATTGTTATTATTTATATTATTGTTTTATTTAGCTCTCGAAAAAAAAAAGAAAAAAAAAAGAAAAAAAAAAGAAAAAAAAAAGAAAAAAAAAATATTATGAGAGCAAGTTTGTGTTTGTTGTGATCCTACTTTAGTCGACTAGTCGAGTGTCTTAGTAAAATTTATGTGGGGGGAAAATAGAGTGTTGTGTATGATTTATTATGGTACTTACTAGCTTTTGACACTTCACCTGTTTTTGGCTTATTTGACATACCTTGTCCCTAGCCCACGTTACAACCCAATTAAAGACCTTTTGATTATCGTCATTGATGTATGTTGTGTTAAGAGTTAGATTGATACCAAATGTCAAGCATGTTTATGATTTTGTTGGAATTGAGTGATACACTTACCCTTGTTCTTGAGTGAATATTCTTTTGTGAGTGGATTGTGAGTGTTTGCTTGTTTTTGCGTATGAGATCCCGAGTTTTGTCTCAAAGATGTGCTCTTGTAGGCTTAGCATGTTTACTAACTTATTCTTACACTTGACATGGACTTGTGAGAACTTATGCATGTTCATTGAGTAGACTATGTGAATACTTGCACTTTCGACACCAAGACATTGCGTATTTACTTTGATTCTTAAGTTGATATGGCATGAGAGGATTTGAAGGTATGGTAGGCTAGATTAATTGCATTTTCATATTAGTTGCATTCATGCATTGCATTGCATTAGGTTAAATGGATTTTGTGGGTACATTCGCTATAGGCCCTCACGAGACCTTACTCGTCCACTAGGGCTGCCTAGGGGTTTAAAGGGCTTGTTGCATATGCCAAATGCAACCGTGATCACCTACGGAAGTGGTACTAATTAGGTAGTTATAATTGTTTATGCTTGAGGACAAGCATCGGTTTAAGTTTGGGGGTGTTTGATAAGTGGATTTTATATCCACTTGGAACATTCTATATCGGCTTAAATTGATTGTTTTGGACTCAAGTTTGTGTAGTTTTGATGTGTTTTGTGTAGTTGTGCAGGTTTCCAAGAATATCTAAGCTTTTGTCGTTTTTGGAGATTTAATTGATTAAAATTCGGATTTTCCGGGAAGGCTGCGCAGCTTATACTGTTTTGGCCATATCTGGAGTTCTAGAAGTCCGTTTTCAGCGATCTTACTGCCCACGCGAAGCTTGAGAGATTTTCTACAACCTGGGATAGGAAACAAGTGCAAGAAACGTACTTATTAAAGGCGCGCACGTAATCTTTATTAAAGAAGGCTGGGAATTTACTGTTTTGCCCTTTTTCTAATTCTAATTGTATTCTGGGCAGTTTTGGGTACCTTCTTTAAATCCTAATTGTAATAGAAGGCAATATCTTGCTGGGCAAGATTTGTAGAGCCTATATAAACACATCCTACCATTGTAAATTATAACAATTGATAGATAACAATTGATAGCTTACAATTGTATTAAGGTACTTTCGATCTTTAATTCTTTCTTCAATATTATGTTTTTATTCATTATCATTATTATTTTGTTTTCTTCTTTAATTATGTGTAACTAATTCTCTAATCTGAGGATTGGGTAGTATTCCTTGGTATTCATGCATGCTTGATTACGTGATTTTCTGCTTTGCTGATCTGTTAATGAGATCTTAACACAATTAGAAGAGTAGCTAACTTTTGATTGTATTCTAGGGATTGTAATAAGCTTGGGAGAGAAGTTGCAATCTTAGTACATGATTAAACAGACATAATTTGAATATTAGATCGGGAGATTAATAGGAGAATTGTGAGACATATAATTCTTGGCACTTAACAGTTTATAGATATACTTTGATTGTATCACGGGAGTGACAATTAGGGTGTAGCTGTAGGCACTATATTGTAACCTGGGAGGGTGCAGTATAACTTTAGAAGAATTGTTTTCAGCAAGGTAGGAACACAGATATCACATTAATATTGAGCATGTATTGAGACCAAGTGAAGAACCCCAGTTCTTAGATTGTTTTCCCATATATTTGAATCTCAGTTTAAAATAAATTCTTAGTACTTATAATTAGTTCTTGTTTAATTTAGTTTATAAACAAACCCAAAATTCTTCTCACACACTTCTAGACGAAAAGAGATAAGAAACCTGAACTTTGTATTAAATTTAGTCCTTCCCTGAGAACGAACACACAAAAATACTACTAACAGGGAGCACTCGCACAGAGCAATACAACTAATAATAAAACAAACATACGACGCATAATGCGTTACTTCGCCTCAAAGCGATACAAATTCAAAAAGTCAAAAATCTCGGATTCACACCAAATTTTGATATGATGTTATGCAAGAGATTTTGAGTCTAAGAATTGTGTTTATTTGCCAAAACGAGCTCTAATCCGAAGCAGATCTAAGAAAATTCAAAAGGAATTTTCAAGATTTAAAGCTCGATTTATTGGATGAAAAACAGTAAAACCAAGATAAGGCTGTAGAGGAGGGGGAGGAAGGGAGAGAGGGAGGAGATTAGAAGAGAGAAGGCCTCCGGCAGGTGGATAAACCACCGCCGGAGGGGAAATGTCTTTTCTTGACTTTTGTTTACAGAGAGTAGTAAGGAGAGAGAGTAGTTTTTGATAGTGTTTTCTTGTTTAGTGTGTGTCGGATTTTAAAGTCATTGAAAATTTTAAAACATGACTCGTTGCCCATTGTAGAGTGCCATGAAAAACAATTTAAGGATTATATACATGTTTCTTAGTTGTTACTATCTTGCGAGGTTGTATAAGCAGAGCATTGAAACTATGTTCCCGAATTCAGAATCTAGAACACAATAGGGAGCAATGGAGCATCAACAGTTCTTTTTGTTCACGTACCCGGACTATAAATCTATAATTCATAGACTATTTAACAATATTTCTGTCTCGTTTTAGCCTCTACTTAAATCTTTCGAAATAGTTAACAAGTGATTGAGTTGCAGCATATTATAGACTTCATTCATATTCATCACAGATATAATGATCAATATTTGCAAATACATTAGAATAAACCTCCAATAATAACTGTTAGAGGCCCAACTTCTTACTGGGCTGAACCGAAGGCCCATTCACCGAATGAGGAGTATTGGCTTGGAGAGGCTCCAGACTGGCGAAGGCCCATATCATTCGGCCCAGTTATTTTCAACGGTCCATTCAGTTGTGTATCCCTGGGAACGTGGGAACGTGGGGCACGTTCTCCATTCGTCCTACTCTCCGATAACTGCCAGCATAGAGAATAAAAAAGGGGAACAGAGGTTTGATATCATTCATTCAATCACTTACACACAATTTGCACGATACAAACACTCTGCGTTTAATATTACTCATCAAAAAACCAGTTAACTTATTCTCACACCGGAGGTGAATCGGGGGGCCACACCCTCGCATTCTTCTTCAATTGCAGGTCCGACCGAACGGATACACCGACGGAAACTGGTTGTAACATTTGGCGCCGTCTGTGGGAAACGTAGAGTTGCGTTTGTGTTGAATTATACAGTTAGTAATGGCGAATGAAACCGAGATACCAACAGCTGACGATAGCACTATGGCCGGAAATACTCGCGTCACTCCTCCCATCACCCCAAGGCTTTTGATTTTCGACGAAGAGGGGGACATACCGTCTCCCGAAGAACAACGGGAAATTCTGATGAAGTGGCGAGAAGAACAAAAAGCCAAGGGGAAACGGAAAAAGATAGAGAAAGAAAAAAGCAGCAGGGAGGCCGAACGTCTGGCCAAAAAGAGGGAGGCCGACCGTTTAAGGCTAGAGGCCCTAAAGCTCCAAAGGGAGGAGATCGAGCTACAGGAAAAGGCACACCGCGAGGCTCTAGAAGCCGAAGACCCGGAGTCGGAAGACCGAAGAGACAAGAGACCAAGAACCAGAAATGATGAAGATGAGTCGGGGGACTCTGAATCAAACTCGAGGAGAACCCGGTCAAAAGTGGTTTATTCCTCCGATTCGGAAGAGGACGGTCCACACACGGACGATCGCATCCGAAGGATTGAGAAGGCCATGTTTGGAGAGAGAAAGGTCAGCCACGAGCCAGTGGTGACCGAAGACGTCGAACACTTTCGACCGCCTCCCGGAAGGCAGTTCCCGAAGATGAATGAATTTAACGGAAAGGGTGACCCCGAAGATCATTGTGAGAAATATGAATCGCTCATGACTGGGATGGGGCACTGCGATGTGATGCTCTGTAAGATGTTCAAGACCTACCTGAAGGGGAATGCATCCATGTGGTACAGGTCGCTAAGACCTAGGTCGATAGGCTCGTATGAACAAGTGAAGAAAAAATTCTTGAGGCACTACTCACATTTGTGCCGAAGAGAGAAGGATACTGAAGCCCTGATCCACTGCAGGCAGGGACCGAACGAAGACTTGGGTGATTACTTGGCAAGGTTCAAAGAAGAAGCCGGTATGGTAACCAACTTGGACAAGGTCAAGGCGGCTGGTTTCCTCGCAGCAGGCCTCGACCCTGTTAAAGGTAAGAAGCTTCGGTCTTCTCTTTATGATATGCCTCCTAAATCTTTAAATGATATATATGTGAGAGGAGAGGCCATTAGAAGAAAATTGGAATCAATCGGGGGGTACAAGGAGAACAAGAAAAGTGACAGGTATGACAGGAGAGACGACCGAAGGGATGACAGATATGATAGAAGGGACGACCGAAGGGGTCGAGGAGATGTTAAGAGCAGGTTGAATGATACGAGGCCCGACAAAGGAGCCGAACGAAGAAGAGATAGAGATAGTACTGTGTTCACACCATTAAACACACCTATCTCGAAGATTCTCCATGAGATAAAGGGTAAACCTGGGTTTGTCAGACCACCCAAGTTGAAGACCCCTGAGAATAGAAGAAGCGACAGCAAATATTGTGACTACCATCGGGACAAAGGTCATAACACCGATGAGTGCTATCATTTGAAGAAATTAATTGAAAGGATGATCAAGGATGGGGAACTGACCCAATTTGTGGGCGACTTAAGAGACAAACTCGAATCCAAGGAGAAAAGGAAGGAAGCGGAAAGTTCCGAGAAGTACCGAGGGGAGGTCAGAACAATTTCCGGAGGAACAGTGCTTGATCGGGACAGTAAGACAGCAAGGAAAAAGTATGCCAGACAGATCTATAACCTATACCAGTCAAGTTCAGCCAAGCAACCGCTACCTATCTCTTTCACCGAAGATGACTACGAGGATGTGATATGGCCGCACGAAGACCCACTTGTTATAAACCCAGTAATCGGGGAAAACAAGGTATGGAAAGTGCTGGTGGATGAAGGGAGCTCAGTCAACATTCTATACCACCGAACGTATTGCAAGATGAATTTGGGAGGCGAACAGCTAGAACCATGCCACGAGGCACCTTTATATGGCTTCGGTAATCAGCCTGTGCCGATAGAAGGGACCATCACCTTGTCTGTCATGATGGGAAAAGCGCCATACACTGTGGTGAAGGAAGCAAAGTTCTATGTCGTTCGGGTGGATAGTCCGTACAACGGAATTCTGGGAAGGCCAGCCTTATCTCTGTTCCAGGCTGTGTCCTCTATCCCTCATCTGAAGTTGAAGTTCCCAACAGAGCATGGAGTTGGGGAAATGAGAGGCGATCAGAAAGCCGCCAGAATAATCATGTTGGAGGACTTGGAAAAAGACAAAGATATCGAGATGACCGAAGCCGGAAAGAGGAAAAGAAATGAGACCGAAGCTGGGGGCAGCCACCAACTGCTGAACATCGAGTTGGAAAAGTTTGGGGCCGACCTGTCAAGCCCGATTGCTGAGCCGGCTGCAGAGACCGAAGAGGTGGAACTGTACGTGGGTCAGTCGGGGAAGATGATCCAAATTGGAAAGAGCATGGAGCCGAAATTAAAAGAGAAAGTCATCAAGGTCATTAGGGAATTCCACGACGTATTCGCGTGGAATCCCGAAGATATGCCAGGCTTGGACCCTGCGGTCGCTAAACACTGCTTAAATGTAGCTCCCGAAGCCAGGCCTGTAAGACAAAAGAAAAGGAATTTCGCCATGGAAAGGCAGAAAGTAATTCAAGTTGAAGTCGAAAAATTGCTGGAGGCAAAATTCATCGAAGAGATAGACTATCCCGATTGGTTGGCAAACGTAGTGGTGGTGAAGAAATCTAATGGTAAGTGGAGAATGTGTGTCGACTACACCGACCTGAATAAGCATTGTCCGAAAGACCACTATCCCTTGCCGAACATTGATCAACTGATAGATGCTACTTCGGGGCATCAAATACTCAGTTTCCTGGACGCATTCTCAGGATATCACCAAATTGCCATGAATGCCGAGGATGTTCCAAAGACAGCATTCATCACACCGAACGGCACTTATGCCTACATAAAGATGCCCTTCGGCTTGAAGAACGCCGGGGCAACATTTCAAAAGATGATCAACAAAGTGTTCAAAGCCCAGATCGGTCGGAACATGGAGTGCTACGTGGACGATATGATTGTTAAGTCCCTTTTCAAGGATCATGCCGAGGATCTGAGGGAATGTTTTGAAACGCTCAGAAGAAACAACATGAGGATCAATCCGAACAAATGCACGTTTGGAGTAAATAGTGGGAAGTTTCTGGGGTACATGGTTAGTGCCAGAGGAATTGAAGCAAACCCGGAGAAGATTAAAGCGGTCATCGACATGGAAGCGCCGAAGACCATCAGGGACATTCAAAAGCTGACCGGACGGTTAGCAGCCTTGAGGAGGTTCATTTCCAGATCGGCCGAGAAGGCCTTACCATTCTTCGAAGTTCTTCGGGGGTCCAAGAATTTCGAGTGGGGGCCAAATTGCCAGAAAGCATTCGAAGAGGTTAAAGAGTACTTAGTGAAAGCCCCACTCTTAATGAGACCCGACCCGAAAGAGACATTGCAACTGTACTTGGCTGTGAACGACCGAACACTCGGAGCCGTGTTGGTCAAAGAGCATGAAGGGAACCAGCATCCGGTGTTCTATGTCTCTCATATTCTCAAAGATGCAGAAACAAGATATCCGAATGCAGAGAAGTTCGCCTACGGACTGGTAATGGCCGCAAGAAAGTTAAGGCACTATTTCCAAGGAAGGACGATCAAAGTTGTAACCGATCAGCCGCTAAAGAAAATCCTACAAAGGCCAGAGGCATCGGGCAGAGTGGTTGCTTGGGCAATCGAACTGGGGGAACATGATTTGGAGTATACACCAAGGACTTCGATCAAAGCCCAAGCACTGGCGGATTTTATGGTAGAATGCTCTTTTTCGGGGCCGAATGAGTTAGCTCCTGAAGAACAAATGATTCAGACACCGGGAAAATGGAAGTTGTTTGTCGATGGGTCGGTCGCCAAGGAAAAGTGCGGGGCAGGGCTAATTCTTACAAGCCCAGAAGGATTTGAGATTTGTCAAGCTATCAGGTTCACTTTCCCGTTGACGAACAACGAAGCCGAATATGAAGCACTCTTGGCAGGGCTAGATCTGGCAAGGAGTCTAGAAGTTAAGCACATCAGGGCGTTCAGTGATTCCATGTTGGTGGTAAAGCAGTTCTCAGGGGAGTATGGGCAAAAAGATCCCCGAACCAAGGCATACGCCCTTAAGGTACGTGAACAATCTTTGCTGTTTGAAACTTTCGAGTTAACTCAAGTAGCCAGAGAGAACAACAATCGGGCAGACGCCCTCTCGAGGTTAGCTTCGGCAGAAACCCTGAACCTAAATGGGTCCATCTATCTGACCGAAGTAAAGACGCCTTCGATAGACAAGAAGCAGTGCATGGAAATTCATCAAGGGGTCAATTGGATGACTCCCATCAGGGCCTTCTTGGAAAAAGGCATCCTACCACTTGACCGAAGGGAAGCACAGAAGGTGAAGTATCGGTCGGGAAATTACACTCTGGTCGGGGGCCGTTTGTTCAGACGATCGGTAAGCCAGCCGCTACTTAGGTGTTTAGACAAAGATGAACAACAGCTTGCTTTGGAGACGGTTCATGAAGGGATTTGTGGAGAACATTTGGCAGGACGATCCTTAGCCTTCAAGATCCTTAGGCAGGGATTTTTCTGGCCTAAAATGAAAGAAGACGCAACAGAGTATGCAAAGAAATGCAAGCAATGCCAGCTATTCAGCACAATCCCGAAGCAGCCTCCCGAAGAGATGTCTTCAGTCCTTAGCCCGATCCCATTTGCTATGTGGGCGGTCGATATTGTGGGGATCCTACCCACCAGCACTAAACAAGCGAAATACTGTATTGTGGCAATCGACTACATGACTAAGTGGATAGAAGCAAAACCCCTTTCGGCCATTACCGAAGAAGCCGCGAAGAAATTCATGCTGGAACAGGTCATCTTGAGGTTTGGCATACCTATGGTTTGTGTGTCCGATAACGGTACTCAGTTCATTGGGAGCAAGTTCAGAAAATTCCTGGCTCAGTTCGGGATACAACAGAAGTTCAGTTCGGTAGGGCATCCCCAGGGAAATGGGGCGATCGAGGCGGCCAACAAAATCATCTTTGATGGAATCAAGAAAAGGCTAGGGGAAGCTAAAGGACTTTGGGCTGAAGAACTACCATGGGTCCTATGGGCTTACCGAACCACCACGAGATCTTCAACCGGGGAAACGCCTTTCAAACTGGCCTTCGGAACTGATGCCCTTCTACCTGTCGAAGTTGGCCTGGAGTCTTACCGAACAGAAGTGTTTAACGTGGAGACGAATGAGTTCGGACTCCGAGCAAATGTGGACTTACTGGAAGAAGAAAGAGAGGCTGCCTACCAAAGAAACTTAAGGTACCAATTGCAGGCAGCCCAGTATTATGATTCGGGGGTGAAGAAGAGATCCTTCCGAGCCGGGGACTTAGTGCTTCGGGAGTTAGCCACATCCATGCCAGCCAAAAAAGGCAAGCTTATGCCCAACTGGGAAGGTCCATACGTGGTAATTGAAGTGGTCCGATCGGGCACCTACAAATTGGCACATCCAGACGGTAGCCCAATCAAAAACACCTGGCATGCCGCCCGCCTTCGCCGTTTCTACCAGTAAGCTTACTGGTCCAATTTCTATTGCTTTTTACTTCAGTATTTTGTCTTTATGCAACTTTATTCTGAATTCCATAAGCTAGCATCAATCTGTAATCAAGTCTATGTAAGAATTGCATGATCAATGAAAAGATTGTTTTGCTCCATTTTTTATCTGTTATTGTTAAGCTAAGTACATTTACAGCCAAAAGGCTAAGTACGCAATAATAAGCTTAATAGACCCATGTTTGGGGCCGACCGTATAAAACATGCGCCCTTTAACTTATTGGTAGTGTACAAGTACATTGTGTTCTAAACTACAAATACTTGACGAATCCAAATTTGGGGCCGACCGAATGAAATTTGGCCTCTTACAAAATTGTCTTAGTATTTAAGTTACTTTGACATTAATTAAGGCCGGGAGGAAATATTTTTCAGCCGACCGAACGAGACCTTAATCATTTACAAAACCCCTTAAATACTTGGGGGCAGCTAGGTTACGACCAAAGATGCACAAAAAGGCAAGAATTATTAGCTAGGTTACGACCAAAGATGCACAAAAAGGCAAGAATTATGCTAAGGCAAAAATGGCCGAAGAAGCATAAAAATACAAGTAATTATGCTAAGGCAAAAATGGCCGAAGATGCATAAAAACATAAGTAATTATGCTAAGGCAAAAATGGCCGAAGATGCATAAAAACATAAGTAATTACGCAAAGGCAATATAATGCCGAAGACGCATAAAAATAAAAATAAAATAATCATGCCAAGGCAAATCAAAGCCGAAGACGCATGAACAGAAACAGGAGCCAAATTGAGGCCGAAGCCGAAGACGCATAAAAAAGAATATTATGCTAAGGCAAACTTAAATAAAACAAGCCCGAAGGCAAAGTAAAGTATTACAAGCCCAAGGGCACGAATAAAGAGCCCGAAGGCAAAGTTAAACAGTACACATTCGAAAATATTAAAAATCTACAAAATTACAAGGCGTCACCAGCTGAAGGATCGTCAGAGAGAGATTCATCTTCGCCCGAAGAAACCTCCAAGGGCTGATCAGTGTCCTCCCGACCAACTGGATCCTTCATCCCGAGTGAAAGATCGATCAGCTGGGTATGATCTAGGCCCAGAGAATGTGCCTTCAGCACAGCGCCGTCATATCCCATCTGATAGCATCTCTCTTCGGTCAGCTCCAGGGTTTTCTTCAGCTTCCGAACGCTCTTCCTTGTAAGTTTGAGCTGCTTGTTTCTCCACTCGACGCGCGCCCGGAGGGTGTCCAGCTCCTTCAGCTGCTCCTTGAGAGCCTCATTATCGGCGGACAGAGTCTTGGCTTGACCGGTGACCCTCTCCAGTTCAATGTTGGAGTTCCGAAGGTCCTCTTCAGCCTTGACTGCCCGAACTTCAGTCTGGTTGGCCGCCTCCAGCTTTTTCTGTATACCCTCCATCCGTTCGGTCACAACGGCCGACCAAGAGACCCCCTGGAAACAAACAAGGGAAACGAATTAAACACTGAATACAAGTGAAAGAAATAACGCCGAAGGAGAAAAAGCTTACCATGGAGAGCAGAGCCAGCATTTCAGTACAAGCCTCAAGGTCGTTTGCCTTAGCAAACGTGGGCCTGTCGGCTGGCAGAATGAGACCCCGGCAGAGATCGGGACCTACTACGGTAGATAGCTGGGGGGCAGGGACAATGATTTGATCCGACTCAATAACTCCCCAGGGAGGATAGTACACTTTCAGTCCGGCATCTCCCGACCGGCCCCTTTTTCGGGAATCGGCTGAGGGGGTCCGGACGATACCATCCCCTTGATCTCGCGGAGGAGAGGAAGCCAATGGAGCTTCAATTCTCTTTCCTGGATCGGAAACAGATTCCAGCTCTTTGCCGGCCGATTGGGCAGCAGCATCGGCTTCGGCAGTAGCAGTTATTGAAAGCTGAGCCGCCTTCCTGCGTTTGCGCTCGATGATATCCTGAAGAGTAGACACTGCACGAAAATATTAGTGTTAAACATGGAAAACCGGAAAGGAAAATACAATAATAGAAGCATTCGGATGGAAAAGAATAAGGTAAGGATAAATGTTACCACTACCCCAGAGGGCGACCAACCAGTCGTTATCCCGGCTGTCCGATAAGGGAACCCTATTCATATCGAGTTCACAAAGAAGACGATAATCATGTTTGTCCGCTTCCAACATCTCGGGATACTGCAACCTCGACGGGTCCAGATCCTGCCAGCGGCCGTACTTCTCCACCTTCGGGCCCGAGATGAAAACCCACTTCTCATGGGCCCCCCTATTGTTGGAGTTCGTTTGAGCCCAATCGGCCTTGCCGGTCCGACGAGCGATAGTGTAGAAGCCGTTGCTTTTGGAATTCCTCCGGAGCTCATAATGATGCCAGAACAGGGTTGTCCTCGGAGTCATCCTTTTAGCTAAGCATCGGGCTTGGAAGGCGTTTATATGGAAAAAGCTGTTCGGATCCAGCTGCCCTATGGCGATCCCAACTTGCCTCAGCAATTTTTTCAGTATTGGCAGCATCGGCAGCCGAAAGCCACATTTGAAGGCCATTTCGGATATGCCGGTGGCCACGCTTCCGCCGAAGAGAGGTGGAACCTCAGGGTTGTGCCAAATACGGTCTCTTTTCCTAGGTGTGAAGAAGTACCAGACCTTCCTCTCTACTTGGTATTTGGAATGGAATTCTTCAATTTTTTCCTCGATCAGGTGCGACCGGAAATTCGCCGCAGGATACACCCCGACGTCACTAAATGGTGATACCTCCGAAGGACCGGCACCTTCGGTTGACCGATCCATGTCCCTGCATTCGGAAATGAAGAGACAGTTAGCCCCGTACTCGGATAAAGAAAAAGGAATTCAAAAGGAAAGCAGGGCCGAGTACAGTAAGCCAAGATCGGTCGGGACACCTACGGCCTAGGTCGAAGGGATTTGAAGGCCTAAATTTACGGGAGATTAGAAGGTTCCTAAGAGTTCTAAAGCAATCGGAATGGTACGAAAAGTGTTTTCAAGATTCGAAGACCCCGAAGGAAGTTCTTGCCCAGGCCGTTCTCCAGACCAGTTTCGTAATCGTAGGGGGAAACAATTAAAGGATAAAATGGTACACCAGAGGCCACCTAACTACTTGCAGGCATGAACATACAATATTTGAGAATCGCAGGCAAATTCATGCGCATATACATATAAGCACATACACGAATATAAAGAGTGCAGAACAGTTATGGTAAAGAAGCGAGAAGGGAAATGTTACTTACTTGTTTGAAGATCCTTGACGAGGCTGAGTTCTCGAGGGTAAATTGCTTGAATGTAGACGTCCACCGGAGTCGGGGAAGAGAAGATGACCGGCGATGAATCGACGTTTCCAATCGTCGTTTGTGAAAAGCTCTGAGAAATAAAGGTTTTGGCTCTGATGTTTTGATTGGTAGGCGTAAAATTGGGACTTAATGGGTTTAGAAAGGTTATATACAGGGATGTGACGTTTGGACAGAACCGTTTCATATTCAACGGCGGGGATTGAAGCACGAATCTCGAGGACAGACAGCTGTCAGCCATAAAGGGACACGGCTTCCCAGGAGGCGTCTCGGCCTTGTCCATCGCCATTCTTATCCGAAGGAAACGTACGAACACAAAATTTCGAAGATGGGCTTGGGCTTTAGCCTTCGTCCTGAGGATAACTCCGAACGAAGCCTAGGGACATGTTAGAGGCCCAACTTCTTACTGGGCTGAACCGAAGGCCCAATCACCGAATGAGGAGTATTGGCTTGGAGAGGCTCCAGACTGGCGAAGGCCCATATCATTCGGCTCAGTTATTTTCAACGGTCCATTCAGTTGTGTATCCCTGGGAACGTGGGAACGTGGGGCACGTTCTCCATTCGTCCTACTCTCCGATAACTGCCAGCATAGAGAATAAAAAAGGGGAACAGAGGTTTGATATCATTCATTCAATCACTTACACACAATTTGCACGATACAAACACTCTGCGTTTAATATTACTCATCAAAAAACCAGTTAACTTATTCTCACACCGGAGGTGAATCGGGGGGCCACACCCTCGCATTCTTCTTCAATTGCAGGTCCGACCGAACGGATACACCGACGGAAACTGGTTGTAACAATAACGTTAAACACTGTAACAAAGCATAAACAACTTCTTTATGTTTAAGAAAACATAGTTACTCAACACTGATTAAGATATATATGGATATCCAGTGGCTCGTTTACATCAGGTGCTTCATGATCACTGAGTTATTTGGTAATTTGTCAACTGGCTTCATATAAACTCCAATAGTCTCAATGCCAGCAGACGTAAAGGTGCCAAAAAATCCGCCAAATTGTTCACCCACGTAATACTCGAACCCAATGTCCTTGGCGGTGGCATCCGTTGAGCCAATTACTTCGATCGGTCCGTACTTCCTCTTGTTTGTAACAATGGTGATTGATCTCAAGCGTTTTGTACTTCCGTAGCATGATCTAACAATTTCGTACTTGCCTGTTACTCCAGTAATGGCCTCATTTGGATAATCAAGCGTAATCTGCATCACCATCATTCCATATAATTGTAGATTTAGCTATTGTAGACAGTACCATTCACAACGAAAACCATAAAAAATTAAGGCACTGATAAGCATAAAATCAAAAAATACGATTAATAGAAACATAGGTGCTTACTGTGTTTAAGGAATTAGTACCACCATCACCACCACCAATCTTCTCGGACATCACAAGTTTATTACCTCCGTCTTCCACAAAAAGAAAATAAATAGGATTAATACGAGTTTCAGACCGTGAAACGATAATTTGTGCGATTTCAGTTTTGCCTTTGTGATCCCAGGCATTTCCAGGGAAACTCCCCGATGGGCCAAATTTCAACATGGTGACCAGAATTACTATTTTACTTTGGATTGAAATTACATTTATATATACTAGCTAGTACCTAGTAGTAATTACTGATGTGAAGCATGAAACGCCATTTTATAAAATAAGTATTTAACAAAACCGAGTGAGGATTTCCGTTTGTATCGGTTTAGTTGGCAAAGGATATGAAGAGCTATGGTCACTGGAAAGAGGAAATAAAACAGATTCATCACAAGTTACAGAAAGTCAGGAACTACGTATCCGATTACTCTTTCACATTAATTAACAAAATCCTTTTAATTTGAGCACTCGTTCACAATATTGTTTCGTATTCTTCATTAGTTATTCCATGTCGTACAAATATAAATCTTAAAAAAACAAAATACAACTAACTTTTTTTTTTTTTTTTGATAATCCGGTGTCCGGCCAGCTTTCGCACATCTCGACTAATCCGGAGGACTGCTAGCACACTCGTACCCACCGAGCATAAAAATACCATAACTTTTTATAAATTTTGCACCAAAAAAAATAATTGGGAAATCTATTTATTTTTATTAATGTGGAAAATCATGCATGTTTTAATTGCACATAATCTATACTCTTTATTCATGTTCAAGCATTTATTAGGTTTCATTCATTTCAAACAGATAAAGGATGTATAAGAGTAATGGGTTCGGGTCCTGACAATTGTTGACCGGTTATTTAATAATCAGTTCCACAACCGTTGGATCGTTGATCCAACAGCTGAGATTAAAAAAAAAAAATTTACTGTCCGCTATTGCCTGTCCGCGGAAATTAGGGGGCCGTTGGATCAACGATCAAACGGTTTAGAAACCGATTGTTATATAAGAACTCCCTGACAAATGATTGTCAGGGACCAAAACCCAAGATTAATATACTAATATGTATAGAGTAAAGTTGATTTGCATTTATCAACCATGTTAATTAAAAGAATCTTTTGAGACAAATAATCTATATATTAAAACATGACTCGCCATGTTAATTAAAAGAATATTTTGATACAAATGATCTATATATTAAAACATGACTCGCTGCCCATTGTAGAGTGCCATGCATGAAAAACAATTTAAGGATTATATACATGTTTCTTAGTTGTTACTCCCTCCGTCTCTAAATATCATTTCTGTTTTGACTGAACACGTTTGCCAATACACATTTTTTATCGTTAATATCTTTAATTTGGTGTTAGTATTAAATATAAAAACTTCATTGTATTAAATTACTCATAAATACGAATCCAACAAGATCACTCATAACTATATTAGATCTTATAAATTATACGTAAATTAGTAATTTGTCTCATGTTATGAACAGTACTGACATATGAAATAGGAACAATAAAAAGAGACAGAGGGAGTACTATCTTGCGAGGTTGTATAAGCAGAGCATTGAAACATGTTCCCGAATTCAGAATCTAGAACACAATAGGGAGCATCAACAGTTCTTTCTGTTCACCCGGACTATAATTCATAGACTTTAACAATATTTCTGTCTCGTTTTAAATCTTTCGAAATAGTTAACAAGTGATTGAGTTGCAGCATATTATACAGTTCATTCATATTCATCACAGATATAATGATCAATATTTGCAAATACATTAGAATAAACCTCCAATAACGTTAAACACTGTAACAAAGCATAAACAACTTCTTTATGTCTAAGAAAACATAGTTACTCAACACTGATTAAGATATATATGGATCCAGTGTCTCGTTTACATCAGGTGCTTCATGATCACTCCTTTTTAACTGAGTTATTTGGTAATTTGTCAAGTGGCTTCATATAAACTCCAATAGTCTCAATGCCATCATAAGTAAAGGTGCCAAAAAATCCGCCAAATTGTTCGCCCACATAATACTCGAATCCAATTTCCTTGGCGAATGGATCCGTTGAGCTAATTACTTCCATCGGTCCGTACTTCATCTTGTTTGTAACAATGGTGATTGATCTCAAGCGTTTTGTATCAACGAGTCTACTAGTTTTACCAATTTCGTACTTGCCGGTTACTCCAGTAATGACCTCATTTGGATAATCAATCGTAATCTGCATCAACATCATTCCGTATAATTGTAGATTTAGCTATTGTAAACAGTAACATTCACAGCGAAAACCATAAAAAAATTAAGGCATTATTAATAAGCATAAAATCAAAAAATACGATTAATACAAACAGAGGTGCTTACTGTGTTTAAGGAAATAGTACCATCATCACCACCACCAATCTTCTCGGACATCACAAGTTTATTACCTCCGTCTTCAACAAAAAGAAAATAAATATGATTAATATGAGTTTCAGACCGTGAAACGATAATTTGTGCGATTTCAGTTTTGCCTTTGTGATCCCAGGCTCTCCCATAGGAAGTCCCCGATAGCCCAAATTTTAACATGATGATCAGAATTACTATTTTACTTTGGATAGAAATTACATCTATATCTGTATATCTATATCTGTATAAGTATATACTGCAAAACCATGTTTTAAACTTTTAAATGTATACAATAGTACCAAAGTACAAAAATATCAAAGGTATCAAATTTGGTTATCATTTAACTAGGGTTCGATCCCTTCCAGCTACATAATTATACAGATTTATTACAGTATTTAATTTAATTTCACCACAAGTTCGATTTCCTATAAGGGGTTCGATTAAGGGGTTTGACGGTTATCACTTAACTCGGGGTTCGATTCTTTCCAACTATGTAATTATACAAGATTTATTATTTAATTTAATTTCTTTAATTTCATCGCATGTTCGATTTCCTATAAGGGGTTCAATTCCTGACATAATTATAAAGATTTATTTACTTTAATTTTTTTAACTTTATCTCGGATTCGATTCTTTATAATTACATAATTAAATAGTGTATTAATATTAATTTTTTAATCTCGACTCGTGTTCAATCTATGCCCGTATTTCGTACGGGTTATGAGCTAGTATATTATAAAAGCTGTAGCCATTTCAACAATTTTTCTCCTATTCTACCCTCTAGTGTTCCGTTTATTTACAACTTTACCTGCCAGCAATTGAACCACCTTTTGTACTATAATTCTAGATTAATTAGTACTCCCTCCGTCCCTTAATACTTTTCCCACTTTCCTTTTAAGGTAATTAACAATACTTTTCCCCTTACTATTTTTGGCCATAAAAAACAATATTCAATACCCACTACTCCACCCACTACTCCTTAAAAATAATATTCAATATCCACTATTCCACCCACTAATCATTACAAATAATATTCAACACTCACTATTCCACCCACTATTCTAAAAAAATAATATTCAATACCCACTATTTCATCCACTACTCCTTAAAAATAATATTCAATACACACTACTCCACCCACTACTCCAAAAAAACAATATTCAATGCACACTATCTCTTAAAAATAATATTTAATACGCACTACTTCATACAAAAACAATATTCATTCCCTACTATCTTAAAACCCGTGAAATTCAGCAAACGGACAAAGTAATATGGGACGGAGGGAGTAATATTGGACCGACTACACTTCCTTACTTTTTAGATTAATAATATTCGACCGACTACACTTCCTTACTTTTTGACCATTGCTTTTCAAATTTGAAGCTTCTCTCGTACTCAATTTTGCAACTTTTTTGTTTTTTGAAATTCAAACTTTCATTTTGTTATGCCATATTTTTGGTAGATTAATAATCTCTTAAATTTTTAATATTTATTAATTATTAATTTAAATTAATAATTATTGCTTAATTACTAAGTTTTATCCTCTCTCTCTAAATGAGGAAATAATTAATCTTAATCAACGAATAACAGAAAATATTTCCAAATGATATCATTCAAATCAAAAAAATATCACAATACCAAGATTAAATCAGATTAAATCAATAATTGCCAACATTAACAAAATTTACCGCTAAAGTCTCTTAGGATAGACACAGTTTCACAGAACTACGTAGATTTCATCAAATATAAATTGGTACAATATAAATTGGTACGCAAGCATCTTGGAAAAATGGATCCGATACACAAACAGTCACATTCATACAAATTCGCTTTATTATTTCAGCACCATAATTTTCAAGAAAAATATAACACCTAAAATAAATAATAACATAATATAATTAATGGTAACATAATAAAATTAATGGTAATCAGTCGATTGCCTTTTTCACATTTACTTTTAGTTGAAGACATTACCTTTTATAAACACCTAAAAACATCAATCGTATCATATCTTTCGATCATTAATATTTTCTTTCGAATTAAAACACGTTACCTTTTTAATTTAAAACAACCTTTTTCATATTAACATAATAAAATTAATGGTAATTAGTCAATTGCCTTTTTCACATTGATTTTTAATTGAAGACATTACCTTTTATAAATACCTAAAAACATCAATCTTATCATATATTTCGATCATTAATATTTTCTTTCGAATTAAAACACGTTTTCTTTTTAATTTAAAACAAATCTTACAATCATTAATATATACCTGAAAATATCATACCATAATTTTTAAGAAAAATAGAACACCTAAAATAAATAATAACATGATATAATTAATGATAATTAGTCGATTGTCTTTTTCACATTTACTTTTAGTTGAAGATATTATCTTTTATAAACACCTAAAAGATCAACCGTATCATATATTTCAATCATTAATATTTTTTTCTAATTAAAACACGTTACCTTTTAATTTAATCATTAATATATACCCGAAAATATCACACCACATTTTTCAATTATTAATAAAATATATTATAAATCGTATACGTTATTATAATAAGGAAACATTAGTATGATACGTAAACATGAGTATATTAAATTATATCAAATTAAAATTTTAAAAATTATTAAAAATAATAATTATAGAAGAACATTATTTTAATATTAAATAACATTTATAACATAATACAAGAAAAACCGCTTTATTATTTCAGCACACCTCTGATTTCGTGTTGTTATAAAATTCCTCCAACAACATTTGATACTAGAAGGAGAGGAACAATTTTTATTATTCGTGGAGAATGAATAATTTTATCAGATTCATGGGGTTTTTTGGGTTTAATTAACATATTCAACTTAGTGTTACAGAAATCGGAAATCGGATAAAATCGGTGAGGGGACCTTATAGCGATTTATCGGAAATCGGCGATTTATCGGAATGATAAATCGGAAATAAATCGAAAGTATTTATTTTTATATAATATATAAAAATATATATTTTTATGTATAATATATTTTTAATATATATAATATATAATTATATATTTTAAATATATATATATATTATATACACGACAATTAAATAATTTTTGGTTCTAAGAAATCTAAATAACAATGCAATTAAATAATTATTTATCAATTTTATGAACACAAATGTAATTTACAACTATTCAATCTAGTACTCCCTCCGTCCCAATGGGATGTTAACGTTTGCTTTTTGCACGGAAACCAAGATAGTGGGTGTAATATTGTTAAAATAAATGAAGTAGTGGGTGTAATAGTGATTTTATAGTTAAAATAAGTTAAGTAGTGGATGTAATAGTGTAAAGTATTGTTAAAATAAGTGAAGTAGTGGGTGTAATAGTGTTAAAACTTACTATTTTAGGAAATGTTAACAATCTATTGGGACATCCCAAAATAGAAAGTGTTAAGAATCAAAAGGGACGGAGGGAGTAACATTATTTGGTGAACTCTACGGAAACAACATTATTGCACATTATAATTAGCACAAGTTCCAAAAACAAATTGAACCAACGTCTTGAAAGCATTCCAATCATTCATTCCTCAACAATCCATAACCAAAGGCTACCATCCTCACCGCCTCGGCAGCCTCAACAACTCTTCTCCCTCACTTGTCTCCGCTTCTCACTCACCAAAGACCTGGTCGGAAAGCTGTTTGGAGCCGAAAAAAGCTGTTAGAAACCTCCACACACACCTCTTTCCTCTTGCACCGCCATCCGTCACCGCCGCGCCACCTCAAACTCCGACGCCACATCTCCATCTCCACCGATTTTGACCCGATTTTTGACCCCGATTTGAAGAAACCGTATAGTTAAGCGATTTTAGGGAATTAGATCGGAAGTATAGATTGGACCGATTTATCGGTGATACGGCCGAAATATGGAACACTATATACAAGATCGATGTCAACAAAAAAAACAAAAAGAAACTGGAGACTATAGTTTTAAAAAAAAATTGGTGCAACAAGATCATCAAACCGGTCGACAAAAAAATTAGCCTAGGACGGTGTGACAGCAGAGGAATATATAAATGGTGGCATGGCAGAGGAATGTATAAATGGTGGCAAGGTCATATACAAAGTGTTGAGGCCTGCTTGAATAAAAACAACGGAAGCAAGGAAAGAAGCACGGAAGAAAACAAGTTTTAACAAAAGTAAAAAAAAAAACCACCACGGGAACGAAGAAAAAAAACTCGCAAAGCAGGATGGCGGAGCGCAGCATGAACTAAGAAAAAAAAAAGACGAAGCATCACGGAAATTCATAATCGAATGGAAATGCAAAATAAAGATAAGCCTTTTATCTATTAATTTTTATTTTCTGCAAATTGCACAATTATAATGTCATGCATACATTATATGTTTTTAAATATTTTACAAGAAAAAATATTTATTATTTAAAAATTCGTGTGAACAATATATTTTTATACTTGTAAAATTATTGCGGTTTGGAAAATATCGTACGAGATATTTATGTTGATGGATTGTGGATATTTATATGATGAAATGCATATATTTTACAATCTCGTACGAATTGCAGACTTTGAGAAATAATTATATATGCGAGACGTTGAAAAAGGTTTTCAACCAAAAAAGGATATTATATTTGAAAAAAATAAATATCGCGACACTCTTAAAGAGCATATTTATTATTGCACTTGAATTTGTAAAATATTTTTCATATATCATCGCGATAGTACATATATGTCAAAAAAAAAATTTCAAATTTGCAAACTGAAATTGTCAAGTAAGGTAGTCTGGACAAGCTATAAATTCTGCAATGCTATACGCTTGAGTAAAGTGCAACACCCTCTGGATTATTGAAGGCCCATGAAGAGATCTCTCAAGATCGAAGGGGTGGAGGCATCTCTATGCATAATATCTTTAAGACTTCATAGCACAGCTAGCCCAACAAGGAACGCATGCGAGATTCGCCAGGAAACCTCAGCACATCCAGCCCAAAAAGGGATGCATGGAGTTTCGCCACGATTACATCTCCAACTCTTATTGAAGAGCCCGCCAGACACATCCTTATGTGGTTGCATCAGACACTTGAATATCATGTACGCCAATTTAAAATTTATCTTCTCTTCTCTATCTACCCACAAATTACATAAGAGTAACCAAAATATCTACGCCCAGCTCGGGAGGCCCTAAATACCAATGAAATACGCCACTATCAGTGCCGTTTCTTGGATCATGCTACTTGTGGTGGAGTATCAGCAAGATACGCTATTGCTGTTGATGGAAGCAGTGTGTAATACGTTGTTGTTAATGGCGTGTCACATAGACACGACACTACAAACAACGTGTCAGCAACACACGGAACTCCCACTAGCGTGTCATCATTCTTCATCATTCTGTCGAAACACGCATCTCTTCCCCTCTCTGGCGATTTTCAGGCAATTCCCGGCCAAAATCCGGCGAGCTCCGTTCGTCTCTTTTCCGTTATTGTCCGTTGATGTTATATATATCATTTGAATCGTCATTCGACGATCTACAAGCCTATACCCTTCTCAAAACATTTCTTATGCTGGGTTTAAAACCCCCAAATCAAATCCTCATTTTCGTCAAATCGGATATAGCTCCTGCGAGGCCAAATGACAGATACATACGGAGGAGAGAGAGATACAGATGAGACGAGAGAGATGGAGGATGGGATATGAGATGGTGGTGTTGTGGTCAGAGAGGAAGAAACGATGGTGATGGTGATGATGACGAAGAGAGATTAGAAAGACGAAGAGAGACGAGAGGTGAGAGGTTAGATGGGATACGCTGTAGCGTGGATAGTTAGGACCAATAACTACGAAAATCAGTATTTTGAACCATGGTAGTGAAAAAGAGGCATCTTGGTCATTTTTTATTTTCTTCTTCTATCATTTAGAGTACGACTCAAGACCATAGAGTTGACAATTAAAATTTGCATTGCCTGTTCCCTTTGATATAGGGCATGGAGATACTAATAATTTAATTTAATAACGGATAATTTTCTAAAAATATCTGAAAAGAACAAATACATAACATATTTAATTTTGTAATTTTCAACTCAACTTCTTCCACTTTTTACTACTTACATCTAGTGTCGCATAGTATGAAATCGTCATTGGCTTTTCCTCATTCACAATCTTAAACTCGGTTCAGTTTAGAGAGAACTTTAACACAACACACATAACTGTGTGATCAAACACCCCCTCTAGATGTGCTAAATCACCATGTTAATGGCGATATCTAGCTCGCATAAGGAAGAAGAAGATGAAGAACCAACTTAAATTAAGCTACTAATTGTATGATCTTTTGGTATTCAGGTGCATCAAAAATGATCTCTGACTGACTAACAAACTCATAACTAGGTTTCAAAAAAAAAAAAAAAACAAACTCATAACTAGGTAAGTAAAATGAAACTAAGAGAGATGCATGTAGAATATGATATGGTAGAAGATTGTTACTCCAAATAGTAATCACAAACAGAGGAAAGTTAGAAAAAGTTCATTTTATGCTTGCATGTTAAAGAAGTTTAAAAAGCAACAAATCAAGAAGCTGTTGCAAATACAGTTGCTTACATTTTATTATATGGGTTGCAACCAAGAAGAGGAATGTATATTTATTCGCGTGCTAGCACTCGCCTCTCGTTAGCTTGCAAACATCTATAGACCAAAGTAGTATTAAAAAAATCCATCATAACATATACAAGAAGAGTTACACCAGCTTCGCTATTACCTTACTAGCTAGTTACCGAATCATGTATATTTATTCTAACCTAGCTAGAATTGAATCCACCAAATTACAATACATATGTAGCATCACTCGCGTTGGTCTTTCACGACAGTAACGGGGCAACGAGCAGAGTTCACCACATAGTTGCTAACGCTGCCCATAATTGCCCTGCAATTCAATTAACCCGATATTAGGAATAGTACATGAAATAGTTGAATGATTTAGATATTAAAATGAGTAAAATTATTATTACAGCAAAGATTCTGAGAAAGGGGACCAACTAGGGTTCAAAAAAAAAAGACTCCAGTGACCATAGCTCAGAAGCATTCGAAGAATGGATATGCTCATCACCTCTTTCATATTGTAAAATTGTTGCAGTATGATTATATCGGGTGGAATACAGTTTGTTGGATTTTAATAGTCATTGAAAATTTTAAAAAATGACTCGCTGCACATTGTAGAGTGTCATGAAAAATGTTGAACAATTTAAGGATTATATACATGTTTCTTAGTTGTTATCTTGCGAGGTTGTGTAAGCAGCAATGAAACTATGTTCCCGAATTCAGAATCTGTAATACAATGGAGCATCAACAGGTCTTTTTGTTGACCTTGACTATCATAGACTAGTTAAAAATTCTGTCTCGTTTTAGCCCTACTTAATCCTTCAAAATAGTCCACGCACCTCCTGGTTTATTCGGAAGGAAATATTGTACCACCCTCTTCATGGCATTGTACTAATGAAGATCGTCTTAATCCTCTATAAAATGAAGTATAAAACTTGCTAGAAATTACCCCTAGTACTGCTTTAAATGATTTTTTTTAAGGGAAATACAGATCAAACAAAACACAAACCAAAAGCTAAGGAGCAGAGGCATCTCCTTCTTACCAGAAGTGGTAACCAAAAGAGGAAAATCCCAACCCAAAAACTCGAAGCTCTAGATATCGAAAGTAAAAACTACTTATACAACATATATGAGCAGCTATGTTGGTCTTTTAAGGAGAGAAGTTTGGACTGGAAATACCTCCATTAGCAACAAGCTCCACAAGGTAGAAGACAACGAAATGACAGCTACTTTAAATGATTGAAGATGCTAAATTGAAAAGGCAACAGGTAACCTATATAGGGCCTAAGCATAATATATGGTAGTTCATGTTATATATTTTAGCAGACTCCCATAGTACACATGAAAAAAGAAATACCAAGTTCAACTCAACTCAAGCTATGGAAACATGTACATATTGGCAAGCACTCTAAACACCACCTCAAGAACATTGACTACATAAAATGAACTCGTTGAATAACAGTACTGATGTTCTAGAACACTATTCAAAGAGAAGCCAAGACAGAGGAATTGCTAACAGATAAATTTAATTTCACTTGGTAATAAACGACACACGTATCACGTATGATCACAATCTTTTACACATAAATCACAACCAAAGTGATTTTAATCATAATATATTCTGGAAGAAGCAAACCTTTTGAGCTTGCCAAACCCTCTGTTTCCAATGACAAGGCAGTCCAGTGGAATATCATCCACAGCTTCACATAACTTCTCCCTAGCATCTCCCCAGTAGATCTTCATTAATACTTCAAACTGTTTATGTTAACAAACCTAATGTTATATAATCTAAAGAATTTACAACCTTTCGATATATAATAAAAAATGTCGATATATTTACCTCTTTTTGAGAAGCAGCAGTTTTG
This sequence comes from Kitagawia praeruptora, assembly GCA_037693485.1. NCBI lineage: Eukaryota > Viridiplantae > Streptophyta > Magnoliopsida > Apiales > Apiaceae > Kitagawia > Kitagawia praeruptora. The sequence continues at coordinate 41,983,536 of CM075347.1, forward strand.
ACTATATTCAGTGTCTCTGCATCAGGCGTCACCCCATATTTCTTCATAACATCTGGTTCAGAAAGGTCTCTTGAAGGGATAAGAGCTGCCAGATATAAAAATTATTAGGAAATAATGAAACATTAACATCGCATCTCTCTTTAACATACAAGTTTATCAACCAATAACGGGTTATATGCAAAATTACTACTGCAAATCATATATACAAAACAATGTTGAACTTTCTTGAGCTTAGTTTAACCTTATAAGCTTTGTTACTTATTTGAAAACTGTACTTTGACAGTTTGACTTGATGAAAATATGTATTAAGAGTATCTTTTTGAGTGTAAATTGTTGTCTTTTGTTGTTTTTGAATCATGTGATTCTTTGTAAATAAGGAAATTACTTCCTCTTGTAAATTAAGAGATTGTAATTTTTTATCGAATAAGCTAGCTAAACGGGTTGCAAGCTCGTAGGACATGCCAAGCACTTAATTTCCCTCGATCACCTACATCCCTATAGCTATCTCTCCAGCTCTCCCACCAAAGGCGATATAATGTTTGTCTAAGGACGACATAGGAGTAAACCAAGCCAGGTAGACGCCTGAAATTCTCAGACAGCTATCATATTTTTACACACTAGCTTGGATGTAAATTCGGTGGAACACACGAAAAAACACACAAAAAAGCCTATTCATGATGACAAGAAGAATAGCAAAAAAATGGTGGTGAATCAATTTAAGACAAATCAAGTGTGATAAGAGCATCTCCAAGGCAACCTACCTGTTAGCTAAAATAGTGATGTGGCATTGGTTTTTACCTAATATCTATATTTTCTTCTTCTCCAACCGTTCTTACTGTTAGCCATATTTTTAGATAACAAGATACATATCCTCTATATTTGGAGGATATCCAAAAAATTATACATAACATCTAAAAATATCATATCCACTTATATTGTGACACATCATCAATTTAATTTAATCTTATATATATTTACTAATTAAAATAAAAATAAAATACTGTTTTTGAAATATAGCTAACAATTATAGCTAATACCATTGGAGTACAACTCCTTACAGGTTCAGTAAATTTTACATATCCATTATTTTATATTATTTTAGCTAACCATTTTAACTAGTACCGTTGGAGATGCTCTAACCCCGGAATAATAACACGATTTTGATTCTCATGTTGTCACCCGAGTATTACCCATATACACACATTTGTTTTTTAAAATGGATATTTATGTGTGTGTGGGGGTGGGGGTGGGGGTGGGGGTGGGGGTGGGGGTGGGGGTGGGGGTGGGGGTGGGGGGGGGGGGGGGACAAGGATGGGAGGTATGGCATACGAGAACCAGTGGTTTCCCAAAGCTGCATCTCGCCTTCTTCGTAAAAACCCTGAGGCTGAATATAAATAAGGATAAGGTGATCCCCCTTTCGGCCAACGTTATCCACCGCCCATCTCAACGCCTTATTGCTGCATTCCGAAAAGTCTATCGCCACGCCCACTCTCCTCTCTGCTTCCATCTCTCCTTATCTAGATTAGATTTATAATGATGATAATTTAATGTATCGAAAAGTTGACGAACTCAGACAGCATGCAATCCTGGTAACCGAAGACACGCATTTCTTATTTTTCATCTATAAGCTTATATACATTGTTAAATATTGGAAACTCTTTCGTCCGCACAATGAGTGCTTCAGGGGTTTTGTACCCATTGACAGATGACGTATAATGTCATCTAATTATAATCTGTGGTTAAAATTTGTCATATCGAAAGAAAGAAAACTTAGGGAAAAATGACAAGTTTTTAAAAGCTATTCATTAAAAACTTTATTAATCTAATACATCTTTGTTTGTTTTTTTCAATCTAAACTACTCTCAGGAATCGCAAATTGCAAATAGGGAGGGAAGAACTCAACGTACGACTTTTGTTTTAGGCTTCAACCTGGTAATAATGAGGAACTCAAGCTAGCTAGATATTAACAAAACTTCGAATCATTAGCTAGCACTAGCTCGCTCGATCACTCAGTATATTAATGGAATAAATTTGTATGTTGGAATTTTTCATTGCTATAAACTATACGATATTCACTCGACTGAAAGCAAATGCACCAAATTTGATTTGCAGATTATCTCATACTCGTGATTAATTATAAACACTTGACTAATAAAAAAACATTACACAAAACTAGAGCTTACGATATGGACGTATCCCAACAATTTGAAGTTCTAGGGTAGTCTAAACGAACAAAAATAGCGCTGGACATGATAGCTTAACAGAAAGAAGAAGAGGGAAACAGAGAGCATACGAGAACCAGAGGATTTCCAGAGCTGCATCTGGTTATCTTCATATTTACCCTGACCCTTGATGTTGAGGAGTATGACATAATCCCCTTTCCGAGCAATGTTATCCACCAACCATTTCACCGCCTTGACGCTGCCCTTGGAGAAATCCACTGCCACACCAACTCTCCTATCTGCCTTTCTCATCTCTTGACCCTCCTTCGATTCATCACCCATCTCTAGACACTTCTTTTTCTCCAACAATGATAGTAGGTACACTGATACAACTTCTTTTTTAGTAGTACGTAGCGTAGCAGTGAGATTTACGACACTGCAAGGCCAATTGTGACAACATATATGGATCTAAATTGTATCAAGTGGTTGACATGAATAACCGGCGATAAATTTTGTGTCCATGTTGAGTAATTTATTTTTGTTTATACAGCACCTCCTTATTCTGTGCATCTCAGTTGGACGCAGTCACAGTGTCACTATATAACACATAAATGAACAAATTGAATTTTGTTTCGTTATCAACTAAGAACTGAAAGATAAGACATGGGGATGTTTGGCTCCCTTTAAAGTGGGCTTATTTGAACTTAAAGTCGGGTCCTACTTATTTCTAAGTGTTTGGCTTCCTCAGTCCATTGAACTTATATCCGAATACCAAATTGAGAAGTTGGACAAGGCTAACTTTCATCTTAGAGCAACTCCAAAAGACTTTTAGTAAATTTCTTAAAAATATTATAAAAAATAGTCCTCTTAGTGATTTAGAGTAAGTTTAGGAGTGGTTACTCCAACAATATTCCTTATATATGCTCCTTATTATTATAATAATAATAAAGAGAGAGAACAAAGTTGGAAAGAGAGAGAATAAGATATTAAAAAAAAAGAGAAATAAATATTTTATTGGTGAAAATGAAATAAGGGAGGACTAGGGGTACCTTAAAAAAAAGGAATCAAATACATATGCTAATTTTTAAGAGTGACCCTATTAGATGGTCATTAAAAAGAGTTAAAAAGAGTTAAAAGCATCTTTTTCTCTCTTTCTCTCTGTTCTACTTCCCCCTCCGCACCACTCTCTTCTCCGCATCATTTCCGGCGGGGCTTCCACTGGTTTTTCCGGTGGAAAGCCCCAAATTCGTTTCTTTACTTTATTTGCTTTGTCTTGTTTCAATAATCTCCCTTGTTGGGTATGAATTTTTATCAATTTATTTCGTTTTGGATTGTTTTTCTAGATCTACAGCATCGGAACTTTCGGTTTTCCCTCCTCTTCGATTCAAGTGGCACTTGGTGGATTCGAGAGTTAACCGCCTATCTTGTGGTTTCGGATGGTAGATCTAAGTTTTTTTGGATTTTCTTTTGTATTTTCAATTTGTTGTTATTTCGGCTTGTATTATGCCGATTGGTTTCTCTCCCTAGTGAGAGTGTTGATGTTCTCTCCTTTGTTTGTGAGAGTTTTGGTGTTCTCTCCTTTGTTTGTGAGAGTATGATTTCTGATATAGTGAAACAAGTTTGTAGGATGCTGCAGTTACGGTCGAATATTCAAGCAGCAGTAGCCCCAGGTGGAGGTCCAACCGCAGCGAGTACATATAAATCTCCATACGAGAGGGGCAATATCATCTTCAACAAATTGCCTGATTATGAATTAATCAGTATTTGTTTATGCTATACGTTATTCGACTATTCTTGTAGATGTCGTATGACTTGTCATTAATGAATGGAATTTTACTCAAAAAAAAAAAATAATAATAATTTTAAGAGATCATTTAGGAGATTGTTGGAGTGTAAAATTAGACCAAATTTCTTAAATTTTGGTTTAGGAATTGATATAAGTAATCTCTTGGAATTACTCTTATTTCTCTAACTTATTTTCTTGATATACGTAAATATAAAATCCTTCGAATCTTTAAAATCATATATCTTTTGATCCGTTTATTAAAAAATTAATATTTATATTTCAAATCTTTAAAATCATATATCTTTTGATCCGTTTATTAAAAAATTAATATTTATATATCAAATTTCTCTATTCATCGAGATCTATCCATTGATATCCATTAATATATATTAAAAAACAAATATTTTGAAATTAATAAAAAAAAAGTTAACTTATAAATTCTGATTTACCAAACACTTACTGATTTATAAGTTCTGATTTACCAAACACTTTACTGACTTATAATTTTTGATTTACTTATCACTTATACTCAACTTATTAACTTAAATAAATAAGTTTCTTTTTTTAAGTTGCACCAAACGGCCCAATTATAAATGGGCTACGGTATATAAGTACTTATAATAAGAGTTATGCATGAATAATTTAACCATTCATAACGTTCCTATACAAAATTATTACATGCGGACCTTAAAAAGATACTCATATTCAGTGTTGTGAAAAGCGCATTAAGCGGCCGCTTAAGCGGAATAGGAGGTAAAACGCCTAGCTTTTAGTAAAATCGGGGTTTTAAGCGTTTTTCGGGTTTAAGCGGGTTTAAGCGGGATTAAGCGGGTCAAAGACGGATTAAGCGAGTCAAAGACGGATTAAGCGGATGAATTTAAAAAAAAATATAAAATTATAAAAATTATAAAAAAATTATAAAAAAATTATAAAGGATGGTGAAAGAATGCATATGTTTCCGTCTTTCTGAAAGAATGCTACAATCTATCTTTCTATCTTTCGGATCTCGTATTATGATAATTATGATGTTTGTATTTTCAAAGTTAATTATGACTAAGTATGATTTTGTGAATGTAGAGATTACTAGTTTTAATTTTTATCATAATATGTTATATCATATGTGAATGTTAGATTTTTTTTATAAAAAAATTAATATTATATTTATTTCTATAAATATATAATTATTTATAATCCGATTAATGATCCGCTTTTAAAATCGCTTAAGCGTCCGCTTAACCGCTTAAGCGTCCGCTTAACCGCTTAAGCGCTAGAAGGTCATCCCGCCGCTTAGGTCCGATTTGTGCTTTTTACAACACTGCTCGTATTAGAGTTTTGTACCCTTTATATAATGCCTACACGTGTATAAACAACACGATTAGGAATTTATAAAGACGGTTTAGATAGTAATTTCATTTCTCTTCTACTTAAAGATACATCATTGACACGGACATAGAGAAATTGAGCCAAAGTCCGTTAAATAAGGCCAAGACACCAATTCGATACATTGTTTCCGAAGGCCCTGATTTAAATTTTCAATTCTAACCGCTGGTTTGAATAAATTACTAACAACCATTCCATCCTAACACATCTCCTATTTTTCACCTTCCTCTACGACATCCCCTTCTCATGTTCGTTTACATTCCCATCCAAATTCTTGAAAATGAAGTTCAAGTTATTTTTTGTCTCCTTCACTCTCTTCTTCTTTAATTCCGCAAATGCAATCTGTATACCACGCAATCGCTCAGCCCCGTCTCCAACCCCCCTTACCCCTCCAAATTTGAGACCCGTGTCATCATCACCGTCAACTTCACCACGGACTCCAACACCTTCATCACCAGCTCCAGTATCATCATTACCGTCATCTTTACCGAAGGTTCCATTACCTACATCACTAGCTCCAACATTATCTGGTCCAAACACGAATCAGTCAATAATAAAAAACCCCATTAATACTATAACGTCCGCACTTCCACGACCAGGTGGAGGCGGGAACAATCCAGGCCTCAAAAAGATATGTGATGCCACTGATTATCCCGATGTCTGTTTAGGTACACTTGGTCCTATAGCAGGTCGTGCAACTGATGCTGCATCTGTACTTGGTGTTGCAATAAAGGCTGGTTCGGATACAGCCAAAAAAGCACTAGATACCGCTCAACAGTTGGCTACCAAAACAGGGACGCCACCAGATGAAGCCTCATCGATCAAAGATTGTAAAGATAGTTTCGATGATGTCTCATATAATTTTCAAAATGCAGCTGAGGCGTTTACTATAAAAGACATAGGGACCTTGAATACTATGCTAAGTGCTGCCATAACGGATGTCGAGGATTGTAAGGATGCGTTTCAAGGACGAGAATCCCCGTTGACCTCTATTTCTGATACGTTAAGGAAGATGGCTAGCAACTGTCTCGCCATAGTTGATGTGATGAATAAACCTCCACCTCCATAAAGTTTTTCGAAATTCATAGGGGGGTGGTTTGCCCCTATAATTTTCTCCTGTACTTGCAATATCATATTAAAATGTGTTCTAGTTTGTTGCCTTTCTGTAACAGACAAATTTAGATAGTTATTTAGAATAGAATAGGTTCATAGCAATAAATTAGAGCTTTCCAGCTCTGCTGTGTACATTTGCAATACATTGGCGCAGCAGGCTCTGTTGTAAACGGGGGACACAGCAGTTACTAGCAATGAAATACATCAACGGGGGACTCCTTAAAAAGGACTACATGCCAATGTTCTAAAAACGCAAGGTGGGTCTAGGCGGTAAGGCCACCTTTTAGCAACTAATTGGCTTGACAAAGATTAATTGGAAAGATCATTCGGTGTTAATCTGATGTGTTTTAATCCTATTTTCATATAAAAATTCATATTTACGTTAAACCGTATGTGTTTTATCCAGGTAATATACAAAGGATATATCATATTCATTTCAATCTTTAGCCCAACTAGAATCACACCAAAACCACATTTTCTATGAGACAATTTTGGTAGAAGTTTCATTAAAAGAATCTATAACTTTACATTTTAACCCAAATTTTGAGCGTAGTAGATTGATTAATCCTGCTCACTTCCACTTAATTAAAGTTTTCCGCCAAATTCATTCAACCGTCCAACGCCTAATTCCGCCCAAGCTGAAAGAATATATGTAATAACTTGTTTCTTCTCTCGTCAATGTCATCGATTTCTGTCAATCATAAAAAGATAATAACATACCTTAAATCGGTTTCATTTGGTTACCCGAACTTTGCATTGCCTCCCACCTATAGAGTTAAATGAACCAAGAAGAAGATGAAGTAAAATGCAGAGAAAGATACAGGAATGTAAAATTTGTTTGTTCTATTTCTTGTTGTTGAAGATACAATCGTGTTGCTATATTTATACATATAAATCTGACTAAAACATACAGCTGTCACCAACTGACTTGTTGACTTATTTAACTAACTCTGACTCCCTTATTTGATAGGCCAACAGTAGTTTCTTTTGTATTGGTTGTTTGTAACCCAATGTCATATTTGTCATATTTATTTTAGCTGTTGCTGACATACTTGAATCATTTATATCTTCAGCCCCCCTATTGACAGATAGGTTCACAGCCTCCCCACAAATTGGAGACGAAGCCAAAGGAATAAGTCCCAATTTGGAAGCACATGTCCAGTGAAGTACTTTACCAAGACCTTTGGTGAAAACATCAGCAGCATTCTGGAGAGTAGGGATCTGCTTGACAGCAATTATACCCATTTTAATCTTCTCACGAATGAAATGACAATCAAGCTCGATATGTTTAGTTCGAGCATGATATACGGGATTAGCAGTAAGATCAACCGCAGCCTTGTTGTCACAATACAAGGGAACAGGAGACTGAAATTGTACATGTAACTCTTGCAAAATATTAAGAAACCAAATAATCTCACAGGAAGCATCAGCAAGGGCCCGATATTCAGCCTCTGCAGAGCTGCGAGAAGTAACTTGTTGTTTCTTAGAACGCCAAGAAACAGCCACATTGCCTAATAGTAAACAATAGGCACCCACAGACTTGCGATCATTAGCATCTCCTGCCCAATCACTGTCACTAAACATATGCAACTGAAGAGAATTATTTGCTGGAAAGAATAAACCATGTCCAGAAGTCCATTTAAGATATCTGAGAACCCGAGTCAAAGCCTGCATATGTTTAACTCGTGGTGCATGTAGATACTGGCTTAACATTTGTACAGAAAAAGTGATGTCAGGCCTACAAGAATTCAAATATAATAACTTCCCAACCAATGCTCGATAAGCTGAAGGATTCTCTAGCAGTGCACCAGACATACTATTGTCAAACAGTTTTAAATGAGGATCAATAGGAACTGAAAGTGGTTTACAATCAACCAAATTAGCAGAAGCAAGTAGATCATGAATAAATTTCTGCTGAGTCACAAATATCCCATCTGGATTTCTGGAAATCTCAAGACCAAGATAATACTTAATGTTTCCTAGATTTTTTATGCCAAACTTAACATCCAATAATGCCTTCAAATCATTTATAGCTGCCTGATTATTTCCAGAAAGTAAGATGTCATCGACATAGACAATGATGACAACAAAAATCCCATCAAGATTATAAGTAAACATAGAATGATCTGTTTGGGATTGTCGATATCCTGCTTCCAAAAGACATGTAGTCAATTTCTCAAACCAACATCTAGATGCTTGGCACAAACAATAGATTGATTTAATCAATTTGCAGACCAGGTTAGAAGAAACAGAATCTCTGATATAACCCAAAGGAAGTGACATGTAAACCTCTTCATGGAGTTCATCATAAAGAAAGGCATTATTAACATCTAACTGTTCAAGAATCCAGCCTTTTGCTGCAGCAACTGCAAAAAGAGTCCTAATAGTTACCATTTTTGCAACCGGAGCGAAAGTGTCATGGTAATCAATGCCTGCAGATTGTGTGAAACCCTTGGCCACTAACCTGGCTTTATATCATTCTATGGTACCATCAGGATTGTATTTTACTTTGTACACCCACTTACATCCTACTGCTTTCTTGTCAGGTGGTAAGGGAACTAAAATCCAGGTGTTGTTCTGTTCTAATGCAGCTAACTCCTTCTGCATTGCCTCAATCCATTGTGGTTGAGTAGCAGCTTGAAAATAATGTTGAGGTTCTACAATTAATTGAGTAGAAACTACATTAGCTATAGTTCCTTTAGATGAAACTGGCATAGTGACATGATAGTTAGACCACCAAGTTGGTCTGTTAGTAGGTCTGTGAGAATGTCGAATAGGAACTCTCTGTGTAGCTAAATTATTTTCAGATGAAGTAGAGTCTTCAACTAAAGAATTCTCAGATGAAGCAGATTGTTCAATTGAAACAAGTGGTGAAGACTGTTGATCATCTGTGTAAGGTAAAGAAGCAGAAGTAAAAGTACTAGATGGAACTACAGTACTAGTTTGAACAGGTGTACAAGAAGTAATAGGATTAACAAAAGGTGAAGTACTATTTGACTGGAGCCATGTGAGGAAATAAGACTTATTGTCAGTATCATTGATGTCAAGTGATCCAGAAATAGTATAATAGGGAAAAGTGTTTTCTGAAAACACAACATGTCTGCTTACAAAAACAGCATGTGACGTGAGATTAAGCAATTTAAAACCCTTTTGATTAGGAGGATATCCCAGGAATAAACACCTAACTGCTCGAGCATCAAATTTGTCTGAATTGTGAACAGATGCATAACACAAACACCCAAATGCCCTTAATTGAGTATAATCAGGAATTGTGTCATGAAGCATTTCATAAGGAGTTTTGTACTTTAAAACAGGAGTAGGTAACCTATTGATAAGGTATGCTGCAGTAAGAACACAATCCCCCCAATATTTAAGAGGCAAACTAGATTGAAAACGTAATGCCCTAGCCATTTCAAGTAAATGTCTGTGTTTACGTTCTACTCTAGAGTTTTGTTGTGGGGTATATGGACAAGAGGACTGATGAACAATTCCTAATGAAGCCAAAAGGTCAGTAAAAGTAGAACTGAAAAATTTACTACCATTGTCAGTTCGAATAGTCTTGACTGACAACTTAAAGTGATTCACAGTGTAAACAAAAAATTGTTTCATAATGCTGTAAACACATTGCTTAGTAGACATGAGAAATACCCAAACAGCTCTAGTATGATCATCAACTACTGTTAGGAAATATTTAGCACCATTGACAGAAGTGATATGATAAGGACCCCATATATCTATATGGAGTAATTCAAAAGCAGTAGTAGCATAGGAATCACTATGCTTAGGAAAAGCAAGTTTGCATTGTTTAGAGAGAGGACAAACAGGACAATCATTATTACAAACTGTATTCTTACAGTTAAGAGTAGAAATATGCTTCAATACAATATCAGATGGATGTCCTAATCTAAGGTGCCAAAGTTTAGAAATAGGAACATCTGATAAGCTATGAGCTAGTGAAACAAATGGAGAGTGAGAGTTGAAAACAGGAAAAGAAGTGTGAACATCATTTGGTGAAGTAAGGAGATACAACCCATCATGATGCTCACCAGTAGCTAGAACTCTCTGTTGAGTCTGGCCCTGAAAAATACACTGAGTTGGAGTGAAATAAACAAGACAGTTGCTATCTTGTAACACTTTCGAGACTGATAAAAGATTGCAATGAAAATCAGGTGCAAACAACACATTATATAAGATGATGTGGGAATTGAGATGAATTGTTCCAGATTGAAATATATAAACAATTTGTTTATTTGGTAAAGTGACTTGGAAAGGATTTGTCAAATAAACTAAAGAGTTGAAAAGTTGTTTATTAGAACAAATGTGATTAGAAGCCCCTGAATCAATAATCCATGATGAAGATAGCAGTTGAGGCACACAAGTATTGAGGCAATAAGCCATACCTGCCATGGGAGAAATTTGAGAATGAATCTGATCCTCTGGGGAAGACAAATTGCCTTTCTTGTTCATCATGAGAATCATCATTTGATTCATGTGAGAAATCTGGCTTTGCAATTGCTCCATAGAAAGTCCAGAATTATGATTAACAGATGCTTGCTGCTGTCCAGAATTCATGCATAGTCCCTGCAATTTAGCATTATTTGTAGAATCAACATGATTAGCACTACCAGTTTGTGGAATAGGTCGAAAACCACCAGTGGACTGAGACTGTGACTGAGTTTGTTTAAATTTCCCTTTCTTCTTGTCTGGATAGCCAATTATCTTATAGCAAAATTCCTAAATGTGACCTTCTTTGTGACAGTAGGTACACTTCAATGCTGGTTTAGATCCCTGATAATTGGTTCCTGATGACTTTGTACCAGTTAAACCAGAAACAGGTCGGTTAGATGCTTCTTGGATATTACCAAGAAAAGAAACAGATAGATGATTTCCTTGCTTTTGTTTCTCATCTTGCTTGATCAATGAGAATGCTTGTGAGATTGATGGTAGGGGTGTCATCATCAGTATTTGACCTCTAGCCACCGCATAACTATCACTTCATCCCATCAAAAACTGTAGCAACTTCTTTCTTTGCTCTCTTTCTTCTTGAAGCTTATGAAAACCACAAGTACATCCACACTTACATGCTATAACAGTCTCTATTGCAGCATATTCATCCCATAGATTCTTTAATTTGTGATAATAAATCTCAACCGACTTATCACCTTGTTCAAGAGCATGAATCTCTTTCAACACTTGATAAACTCTGTGCCCATTCACACTGGAAAACTGATCATGCAACTCATTCCACATCTCATGAGCAGAAGTCACAAAGTCCATTCCATTACTAATTTCGTCTGAAACAGTGTTTATAATCCAACTGATGACCATATCATTAACTCTATCCCACTGTGCTCTCAGAAGTGAATCTTCATCAGGTCGTGCATAAGATCCATCTACTATACAGATCTTGTTCTTAGCAGATAAAGCAATGGTGATAGATCTTTTCCATGGACCAAAGTTATCAGTTCCAGTTAATTTCTTAGAGATAAGAACTAATCCTGGATGATCTATGTTTTGCAGATACAGAGGATGCAAATTCGAGTCAATTGACATCTCATCACGAGTATTATCAATCTGAGACTTAGTAGATTTACTACTTTCTCCTGTATTTTCATTAACGTGTTCATCTGTGTTGTTGAACAACACATTAGCATAAGATCGAGGTGATTTCCCCAATTGTCCAGCCATGAGTGATTAGATTGATGATAAATAGCGATATGATAACAAAATCGCAAAGAACAAGTAATCAACTCACGAAAAATATCAATCTAAAACAGTTTTGAATCAAACAGTGCGATCAAATCAACAAATGATCCACAAAATGAGTTCGTATTATGAAGAACTCAATCAAAACCTAGAAAAATGCGGAATTCAAAGAGATCTACAAGAATAACCTGTAGATTTGTACGATTTGTACGAAGGAACGCTGAAAATATGGAGATCGTGCTCGTGAATTGACGTTCGAGCTTGAATCTTCACTTTCAGATCGGCTCTGATACCATATAGAGTTAAATGAACCAAGAAGAAGATGAAGTAAAATGCAGAGAAAGATACAGGAATGTAAAATTTGTTTGTTCTATTTCTTGTTGTTGAAGATACAATCGTGTTGCTATATTTATACATATAAATCTGACTAAAACATACAGCTGTCACTAACTGACTTAACTGACTTGTTGACTTATTTAACTAACTCTGACTCCCTTATTTGATAGGCCAACAGTAGTTTCTTTTGTATTGGTTGTTTGTAACCCAATGTCATAGTTATTTTAGCTGTTGCTGACATACTTGAATCATTTATATCTTCACCAACCAAGCTCATATCTAGAACTGATGTTTGTAAAAGCTCTCTATGCACATTGCACTAATTAACCAATTCATCTGGTATGCACGGTATGCCAATTAATTAATTAATTAATTAATTAATTAATTAATAATTTATTTTACTATTTGATCTTACTTTAAAAATTGCATATTTTTTAAGTGTATAGAAGGCCAATAAGAATAAGAACTACTAATGAAACAAGTCCTCTATGAACTAAAATACTCTTTATTAAAAGCAGAAACCCCCTTTAAATGGTATTTTGCTTATTATAATATAGTATAGATGTCATGCATACCACGGTATGCACGGTATGCCAATTAATTAAACTAGCATTTTACCCGTACTTCGTACACGACATCTTATTTAATTTAAAATATCATTTTAAGAATTTGATTGATCACCTAGAAACATGTTCCAAACAATTATACAATTATATAAGTATTTAATGTAATAGTGATATGAAAAAAAATTATATAAAGAATAGTATACAATTTTATTTTAACAATGCTCAAAATTTATTCGATCCATCAAAACTTGCAATGTAAGTAGCAAATATTTTAGAAATTTTGTACTTCAATTGAAAATAATAATAAATTGTCTTCGGTATTCAGATGCGGAAAAAAATAGGATTGCAAAGTATATATAAAAACAAAGTGGTAAAATAACTTGGAACACCATGAATATAATCAAAGAAATCCAAAAGTAAAAGCAGGCAAAATAATATTTAGTAAAAAAAACAATAAAAGAGAGGCCAATTATTAATCCATTCCATGATTGTTGCAGGTTGTGCCTTTGCAATGTGGTATGAGTCCATGTGAAAAAAAGTGTAGGTAGAGAACAGATTTGAATATCTGTGGCAAAAACAAAAAACAAAAATTCATATTAATCCAATTTTTTAATAAAAAATTTAGATAATCAAACACATAGTATCTCTAACTGGTAAAGAAAAAAAAGTATAAAATGACTTGGTATACTATAACTCAAAAAATATAGTTGAGCAAACATCCGAGTGCAGTTTTTAGAAACACAAAGTACTATGATCACTGTACAATTTTTCTTTCTTTATTGAAGATGTTATAAGACTACTAACTATTGGATTTAGTTAGCAATGCCAATTTCATTTTCTGCTTAATCAAGTTGCGTAGATAATTATACATAAGTGCCTCCTGTAATCTTATTCTTCCTCTAAATTGAACCTGGTTCTATTGAATCAAATGGTATAGTAATTGAACTAAACATACTTACAGTTTTCATTTCACTTCAGGTAATCCTAAAAGTGTGTCTAATGATTAATAATTAAGAAATATCACTATCTTCTACAAAGGTAAAACTAACTTCTTAAAAACAATGATTTAGTGATCCCTTATATATAATTAACTACCTGCTCCGAGCGGGATATATTGGGTTTGTTTGGTTTGGTTTGGTTTGGTTTTTATATATAATTAACTTCTTAAAATGATAATCATGATCGTGAGGACCATAATTATGAGAGAATGGGGATCCTGATTTGAGTAGTGATGAATTAGTACCAATCAAAATAAACAGGTAAAAAGAGAGAGGCCAATTTATTAGACAAAAAGAGGTTTAAACATTCTACATTTCAGAATTTGCCACCAAGTCTAAATCTTAATTTCTGCAATTTATGTGTATAATAAAGATACATGCAAACATAAAGTACACATTATTTATCTGATTTATATGGAAATTTCTTGTGTGCCAAACTGATTAGATGCCGTAAATATAAATTCAAAGTTATCAAACTAATAAAATGTATTAAAAAAATAAGCAACCCTTTTATCTCATTTGGATTTTTTTGTAGTGCATATTACAACCCAGTAAAACAACAATAACAAAATGTTGTGTTTTCATATTTGAATGGAGGTAAGAATCAGTTACAAATTTTAAAAGTAGTCGAATGTAGGAAGAGATATACATAACAGAGAAGAAAGAGGAAGTTTGGTGAAAATATTATATTTGTACTTCCTTAATCTAAGCTATGCACTGCTGTTGTCCTGATTTTGAATTTTACCCGGTTTTCTCATATATACTCATTAAGGATACACGGGCTCCAAGCCTTTAACATATACATTATAGCTTAAAATAAAATTAATAATAAAAGTAGGCTCCTGCATTGTTACTAATTACTATTTAGATATAAATAGGGCAAAAGGACTGATAGAAATTATCCACATATTTATTCAAGCCGTGCCAGACATGTGGTTGGATACTTATTTAGTTGTATGTTGAGACTTGAGACCATTTTAATTAAGGATTTTCTTGCCTATATTTCATATATTGTACATAAGACATTGGCAAATAGAACATATTTGTACACTTTCTTTTCTTCAAGTATAATATGCACATATGATAACGATACAAACATCAATCCAACTAATAAGGAAGACAATTAAAATTAAAAATATCAACAATTAGATACCTTCTGATCGGAGAAGATGTAAACCAAGTAAAATATATAATAATCTACATTTTTTTTGCTAAACATTGGTGAGTTAATTTATGACATTTTTTGTGAAGGTGCCCCTGGCGGGGCCCTTAGAATAAATGAAATAAAATATATTTAATGTTGGTTTCTAGTTTCTATTTAAGAGAGAGAGGGGGGGAGAGAAAGATAGATATAGAGAGAGAGAGGGGGGGGGGGGAGAAAGAGAGGTGGTCAGGGGGGAGGAGAGAGGGAGAGGTGGGAGAGAGAGAGAGAGAGTTTAAGAAATTATATATTAGTTATAGTAGATGTAAATGAAGAACTCGTATTGTACCAGCATGTAAAAGAGATTAATATACAAATTATTAACATGTAATCGAGATCGATACCTGACATAACCATTAATCAGGAATTGATTTGCTAACCGGCAAGGATACGAATCATAGAAGCAAGCTCCATAAGCCTAAAAAAAATGAAACCAATTTATATGGTTGGGATCCCGATAATAAGGCAAAAAATAATTAGTTTTAATGATTATATTGATCAGAAGCCATTCAAAATTCAAAAATAAACCAATTTTGGTAATTGATGTGCATATATATGAGAAAATAATGGAAGTAAGTATCGACTCCTACAATTTAGCGCAATCATTCGAATGGTAGTATCAGGTCATATCTATACGGATTACAAAATTGAAGTAAAATATAATTATAGGTAATTAGGTACATATATATTAGTTATAGTAGATGTAAATGAAGAACTCGTATTGTACCAGCAAGTAAAAGAGATTAATATACAAATTATTAACATGTAATCGAGATCGATACCTGACATAACCATTAATCAGGAATTGATTTGCTAACCGGCAAGGATACGAATCTAGAAGCAAGCTCCAAAAGCCTAACAAAAAATGAGACCGATTTATATGGTTGGGATCCTGATAATAAGGCAAAAAATAATTAGTTTTAATGATTATATTGATCAGAAGCCATTCAAAATTAAAAAACAATCCAAATTTGGTCATTGATGTGCATATATATGATAAAATAATGGAAGTAAGTATCGACTCCTACAATTTAGCGCAATCATTCGAATTGTAGTATCGGGTCATATCTATACGGATTACAAAATTGAAGTAAAATATACTTATAGGTAATTAGGTACATATGGATCATGTGCGCTAATGTTCTTAATTTTCACTTCAATGAGTTTACTTGATCAAAGCATACGCATATCTGTTTGTATACTTATAAAACCATTATAAAAAAATTAAAAGTAATTTCAGGCGTTTATCTTCTCTGTCCATGCCGTCGCAATTACACCAGTTGGAAAACTTTATGTGCCAGTCACAAGGATGTGACATCTACCATCAATGGAAGTGCTGGAAAGTAATATGTAACATATTTCTCAATATTAGAGGAAATAGATATCATAGATACTTATGTACTGCAATGTTGACGGGGTAGGAAGAGTACAGAAAATGTTGTACCATTATTCTCAAAACATGAAAGTACTTATACTTTTAGTGTGTAACTTTAAATGTGGCCTTCTAATCTCTACTGTCTTTATTGCCTTTTAAGTTTAACAGTTGTATGCCAAAAGGCACTATTTCGAATTTCAATTAAGCAAATGTGATTTTCAGGTGGACTATATCTCCTATACATTTACGTCATCCAATCTAATTTATGAAGTTGTTTACAGATCAGAGTATGCAAACAGGGGCTACTTTACATATTAGTCATTACTAACGACTATGCACAGATCACTAATTTCACAGATTCACTTATTCTTGACGATCATTATAATAAAAATCAAAACTTTATAACCATATTATACAAGTATAGCCAAGAAATGCAATAAACATAATTAAATTGATCAACACATATCCCAATATATACACACAAGCAATTGCATCACTCACCGAGAAGGTTCATCCCCATCATCGCGTAGTATCATGTGTGTGCATTCAAGATCAGCAAGCTCTTTGGTTTTCTTGTATATGAATATGATGATTACATAAATGTAACACGGGGTTTTCTTGTTTTGTGAGGGATTTTTTTTAAAAGATATTGAGGGAACAACCGTGTAAGATAAGAGATAACCCAAATTAAGGGGTAGCTACAACTCAATCACATAGACAGGTATGTTGGGATTTGTTTGCATAGTTTGTGGTGATATTATATGTTTTATGCGATCAAAAAGTAAAAGGACTAAAAAAGCCTATGTAAAAAAATTAGATAATATTGATTTCAAAGGGTAATTGGTGTAATTTAAAAGTAAAAGGACTAAAAAGCCAATGTAAAAAAATTGGATAATATTGATTTCAAAGGGTAATTGGTGTAATTTGATTAAATCCTTCACTAACTTAGCAGGTGCTAAACTTAGAAGGTTAATTGATCTTATTTTCTTGGAATTTGATAAAAGTAAAGAATACTTTTTGGTTACCCAAGTAAACTCTTATAAACTCGAACTACAGAACTTAGCTATGGAAGCAAAATAGCTATTCTTCTGTAATTAGCTACTATTATTTGAATGAACTAAACGTAAAATACTCATTGCAAACAATGGTTGACTAATTTCAGTTACAAATAAAAAATATGTCGACTTACAAATGAATCTGAGTTCACATGGCTGAATTTCCAGAAGTTCGGTACTCATTATTATACGTTAAACAATACAAAATGGCATTAAAAACACTAAACCTGACCAGTAATTCAACAAATCTAGTTGTCTTCACCTGTAAACCAAAACAAAAAAATTATGCAGCTCATAGAATCAAGTCCGTACAAAGATTTACAAACATTCAGTCACTGACTTAAATCTCACAATCAAGCAATACATATGTAGAATTTAAATTACAAAATTAATTGAAGACTAACAATTAAGTACTCCACACAAAATTCAAAAAAAAATTGGTTTCAATACTTCTTTTAACTTTTTACGAACATATAAAATTATTTCTATTCCACTAAATAACTATTAATCCTAGACTACCATCATTTTTCATTGAATACGAAACATTGGGAAATCACGATTGCTAGCTACAAATGAGTTAGGGTGCATTAAAAAAGGTGACTCGCGCCAATGGAGGTTTTTACTATGATAGAAAATGTCAAGAAGTAACACACTGGTAAAGAAATGGTAATAAAAAGTTTTAGAATGAGGGAGATTAACACAGACCCTACCCCATGTGAAAGAATCAAGGCTTTGTCATCCTATGTCTTTTCCGAGGCCTGATTAAAAGATGAGTGTACACTATACTATAAACTAACTTAAGTAACTTTGTGAGCCAAATATCAGGTTGTATTAATTAGCAAGCATAATAGAACGCATTATTTTAGGCATGAATATCTAAAGCAAATTGGTGCTGATAACAAAGATATTTAATTTTTGTCGTGTAAACATAAGTAAACATATATTGTTTGTTGTAGTAATTAGTGGAGACGTGTGCATGATAATAGGGGTGGGGGTCCTCTTAATAAACCTCGCTATCTGTAAAATAACTCTACCCATTAGTGAGCGAGCAATATAACTTGCAAGATAAATTTTGATTACCAATCATAATTATTTCATGTTAACAAATTAGTACAATGTCAATCACTATTATGTATATGTAGCTTACAAATTCGAAAAGATGATAGGTAGATAGTATGGACAGAGTTTCATCTGGTGAGGACGCCACTTTCTGGTGATTTCTTTTTAATCATACTCCTGATGGAAAGTATGAATTTGGGGATAATAATTATCATGCATAGAAATAAAAGCACCAAGACAGTTGTTTTTCGATACCGATATGTTCTTAGTTAGGAGCTGCTTCACATACAAAGACTATTCGCTGTATGTAACATAACTTAACAAATTTTCTGATAAAATTTACACTTAAGAATATAGGTTTAACTTTCTTTAATAGACCTCTGCATTCTGCACTCTTTATATCGAGATAGTGGTCTCTGTAAAGCTGTTGTGAAAGTTTTCCATAATACAAATAGATTACCAAGCAGCAACATTCTAATTTCATGATGAGAGCTTATTTCAAATCGAATATAATAACATATTATAATAACAATCTTTTTAGCAATTCATGTAATAATAACACATTATAATACAATCTTTTTAGCAATTCATGTAGTTCTGGAAATTATTATCATCTCTGTCTATCAATAAAATCAATTACAGTTCTATTTCTATCTATCAACTGATTCAACTAATATATGTGTTGGAATACATAAGCCAATTGGAACTTAATCAATTGATATGTGTATAGTAATAAAAAATGTAATTCTATTGGAATGTGAAAGATGGAAAACAATTAGGATTAATGGGTTACCTATAACAGTAGGTACTCAATGAACTCGTTGCCTCTCTAATTGATAAGGAGAATTCCACGATTGTAAACAGCACCTTAATCACTGTCCGAACAATTGGACAATGATTGTAATAGATGTGGATGGCGGAGGATACCGAATTGGATGACAACGGATAACGAATTTGGAGTAGATACAAGAGGTTGTCAGAACAGGAGGCGATGACTATGTCCGAACAATGTCTGTATGTAATGGTTTTGTATGTAATGGTTTGAGCAGGAGGGTTTTGTTTAGTTTAATCGATAATACCCATTAACCCAATCAAAAAGTAAAATGACTAAAAAGCCTAGGTAAAAAAATTGAATAATATTGATTTTAAAGGGTAATTGGTGTAATTTAAAAGTAAAAGGACAAAAAAGCCTATGTAAACAAATTGGATAATATTGATTTCAAAGGGTAATGGGTGTAATTTGATTAAATTCTTTACTAAGCATCATTAAGAATATATTGATAATTAATAACTTATTTTACTATTTGATCTTACTTTAAAAATTGCATATTTTTTAAGTGTATAGAAGGCCAATAAGAATAAGAACTACTAATGAAACAAGTCCTCTCTGAACTAAAATACAGTATGCCAATTAATTAATTAATAACTTATTTTACTATTTGATCTTACATTAAAAACTGCAAGTTTTTTAAGTGTATAGAAGCCCAATAAGAATAAGAATCTATACTCTTTATTAAAAGCAGAAATCCCTTTTAAGAAACCTTTTTTAATGGTATGCCATGCATACCGCGGTCGCGGTATGCCACTAAATATTAATTAATTTAATTAAATAAAATTGTAATATTATATAATAATTTAATTTAATAATGAAATTATATACTATGAGTCTTTTAACTAAAAATTGAAATAAAAGTCAGGAATATAGTATTACATAAAACTTAGAACTCCTTTAATTAATATTTAAAAAATATCTATAATAGATTTATAATAAATACAATTAATAATATAACTAATCTTATATTACCAGAATGAAGTTAAGTATATTTAGTTAATTAAAATAAAAATATTAAATATTAATTTAATTTAATAGTGAAGTTACATACTAGGAGTTTATATTAACTAGCAATCGAAATAAAAGTCGAGAATATAGTATTATATACTACTTGGTGCTTCAAGATTTTATTTATTTAAAAAGTTTAAAAATTAAAAATTTAAGATAATTTATCACAATCCGTGCTTCGCACGGGTTATCGGCTATATCTAGCTATACTATTATATTAAAGCCGAAACATTAAAAGTTTTGAGAGTTTTGGTTTTCGGTTTGGTTATCCTATTTATTAGAATAGTTTTGGTTTTCGATTTGGTTATCCTATTTATTAAAATAAATAATAACATTATATAATTAATGGTAATTAACCAATTCCCTTTTTCACATTTACTTTTACTTGAAAATATTACCTTTTATAAACATCAAATCATACCATATCTTCCAATCATTAATATTTCCTTTCTAATTGAAACACCTTATCTTCTTGATTTAAAACTCCCTTAGAATCATTAATATATACCCGAAAATATCATACCATATTTTCTAATTATTAATGAAATATATTAAAATTTCATATACGTTGTTTATAATAAGGAAACATTAGTATAATCCGTAAACATGAGTATAACTGTTAGATCTAATGATTAGATATATTATATGATTAAAATAATTTACTAAAATTTCAAGGCTCGAATTCCGTCAATAACATATTTATTTTAAAATTTTATAATATATGTTTTAAACCATGCATATCATTAATTAAATTTTTATTAATTACTTAAATTTAAATAAATTATTGAAAATAATGATTATGTAAAAATATAATTGTAACATAAAATAAAATTTATTACATATCAAAAGAAATCCGTGCACGGTTTAAAAATAAAAATTAAAGTTCTGAAACATTCAAAGTTTTGTTTTCGGTTATCCTAATTATTAAAATAAATAACTAATAAAATAATGTATTTATTGATAATATTGCCTTTTTCATTTAAAGGCATTTATTTTTAATTAAAGATGTTACCCTTTATAATTACCTAAAATAGTGTATCTTCCATCATTAATATTTCTCTTCTAATAAAACATATTACCTTTTAATTTAAAACAAAATCTTCTAATCATTAAGGATAACTAGCTTACTGCATTTTTCATTTAAAAGACACGTCACCTTTTAATTTAAAACAAAATCTTTTAATCATTAACGATAATTAGTTTATTGCCTTTTTCAACATTAAAAGTTTTGAGAGTTTTGGTTTTCGGTTTGGTTATCCTATTTATTAGAATAGTTTTGATTTTCGGTTTGGTTATCCTATTTATTAAAATAAATAATAACATTATATAATTAATGGTAATTAGCCAATTCTCCTTTTCACATTTACTTTTACTTGAAAATATTACCTTTTGTAAACATCAAATCATATCATATCTTCCAATCATTAATATTTCCTTTCTAATTTACCTTCTTGATTTAAAACTCCCTTAGAATCATTAATATATACCCGAAAATATCACACCATATTTTCTAATTATTAATTAAATATATTAAAATTCCATATACGTTGTTTATAATAAGGAAACATTAGTATAATCCGTAAACATGAGTATAATTGTTAGATCTAATGATTAGATATATTATATGATTAAAATAATTTACTCAAATTTCAAGGCTCGAATTCCGTCAATAACATATTTATTTTAAAATTTTATAATATATGTTTTAAACCATGCATATCATTAATTAATTTTTTATTAATTACTTAAATTTAAATAAATTTTTAAAAATAATGATTATGTAAAAATATAATTATAACATAAAATAAAATTTATTACATATCAAAAGAAATCCGTGCACGGTTTAAAAATAAAAATTAAAGTTCTGAAACATTCAAAGTTTTGATTTTCGGTTCGGTTATCCTAATTATTAAAATAAATAACTAATAAAATAATGTATTAAATGATAATATTGCCTTTTTCATTAATAAAAATAGAGAATTTACATGAATTAGAAGAAAGGTATTTAAGTAAAAAATGTTTTCCATAAGTAAAATGCAATACTTAATCTTACGTTTTCTTTTAAAAAAATTGCATTTCCATTTCGGTTGCCAGTTTTGTATATTGCGCTGCATTTGGTTGCAGTGATGTAAACAATATTTTGTTTTAAAAAAACTTAATTTTGCTTATAAACAAACAAAACAATAATTTTTTTAAAAAAAAGCATATTTATGAAAAACATCTATACTCGAGCCAATGATTTTTAAGCGACCATAGAGGTTCCCGGGCATGCCAAGCCCCTGAGATAATAAGCATCCCGGGGGAGAAGAATCAGAGGACTTGGCATCTTAAAAACGTGCTATTTTGGGCTTTGACATTATCCATTAATTTAAGCAACATTCGGACTGTAAATAAAACTTCTATACAACTAATTTCTTAACTTGTATTTTTCAGTATAAAAAAGACTAAAAATAGATATTAATTTGCGACTATTATAAATCTCCAGAATCACATTACTATCTCCCTAGAGAATTCTATAACTATTAATAAATAAATTCCAGTGTAGAACAGTTCATGCATAATGTACAAGACTTGCATTGATGTGGAAGAAGCTCCAGTTTTCAGACATGGAAGCATGATTCAAGAGCTCCACTGCATCAGTCTTAAATTGATGGGCTACAGTTTTTCCTGAAATTGGCCAACATACTGACGGTGAGACCAGATAACATTTGTGCACGATTAGAGAAAAACAAAAGGGCAACAATCATTTGCAGAAATTCAATAGAAACATAGAGCTGTAAGAACGTTAATTTATATACAAATGGAGAAGTGTCTAGTAATGAGCTGGATTTATATACACTCTACACATAGAATCGTCACGCCTTTGCACTCTGTACAGTGTCGTAACTGTTGGAACGTACCATTCACATATGTACACAACTTTGAGTGTATGTTATATATACTACACAACTCAGGAATAAAAGAAGGTGTATGCAAGGTAAAAACAACAAGGCTTCATCATATGTACATACTATATACAGAGTCCTGAGATAATTCTTTGTTTAAAAAAATGCACTCCGGCCACCAGAAAAAATAAAAGATCATGGCAAGACAAACATTTATAGTCCGTTTAAAAACAATTAATTTGTAGACATCTTATGGCTTTGGCTCATTCACCCCTCCTTAGTATAGTCCCCTCCTTGGTATCTAGATACATGTGCATTTCTTATGCTTACTTTGGTCCCTAATCTTCCTTCTCTACTACACCCCAACCTATTATTGGCCTGATCTTTCCTTCTCTGTGGTTGTGTGGATCTTATACCTAGTCTCATTCACTCCCCTCTCTACAGCCCTTCTTTACATAGATGTATCCTTTGACACAACACTTGTCCGAAAACACCTTATGGTCCTTGCACACACACTCTGTGATGCTCTTTTGCACACGGTGGATAAACAATTAAATGAAGCGCATAAATAATTTAACTTGTTTCCTTTGTTAACACTAATAATTAATGACATCAAATTATTGTTAAGGCTGCAAATCCTCAAAGGTTCATTTTTTTTAAAAAGTACATTGAAATACATGCACCTAGACATTCCTATTAGATTTTACATGTTTATAAAACTATTTGATAGCATTGAATTAAGAATCTATCACATTACATCTAACATTCTTGCAGATCTACAAGCATCGCTTCTTTGTGTGAATTCAAAAATGTTCATTAAATGATAACATATTCTGAGGATATTAACAGTGCCTGTACGAATGTACGAATGAAGCTAAGGGGTGTACGTGACTGCATGATCTCTAAACCTGAACTGCGATGATTAGGTGCATCATGCTAAGAGAAGTGAATCAGGGAAACTTTAATAGAAAGCATATTGGACGTAGTTTTGCCACAGAATTTCAGGCGAGGCAGCTTGCAGAATCAGGTTCAGAACTTGTAATTTGACTGACAGTACTCCATGGTCAACTTTGTGATTCTCTCCAGAAATTTACTGTGGACGAGTGCATATTGTATAGAGTTGGTTGACGCAAAAAACAATGTGGAAAAGTCATGTCCTGCAAGCTTATGACTCATGCGAGCCATAAACATTGTAGCATGCTCATTCAGAACCTCATTAGCATCATATAGTGGATGAACAACCTGCAAAAAAAATTGGCATACTTAAAAAGATAGATATATAGAAACTAAAAGTCAGGAAAGTACTTGAAGAAGTTCCCCTCTCATGAGCTCCCCTTTGTTGGTGAAGCAGCTAGTCAGGAAACAATTGAATGTGTGGTAGGCATCTAGCAGTGATTAATTTGGTCAGAATAAATTTCATGCATAATTATTCTTGATGAATGGATTTAATTTTTTTTTATAACTAAAGAATGCCTATTTATTCTAAAATTTGTAAATTTATGTATAAATTTTATAATTAATAGTTACACACTTGTTGTTCCTACTACTCATGAATAATGTGTTAATGGATACAAATATTATTTTTAATTGAAACCTATTAAATATATAACTAATAATTTTGTGTAATTAAATAGAGGCCTGTAAATATAAATGTGTATACCAAACATGTATGACATCCATTTACGATTATAAAGAGGGGAAGATTGCTGATAGGGAGAAAAAAGAACTTGAAGACCTGGATAAAAGCTGATGACCTCAATTTGAAACTTTATGTGAGATTGATTTCTCTATATAACAACAAACTTGTAATATATCCTAAAAAAAAATAGGGAAAAAATCAGGGATGAACTGGCAATGAAAATCAAGCCATTTGGAATGTGATGGAGATCTAATATGATGATCTAGGGTTTGGATCTGCCTACGTGAGATTGGTGAACAAGGGTGGTGAAGATAGACATAATGCTCCTACTGAGTATGCTACTTTCTGCATATTTGATATTTCATGTTATTTATGTAATATATGTTGAATGTTTGCATGTTTCACATAAATAAGGTTTGATCAAGTAGATGGTTAGGACTCTGCCCTTGCATTTTTCAATTAAAAAATCCAACTAGTCTTCCTATTTTTATGAAAAAAATATATGATAGTTTATTTATGCATACCATGATATTGTTTCATTACTTTGGGCACCATATTCTTCCTCATATCCTATAATTTGGCATTAATTTTATATTTTGTGTAAGGAATTCTTTCCATATCATTTTGTATATGTCCATTAGTTACATTTAAGTTTATGCATTTTCATAGATTATTTACATTTATTAATATACCGTTAGTGTTACTTATTACTTATCATGCATAACATAGGATTTTATAGCATGATTTCACACTCCTAAAATATTTTTTTAAGAATGTTTTTACAGTGCGGGAATGTGATCCAATGAAGGACCATGTTAATTCTTTGGCGTGATACACGTAAGGGGTCATGCTTTTGCTCGAAGATGATGTTTTTTAAGAATTTATGTTCACATTTTTAATTTTTTTTAAAAACATTTAATTTTGGGAAACGATGATTTGTCAGTGGCATAGTCCAATTTTAATATTGTGTATTTTGTTGGTTTAAACATATTGGTGATGATTTGGTTTGAAGAACTTTTATTCGGTTTAAGAAGTGTTAAAAATGAACGGTGATTTATGAAAATTTATGGGATTAATCCTTATTTTCATCTCCAATATTTTTTTCATTCATGTTCCAATATACTTTATTATTTATTCTTGCACTATGTATTTTCATCATTCTTTGTAATATAATTTTCATGAAAATGAAAATTTAATTGTAATTCAATGTCCGGACAAAAAAAATGTAATTCAATATTTAATTTGTTTAATTCTTTAAAATAAAAAATTTCACTTTAAGTAAAATGCTCGTTGTGTACACCAAAATTGTATTTTAGTGTCAATATGTTCATATTGTTGAGTATACAACAACGAAAGCAAAACCCAAAGCGAATAAACAAGAACAAGAAAATAAACGACAATCACACAAGACAAAGATTTAACGTGGTTCGGAAATTCCTACTCCACAAGCCGCACTAATTTTGTATTGATCTCCTACAATTGTGTTGTGTTGTTATGTTACAATTACATGAGTATTTATAAGAGAAGAAACTGGGTCTAAGAATCAGAGTCTAATTCTGAAATCCTAACTCTAATCCTAACTCTAATTAGAGTCCAATTCAGGATTCCTAACTCAAGTCAGAATCCAATTCCAATTCTGAAACCTGCACTACACCATATATGGCCTACCGTAACCCTTACAGGAGAAATGTTACCCAAATATGTTACCTTAGCTATACTACTTACATCCTGAGGTAACATTGTGTTATTTATGTTACCTTAGCCAAAAATATGATGTTACATTAGCTAGAAAGTGTTAAAGCATGTAACATAAATATGTACGTGTTACATTAGAGTTGGCCATGCCAACTCTTTTCATCTAATTTAATTTTTTTTTAATTCTTTAAATAAATTTAGTTTTTAAAATTTGTTAACTTTTTTATAAAATGAGTTGGAAAATTATTTCATTTTTTAAAAATAATTTGTTTTTCAAAATTTTTTTTTTCCAGAAATTGTAATATTTTTTAGGAATTATAATTTTTTTAAAATCCTGCTCACAATTTTTTTTAAAAATTGTTATAATTGTTCTCGGATTTTTTTAAAAAATTGAATAAAAATTTTTTATAAAAAAATATCAAAATTATATTTTTTTTAATAAATACTTCACGTTTGTGTAGTAAAATTTTTATATTAAATTATAAGTATTTTAATAAAATATTATTAACAAAAAAACAAAAAAATTCACTGTATATTTTTGGGGGATTTTTTGTTGGGCTGAGCGGGATGTTTTGAGGGTTTTTTTTTTGGCTGAGCGGGATAAGGGTCACTTTACTTTACTTTCCCCAATTCACTTCTCCACACTTCACCTCAGCAGCCGCACTTCTCCATCCACCCAAGACGAGAGTAGCTTCCTCAGATTGCAAGAAGAGAAATCTCCACCCAATTAGGGCTTCTTCCAATTAGGCTTCCTCCAATTAGGTGTTTTCTGTTTTTACTTTATGTTTTTTTCATTTTGATGTTGATTTGATGTTTTTGTTCTATTTGTAAGCCTATGTGTGTAAGCCTCTATGTAAGCCTCTGTTTTTGTTCTTCATTTTGTGCTTTATTATATGTGTAAGTAATATGTTCTGTTACTATTATGTGTGTGTGTATGAATTAACTATTATATGCGTGTGTGTGTGTGTGTGTGAATTAACTTGATAAACTTGATTATATATGTGGTTGAATTTGGTAAGATTGTATATTTTCTGCAAGTACACTTAGGGTTTCTAGTTTATTCATTTTTGCAATTGAATCGGTGAGTGTGAACTTAAACACTGAATGAA
Source organism: Kitagawia praeruptora (assembly GCA_037693485.1). NCBI lineage: Eukaryota > Viridiplantae > Streptophyta > Magnoliopsida > Apiales > Apiaceae > Kitagawia > Kitagawia praeruptora. Next base: position 42,011,441 of record CM075347.1, read on the forward strand.
AATGAGTTTGTTCATGTCTGTTTGGACTTTGGATCTGTTGTGGAATTTTCTGCAACTATATTCAGTTGATTTGTTTTTGTGGCAGGCCACAAGAGCTCCACACACACACACATCCTTCTTGTGCTGATTTATTCACTTATATTCATACTTCTGCTCTTTTCTCATTTAGACATTATAGCTGATCGGCTGAGCAATTTTAAAGATTACCATGAAAGATTATTAAAGAAAGAAGGTGGTAATACGGATATGTGTCTCAATAAAGATGGAACGAAGGAGATAAACGGATTTCAAGAGAACGGCAAGAGAAAATTATCATCAGCAGTTATAAGGCTTCCCTTCAAGAGGAAATCTGTCGATGGTGATGAAACTAGTAAAATTGGTAAGTATGCCATGAAGGTCATTTCCTTAAGCTTAGATGATATATCGGAATGTTAAATGGACTTTGGTAGATTATTTTTAATGGACCACATTTGCATTTCTGAAATCTCCCTTTTGTTTACTTAATAGTTGGAATCTGCTTTGCAGATTACCCTTCTTGCTTATATCTACTTCATTTTAAAACTCACAAGGATAGTTACCCTGATGGGAGTCAGTTTGATATAAAACATTCTCACCTTGATTTATAGCGACAATATATAATAATGATCATTAACACATAATGATGTGCATAAGATATTTATTGGACAAGCATTAACCGTTGTAATCTTATGCAGGTGCATCTAAAAAGTTCTTATACCGTCCCAGAGCAGGTCTCCAAATCCAATGTTGTAAAACTGAGATGTCGACCCCGGGATGTTGGTCAAAGATTGAGCCTTCGACTTTTAAACTCCGCGGCGACAACTATTTTAAGTATGATTTCAATTCCAAGTTTACATAGAACATGTCGTTCAAAGATTGTGGAAGTTTGTTAAGTATGATTTCGCTGTTACTTCTTACAAACTACTTGGTTTGTTGTTAGTGATTTCAATCTTATCAAGTGTAAACATTAGTTAATGGTGAATATTAGTTGTGAATGTTGGTGAACATTAGTTATCCTGGTCTCTCTATTTATATTTTATAGTGTCTGCTTGTATGGTATGTCACTATTATTTTATTATATTATAGGAAGCAAAATAGAAATTCCCTTGGAGATGCTCATGAATGTTCAAAGATCTTTTTAAAATATGAGTATTATTTTACATTGTTATATGGAAAATAATCAAAACCTCAGACTTTGCAAGATATTCCTGTATACTACATACTGAGTTTGTCCTTCCCGTTAGAATCTATTAGATGTTTAAGTGCATGTTGTTTGTGTTGGGATATTCTTTCTTGATTCCACTGGTGTATTTTTGTATTGTAGTTATATTAGAATGTAAAACTTCTCAATTAACTTTGTTACCAAACTCTTCAACGTGCAGGTAAACAATGCCAAAAGAGGTTTTAGCGTGCTTAATAATGGACCTCTTGATATGTGAATGAATCCTAAGGTAGGGGCAACCAGACTGCTTTGTTCACTATCTCTAGTCTATAAGTTAATGTACGTGAATAATTATTTGTTGGTTTTGTTGCATCTTGCGGACCCTAATTGCTGCAACATGTTTCATGGAGTTTAGTTTTAGAATTAATAACTGTTATGTGAGATCGGGGAGGATATGTTTTTTCTAAAATATTGCCCTTTTATGTCAGGAAGCACAAATTGTTGTGAGAAACTAATGTACTCTTAGAAATTATCAGCCAATACGTTTGGTGGTCCAGTGAGATCTCAGATGCATTAATTTATAATCTATAGGAGTCTATGAAGAGGCTTATATAATCCTGAAAAACTAATTAGGTAATGAGAAAGGAATTGTCTCTGTGAATTGTAAAATGTGTATCTGTTTATATGTATGCAGTGTACACAGAAATAGGAAGTAAAGAAAAATAATATATTCGTATATGTTTAACACGAATCTATTAATAGATACATAAGTAGTCATTGTTTTGAAACAGGCATGCATAAAACCTACCGTTCCATTTATTTCTCTGACGCTAATTTCTTTCAGTCATATAGCTAGCCACTTGTAACATGATCAATTTTCAGTGATTTGCTCAATCCTCTAACTTTAGATCAAGCATGTCATTAAGCTACAAGTGCATATACTTTGTCCTTTGTCTAATGCTTTGTGCTCTTAAATTGCAGATATTTCCATCCGATGTGTACATAAATGAAATTGTTGATGCTGCAAAGTCATTCAGGTATATCTTGCATTCTAATTTTCTCGTTGTATATATATGGGCATCTCCTGCATACTTGATTATTTTCTTCAGAGCTGGTCTGTCACAATGAGGTCTCCCCAGAATTATCATAGCCGAACATTCATGATATTATAGTCATATATTCATCCTAACATTTATTATATGTTAGAAACTTACGTTTTAATAATATAGTTTTGAAGAATCACATGAGTTTTCATCTGAGCATTCTTCATAACGTTTATTGTAAGTATCTTATTAATCATTGTTATAAGCTATGCACTGCTTATTATTCCAAAGAACTCTTTCTTTACTTCATACTTTTGAGTTAACCATTGGCCAGGAGTACCATGAAACTATCAAGGAAAACTATTTAATAATCATTAAGCAGTTAGGCAGTAAGATCTTAGATAAGGTTCCTCTTTTAGTGCAACTTTATGTGAAGTTAATATTTTGTTTCCAGGAGAGTATGCTTACTTCTGCCTTTGCTAGATACATGGTCTCCTTTGGACTGGTTCATAAGAAAAGTGCAGGACAGAATTGTATTGAGCATACTAAGGCGAGTTGTGGTAGAATCGGCAAATAAATCAAGGTCAGACCTTTTCATAATTGAATTCCCATCTAACAACACGCACTCTCACTCTCTTGCCAGAGGAATCTACTTATATGTAATTATGAGCTCTATTATCAGGCAAAGATTTATGTTGCAAATTTATAAACCACTCTAAGTTAGAATAACATTGTTACAAGCCCTCACTTCTGTAAGCGAGGAGTATTGATCTCAGATCTTTAAGTCGGATAATGTAATAACTGTAAGTTAGAGAAGTCATTTATTTTTCAATTTTTTCTTTTTTAGCTGGAAACTGGTTCTGTGCAGTGCAATACTATGTATTAAGAAAGAGTTCTTAAAGGTGTTAAGCAAGAAGGTGCTTGCAGTAAAATTTTATCTTCAAACTCTTTCCTTCTTTTTTAAGCCTCTTTCTGGATTTTTTTTTTAATGAAGCAACCTGAAATTTTGGAGGATATTTGTAATATCTGGAAGTGGATAAAGGTTGAACCATTGAGGGGTTCCTTTGGAAATATTAACAGTGAGCTATCCTTGGTCTGGTTCAGAAGTTCATTGGATGTTCATTTGATGATGGTGAACTTTCGAAGTGATTCAGTTAATATTTCACTAAACCATTTTAAAAATTTAAGATTAGTCCATACGTGATCCCCGTACAAGTTTGGAAAGGATGGACAGTGCATTGTAGTCGTCGTTCCTGCATTCTATCTGGATTACCTGAGTACCCAGTGCTAAATTGTGTTTTTGAAGTATTTATGTCATTGTGTTAGTATTGAATGTAATCCTCTATTTTTTATGACTTATTTTACAGATATGGGGCAGACATTGCTCGTGATGTGGCTGAACTTCATGCAACATAAAGCTGGCACAACTTCTTAGGAATTTTATTCTGTAGCTTTTAGCTAGTAGTAGTATAACTTTGGTTATTTTGTACTAGCTTTTATCTTCTAATTCGGATGTTAAATTAGTTTGTTTTGTTTGGATGTTGAATCAGAATTTATAAGTTCGTTTGGATGTAGAGATGGATCTCTTTGTGGTTCATTGTGGTTGAATGGTATTTTGGGATTGTATACTTTTAAAGAGGTGCTGTTCAATTATTTTTTGGTAAAGTGTTACATTAGCCTATTAAAGTGTTACATTAGACTGTTAAAGTGTTACATTAGACTGTTAAAGTGTTACATTAGCCTGGTTAAAAAATTAGGGGCACAGGTGGGGTCCATAGGTGGGGTCCACAGGTGGGGCCCAGTAGTGGGGCCCAGTAGTGAGGCCCACTGGTGGCCCCACTTTTTTAAAAAAATTGAAGCACCCTAAGGTAACCGAATTTTATGTTGCAATATGTCATTTTTATGTTACAGTAGACCTCTAAGGTAACCGATAGGGCATGTTACTCTAGGGATGAAATATGTTACCTTAGGTACCCTAGGGTAACATCGAAAATTGTAACTTATAATTTATGTTACCTTAGCCCAAAAAAGGGTCTATAGTAACATTTTAGCACCCTAAGGTAACATAATTTTTTGGTTACAGAAGGCCATATATGGTGTAGTGCTGATAGACTCCACAAACCCAACAATCTCCCACTTGGAGTCTGACCACATCTTCGCTTCACTCTTGTAAATCTAGTAACAAATAATCCTTCGATCAATAACTCTAACTAGTGCAGCGCCTTCTCAACAATCAGTTCTGAAGGCCAGTTGAAGCTATGCAAAGCTTCAACTTTTCATTAGTAACCACCTTAGTCAACATATCTGCAGGATTCTTTGAACCAAGGATTTTCTTCAAGGACAAAGTTCCATTGCTAATCAACTCCCTTGTAAAGTGATATTTTAGCTGAATATGCTTCGTCATAGCATGAAACACAGGATTCTTCGCAAGATGAATAGCACTCTGACTGTCGCTATACAAAGCACTGTCCGCCTGTTTCTTGCCCAACTCCTCAAGAAAATTCTTCAACCAAATCATCTCCTTGCTAGCTTCAGAGATAGCCATATATATATTCTGCTTCTGTGGTTGAAAGAGCAACACTCTTTTGAAGTCGAGACATCCAACTAACTGTTGTGCCACCCAAAGTGAAAATATATCCCGTAGTACTTTTTCTTGTATCCAAACATCCACCCAAATCTGCATCAGACAACCCTTCCAAGATAACATCTTTCTTGCTGAAACATAACGCAACCTTGGATGTGCCTTTCAAGTAGCGCAACAACCACTTGACTTCTTCCCAATGCTCTCTTCCTGGATTAGACATGAACCTGCTAACAACTCCCACTGCATAAGCAATATCTGGCCTTGTACACACCATAGCATACATCAAACTGCCAACTGCAGATGCATACGGAACTTTAGCCATATCTTTCTTGCCTTCATCCGTTTTAGGTGACTGCTTTTTCGTGAGATTAAAGTGAGTCGCCAATGGTGTACTTCTGGTCTTCGCATCCTGGACACTGAATTTCTGTAACAATTTCTCAATATACTTCTCTTGAGATAATTTCAAAGTACCTTCAGATATATCCCTTATGATGCTCATACCAAGTATCTGTTTTGCTGCACCCATATCTTTCATCTCAAACTCCTCAGACATCTGTCTCTTTAACCTGTTGATTTCCCTCATGTTTGATCCTGCTATCAACATGTCATCAACAATATGATATAAGATGAATCAAATTTTGTAAAATAACAACAATGATCCATAGCACTCCTAGTGTACCCATTCTTCATCATAAAGCTGTCAAACTTCAAGTACCATTGTCTTGGTGCTTGCTTCAAACCATACAAGCTTTTTATAAGCTTGCAAACAAGGTTTTCTTTCCCAGCTACCTGAAATCCCTCTGGCTATACCATGTAGATGTCTTCCTCAAGATCACCATGTAAGAACGCGGTTTTAACATCTAGTTGCTCTAGATGTAACTCCTCTGCAGCCATAATACTTAGCACAATTCTAATTGTAATCATCTTAACAACCGGAGAAAATATATCAGTACAGTCAATACCCTTTTTCTGTTGATAACCCTTGACTACTAACCTCGCCTTGTATCTCTTGCTTCCATCAGGTTCTTCTTTGATCCGGAACACCCACTTATTCTGTAAAGCCTTCTTTTCTGCTGGTAATTCTATTAAAGACCAAATTTCATTCTTCTCAAGAGAACTCATCTCTTCTTCCATGGCTGATTTCCACTGAACTGAATCATCCACCTGAACTGCCTATGAATAACACTGAGGCTCTCCATCCTCGGTCAATAACATATAATATGCTGAAGGAGAAAATCTTTGTGGTGGCCTCACAATTCTGCTAGATCTTCTTACCTCAGCCTGTGGAGTAACTAGAACTGTGTCATCACCATTCCCCAAACTCCCACTATTTCCTGCACGATCTTCTTCTGTAATATCTTTAAGCACTGCTTTCTCTTTCTCGGGTTTTTCTTTTGTAAACTCGGAATCGACTGCAAGCTTATCCTTGTACACTACACTTTTGTTAAAAGTAACATCTCTACTTCTAACAACCTTCTTCGTCAGTTCATCCCAGAAATGGTAACCCATATCATCTGAGCCATAACCAATGAAGATACATTTCTTTGCTTTCGGATCAAGCTTGTCCCTGTCAGAATCTTTAACACGCACATAAGAAACACAACCAAAAACTCGCAAGTGTGAAAAATTTACCTCATTTTTCTGCCACTCTTCTTCAGGAATCTTGAACCCCAAAGGAACTGAAGGTCCTCTATTTATGAGATACGCTGATGTGCTAACTGCATCTGCCCAAAAAGTCTTTGGCAACCCTGCATGCAACCTCATACTCTTGGCCCTCTCATTTAAGGTTCTATTCATGCGCTCTGCAACACCATTCTGCTGCGGTGTCTCTGGAATTGTTTTGATCATTCTAATCCCATATTCTGCGCAATAGCTTTTAAACTCATCACTACTGTACTCACCACCATTATCTGACTTCAAACTCTTAACCTTCAAACCGGTCTAATTTTCAACTTCGGTCTTCCACTTCTTGAAAGTAGCAAACACATCTGATTTATTCTTCAAGAAATAAACCCATACCTTTCTAGTGGAATCGTCAATGAAAGTGACATAGTAGCGAAATCCTCCCAACGACGCAACTGCTGTTGGACCATATACATCTGTATAAACTAGCTCTAACCTCTCAGCTTTGGGTGTCCTCCCTGATTTTGCAAAAGTAACTCGTTTCTGTTTTCCAAGAACACATGGCTCACAGAACCCAACTTCCACATTCTTCAGCTCTGGAATCTTTCCCTTCGAAGTTAACAGCTTCATACCCTTTTCACTCATATGACCAAGTCTTTGGTGCCACAAAGTTGAAGACCCAATCTCATCAGCAACTGCATTTGCTTCATAGCTAGATTGTTCAACTATGTACAACGTCCCCTTTTTCTCTCCACGAGCAACAACTAGATTCCCCTTTATAACCTTCCACTATCCGTCTCCGAAAGTAACTCGATACCCTTCCTTATCTAACTGACCCACAGATATCAACATCTTCTTCAGTTCAGGAATGTACCTTACATCTTTCAACGTCCAGTTAGTCCCCAAAGAGGTCTTGAGATTAATATCTACCATGCCCGCAATATCCAAAGTCTCATCATCAGCAAGACGGACTTTACCAAAATTTCCAATTCTGAAATTTAACATAAAATCCTTGCAAGGGGTAGCATGGAATGATGCACCAGAATCCATAACCCATGATTCAACCGAACATTCAACACAACAAATCAAAGCATCGTCATCCGCCACTTCTTCAACTACATTAGCTGAATTATCCTCTTTCTTCTTTCCTTTAGGAGCTGCGGGAGCCGTACACTGATTTCTGAAGTGACCTTTCTTCTGACAATTCCAACAAACAATCTCTTTGCGATCTTTGGATTGTCCTCCCTTCTGTGACTTCGATCTGCTACGCCCCTGATTCTACCCCCTATCAGACTTTCTGCCTCTACTCTCCGTACTCAACAAGGAACCTGACGACTCTCCTGAGTTTCTCCTACGAATATCTTTTCCAAGAATCGCATCTCGAACTCCATCAAAAGTCATCTTACTGCTCCCAGATGAATTACAAATAGCAGTGACAAATCCTGACCAACTGTCAGTGTAAGAACCCAAATTTTTTATAGAATTAAAACTTTTACTATGTAATGATGTAAGAATGAATAGTGGTTACGATTACGATGTAACGGTTGTTCTAATAAATAAATAGAATGGATGTGGGTTCAAATATTTATATGTCATAAAGAATACCTTTGGTTGACAACATAGATAAGAATGATCTATCTCCTAAGGATATAAGTATATTACTTCAAGTAAGATTATTCTTGTGTCATCCAAATCAATATCTATTATAAGTCCAGCGGTTCAGTAAAAAGGTTAAGGAACACTCGAGAGTAAACCAGGTTCATTTTCCTAATTATAGGAATTAAATAAAAATAAGTGATGAATAGTGATTTTGGTGGAATTTGGAATATTATTATAATAATGCTATACCCGGTATTCGGAACGGATTTCTGAGTTCGTATTAGTGATCCAGGAGAAAAATAAGTGTATGTAAAAGCTGTCGAATTCAGAAAAATAGCACTTTTATTTTCTCCGAGAATTTCCTGGACACTGCAAGACTGAAGGGTTTATAAAAGGGATTTAAGGAATTTAAATTCGAGAAGTATTAAGAAAGATGAGGAATAGTATTATAAATATTAAGAAGGTTTTCGGTAAAACCCTAACTAGAAACGAATGAGTTATTCCCTCGAACGATCAACGAATTAAGCAATAAACGGACAAAGAAACAAGCAGAGGGAGCAAGAGTCATGCACAAGCCACTAGAAAATATCTAGTTACTATTTGGTTAGGCAAGTAACTAGCATGTTAGTGATCAACTAAGTACTTAGCAAATCTAACTACAAGTTAGCCTTAAACCATCCAATCTTCAACACTTGTCCTCCCATTTTCATCATCTAGTGCATCACACTCCACTAACACCACTTGGAAGAGATATTATCTACAAACATTTCACTTTATGAATTATTATTCAAAGAAATCAACCAAGCAACTACACTCTCTCTCTTGTTCAAGCCATTCGGCTTTCTTGGAAATTCAAGGATCAAAATCCTACTTCCAACCATCATTTGATCTTGAAACTTTTTATGTGAGTCCTATAATTCATGAAAATGATCTCCTCAAAATCCTAGCTTCAATCTCTTCTTTTTCCATTTTCAAAAAAATCATTAAAGAGGAGGATGAATAGTGTTCTTCAAGAACTAACTTTGATTTTCATGTTTCTTTGGTTGATCTTAGGTTTGTTAAGGCTAGACAAGGACCATACCAAGCTTTGTAAGGCCATATCACACTCTCAAGAAGGTATAATGATCTTGAAACCCTAGGTCTACTTTGAGTTTATGCATGTTCTTGATAGATTTAAGTGTTAGGAGCATGTTAGTGATGTTATAATCATGATTATGTGGTAGATCTAATGGATTTAAGAGATGATGATTATGTTGGTACAATATTGTGTTCTTGAGCTTGTTGAGATGAGAATCATATGTATAAGTGGTATTGGTGCCCGGTGTGGCTTGGTTTTAGTGTTACGATTAGTAGAACGTTCGATTTATAGCCGTCGTAATGTCCGATTTTCGTTTAATCTTGAATTCCGAACTTGACAGTAGATAAAACTCACTGCATAGCTTCCACTTATGCCATTATTAGCTAGATCATGTTACAAGCTTCGTTTTGATATAAAGATCGCATGAAACGGACTTACGGTTTAGGAGTTATGATAAATTCGTAAAAGTGGTTCGAAACCGAGAATGTGAATTCGTAATTGAAATTGAACCGTGTAAAATATGTATTGCAGTGGAGAATCTTGGTAATTAAATATTAGAGATCATAAGGATGGTGTGAGAGAAGACCTCGTATTAAAAAGATCGTTTTTCGATTTTATCAAAATGTTCAAATCAAGGTTAAGTACGAAAGTACCCTTAAAGAGTATACTTGGTTATAACTACGGTAAACCACTTTGAAAACGATCGATAAATATCGAGGTATAATCTTTCGACTTTAAAACTTTTACAAATCGAATACTTACCATATGTAAGGGTAATAACATGCTTTATTAACGAACAAGTGTCGGATAATAAAAGCAATAATAAGAGTGAATTAGAGGGGTATAACGAAACGACTTGAAAACGTGTTTCGATTTAAGTTAAGTTTATACTTAAACTTTTGAAAGGTGTTAAGTAATTAATCCCGAATGCCTTGGCTATTTATAGATCATCAGGCTGACCCGGGACACGCTGCCACTACCCCTACTCGCACTCGATTCCCAGGCAAGTTTTAAATCCTTCTTTAAGGCTGTTGTTGTGAATATATATATGTTTGCTGTTACAGTACATATGCCATAGCATGCATGCCTACTTTCAAAGTCGTAATAATATACTTGTTCCCTGATTTAAACGTTGGCTTATAAGCTAGATAGATATATATCAGTTATAAGCTGGGAATTATTTAGACCCTTAATCGAAGGGCAGTGAATCTCATTCTTTGATTATAGACCGGGAGTCGTTATTTCTTGATATATTGATATTATTTTCAGAGGAAAATATTTAAGTAAATATTTTCCATTTATTATCTAGCGAATATTATTGGAATATTCCCTTGAGATTATTTGATAAATATTATTCGGATTATTCATCAGATGTTATTTATTCGAGGAATATTATGTATTTAATATTCACCTAAAGTCGATTACATATTCGAATATTATTTCGACCCTCACTTAAGTTATTTACTTAAAGAATATTCATTCTTATTTACTCGATAAATATTATTTTGAATATTCATTCGTGTTTATTTATTTATTGAATATTATTCATTCGAGCCTTATTTATTTAAATGAATATTATTTCGAATATTCATTCAATCTCTATTTATTTTATAAATATTAGTTGAACATTGATTCAAACTCCAGTTATTCGACAAATATTATTTTAAATATTCCCTTGAGACGATAAATATTATCTTCGACATTCGTTTAAAGTCGATTCAATTGTTGAACATAATTTCAAATATTCATTCGATAATCATTTCTTCTATAAATATTATTAAGCGAATATTCATTGGTTGTTCAATGAATATTGTCTCAATTATTCAGTCGATCATTATTTCATCAATGAGTATCATTCTTAACTATAATATTCATTATTGATTCAATGAATATTATTTCAATTATCCATTTGAGGATTATTTCATCAACAAATATTATTATTAATTTGAATATTCATTATTTGTTCAATGAATATTATTCTGAATATTTATTCAAAGATTATTCCGAGCAACACTTTTCCGATATCTGTGACTCAATAAATATTCTTGGAATATTTATTTAATTCTTCTAACTCGTTTCAAAAATGATTTACTTCATTCAAATAGTATGATCGACCTTCGAACACTATATAAATTATTACAGAGCCTTATTATATATTATTATTATATTATCAAGAAAGGTTCTCAGTAGTTCCATTATTCCTTCGATTCTATTGTAAGGGAACCTTACTTGAGGAATGTTATTTATCTTGTGACTGCCCGGTCATAAATTATTCGCTTCACCCGCAACTGGGTTGCTATTATTCAGGGAATTTTGTTTACCCTCTCATCATTCGAGGGGTAGTATTGTTGGAACAAGTTGATATCCATTAACAAGCCTCGGCTTGGGAAATATTGATGAATTTTCCTTTCCAACTAGATACGACTACTTTGTGGAGTCTTATCAACAAGTATTATACTTGGGGAAAGGGGGGCGATCTTTACGTTTCAGAATCATGGATTTACTCGAACTAGGAGTATTTGTGTAAGAGGCTGTGGGACAGTCCATCAATGATAATCGGTGTAAGAGGCTGTGGGACAGTCCATCCTTGAAATAGGGTCCGAGTGGCGCCGGCCCCGTCTATGCCCAACCGTTGGCTAGGGAGATCCGGCGTATGGTGGTGTCCATATGTTCTTCCTTCTACATGTAGAGAAACAACTCTTAAGGTGCACAACCTACGACTGATCATCGTAAGGCGGTGTCATCTGGCGCGACATACTCCAGTATTGGTTCACGATCCATAGTCTATTTATTTTCTGCAACATCATCATGGTCAGCAGAGTTGAAAAGTATTTAAAACTGGAATTGCAATATCTTCCTTGCAAGTTCCTATTTTTTTTATAAAAAGGATGCTATCTCATTTATCTTGACATAGCATATACTTCCACGAAATATATATGGGTTGAATCACCTTGTAACTTCATCCTTTATATTGAACTGACACTATTTTCACTAATGCATGGCATATGACTTCAAAATGTATCTTTGAACTGTTACACATATCACTGTACAGTTATATTATTATTGGTGGGCTATTGCTCACCCTTGCTTATTATTATGTCATAACAACAGCTAGGTCAGATGGCTAGCGTCAGGCACACTCGGCGCAAGCAGGTTACCCGCCCCACAGGACTACCCGCTGATATCATCGCTGCCATTGCTGAGGTAGCATAGATCAGCAGCCTTTGGGTTACCAGTTTAATTATATGTATCAATAATGTTAATCAAAGGCAAACTCTTAAACTTATGATGTTATCCTTTTGGTCTGTAATAACTTATATTCGTGGAACCGTAATGTGAGACTTATTTCAATTTCATCTCTGGGACTATAACTGTGTGTGTGAGTGGTTATTATTGTGGGGTCACAGCATGTGATATTATTTATTGTGGAATCAAGTAAAGTATCAATCATGGAAAATAAGACCGTAACGACCATATCCCGGACCCCGGATCGGGGGGTGTTACAGAAATGGTATTAGAGAGAGAGTTATATATCCCAAGAGATGACGCGACGTATATAATAATAAATTCACTAATGCAATAAGAACTCTTGCCAGGTTCACCTAAAACCCTTATGGGAACTTTTAATTATCATGATAGTAATATAAGTTCGTCTTGTGTATGCGAGCGACATGGCTGCCCAGGAGGACCCTGAGGTCCAGGTTGATGCTGATACGGATGTTATTGAGTCTGAGGAGGAGAGGAACCCGGAGGAGGTCCAGGCAAGAAAGGGTACTGAGATAGTTACTGAGGATGTTGATGAGGAGGACTCTGAGGAGGACCAGCATGTACCTGATGTTAGGGGGATGGAAGGGGATACTGATATGACCCCAGAGCCACAGCAGGCTGAGGCCGCACAGCCGGCAGATCCCTCTACTCCGCCCCATATTCTGCTTGAGGGGATACCTGTAGGAATGCATCGCTTCTTGGTGAACCGATTGACTATAGATCTGGCCATAGCTGAGGCCCGGTTAGCAGAGTCCCGCTGAGAGCTAGCGGTAAAGAGGGAGGCCCGGTTAGAGAACCAGGGCAGATCCACTACAAGAAAAACTGGATGAGACAACGGTTTTTGCCCGTTGTCTGATGACCCCTTTTCCTGTCGTCTATTGAGATGCCGTCTGATATCTAGATCAGACAACAGCACACAAATCGTTATCTGATCGTGTACAAGACAACATACCCTGTTCTGGAATATGCTGTCTGATACCTAGAAACAACAACAATCGCTTAAAAAAAGCTCGTCTGAAATGATTTCAAACAAGTGTTTTCAAAACTATGATTGTTGTTGTTCAGTAAAAAGATAATGGTTTTGGAAATAAAAACTGTTGTTCTATCGTGTGTGCCATAATGGTTTTTAGAAACAAATGCATTGCATGAGTGCATGTCACACAATTGTTTTTTATGAAGGAAACCGTTGTTGAAGTTCTCTACATACAAAGCTTTGCTTATCTTAAAGTGTTGTTAGAACCCCAACACACAACGGTTTATTCCTTCCAAATGCTTGTGTTTATTGTATAAATACAATGGTTTTTCTTTTTATGTGTTGTATGTGTTCTCATTAAACAATGGTTTTTATTTATGTTTCTTGTAGTCAGACAATGGTTTTTTTCTTTTTATGTGTTGCATGTGCATAGAATAGGCAATGGTTTCTTGAAACATGTCCATTGCCTGATGATATTTTCCACAAGTGTTTGTAAAAGATGATAATATTGGTTAATGATAAATAAAACAACACTTTTATTTACAACAAAAATTAGAGTTTATACAGTACTAGCAACTACCAATCAATATTCATCGCTACAATGTTACTACCGGTACCAATTCCAAACAAAGTACCACTACCATCATCTAAATTACAATGTTAGAATGAGATAAATCAATTTCTTTACCTACTTCTCTAGCTCCCTTGCCCTTGCTTCTGCTTCTTAACTTTGTTCCTCTGCACACCAATATGCAAATCTCTATGTCCACTATTACCACCACTAGCGGTTGCAGTTGCTGCCATACCAGCAACATTCCCTAGTTCATCCTTGCTAAATTTTTTAGGTGCATCTTCTGTCCCTGTTATAGGCAATGTTGTGGCAGCAAGTTGAACATGGTTGCAGAAGAAACCTCACTTAGATCTGATATTACATACCAAGAATATCAAATACATAGGAACATAGGATGTGGTACAGTCAAAAAACTTATCAGAATATCAGATGATCTACATACACGAAGAAATAGCAGACCACAGCATGTGGCAAGTTTAAATCATAATCAACGTAAACTGAATATCAACTCAGTTTTTATTAGTAAATTCAATGAACATAATCAGTGTATTAATAGAGGTTTGCATGTATTTTGCTATGTAATATATGTGTCTGACCTTTAAATATTAATAAAAATATCCTTCAGTAAAGGGAGCACGAGAAACAAGTGATTCGTATCATGTATGTGTGGTGTGTTCTGACAAATCTGTTCAAAAAGTAACATTCAAAAAATAAAAGTGCATAGCAAGTTTAGCGGCTTGTACTCTGTAACTTTAACTGCATTACTAAGAAAAATAAGTTTCCTTCAAGGTATATAAGAACTTGGAAGTAGTTACCAATCAACATAAACTTGTGTTCATTTATATGAAAAATAACTTGATGAACAGACTAATGGCATGCAATTACCTTGCAATTTGGGTCTATTAATTCTGTAGGGTTTAAGAGTGTGCCACATTTTTCGCATTGATCTCCTCGTGCAGAATCATAGTTACAGCCTTGATTTATTTTTAATATGTGTCTGACCTATTAAAAATCTGCATATAAAAGAGTAAAAGTTAGCTTCTCACCGATAATTTGTACTCATTAGCAAGTTTCATCAACTTTAGGGCTAGCTAGCTGAGAAGTCGAGTTCTAAGGGCCATATTCTCAAAATCTTGACGGAAGTGAAAAGCGATACTATCCACAATGACAATCTTAACCTGGAAAATGATTAAAAGTGCATGAGAATATACAGAATTCACAATGTAAATATCCTTGTCCTGGCAGAACAAGCATTTTAATTTTTTTTTAAAAATATGACAGCTAATTGATTATTAGACATCCAGCTATTCTATGCCAGGGTAAGCAAACAGGAGCAGCAGTAATATGCCTACAGATGCATGCCAGTGTGGATGTTTTCATTTATGATTTTTTCTAAAGCATGTGATTCTGGTCAAATCAAGGAACAAGTTCTTTTTTCTTTTTTTGTGATATAATCTAGTACCTGGAATTTTTTCACTTACAGCAAGATTCCGATAAAGTATACATACATGGAGTAAATTTCACATCATAAATCTAACAAACTTACTATGATTCAACTGAATACTTTATTTTTTTCTAGTATGTGAAAGCTAAGCCTTTCCATGTTCTGACAAGTGACAGAATCCAAACACAATCTTTTTATTAGTCTCTTATTAGCCTCATTGGATCATTGCCATTCTGATTTTTCTAGATGCCAAGTCCTTGACACTTATAAAGTCACTTGCAAACAGATTTTCCAATCATTCAGATATATTGTTCAAAGCAAAATATACGTAACTTATTTCTTTGTGCTCTTTGATGAATTTCCCGAAATGATTTATCAAGGCAACTTGCTCAGTATAACTGCAGACACAAAAATAGTAAATATTTTCAAGAACGTCTTTGGGCTGTCTTTTAGGTTGGTTAGCATTACAGCCCCTCCGGGGTAACTCATTATAATCCGACAACCATGCTTCTGCAAATTTCAAAGCATGCTTCACCATGAAACTTCCCTCTGTATATGAGCATCAAAAAGCATATAAAGTATGGGCAGGAATACAATATTAGCATGAGTTCATCATAGAGGCACAATTAAAAAAATGTACATATTGAATACTTGCACTTCTATATTGCTTTAATAAAGAATTGTGCTTACCAATTTCAGTAACCTCTTTGCAATTTATTCATCCACCTAGGATATTGTCCAAAGCTGCACAAGATGTGGTTATGCACCTAAGACCTTCATCTTCCTTCAGCATGTCCCACGCTGTTTTTCCACCTATATGGAAGTCAGAAGATACCACCAACAAAATAAAACCACCATTATAAAGCCACCATTATAATTAAAACAAATCAATCCATTCACCTTTAATCGAAAGAGCAGTTATATAAAAGAAGCGATTAAATACCACCAACAACAGCTTGGGTTCCCTTTGTGCTGTCCAATTTACCATTATGGGATGCAAGCTTTAGAATTTCATTTATCTGGTACACCAAAATAACTCAAAATGAAGCATCAAAACACACACACACGGAGATGGGAGAGAGAGATTGAGAGAGAGACACACACACACAGAGAGAGAGAGAGAGAGAGAGATTGAGGGAGAGAAGGAGAGAGAGAGAGAGAGATTAAGGGGAGAAGGAGAGAGAGAGAGATTGAGGGAGATAAGATTTCAAGCTAATTAATCCCAATATAAGATTAGATCCAACAAATTCGAGCTTACTTACCAATTAAAGCTTTGAACAATCGAACCAATTGAACCAATTAGGGTTTACTAATTTGTGCTTAATGGAACTACAATTTGAATGTGTGAGCGTGAGTTTTAAAATTAAGGTTTCAGAGAGACGGTAGATGGAAATGGTGTGTGAGAGAGAAGGGGAGATGGTGATAGAGGAAGCTCTCTATGTGATATAGAGAAAAGATGTGGATATAGAAGGATGGAGCTGTGAACTCAAAACAATGGGGGGAATAAAAATTTGGTGAAGGGGGGAAATAAATTTTGGAAAAGGGGGAATGTGTGCGCCATTTTACGTTTTTTAATATGTGGCTTCTTTTCATTTTTTAAATTTTTAAATATTTTTGTAAAAATTCTAATTTTATTTTAATTTTACCAAAAAATTAGTTGATTTCAAAATTAAATTTTACATGTACTCATTTTAGTGTTGGGAAAAAATAATCAAAAAATAAAAAGGTTGGGTTGTACGAGATTTTAACAAAAACGTAGTAAAAGAGCTGCTTCTTTTAACGAGGCACGATCCAGATTCACTGAATAATTTTTTAGAATGATTTCTTCGACGATCCAACCGTACGGATGTTAATAAAAACTCATTTTTAGTGTTGAAAAAAATAATCGAAAAATAAAAAGGTTGGGTTGTACGAGATTTTAACAAAAACGTAGTAAAAGAGCTGCTTCTTTTAACGAGGCACGATCCAGATTCACTGAATAATTTCTTTGATGATCCAACCGTATGGATGTTAATAAACACTCATTTTAGTGTTGGGAAAAAATAATCGAAAAATAAAAAGGTCGGGTTGTACGGGATTTTAACAAAAACGTAGTAAAAGTGCTGTTCCAATAACGAGGCACGATCCAGATTCACTGAATAATTTTTTAGAATGATTTCTTTGGCAAATGTGGACCGTGAAGGTCGGACCGTGAAGGTCAGAAATAATTAAGGCCAATGTGTGCCATGGATCCAATTAAGGACAGTGTTGTGAGAGCTTGTCCGGGGTTAGTGCTGACTGATCAGCAGCCTAACCTTATTGTTTTTTTTTAAAAATAAATAAAAATCCAATTCTAATTCATGCATTGAGTTTAAAGTCTGATCCCTCTGAAGCCTGTGTTGGTTATCTTTGATTATCAGAACTTTTATCAGTTCTCATTGTTGATGCACCTTATTCCAGTGGTGCAATGTTGGCTCCTCGTGATAATAAAGATATTTGACTTAGTTGACACTTTTCGAAGCATATGATAATTCTTCCTGATTTTCAAAACTTATAATTGTTGTTGATATTGCTATCACTATTTGCACTTGCTGAGCGTTCTTTGGCTCACTCTTGCTTTGTTTTACCTAACCCTTGCAGTTAGGTTTAAGGATGATCTAATACATTTATCCCTGCGAATGAGAGCAATGAGGCAGCCTATACAGGATAGATCTCGGAGTCAGAACGGGTAAGCACGGATTGGAATTAAGCTACAGATTAGATGGTAAAATAATTGTATTCAGAGTAGTGAAAGAAATTGTAATAATTTGTATAGTTTAGATTCTTGTTTCATACCATAACCTGGAATTGATCCTCGGTGAGGAATCATTGGTGTATTAGATTTATATACAGGTGGATAGTCCGATTTACGAATACTTCATGCCAAAATTTTCTAAAATTCCCCTGTATCAAAGTCTATTCTATTATAAAAAGTATATTTTCAGTATTGTGAAGTTGGGGTGTTACAGTACGGATGTTAATAAAAACTCATTTTTAGGGTTGGAAAAAATAATCGAAAAATAAAAAGGTCGGGTTGTACGAGATTTTAACAAAAAACGTAGTACACGTGTTGCTTCCTGTAACGGGGCAGGATCCAGATTCACTGAATAATTTTTTTGAATGATTTCTTCGACGATCCAACCGTACGGATGTTAATAAAAACTCATTTTTAGTGTTGGAAAAAATAATCGAAAAATAAAAAGGTCGGGTTGTACGAGATTTTAACAAAAAACGTAGTACACGTGTTGCTTCCTATAACGGGGCACGATCCAGATTCACTGAATAATTTTTTTGAATGATTTCTTCGACGATCCAACCGTACGGATGTTAATAAACACTCATTTTAGTGTTGGGAAAAAATAATCGAAAAATAAAAAGGTCGGGTTGTACGGGATTTTAACAAAAACGTAGTAAAAGTGATGCTTCCAATAACGAGGCACGATCCAGATTCACTGAATAATTTTTTAGAATGATTTCTTCGACGATCCAACCGTACGGATGTTAATAAAAACTCATTTTTAGTGTTGGAAAAAATAATCAAAAAATAAAAAGGTCGGGTTGTACGAGATTTTAACAAAAACGAAAACGTTGTAATAGTAAAGATTTAGGTAAATATTGTTCTTGAAGATCAACGTCCCATTCGAAGACGTTATTTAATTCGAATTTTGAAGCTCCTTTAGTTGAATCGAAGCTCTCAACGAACCCTACGTGTTTTTGCCAACAGATGTGGTGCATGTGATTTTGATTTTTTTCTAAAATTCGGTTTATTTTCGAAATTATTAGGATTAAAAATAAAAAAATTGCAAACAGTGTTTGTTGTGAAATCTGAAGATGCCATGTCGTAGATCTTGTTTTTCTGGTAAATTTCATATATCATATGGTGGATTTTGAGTTCCATAACATGTAGAAATTGGAGATTGATTACTGTGTTCTTCGTGTTCTTGGTGTTCTTGGAATGAAAACTTGAAGATGGTGAAAAGATAAAAACGGAAATGTTTTTAACCTTTTTACCTTTTAACTTATTTACTTCTAATTACTAAATTACCTTTTATTTAAAAAGGTAATTTATTTATTTACTTTTCACAATTGTTTTTATTTTGATTATTTATTTTAAATCTGAAATTTAGTTATAAAAAAGCAGAAAAGTTATTTTCTAAAATTGTATTTTAAATTCAGTAAATTTCTGGATTTATTTTACTTGATTATTTGTTTTTAAAAATCATTTACATATTTACTTTAATGGGAAACAGTTAAGGATTATATACTTTTAATTATTTTAATTAATTTCAAATAATAATTAATTAATTTAATGATTTAATTAATGTGAATATTTATTAAATAATTTATTAATTGATTGTTAAATGATTTTAATTAATTTAATTAAAGTTATTTAATTTATAATTATTTGTTTAATAGTTTCCAGTGATTTAAAAATATTATAAAATAGTTTAAAAATGTAGAAAATGATTTAAAAATTCTATAAAATTCTAGAAAAATTTCTAAAAATCTAGAAACTGATGTGGAAGTATTTAAAAATATTTGGAGTCAAGTTATGCTTGAAAACAAGTCTGATTTCTAAAAAAGTTATTGTGCTTAATATCACACAACATTTTTTATAACAAAACCGTTGTCTGATTTTTTCATTATTTCCCACCAAATATAATTCAATTTTTTCATTTCCCACCAAATTAAATTCAAATTTTTTCATTATTTCCCACCAAATTCAATTCAAAATTTTCTGTAGTTCAGATAACGGTTTCTTGAAAACTTGTCTGAAGCCTATTCAAACAATACTTTTATAAACCCTTTTATAAACCGTTGTCTATAGTCATTGCTTTGCACAACACAACAATTTAAAATACGTTGTCTGATAAAATCATTCAGACAACACAATATCATATCGTTGTTTGAAGACGTTTTACATAACAACGAGCAAAAAACACTTGTCTGATTTCAACAACGGTTTCTTGCAACGTTGTCTGAAGTTTATTCAGACAACTATTTTTAAAACCGTTGTACGAAGCTATTACTTTGTCCAACACGTCAGTTAAAAAGCGTTGTCTGATTAAATTTTTTAGACAACGGTTTAAAAACAGTTGTACAATATTGGCTCAGACAACACTTTTTCGAGTCTAAAAATAAACAGTTGTCTGTTAAATCTGGACGACACTTTTTTCTCCGAGCGTTGTCTGATCAGTGTCGTCTGTTTGCGTTTTTCTTGTAGTGAGAGGACGTACCAGGGCTAGATAGATGTACAGGCAGGTGACCGGCATAGGGCTTAGGGCTCGTATGAGGGTGCGACGGTTACCCAGTGATGGCCACGGCATGGTATCCAGGGCTGATGCCGAGGAGATATTTCACCTTGCTATGAGGAGGGTTCAAGTTTTGGTCCACCGTCGTGGCTGACTGCAGTGATAGTGATGAATTGGTCTAGTTGTCTAGTCTTGTACGGCATAGTAGCGCCGATTATTGGTAGGGATAGTTTCAGCATGTAGTTCCCTGTTGCAGACTAGACAGATAGACAGCTTATTTCACTTTTGACTAGTTATTATTCGGATGGTTGTACTTTTTAAAACTGTTGTTGTATGTCGGATATTGTACCGTTTGGTACTTGGTATATATTTATTTCCCTTTCAGTCATTCCAGTCTCTCTATGACGCAATTCACTAGCTTGTTATATTATATTTGCATATACTGCGTTTGATTAAAACTTGCCATGATATATAGAACTGTGGGATCCTAAATCCGATTATGCATCGATATCGTGAGGAGAAACCCTCTTAAATAGGTATAAAAACCTAATGTGTATTGTCCCAATTTTTCAGTGACATGCCTCCGAGAATAATGAGTACTAGGGCTAACCCCCATGAGTCTACTGACCAAGAAAGTCACAATCAACCTGAGGAAAGCCTTGAGTATGATGAGGAACAGGACCAGGAATACAATGACCAGGAGGATTCCCAGTATGGGATGGGGGATGAAACCTTTTATACTACGGAGTTCGAAGAGAAAGTAGAAGAAGGGGAAACTGAAGTTGAACAGCATGGGGAGAACCAGGACGGAAACCCCATGGGACAATTTATGGATCTACTCAGGCAGAATTTGAACCAATATCCCCCAACCACCCCAAGGAAACAATACCACTGTGGCCAATTCCTTTAGGGCCTTCAAGTCCCTCAAACCCCCAAAGTTTCACGGATCGGCTGATCCCGTGGAGGCAAGGGCCTGGGTCAAGGAAATGGGGAAATCTTTCGAGATTCTGAGTATTGAGGAGGCCCAAAAGACTGTCTTTGCTACCTACTTACTTAAGGGATAGGCCAATTATTGGTGGGAAGCCAAGAAGAATATGGAAACTGATGCTATTGTAACCTGGGATAGGTTTAAACAGTTGTTTTTAGAAAATTACTTCCCAGAGTTTATGAAAACCCAGATGGAGCTTAAGTTTCTAGAGCTAAAGCAGAATAACTTGTCGGTGGCCGATTATGAAGCCAAGTTTACTGAGTTATCAAGGTTTGTACCGGAATTTTTGGATACTGAAGAGAAGAAGGCTAACAGGTTTCAGCAGGGGTTGAAACAATGGATTCAGAATCGAGTGGCGGTTCTAGAGATTACAGATTATGCCACCTTGGTGCAAAAGGCAACCATTGTGGAAGCAGGGAGTGATCAGATGCAAAGAGAAAGAGAAAAAAGGGGATTAAAGAGAAAGCATGCCAGCATGGACGGAGGTTCCGCAGGGGGAAGGCCCCCAAATAGGTTCAACCGAGGAGCAGTTTCCCTACCTGGGAAGAGTGTAGGGTTTAAACCATCTGTGAGTGCAACTGTGAGCCAGGGCGGCCGGCAAGCGGGAGTGTCCCGTTCCCACCATTCTAGACCTCCATTGCCCGTATGCACTACTTGTGGGAAAAGACATCCTGGAGTGTGCAACCATAAACCAGTAACCTGTTTTAAGTGTGGCCGAGCAGGTCACTATGCTACCTCTTGTACCATGGTCACCCCGAATTCCAACCAAGGCACCACTTGTTTCCATTGCGGACGTCGAGGTCACATGAAGAAGGATTGCCCGATGAATAAGCCAGCAGCATCAGGGACAAGCAAAGCTGCCTCCAACAGGCCACCAACTGCTAGAACTTTCAACATAACATTGCAAGATGGCGTGAGGGACACAGATGTGATAGCAGGTACATTTTCCCTCAATTCAGTCAGTGCAAATGTTTTGTTTGATTCTGGAGCAACTAAGTCTTTTATATCTAGAGATTTTGCACATAAATTGAAACTTAAAACCCAACCGCTAAGGGAATCCTTGCAAGTAGAGATAGCTAATCAAGAAGTCGTTCCAGTTAATCAGATTCACCCCAATTGCAAAATAGAAATAGGAGGACGATCCTTCTGTTGATTTGATCCCTTTTAAGCTAGGGGAATTCGATGTCATTTTGGGAATGGGCTGGTTGTCTCGTAATAATGCGCAAATAGATTGTAAAGGTAAAAAGGTTAAGTTGAAAACCCCAGGGAAGAAGGAAATAATGTTTAAGGGGCTACGACAGACCCAGACCATTCTAACCATGGCGCAAACCAAGAGACTGCTGCGAAAAGGGAATGAAGCTTATTTAGCTTACGTTATAGACACCCAGAAAGAGGCGCCCAAGATACAAGATATTCCGGTAGTTAACGAATTTGAAGACGTGTTTCCTCAAGATCTTCCCGGACTACCACCAGATAGAGTAATTGAGTTTGCTATCGAATTAGCCCCGGGGACGGCGCCAGTTTCCAAGGCCCCGTACCGATTGGTGCCAGTGGAAATGAAAGAGCTAGCAAAGCAATTGCAGGAATTGTTGGATAAGGGTATGATAAGACCCAGTGTGTCGCCCTGGGGTGCACCGGTGTTGTTCGTCAAGAAAAAGGACGGGAGTATGAGGTTATGCATCGACTATCGAGAGTTGAACAAGCTAACCATAAAGAATAAGTACTCGTTACCCAGGATTGATGATTTGTTTGACCAGCTAAGAGGAGCTGTGTATTTCTCTAAGATTGACCTGAGAACCGGATATCACCAACTAAAGATTAAACCTGAAGATATTCCAAAGACTGCATTCCGTACTAGGTATGGACATTATGAGTTCTTGGTGATGTCATTCGGATTGACCAACGCCCCAGCAGCTTTCATGAATTTAATGAATAGAGTGTTCAAGGAATATTTGGACCAGTTTGTTATAGTCTTTATTGATGATATTTTGATCTACTCAAAGACAGAGGAAGAACACGTTGAACATTTGAGGATAACCTTAGAGACACTCCGGAAGGAGCAATTATATGCCAAATTCTCAAAGTGTGAGTTCTGGAAAAATGAGGTGCAATTTTTAGGGCACGTAATCAACAGAGAAGGAGTGCTAGTTGACCCCTCCAAAATAGAGGCAATTTCAAATTGGGAACGACCAACCACTCCAACAGAGGTAAGGAGTTTCATAGGGTTAGCAGGATATTATAAACAATTTGTTCAAGATTTTGCAAAGATTGCAGCCCCGTTAACTC
Organism: Kitagawia praeruptora; assembly: GCA_037693485.1. Taxonomy (NCBI): domain Eukaryota; kingdom Viridiplantae; phylum Streptophyta; class Magnoliopsida; order Apiales; family Apiaceae; genus Kitagawia; species Kitagawia praeruptora. Next base: position 42,035,347 of record CM075347.1, read on the forward strand.
GACTTACCCGTAAAACTGAGAAATTTGAATGGACTGAAAAATGCGAGAAGAGTTTTCAAGAGCTGAAAAAGAGGTTGCTAACGGCCCCAGTATTGGCGTTGCCTAATGAAAAAGGAGATTTCGTGATTTACAGTGATGCTTCGCATAAAGGATTGGGATGCGTGCTTATGCAGCACGGTAAGGTGATAGCATATGCGTCAAGGCAATTGAAGGACTATGAGATCCGATACCCCACCCATGATCTGGAATTGGCAGCAATTGTTTTTGCCTTAAAGATTTGGAGGCACTACTTGTATGGGGAAAAGTGCGAGATTTACACTGATCATAAGAGCCTCAAGTACATTTTTACACAAAAAGAGCTTAACATGCGCCAGAGAAGATGGCTAGAGCTAATCAAGGATTATGATTGCGAGATTCGTTATCACCCGGGCAAAGCCAATGTGGTGGCTGACGCCCTTAGTAGGAAAGAAAAACTCAAAATGATAACTACAGAGGAAGAGTTGATAAAAGACTTTGAGAAGTTGGAAATTGAGATTAAGATACCTGAAGAAGGTCAAGAGAAGTTGATGGAAATTCGAATCCAGCCTCCATTGTTGGAAAAGATTAGGCTATGCCAGGAAAGGGTAATGGAAGCAGAAAAGAACTCAGCTAAGGAGTTAATGACTGGTGAAGAAATCAAGTGTGAAAAAGATAAAGACGGGATCATGAGATACATGTGGAGGATATGGGTCCCAAATGATCAGGAACTCAAGGCTGAAATTTTATATGAGGCACACAGCTCAAGGTACTCAGTGCACCCCGGTAGCACCAAGATGTATAGGGATTTGAAAGAGTACTATTGGTGGCCCAACATGAAAAAGGACGTTGTAGGGTGGGTTAGTAAATGCTTGACCTTCCAGAAGGTGAAAGCAGAGCACCAGAGGCCCAGCGAACTTCTACACCACTTGGAGATTCCCGAATGGAAATGGGAACATATAGCTATGGACTTTGTAGTTGGTTTGCCAAGGACCAAAGCAAACCATGACGCCATATGGGTGATTATAGATCGACTAACAAAGTCAGCTCACTTTCTACCGATCAACGAAAGGTATACGGTCGACAGGCTGGTAGATATCTACTTAAAAGAGATAGTGGCGCGACATGGAGTTCCAGTCGCCATAGTATCCGATCGAGATCCTCGATTCAACTCCAGATTTTGGAGGAGCTTCCAAGAATGTGTAGGAACTAGGCTAAACATGAGTACAACCTACCATCCCCAGACAGACGGGCAAAGTGAAAAGACCATCCAGACACTAGAAGATATGTTGAGAGTCTGTGCTATAGACTTTAAAGGAAATTGGGATGATCACTTGCCATTGATTGAGTTTTCTTACAATAATAGTTTCCATTCAAGCATAGGGTTGCCGCCATACGAGGCCCTTTATGGAAGGAAATGCCGATCTCCCCTATATTGGGATGAAGTTGGAGAGCGAAAGATGCTCGGGCCTGAGATGGTCCAACGGACAAAGGATGCAGTGGATTTAATCAAATGACGGCTGGTAGCAGCCCATGATCGACAAAAGAAATATGCCGACTTAGCTCGGAGAGGAAAAGAATATGAAGTAGGAGACCTAGTGTTCCTGAAGGTGTCTCCTTGGAAAGGTTTAATGAGGTTTGGAAAGAAAGGGAAGCTGAGCCCTAGATATATTGGCCCATTTGAGATCTTAAGACGAATTGGAGAGCTAGCTTATGAACTAGCATTACCCCCGAACCTGCAGCAAGTGCACAATGTGTTCCATGTCTCAATGCTGAGGAAGTATAACCCAGATGCCAAGCACATAGTGGAATATGAGCACGTGGATATGCAACCAGACTTGACCTATGTAGAGCAACCTATGGAAATCATAGACAGAAAAGAGCAAGTGCTCCGAAACAAGGTCATCAAGCTTGTCAGAGTTTTGTGGCAGAACCACAACATAGAAGAATCAACCTGGGAGCTAGAAAGCGCAATGATGGAAAAGTACCCCCATTTGTTTTCAAACTGATTCCGGGACGGTATCCTTTTAAGGAGAGAGACTGTAAGAACCCAGATTTTTGATAGAATTAAAACTTTTACTATGTAATGATGTAAGAACGAATAGTGGTTACGACTACGATGTAACGGTTGTTCTAATAAATAAATAGAATGGGTGTGGGTTCAAATATTTATATGTCATAAAGAATACCTTTGGTTGACAACATAGATAAGAATGATCTATCTCCTAAGGATATAAGTATATTACTTCAAGTAAGATTATTCTTGTGTCATCCAAATCAATATCTATTATAAGTCCAGCGGTTCCGTAACAAGGTTAAGGAACACTCGAGAGTAAACCAGGTTCATTTTCCTAATTATAGGAATTAAATAAAAATAAGTGATGAATAGTGATTTTGGTGGAATTTGGAATATTATTATAATAATGCTATACTCGGTATTCGGAACGGATTTCTGAGTTCGTATTAGTGATCCAGGAGGAAAATAAGTGTATGTAAAAGCTGTCAGATTCAGAAAAATAGCACTTTTATTTTCTCCGAGAATTCCCTGGACACTGCAAGACTGAAGGGTTTATAAAAGGGATTTAAGGAATTTAAATTCGAGAAGTATTAAGAAAGATGAGGAATAGTATTATAAATATTAAGAAGGTTTTCGGTAAAACCCTAACTAGAAACGAATGAGTTATTCCCTCGAACGATCAACGAATTAAGCAATAAACGGACAAAGAAACAAGCAGAGGGAGCAAGAGTCATGCACAAGCCACTAGAAAATATCTAGTAACTAGTTGGTTAGGCAAGTAACTAGCATGTTAGTGATCAACTAAGTACTTAGCAAATCTAACTACAAGTTAGCCTTAAACCATCCAATCTTCAACACTTGTCCTCCCATTTTCATCATCTAGTGCATCACACTCCACTAAAACCACTTGGAAGATATATTATCTACAAACATTTCACTTTATGAATTATTATTCAAAGAAATCAACCAAGCAACTACACTCTCTCTCTTGTTCAAGCCATTCGGCTTTCTTGGAAATTCAAGGATCAAAATCCTACTTCCAACCATCATTTGATCTTGAAACTTTTTATGTGAGTCCTATAATTCATGAAAATGATCTCCTCAAAATCCTAGCTTCAATCTCTTCTTTTTCCATTTTCAAAAAAATCATTAAAGAGGAGGATGAATAGTGTTCTTCAAGAACTAACTTTGATTTTCATGTTTCTTTGGTTGATCTTAGGTTTGTTAAGGCTAGACAAGGACCATACCAAGCTTTGTAAGGCCATATCACACTCTCAAGAAGGTATAATGATCTTGAAACCCTAGGTCTACTTTGAGTTTATGCATGTTCTTTATAGATTTAAGTGTTAGGAGCATGTTAGTGATGTTATAATCATGATTATGTGGTAGATCTAATGGATTTAAGAGATGATGATTATGTTGGTACAATATTGTGTTCTTGAGCTTGTTGAGATGAGAATCATATGTATAAGTGGTATTGGTGCCCGGTGTGGCTTGGTTTTAGTGTTACGATTAGTAGAACGTTCGATTTATAGCCGTCGTAATGTCCGATTTTCGTTTAATCTTGAATTCCGAACTTGACAGTAGATAAAACTCACTGCATAGCTTCAACTTATGCCATGATTAGCTAGATCATGTTACAAGTTTCATTTTGATATAAAGATCGCATGAAACGGACTTACGGTTTAGGAGTTATGATTAAATTCGTAAAAGTGGTTCGAAACCGAGAATGCGAATTCGTAATTGAAATTGAACCGTGTAAAATATGTATTGCAGTGGCGAATCTTGGTAATTAAATATTAGAGATCATACGGATGGTGTGAGAGAAGACCTCGTATTAAAAAGATCGTTTTTCGATTTTATAAAAATGTTCAAATCAAGGTTAAGTACGAAAGTACCCCTAAAGAGTATACTTGGTTATAACTACGGTAAACCACTTAGAAAACGATCGATAAATCTCGAGGTATAATCTTTCGACTTTAAAACTTTTACCAATCGAATATTTACCATATGTAAGGGTAATAACATGCTTTATTAACGAACAAGTGTCGGATAATAAAAGCAATAATAAGAGTGAATTAGAGGGGTATAACGAAACGACTTGAAAACGTGTTTCGATTTAAGTTAAGTTTATACTTAAACTTTTGAAAGGTGTTAAGTAATTAATCCCGAATGCCTTGGCTATTTATAGATCATCAGGCTGACCCGGGACACGCTACCACTACCCCTACTCGCACTCGATTCCCAGGCAAGTTTTAAATCCTTCTTTAAGGCTGTTGTTGTGAATATATATATGTTTGCTGTTACAGTACATATGCCATAGCATGCATGCCTACTTTCAAAGTCGTAATAATATACTTGTTCCCTGATTTAAACGTTGGCTTATAAGCTAGATAGATATATATCAGTTATAAGCCGGAAATTATTTAGACCCTTAATCGAAGGGCAGTGAATCTCATTCTTTGATTATAGACCGGGAGTCGTTATTTCTTGATATATTGATATTATTTTCAGAGGAAAATATTTAAGTAAATATTTTCCATTTATTATCTAGCGAATATTATTGGAATATTCCCTTGAGATTATTTGATAAATATTATTCGGATTATTCATCAGATGTTATTTATTCGAGGAATATTATGTATTTAATATTCACCTAAAGTCGATTACATATTCGAATATTATTTTGACCCTCACTTAAGTTATTTACTTAAAGAATATTCATTCTTATTTACTCGATAAATATTATTTTGAATATTCATTCGAGTTTATTTATTTAATGAATATTATTCATTCGAGCCTTATTTATTTAAATGAATATTATTTCAAATATTCATTCAATCTCTATTTATTTTATAAATATTAGTTGAACATTGATTCAAAATCCAGTTATTCGACATATATTATTTTAAATATTCCCTTGAGACGATAAATATTATCTTCGACATTCCTTTAAAGTCGATTCAATTGTTGAACATAATTTAAAATATTCATTCGATAATCATTTCTTCTATAAATATTATTAAGCGAATATTCATTGGTTGTTCAATGAATATTGTCTCAATTATTCAGTCGATCATTATTTCATCAATGAGTATCATTCTTAAGTATAATATTCATTATTGATTCAATGAATATTATTTCAATTATCCATTTGAGGATTATTTCATCAACAAATATTATTATTAATTTGAATATTCATTATTTGTTCAATGAATATTATTCTGAATATTTATTCAAAGATTATTCCAAGCAACACTTTTCCGATATCTGTGACTCAATAAATTTTCTTGGAATATTTATTTAATTCTTCTAACTCGTTTCAAAAATGATTTACTTCATTCAAATAGTATGATCGACCTTCGAACACTATATAAATTATTACAGAGCCTTATTATTATTATATTATCAAGAAAGGTTCTCAGTAGTTCCATTATTTCTTCGATTCTATTGTAAGGGAACCTTACTTGAGGAATGTTATTTATCTTGTAACTGCCCGGTCATAAATTATTCGCTTCACCCGCAACTGGGTTACTATTATTCATGGAATTTTGTTTACCCTCTCATCATTCGAGGGGTAGTATTGTTGGAATAAGTTGATATCCATTAACAAGCCTCGGCTTGGGAAATATTGATGAATTTTCCTTTCTAACTAGATACGACTACTTTGTGGAGTCTTATCAACAAGTATTATACTTGGGGAAAGGGGGACGATCTTTACGTTTCAGAATCATGGATTTACTCGAACTAGGAGTATTTGTGTAAGAGGCTGTGGGACAGTCCATCATTGATAATCGGTGTAAGAGGCTGTGGGACAATCCATCCTTGAAATAGGGTCCGAGTGGCGCCGGCCCCGTCTATGCCCAACCGTTGGCTAGGGAGATCCGGCGTATGGTGGTGTCCATATGTTCTTCCTTCTACATGTAGAGAAACAACTCTTAAGGTGTACAACCTACGACTGATCATCGTAAGGCGGTGTCATCTGGCGCGACATACTCCAGTATTGGTTCACGATCCATAGTCTATTTATTTTCTGCAACATCATCAGGGTGAGCAGAGTTGAAAAGTATTTAAAAGTGGAATTGCAATATCTTCCTTGCAAGTTCCTATTTTTTTTATAAAAGGATGCTATCTCATTTATCTTGACATAACATATACTTCCACGAAATATATATGGGTTGAATCACCTTGTAACTTCATCCTTTATATTGAACTGACACTATTTTCACTAATGCATTGCATATGACTTCAAAATGTATCTTTGAACTGTTACACATATCACTGTACAGTTATATTATTATTGGTGGGCTATTGCTCACCCTTGCTTATTATTATGTCACAACAACAGCTAGGTCAGATGGCTAGCGTCAGGCACACTCGGCGCAAGCAGGTTACCCGCCCCACAGGACTACCCGCTGATATCATCGCTGCCATTGCTGAAGTAGCATAGATCAGCAGCCTTTGGGTTACCAGTTTAATTATATGTATCAATAATGTTAATCAACGGCAAACTCTTAAACTTATGATGTTATCCTTTTGGTCTGTAATAACTTATATTCGTGGAACCGTAATGTGAGACTTATTTCAATTTCATCTCTGGGACTATAACTGTGTGTGTGTGAGTGGTTATTATTGTGGGGTCACAGCATGTGATATTATTTATTGTGGAATCAAGTAAAGTATCAATCATGGAAAATAAGACCGTAACGACCCGATCCCGGACCCCGGATCTGGGGGTGTTACAGTCAGGTAACGAGGATACCAACAATAAGGCTTGTACTTCATCATCGAATTTAATATCCACTGATTTCAATCTTGATAGGATAGCGTTAAATTCGTTCACCTGATCAGCAACACAATCACATTCATTCAATTTTGTGGCAAACAAGAAGCGACACAAATATACCTTATTCGAAGTAGACGGCTTCTCATACATATTTGATAACGCCTTGATTAATCCATAAGTTGTCGTTTCCTTGACGATATTGTAAGCAACGTTCTTCGCCAAAGTCAATCTAACAACACCCAAAGCCTGCCTATCCAATAGATTCCAATCTTTGTCATCCATCTTTTCTGGCTTCTTCTCCTCCAGCGGTTCGTGTAGTTTTTTCTGATACAAATAGTCTTCAATTTGCATCTTCCAAAACCCAAAATCTTTGCCATCAAATTTGTCGATCTTTACTTTCCCTTCTTCTGCCATCGCCACTCGCCTGAAAACCTAGGCTCTGATACCAGTTGTTGAGTATACAACAACGAAAGCAAAACCCAAAGCGAATAAACAAGAACAAGAAAATAAACGACAATCACACAAGACAAAGATTTAACGTGGTTCAGAAATTCCTACTCCACAAGCCGCACTAATTTTGTATTGATCTCCCTCAATTGTGTTGTGTTGTTATGTTACAATTACATGAGTATTTATAAGAGAAGAAACTGGGTCTAAGAATCAGAGTCTAATTCTGAAATCCTAACTCTAATCCTAACTCTAATTAGAGTCCAATTCAGGATTCCTAACTCAAGTCAGAATCCAATTCCAATTCTGAAACCTGATTGACTCCACAAACCCAACACATATTAGTTTTCTCCGATCTCACTTCCGCCGATCAAAGTGGGAGTCACTCTCCCCAATTCTGAGCATAATGTCTTGATTTATGGTTAAAATGTACATTTCGCAAACATTGTTAGCTAAATCGGATATTTTTAAACTTTGTGACGAGTTTGTATTCATATAAATTTGGATGGATAATGTGTTATTAGTTTTGAGTATTAAGAACAAAGTAACAGAAAATAAAATGACGAAAAATGTAATCATCACAGCCTGATTCAAAAATCTATCTATTATTATCTATATAATAGAGCAACTAGAGGATTTGTGAGCCAATTTATTCAATATAAATGACAATTATATCATTATGTAAATGACAATTTAACCAACATCTTAATTATTTCATATTAAGGTCTCCTTTATTATTAAATATTAATATCTCTACCAGTAATAACTAATTTTGATTACTATTTATTTTTTAATTAATAGTTGTTTTTATATGTTCATAAACATATTTAATTTATTGTAAATAATATACATTATTTTAAAAAGTAGTAATAAATAATTAAAAAGTTGGTGATATTGGAATAATTATAAATATCGCATGATTTCATAGCATCAAATTTCAGTTAACATGAAATGATTTCATGCCATATTAACTGTGGTTTAATTAGTTAACAAAAAAAAAGTTATCAACACAAACTAATTAAGATTACGCATGTAAACTCATATTGAGTAATATTTTTTTATTAAGTTATTAACATGTAGTATGTCAATTTATGTCTCTTAAGTAACATACTATGCAACATCAAGTACCGACAAATCGATAACAACTTACTCACATCTAGATCATGTTCGTGCTTCGCACGAACTTCCTACTAAACGAGTGCAACGGTATAAAAAAACGAAAGTTAACTTTAAAACAATTATTAATAGTTAAATTTCAAATTACGTAATAATTAGAATATATCGTGTCTGGCACGAATTATAAAACTAGTTAAAAAGTAAGAAAACATCCATGACATAGAGAATTACTAACAGAAATTCTAACTACTTACTTCAGTTTTCATTCATATCAATTAATATATTACATAAAACACATTTTTTTTAAACACAAGCAATAGGGTGATCATACTTGGTCCAATCTCCTAGTAGAGTCCCTTCAACCAAATCAAGATATACATCAACACCTTGATTTTTATTCAACACTCCTAGAAAGTGGTCTATGTCATAGAAAGCATTTGGTTGGAAGAACTTGATCCAATCTCCTAGTAGAGTCCCTTCAACCAAATCAAGATATGCATCAACACCTTGATTTTTTTTCAACACTCCTAGAAAGTGTTCTCTGTCATAGAAAGCATTTGGTTGGAAGAACTTCCACATCAGTGCTACTATTTGGCTTCCCATAATTACAACTTGATCGAAATAACCAAATCAAGATATACATCAACACCTTATTTTTTTTCAACACTCCTAGAAAGTGGTCTCTGTCATAGAAAGCATTTGGTTGAAAGCCGAACTTCCACATCAGTGCTATTATCTTGCTTCTCATAGTTACAACTTGATCGAAATAATCCGGCATTTGCTTTTGGTAATCATAGTAGGAGTGTTTTGCGTTCTCGTGTATACACAAACTTGGATTATGTTGGACACCATGAATGCTTTTCCAATATTCATTCATCATCAGAAGAGTGCTGGGATGCACCATCAGAAGTTGCTGATAGAATAACAATTTCATAAAAACATACAACATTAGTTATAGTTTAAACATAACACAATTAATAGAACAATTTTAGCTTAATATCAAGCAATTTATTGATTTTTCAGTTTTTAAGTTTGCACATATAGCATACACATACATGCTCAAATATTGTTGATAACACGATTTTTTTTTTTGTAACTGAATCAAAACAAAGAAAAAAATATTATGAAAACTTGTTTTTACCTCGCTAGCTATAGTACTCTTTGAGTTTATTGATTCTCAGAAGATGTTGATGTATCGGCTTAACAGTGGTGGGATTGGTTTCTTCGTTCTTTCTTGTCCTAACCACTTAAGAGACAAAGGACCGGCTCAAATGGAGCATACAATGGTCCTTTGTCAGCCTACCTTCAATTCCACGTCTGAATAATCCGGCAATGTGAAGGGCTTGCCTCAGACAATGAAATCCGATGAGCCATACTCCATGGATATTGTGAAACCATGGAGAGGGCATAGGTGAACCTTAAGCTCACATTTATCTATCCCTCATTGACCTGTTAATAAAAATTGACATTCACACATGATAGCTAAAAAATAAGAAAGATGCTAAACTTGAAAATGTTTTTGGAAGTCTATCTGTGAGTTTTGGAACTCACATTCTTTTCCGGAATTTTCTAGAATCTTCCATCATATTAGGCTAGGGATAGGGGGTTTCACGTTTGCAAGGGATGCCAACAACCTCCCTTGCATGACCTGGTTGAATGTTGAAAAACCTCGGAATGTAGAAATATATTCAAAAGGTACATCAAGATTTCTAATTAGTCTACTGCCCCGTAAAGAGTTTTAATGACGAATGTATACACTCTCTCTCATTAAAATTAACAAATATAACAGTAAGTATGAACAACAAAGTAATAAAAGATAACACGAGGAAACATGTTATCATCATAACGTGATCCAAAATATTAAAAACTAATATAACATCGAAGAACTAAACACAAGTTACTATAAAATTGATTGAGTGAGAGGAGACCACATACCTTGAGGTGAATACCGAACACGACGGGAGCTAAACATATGTTATTGAAATACAATAAGGGCAAGCTTCATTGTTGTGAAATTTCATCTGTGGATTTCAAAGCTCTTTTCATTTCATTTATTTTTTTGATTTTTTTAATCATCCATTATAAGTGCAAAGCTCTTTTCATTTCAATTATTTTTTTTAATTTTTTCAATCATCCATTATAAGTGCAAGGTATGGTATTTGTACAGTTGCAAGTGATGTCAACCTCCCTTACATCACTTGATCAAAAGTACTAAAACATCGCAGTATTGGAAATAATAAGTAAAACTTAAATCAATTAACAAAACATACTAATCATTAAAAAATGATAATACATGCCTGACTTGTTTTTATTATAATCATTAAATGACCACCAGTATAACTTATTTAAAATTTGTTCAACATAATATATATCATTGATTAGAAGACTGTAATAAGGATCCAACTAAAAACTAGATAAAGTATATATTCAAGTCTGGAAAAAAAATACTTAAGTTTGAGTAGGTAATTGTGAAAGTGAAAGTGTCCTAAATCCAATCATGGATGTTGAGTTAGGAAGAACTTTCATGTAATCTACCTAATTTCATTTATATTAATAAAAGGCTTGTTTGTTTTTATTACGAGCTTTATCTATTTAAAGTGTTTAAATTAGATGTACCATAGTTTAGAGTAAAGCTTTTAGAATTATGATGAGATTGTAATAGTGGGATCTAAAAGATGATAACTCTAAACTTAAATTGTTCCTGATCGTAGGATAACTAATTGGTAGTTAGTTAATCCATAAAGATCGGTACATACTATGCTTACTTCTATATGAAGGATGTCTGTTCTCATAGGCATTTGTGTGGTGACACTATAGCTAGTATGTAGGTGCTTATTAGAGAATAAGTTCACTGAACATGACTCGAATAGTTGAACAACTAATGGAGTTCACTCACGTGTCAATAGTTGTTCATATAGTGATGGTTGTACAAGTGTCCTTAGACTTGAGGTAATCATAGTAATCTTGTGTACATTGAACTATGCTTTGGTTTAGTTCTTAGTCTCAAGGGACAATATGTAGGGCTCTTCTGGGCATACGAATTTGTACACGAAGATATTGATTGATCAATAGAGGATGACCTGTAATGAAATATCACAAAATGGATTCAGTCGTTAAGAGTTCTGCAGAATGATCCTTTGTATCTTAATTATCCAGGGATCGACATAGTGTTAGTGTGGTACGGTGGAAGTGCCGAGTATCATAGGTGGAGTGGTAAAGATTTTAAAGAAGGGGAACAGTCTGCAGAAGCCAATACTTGCTTTTCCTGCTTCATGTTGATCCCTTCCATGTTTTTAAGTAAATAACTTCCCACCCTTGGCATACCTATCTAACAATGTTTCAGGAGTCAAATCCTTATCAACTGTGAGATATGTTTGCCAAAATATCCCAAAACAGATTAGTCGTTAAGATTGATGCGTAATGACCATTTGTATCATAATTGTTGACAAATATGTTAATGTATTATTATGGGAAAAAAGGAGAATTACATTATTATTAAGATTAGCGAAATTGGCAGAGTTCCCTTATTATATTAATTTCCATTATTACTGATTAGTTATATTATTGTAATAGATTTGAGGCGAGTGCCTCCACCATTAATGAGAAGAGAATTTGCGCGACTATTTTATCAATAATCAAGGATCAAAATAGTGGTAGTGTGGTACAGTGGAACTTCCGAGTATTATATAGGTGGATCTTGGTAAATATTTTAGAAAAGAAAAGAAGTAATCAAGAAAACAGTGTTTCCTATTGAAGGTAGTGTCCTTCGTAAGTTCGTTCACAGGGAAGGACTATCAATATTGATTTCAAGTAGATTATTTCTTACAATTTAGAAGTATGGACTAAGGGGGAGTTTTGTGTTTTGTTGAGGTGTTTTATCAAACACCTAGCCTACAAGAAATAAATTGCTAGAGATATACAACTATGTTAATGACAATCATCCAAATTTACCAACACAACAACACAATTAGTGAATAAGCAAGATATAGAGATATTTGACACAGGGATAATGGAAACTCAAGCACTTCAACCCAAACAAGCAAAATATATTCAACTCTACCTAACCAAGATAATTGGTGAAGCACACAATCACTTATTTCTCTTCTAAAACCACTAATTTAGTGGAGCACATAAATTAGCTCTCTTGACATTAGCAACCAATAATGAAGCACTATTAATTTAACCAAGTCATGGAATTAAACAAAGAGAGGCTAGGACAAACCCAAGGATGAGAAGCTCAACCTTGGTATTTGTACTTGAATATTGAAGTTTAGGCACGCCAAACCTTGTGCTACTATAATGAATGAACTAACGATTACGTATTAGAACAAACAATTAGCAATTGAAGATACAAGAAGAGTAAGATGAAGCAACTTACAAATCTCCAAGCAAAATCATAAACAATACATCACAAGTATTCAAGATAGAGTTAAATAAATCTTACTTAAATTGGAATGGGTTTAGTACAAGAATTCCTCCTTGAGCCAAATAAATGGAGTTAGTTACTCATAATCAATGCTAGATTACAAGTAATTAATGTCTCATCTCTAATTCCTACTAACCCAAATTGTGTTCTTGAAGAGGCAAAAGAAGATGAAGTGTTAGGTTAGATATTAGGTTAAGAGATGTTATAAGATGTAGGGTTTGGCCTCTTTTAATACACAGCAAGAGATGCACGGCCGTGTAGTAGCCCGTGCAAAAGACTGCACAATCTGCACTACTTGGAACACTCTGCACAGCTTGCTGAACGGCCGTGCAACAGCCCGTGCAAGATAAAATCTTCAATATATTGCATTAAACACCTCCCGGCATCGCGAGCTTGCATCTTCTAACTTCCCTCTTGAATAATCTTCACTTTCAAGCCCAAAATAATCCATCTTTTCAACAATTAAGCATGAGGCACTGAAAAATGAAAAACATAATTAATATCGATAAAACAACATTCGAAACTAAAAAAAATGCAAGAGAATAAAGGACAAAATGTGTATAAAATACACATTATCAAATCTTCCCCCACTTGAACTTTGCTAGTCCCGAGCAAACTAAAATTAACATAACCATATACTCCTAACTAGTACCACTTCCGTAGGTGATCACGGTTGCATTTGGCATATGCAACAAGCCCTTGGAACCCCTAGGTAGCCTTAGTGGACGAGTGAGGTCTCGTGAGGGTTTATAGACGATGTACCCACAAAACCACAAAAAGTCAGTAAGAAACAAGAAACTAACAATACTTACTAATTAAGCTAACTACTACACCTACATGTCCAAATCGTCTTGCAAATAGGGAACAAGCCAAGCATGGTGCTATATCTACTTGAAACTAAAATCAAACATATAGAGCTATTCACCTTGCCATCCACTATAACGAGCTAACAACCAATTCAAGAATCAAGATAACACACCTTGTGCAAAATGTACCATGACACTAAAGATAGAATGAATGCACTTCAATCGTGACCACTAGACAAGATTATCACAAAGCATACATGGCTTCGCATTAAGAAGATGAAATTGTATAGTGAAAAATCTCACATCTCTCAATTATGCATCACACAAGTATGGGCTAGAGATTTCACTCAACTCCAAGTCTAAATGCATGCCCTCTACTTGACCTTGCATGTCCACCTAAATTTCGGATTGCACCAAAAACAAGGAATTCATAAAATGGGTTGTAACGAAGCTTGGGTGAAGGTGTGAAAATTTAAGTTCAAGGAAGGTGTAAAAGTCTCGCTAGTTGAGTCAAAATGACGCTTGCTTTCTTCATACACCAAACTCTCAAACTAAAGCATATCTCCACTCATTTACAATTACAAAACACAACCACATTTACCAAGAAAATTGAAACAAAATAAAGTACAAAGATTTATTGCTTTTCTTTTATTTTCTTTTTTTTTAACATCCCCTTTATTTTTTATTTTTTTTTCTTTTCTCTTTTTTTTTTCAAAGGGGATGCACATTACATATATAAATATTACAAAGAACTTTGAACCACATCTATCAAACTAGCTCCCATTTACAATAAATAGCTTTCTTCATCATCACAGCATCTCCAAATTTCAAGGTTCATCAACCAATTATTTCCAAGACTCAACTAGCTCAACTAGGTCAAGAGTGAAGTATTTGGCTATGACTCATATATAAAAAGGGGAAAGTGACGAAGAAAAATATGGATATAGGCTTCAAAGGGGGTAACTAGGGATAATTTTCATGGTTCACAAGCTAAAAAGGCCAAAAAGGGTTATCCTAAATAGAATTTCCTTATTATGGTGCATCCATGAATTAAGGTTTAATGCAAGCCCTAGAGCAAGAAACATACATAAAGAGGGAGCAACACACAAGCAAAAGAAATCATCGTTCAAGGTCTCACAAGGTTTACGTTGTAATAACATCGTCTCGATTTGATTCCATGCATGCTAAGAGATAATCGTCATATTCACAATTTAATTACAACAATCTAGACTTTTCATGCCATTTTAAGAGTGTGTGTGCAAAAGAGGTGCCTCAAACTTATAGATTCACATCAAATTAGTATTGCTAGGCATGAAATTGCTAGGAGACAACAAGGCTACAAGCTCACAATGTCTTAATTTTTACAAAAAAGTAAACAAGCTTTATGACCAAACTTGTTTCAAAATGCAAACGAGATGGACATGGAATGACACAAAAGATAGTACTAATAATAGCTACATACTACAATGAGAACAAAAACAATCCAGCGGTGCAAATTTGAAGGTAGTGTTTTTCGTAGTTCGTTCACAGGGAAGGACTATCAATATTGGTTTCGAGTAGATTATTTCTCACAATCTAGAAGTGTGGAAAATGGGAGGTTTTGAGTTAGTTCTGGTGTTTTATCAAACACCTTGCATAAAATAAATAAATTGCTAGAGATGTACAACTATGTTAATGGCAATCACCCAATTTACCAACACAACAACACAATGAGTGAATAAGCAAGATATAGAGATATTTGACCCAAGGATAATGGAAACTCAAGCACTTCAACCCAAACAAGCAAAATATATCCAACTCTACCTAACCAAGATAATTGGTGAAGCACACAATCACTTATTTCTCTTCTAAAAACACTAATTTAGTGAAGCACATAAATTAGCTCTCTTGACATTAGCAACCAATAATGAAGCACTATCAATTTAACCAAGTCAAGGAATTAAACAAAGAGAGGCTAGGACAAACCCAAAGATGAGAAGCTCAACCTTGGTATTTGTACTTGAATCTTGAAGTTTAGGCACGCCAAACCTTGTGCTACTATAATGAATGAACTAACGATTACGTATTAGAACAAACAATTAGCAATTGAAGATACAAGAAGAGTAAGATGAAGCAACTTACAAATCTCCAAGCAAAATCATAAACAATACATCACAAGTATTCAAGATAGAGTTAAATAAATCTGACTTAAATTGGAATGGGTTTAGTACAAGAATTCCTCCTAGAGCCAAATAAATGGAGTTAGTTACTCATAATTAATGCTAGATTACAAGTAATTAATGTCTCCTCTCTAATTCCTACTAACCCTAATTGTGTTCTTGAAGAGGCAAAAGAAGATGAAGTGTTAGGTTAGATATTAGGTTAAGAGATGTTATAAGATGTAGGGTTTGGCCTCTTTTAATACACAGCAGGAGATGCACGGCCGTGCAGTAGCCCGTGCAAAAGACTGCACAATCTGCACTACTTGGAACACTCTGCACAGCTTGCTGAATGGTCGTGCAGCAGCTCGTGCAAGATAAAATCTTCAATATAATGCATTAAACACCTCCCGACATCGCGAGCTTGCATCTTCTAACTTCCCTCTTGAATAATCTTCACTTTCAAACCCAAAATAATCCATCTTTTCAACAATTAAGCATGAGGCACTGAAAGATGAAAAACATAATTAATATCGATAAAACAACATTCGAAACTAACAAAAATGCAAGAGAATAAAGGACAACATGTGTATAAAATACACATTATCAAATCTTCCCCCACTTGAACTTTGTTAGTCCCGAGCAAACAAAAATTAACATAACCATATACTCCTAACTAGTACCACTTCCGTAGGTGATCACGGTTGCATTTGACATATGCAACAAGCACTTGGAACCCCTAGGTAGTCCTAGTGGACGAGTGAGGTCTCGTGAGGGTTTATAGACGATGTACCCACAAAATCACAAAAAGTCACTAAGAAACAAGAAACTAACAATACCTACTAATTAAGCTAACTACTACACCTACATGTCCAAATCGTCTTGCAAATAGGAAACAAGCCAAGCATGGTGCTATATCTACTTGAAACTAAAATCAAACATATAGAGCTATTCACCTTGCCATCCACTATAACGAGCTAACAACCAATTCAAGAATCAAGATAACACACCTTGTGCAAAATGTACCATGACACTAAAGATAGAATGAATGCACTTCAATCGTGACCACTAGACAAGATTATCACAAAGCATACATGGCTTCGCATTAAGAAGATGAAATTGTATAGTGAAAATTCTCACATCTCTCAATTATGCATCACACAGGTATGGGCTAGAGATTTCACTCAACTCCAAGTCTAAATGCATGCCCTCTACTTGACCTTGCATGTCCACCTAAATTTCGGATTGCACCAAAAACAAGGAATTCATAAAATGGGTTGTAACGAAGCTTGGGTGAAGGTGTGAAAATTTAAGTTCAAGGAAGGTGTAAAAGTCTCGCTAGTTGAGTCAAAATGACGCTTGCTTTCTTCATACACCAAACTCTCAAACTAAAGCATATCTCCACTCATTTACAATTACAAAACACAACCACATTTACCAAGAAAATTGAAACGAAATAAAGTACAAAGATTTATTGCTTTTTTTTAACATCCCCTTTATTTTTTATTTTTTTTTCTTTTCTCTTTTTTTTTCAAAGGGGATGCACATTACATATATAAATATTACAAAGAACTTTGAACCACATCTATCAAACTAGCTCCCATTTACAATAAATATCATTCTTCATCATCACAACATCTCCAAATTTCAAGGTTCATCAACCAATTATTTCCAAGACTCAACTAGCTCAACTAGGTCGAGAGTGAAGTATTTGGCTATGACTCATATATAAAAAGGGGAAAGTGACGAAGAAAAATATGGATATAGGCTTCAAAGGGGGTAACTAGGGATAATTTTCATGGTTCACAAGCTAAAAAGGCCAAAAAGGGTTATCCTAAATAGAATTTCCTTATTATGGTGCATCCATGAATTAAGGTTTAATGCAAGTCCTAGAGCAAGAAACACACATAAAGAGGGAGCAACACACAAGCAAAAGAAATCATCGTTCAAGGTCTCACAAGGTTTACGTTGTAATAACATCGTCTCGATTTGATTCCATGCATGCTAAGAGATAATCGTCATATTCACAATTTAATTACAACAATCTAGACTTTTCATGCCATTTTAAGTGTGTGTGTGCAAAAGAGGTGCCTCAAACTTATAGATTCACATCAAATTGGTAATGCTAGGCACGAAATAGCTAGGAGACAACAAGGCTACAAGCTCACAATGTCTTAATTTTTACAAAAAAGTAAACAAGCTTTATGACCAAACTTGTTTTTAAATGCAAACGAGATGGACATGGAATGACACAAAAGATAGTACTAATAATAGCTATATACTACAATGAGAACAAAAACAATCCTTCCCCCACTTAAAACATGGCATGTCCTCATGCATGGCAAACAAAAATGTAGTAGAGAAACAAAAGTGAAAGAAAGCTCCCCTGCAAATAAACAACAAGGTCCGGGAGCACCACTCATATTTGCCTAACTCCAACTCCAAAATTTGCAAGCCAAGAATTGAACTAACGCCACACTCCACAATCAACCGAACACAAATAACCAACAAGCCAATAGCTAACCAACAATTTGACAATAATCCCACAACCAATTCGCAACCAAATTCAACACCAAAATTGCAAACCCCGAAGTTAATTACCGCCACACACCACAATCAACCCAACTAAGAATGGCCGACAAGCCAATATCCAATCCCCCTCAAAGCCCTGCAATACACTAATTAAAGAAATAGAAATAATAAAAATATTTGTTTTTGTTTTTGTTTTTTTATAAATAAAATAAAATAAAATCAAATAACTAACCAATTAATAATAAAATCAAAAATCAAATTCTAAAACAAATTTAAAATTCATTCTTAAATTTATAAAAATTGTTTGGTTTAAAAAATTAAAAAAAGTAAATCAAATGAATTAAAAAAGTAAATAAATAAAAAGAAATATAATAAAAACATAACAAAAACTAAAAACAAAACAAAAAGGGTGGGGGGCTCGGTTGTTGGTTTGAGGATCGATTGATGTGAAGGTGTGTTAGTGGCGGTGGAAGGGTGGAGAAGATGAGATGGTGGTTGGTCGGAGTGAGGTGGAGAAGGTGGCTGTAGGCTGCGGTGTTGTAGGAGTGAAAGAAAGGCAGGGGAGGTTGAACTGTTGGGCGTGGTGAAAGAGATGGGTGGAGGTAGGACGGTGGAATTGAGATGGTTGTAGCGGTGAACGGGCGAACGGTAAAGGGGGAAGGGACGGCGCTGTGGTGGCCGGTGGCGAATTGGGGAGTGCAAGCGAGAGGTGAAAGGGCGAGGCTGGCCGAATTGAAGGAGTTGGGGAGAAGGTGGAATGGTGAGATTGAAGGTGTGGTGTTGATGGGTGGAGTGTTCGGTTTGAACGGAATTGGGTGAGATAGGAGTTGAAGATGTTGGGAGATTATTGGCTGCGATGGTGATCGGAAAAGGAGAACAGGGAAACTGTAATGGTGAACGGAGAATGAAGGATAGAGGTGAGGTGTTCGAGAAGGAAGGAGACTGTGATTGTATGGCTGGAGGAGGTCGTGACAGACAGAGAAGCGGAGGTGTTGATGTTGATACTGGACGAAGGGGACGAAGGTTGTGCGGAGTGAGGTAGTGGGTTCGCTGGTGAAGGGAAATGGTTGGTCGAACGGAATGGTGAAAGAGTGCAGGTGGTTTGGTGGTGAGTGTTGTGTTGGCGCGAATGAACGGAAAAGGAGGGAGGGAGAATGGACGGAAGTGGTGTGGGAGTTGTGAAGATGGGACAGAGGAATGGAGAGATGGGGCTGTGATTGTTTGCAGGAGCGAGATGAACTGCTGGCTTTCGGAAGTGCAGCTGGGTGCTGGTGGTGATAGATCGGAGTGGTTCGGAGATTGAAGTGGTGAGATGATATATACCTCACAGTTGTAAGGTTACTCTTTATGATGATAATCAAGTTGTTCTAAAGTAAAGTAGTTATCTCATCCTCACTATTGCTTCTCCTACATAGTTGTCTTACGCTCATTATCAATTGTGTTTATGGTATCAGAGCCGTGTTTGATAGCTAGAATAGTGAGAAGAGTTTTATAAGTTTGGTGAGTAGTTAAAACCCTGGTCTTTAAAGCTTGAGTTGTCGTTGTCTTAATCTAGAAAAGAGTGAATCTGCTCTTGTTTTCTGGAAAGTACTCATGGCTGCTAATAGGGTATCAGTATCAGATTTACAAAACCCTCTGTTCATGCATCCAGCGGATGGACCAACCTCCATTGCTGTGCCAAAGCTGCAAGGTGCAGGTGACTTTAGGGCTTGGAAAAGGTCTTTTGAAATACAACTTTCTGCCAAAAGGAAACTTGGTTTCGTAAATGGAACAGTGACAAGGAGCATCACAGATACAGTGGAGGCCAGTCAATGGGGCACATGCAACAACCTGGTAATTTCTTGGATCCACAACAACATTTCTGAGAATATTAAAATCTCTGTGCTATTTATAGACACTGCTGCTGAGATTTGGAAACACCTAGAAAAGAGATTTTCTTTAACAAATGGTTCAAGAAAGTACAAGTTAAATAAAGATCTGTTTGCTTTGAGACAAAATGGCATGAAAGTAAGTGAGTATTTCACTAGTCTGAGTAGTTTGTGGGAAGAAATAGACTCCATGAATGTCACCTGCAGTGACTACAATTACAACTGAAGTAACAAAATTGTTAAAGGCCATAAATGACATGAAAGAGGAGTCAAGGCTCTTTCAGTTCTTAAATGGCTTGGATGAGAAGTATGGGACACAGAGGAGCCAATTGCTGATGATGGTTCCACTGCCAACTGTTGAAGAGGCATGTGCAGTAGTGCAACAAGAAGAGTCCCAAAGAGAAGTACTTCCTCGAGGTGTGCTAGGTGATGGTGATGCTCTAGCCATGTTTAGCAAAGGCAATGGAGACAAAGATCTGGTCTGCACCGTCTGTAATAGAAAGGGACACATGAATGATAAATGCTGGGAAGTGATAGGATATCCCAAACGGCACTACAAGCATAAGCCAATCTCAAAGAACTCGTCAAACAAATGGATGGGTAAAAAACCAGGGGGAACAAGGCAAGCCAACAATGTCGTTGGAAGTGCAAGTGACCAACAACAAGTGGTGATGACTTCTGAGCAGCTAAATCAGTTGCTAAAATTAATCCCAAAAGGGGCTTCTGTAAGTCAGAAAGAGTCAGAAACGGATGAAGAAATCGATTATGGTTTCTCTGGAATGGTGTATAGCAACAAGGAGGCTGGGCGTGATGAGTGGATCATAGACTCAGGAGCGTCTGATCACATGACATCTTCGTTGAGTCACATGATGAATATCAGAGTTGCCCCTTCTACGTTCACCATCACTCTACCAACGGGTGACACTACTTTGATTACACACATAGGAGATGTTTTGTTGAAGAATGGTGTCAAACTCAAAAATGTCTTGTACGTACCAGATTTTAATCACAACCTGCTGTCCATACAGAAGTTGGCACAAGAAAGTAAATGTCAAGTGTTGTTTGGCCCAAAGAGTTGCAGAATGGTTGATTCTGCTACTAAGAATGTAATTGGTTTGAGAGAAATGAGACAAGGCTTGTACTACTTGAAGAATGAAAGAATGTGTAAACCTGGGGATACAGCAAAGGGTGCTGAGTCAAAGAAAACGATGGCTTGCACAGTGGATAAAGCGGTGGATGAAAGTGAATACACACTTTGGCACCAAAGGTTGGGGCATGCCTCTATGTCAAAGATGCAGCACATTGCTCGAGTAAAGCATTGTCTAAATCAGCAAAAGAATCAGGTATGCATCACATGCCCCCTCTCTAAAATGACTAGACTCCCTTTTCCTGAAAGTATGTCACATGCTACGAAAAAATTTGAGCTATTGCACAGTGATATCTGGGGCCCGTATAAGGTCAATACTAGAGGCAAGTTCAAGTATTTCTTGACATTGGTGGATGACTATAGCCGTGTAACTTGGGTTTATCTTTTGGAAAGGAAGTCTGATTACTTGGATACATTAAAGAAGTTTGCAAACTATGTTGAAAACCAATTCAAAAAGAAGTTGCAGATAGTTTGTTCAGATAATGCATTGGAATTTGCAGATGGGGAGTGTGTTGACTATTTCACAAAAGAGGGCATTTTACACCAAAAGGCTTGTACCTACACACCCCAGCAAAATGCTAGGGTGGAAAGGAAACATAGGCAAATATTGGAGGTAGCACGTGCTCTGCGTTTTCAATCAGGCTTGGCTCTGAGTTTCTGGGGCGACTGTGTGTTAACAGCAACGCATATCATTAACCGTTTGCCACACTCAGCGCTCAAGTTTGAGGTGCCCTACGAGAAACTCACTGGGAAGAAAGTCGAATATGATGATTTGAAGGTATTTGGGTGCTTGACATTGGTCTATAATTCGACACATGGAACAGACAAGTTTGCTGCAAGGGGAATTCCATGTGTGTTCATTGGATACCCAGCAAATACTAAAGGCTATAGAGTGCTAAACCTTGCAACAATGCAGCCTTTCGTCTCAAGGCATGTGGTTTTCCATGAAAATATCTTCCCTCTGAACAAGAATACAGAAAAGCCATACATGAAGCCTCTACCAGTGGACATGCCTCACACTGACAAGCTGGCCTATGAAGAAGGAGGGGCACTTGAAGATGAGGAAGGTGCTGACAATGAACCAGAGGAAGAAACATTGGATGATGCAAACGGAGATATGAACGGTGATGATGCACATGAAACAGTTCCAAGACGTTCAACACGAGTTACACAGAAGCCAAGATGGATGATTGACTTTGTCACACTACGCTCAAATCAAGCTATGAGTGTGAATGCTGTGGCGCCTCAACTAGTCAGTCAAAAAATCAACTGCTTTCTGGTGGCAATCACACCCCAGATGGACCCTCTGTACTTTGATCAAGCAGTGAAGTCTCAACACTGGATTGAGGCCATGAATGCAGAACTTGAAGCCTTGGAAGGCAATGGCACCTGGGAAGTGACAACACTACCACCCAACAGAAAATCAATTGGGTGTAGGTGGGTTTACAAAACGAAATTCAAAGCAGATGGAACTGTTGACAAGTATAAGGCACGTCTAGTTGTCTTGGGCTACAAACAGACATATGGAATCGATTATGTAGAGACTTTCTCTCCAGTGGCAAAAATGGCCACTGTGAGAGCATTATTGGCAGTTGCAGCAATGAAAGATTGGGAGGTGCATCAACTAGACGTCTCGAATGCATTCCTGAATGGGGATTTGAATGAGGTGATCTATATGGACCTGCCACAGGGGTATACTGGTCAAGGGAGCAGAATTAATGTGAAAGGAGTCATTGGAGGTGGCATGAACAGGCAGTTAGTGTGCAGGCTGATCAAGGCATTATATGGTCTGCGACAAGCATCCAAGCAGTGGCATCTAAAGTTGTCAATAACTCTCACTTACATGGGATTTAAACACTCTAAGGCAGACTATAGCCTGTACTCAAGAGTAACAGATGACAACATCACTCTTGTGTTGATTTACGTGGATGACATTCTTATCTCTGGAAGTTGTCCTAATGCAATTCGTGAGTTGAAAGGGCTGTTGGCTGCACACTTTCACATCAAGGACATGGGTTTCGTAAGTTACTTCTTAGGATTGGAGATCGACAGAAGTGACACTGGAATTTTTCTCTCTCAAAGGAAATACACATTAGACTTGATTAAAGAGTTTGGGATGATGACAGCCACACCACTGAAACTCCCAATGGATACGCATGTTGTCTTGACACCAGACAAGGGAGAACCTTTGCAGGAACCTCAGGTTTACCAACGTTTGATGGGTAAGCTAATCTACCTCACAATCACACGTCCTGATCTATCATTCCCAGTTCACAATCTTGCACAGTTTATGCAAAAGCCAACTAGTGTGCATATGCAGGCTGCTAAACGCGTTCTGCGATACCTACTATCTAACCCTGCACAAGGAGTCCTATTTGCATCATCATCAGCTGCACAACTCACTGCATATTGCGACAGTGACTGGGCAAGTTGCTTAACTACAAGGAAGTCAACCTCTGGGTACTGTGTTTTACTGGGATCTTCACCTATTTCCTGGAAAACGAAGAAACAATCACTAGTTGCAAGATCCACAGCAGAAGCAGAATACAGGGCTATGGCATTGACATGCTGTGAAGTTACTTGGCTGTCCTCACTGCTCAAGGACATGGGGCTTGCAGATTTGCCACCTACAATTGATAAAAGTGACAATCAGGCAGCTTTGGCCATTGCTGCAAATCCAGTGTTGCACGAGAGAACAAAGCACATTGAAATCGATTGTCATTTCATACGTGACAAGATCACTGCTGGGGACATAGTTACTGCTCATGTGCCTTCCTACTCCCAAGTGGCAGACATTCTCACCAAGTCGTTGCCAGTCAAGCAACACAATCATCTACTGCACAAGTTTGGAGTCTCGGTTAACACCACCACTCCACTTGAGGGGGAGTAATGAAGATTGTGGGATGAAGCAGTGCAACATGGAGATGGTGCACCTGGATGCATTGCATGGTCATGGACCCATCTAGCTTTATCTTTTTAGTCTTGTTTTAATTTTGGCCTAAGTACTCTTGTCCCTTCATGCAAGGTGGTAGAGTCCATTAATAAAGTTTGTCTGGTATGTCTAGTTGGTACTTTGTAACAACTAGTTGTCCTTAGTTTGTTATCAAGAAGTGTAGTGTAGTGAGGGGATATATACCTCACAGTTGTAAGGTTACTCTTTATGATGATAATCAAGTTGTTCTAAAGTAAAGTAGTTATCTCATCCTCACTATTGCTTCTCCTACATAGTTGTCTTACGCTCATTATCAATTGTGTTTATGATATGGGGTTGAATCGAAGGTGGGAGGGATGTTGAGTAAAAGGGAAGCATGAGGATTGTTTTATGCTCTGTTTTTGAATTGGAGAGGCTATTTTTTTAAAGAGCTGTACAGGCCGTTCAACAAGTGGGTAGACAATTGAAAAATCCACATATTTTGAACTACAACACTGGCAGACGCTGAAGAAAATTGGGAAAAACTTGCACAGCCTGATGCACGGCTTGTTGCACGGCCTGTAGCCCGTACGACAACCCGTACGATCCTAAAATTTTATAAGAACTACTTTTCTTTTCTTTTTTTACAGAAAATTTCCACAAATCCTTGAATGCTTGAATAGGATATTAATTCCTGAAAACATGAACAAACACATCAAGGCAAGTGTGGAACAAATATAAAAATTAGAATAACGATACTAAATATTGCTGAGCGGGAAAATAATTAATTTTTTTTTAAACTCTATTATAATCTAACACACACATAAAAATATATAAATACATTCGTACCTTGGGTTGCCTCCCAAAAAGTGCTTTGTTTATTGTCGCTGGCTCGACTTATTTATACAAGTATTATAACTAATGAGGTGAAAAAGCAAATAAATGCACATACCTACGAATCAATAATAAAAATAAGGTGTGCAAATATACCTTCGATCCATAAAAATATTAAAATATTTTTATGATCTTCACATGTTCAAGAGACTTTGAAAAATCAAAGTAGCTAGAAAAATCGTCAGAATAATCATTATAAGCACGACTCAAAAACTCTTCCCAAATTGGATCCTTATATACCCAAGCAAAAATTTCAATTTCATCAATCTCTAATTTCTTCTCAATTTTAATCGGACATTCATCAATTTTTATCTCATCTACCAATTCATTAAGCTCAAATGTATTTTCTAAGCTTGGTAGATCCTCAACTACATCCAATTTATCATTATTAAGCCTATGACAATCGTCAACTAAACAAGCAAATTCATCATGCACAAAATTTTCATCAATTACAAAACAAGAATCATGATTAGTAGGAGAATTGACCTCCGCTAATCGATTCACATTTTCGGCTAGTTGATTCATTTGCTTTTCTAAGTTCGATATGATTTGAGAAGTGCTCTTTTCCAAGTTGGATATACTTTGAGAAATGTTCTTTTCCAAGTTGGATATGCTTTGAAAAGTGATGTTTTGAAATTGGAGGTTGTTTCCCGCCATTTGTTTCATCATCTCCTCTAATGATGATAAGGAAGATGAAGAAGACCCTTGATGGCCTTGGGAATTAAATTGCGGATCATAACATTGATTTTCAAAAGCATATGAATAATCAATGCTAGGAGGGTAAGGAGCATAGCATGAATTTGTAGAATATAAAGAATTCACCTGATACGCATTTAAATTCTGAAAAGAATTAAAATCTTGATATCGTTCTTGATCGTAGGTGAAATCTTGAGCGTTATTCCAACCAAAATAACTATTCATCGTCTCATGAAAGAGTTAGTTCATGTCTATATCCAATAAACATGAAGACACACCAATAAAAAAACAAAGAAAGAAAGAAAAAACTATATACAAAGATAAAATCTAAAATATAAGAAACAATTAACTCAAAATTAATATTGTTGCCTTCCCCGGCAGCGGCGCCAATTTGAAGGTAGTGTCTTTCGTAAGTTCGTTCACAGGGAAGGACTATCAATATTGATTTCAAGTAGATTATTTCTTACAATTTAGAAGTATGGACTAAAGGGGAGTTTTGAGTTTGGTTGAGGTGTTTTATCAAACACCTAGCCTACAAGAAATAAATTGCTAGAGATATACAACTATGTTAATGACAATCATCCAAATTTACCAACACAACAACACAATTAGTGAATAAGCAAAATATAGAGATATTTGACCCAAGGATAATGGAAACTCAAGCACTTCAACCCAAACAAGCAAAATATATCCAACTCTACCTAACCAAGATAATTGGTGAAGCACACAATCACTTATTTCTCTTCTAAAACCACTAACTTAGTGAAGCACATAAATTAGCTCTCTTGACATTAGCAACCAATAATGAAGCACTATCAATTTAACCAAGTCAAGGAATTAAACAAAGAGAGGCTAGGACAAACCCAAGGATGAGAAGCTCAACCTTGGTATTTGTACTTGAATCTTGAAGTTTAGGCACGCCAAACCTTGTGCTACTATAATGAATGAACTAACGATTACGTATTAGAACAAACAATTAGCAATTGAAGATACAAGAAGAGTAAGATGAAGCAACTTACAAATCTCCAAGCAAAATCATAAACAATACATCACAAGTATTCAAGATAGAGTTAAATAAATCTTACTTAAATTGGAATGGGTTTAGTACAAGAATTCCTCCTTGAGCCAAATAAATGGAGTTAGTTACTCATAATCAATGCTAGATTACAAGTAATTAATGTCTCCTCTCTAATTCCTACTAACCCTAATTGTGTTCTTGAAGAGGCAAAAGAAGATGAAGTGTTAGGTTAGATATTAGGTTAAGAGATGTTATAAGATGTAGGGTTTGGCCTCTTTTAATACACAGCAGGAGATGCACGGCCTGATGCACGGCCGTGCAGTAGCCCGTGCAAAAGACTGCGCAATCTGCACTACTTGGAACACTCTGCACAGCTTGCTGAACGGCCGTGCAGCAGCCCGTGCAAGATAAAATCTTCAATATAATGCATTAAACACCTCCCGACATCGCAAGCTTGCATCTTCCAACTTCCCTCTTGAATAATCTTTACTTTCAAGCCCAAAATAATCCATTTTTCAACAATTAAGCATGAGGCACTGAAAGATGAAAAACATAATTAATATCGATAAAACAACATTCGAAACTAACAAAAATGCAAGAGAATAAAGGACAAAATGTGTATAAAATACACATTATCACCTATCATAACACAAATACACAATGCCTTGAATTGTTTCAAGTTAATTTAGGCCCTATAGTATGCAACTAGGTTCTTCGTGAGTTTACGAAAAGTTAACGGTATGACAAAATGAACCATAGATATAATTCGCCATGCATTACTTGTATAAAATTCGCAATGCATCTCTCTGAATCAGCCAAGCTACGATGTAGAAACTATAGTAATCGTACAATGGAATACTTTAACCTCTACCGACTTGCCTAATAAAGAGGCGTTACATCTTCGTTCTTTATCAATATCCTTAACAACGAATATAGGAACCTTGTCATTGATTTGTCTCAACTATTCAGCTTTCTTATACTGAACTTATCATGCAGCTTAGAAGGGGGAAAACAAACTTCAAATAGGGAAGTTTTATTGTACTTATATTTTACAGAACTCGAAAATGTTCATGTCGCAACTCTACCAATAAGAGTCCTGCATTCTATAGATATTAGATGGAGGGGGCCGGGGATTAATATCCACTACCTACTGCTATTTTGCTATCGATGCTGCATACAAGAAACAATAAAACTGCCTACATATTATTTTACATATAAGATTACACAGTAAACAACTAGGATATTATAACATTACCTAGTCTTTCGAACTAGAAGCTGTCTCCAAGTATAGCACTTTAGACTAGGGGTTCAAATCACCAAGCCAGTCAGCAAGCATTCAAGCTCAGAAGGTTTTTTTTTTATAAGTAGCTCAGAAGTTTTCTGAAAGCAATGATGTAAAGTTTTAGACAATTCAGCAATTTCAGAGAACGGAAGCCTCTAAAAAGGAGCAACGGCCAACCTCGCAGAGAAACAATTTGTTGAACAATCTGGATTCCACTCAGAAAGAAACAGTTAATCAGATACTATGTTCGATCACTTTCTAGTTCATTTTGGAAGGACACTACAAATTTAAAGAAAATATACCGATAGTCCGGAGATTATTAATATCTCATGAAACAAACATAGATGTGCATAATTGGTACTTCTAACCAAAAAAAAAAAAAAGATGTGCATATAATTGGTTCATAACTGCAAAGCAAACATAAAGTGAGTAGAATCACTATCTATACTAACAGAGTAGATTTTAGCAGTTTCAAACAATAGAAACATGTACTTGTAACATGCAGCTCCACCAAGCAACATCTAACCATCGTAAATTCACTGCGGATCATTGACATTTTCATATTCGCCATAACGCGTTTAAAGTCACATGTAAATTGACAATCTCCATCTGTAAGATGCAGGTGCATCATGCATGAATCAATAGGCTACCTTGAAATATTCCTGTCGTGGAGGGAATTTTGCATATGGAGTTTCTTACATAAATGCAACTAGATTAACCTGCATAATTACATAAACCTTCTTACAAGTAGCATGTGTAGTTGAACTAATACCCGTGATGGTCAAAAGATAACAGCCATACTGACCTCTACTTTGACAGATTAGGCTTCTCATTATCAACAGCAGTTCTTTTCCGGAACAATGCATACAGTTTGAATCTGCTGTTATATATACAAACATTGACTAAAATGGACTGTTGAATTAATGTTTCAGATTTGTTTATACATCTAACACAAAATATTAACAATCATTTAAAAAGGATCAAGAGTGTTTTACCTAACAGGAAAAAAAATGATTTTCCTTAATAAAGACAAGTGAACTTTTTAAATTACTGGGAGTTGTAAGTTGTCTTGTAACTAGCTAAAAAAACACATGTCCAATTCCAGATATAGAGAAAGGATACTTGTTTTCTTCAACAATTTTCGCAGATCAACAATGTTTACACATACGAGTGGTATGAGCCTGTCTAAGCACAATGCACAAATGTATTGTAGAAGAACATAAATATAGTCCTGTTGGATCGTCAAGCGAGCACGAGCACATGTACATGTACAACATATAATTCCTTCTATCCGACTATCTCCTCAAAGTTGCATTTCACCAGCCAGGTTTCAACTATAATTCACTTTCTCTGGTTGAGAGGGCAGGCTTACGTAACAGAACACCCTACTCAAGGTACAGTATCCAGTAGTTAATAACTTAATATCATTTGATGACTTTTGCCTCTGGGGATTAAGATAAGAACTGATCTGCTTTGAGAATAAAGTTTCAACGAAAAGGCTAAAACGGAGAACTCATTCAGTCATTAACACTTAATTATATACTACTATGCTACCATTTATTTTGATAACCGCACAAGAGAAACTAGAGGTGATATCATGACAACTTGGTGACTTGGAATGTTATCGAACCTTCCGTTCTGTATGTGCAAGCAATATCCCTTGAGCCTTTTCTGTATAATAAATAGAGCAAGGGTCCTCTCAAGATTATCTCAGATTTGCACCTGCAATTGATTATACCATGCACCATTGCATTCAGTTACAGTATCTCTTTTTGAATGCTAATACGTCAAAGCTAATTAAATACTACGTTTATTTCTATGTTGGACTACAAGTTTCTTTAAAAAATTAAGTGAAAACAAAGCATGTCTTGTGCATTCCCACTTGCAGGCTGCAGCATAATTTCTAAGAATTGTGTTCCCAGATTAGTTGATTTTCTTTTAGAAACTGGTCTAATCTTTCATACGATTAGATAAATGTTTTGTCATTCCTGAAAACACCACTACAACACCACTACATTGCTCTTAGAAGTATACTGTATTTACCTTGTTGATTTAAAACTCCTTAGAATCATTAATATATACCCGAAAATATCATACCATATTTTCTAATTATTAATAAAATATATTAAAATTTAATATACATTGTTTATACTCCCTCAGTTCCAAAAAACCTTTCTGGTTTTGACTTTGAACACTGTTCATTATAAACGATTGACTACTAATTTACGCATAATTTACAGAATAAAATATAATCATGATCTTGTTGGATTCGTATTTGTTAGTACTTTAATACAGTGAAGTTTTTATATTTAATATTAATACGAAATTGAAGATATTAACGATTAAAAGTGTGCATTGGCAAACGTGTCCAAAGTAAACAGGAAACTTTTTTAGAAACGGAGGGAGTAATAAGTAAACATTAGTATAATCCGTAAACATGAGTATAATTGTTAGATATAATGATTTGATATATTATATGATTAAAATAATTTACTAAAATTTTAAGGCTCGAATTCCGTCAATAACATATTTATTTTAAAATTTTATAATATATGTTTTAAACCATGCATATCATTAATTAATTTTTAATTAATTACTTCAATTTAAATAAATTATTGAAAATAATGATTATGTGAAAATATAATTATAACATAAAATAAATTTATTACATATCAAAAGAAATCCGTGCACGGTTTAAAAATAAAAATTAAAGTTCTGAAACATTCAAAGTTTTGATTTTCGGTTCGGTTATCCCAATTATTAAAATATATAACTAATAAAATAATGTATTTAATGATAATATTGCCTTTTTCATTTAAAGGCATTTATTTTTTATTAAAGATGTTACCTTTTATAAATACCTAAAATAACGTATCTTCCCTCATTAATATTTCTTTTATAATAAAACATATTACCTTTTAATTTAAAATAAAATCTTCTAATCATTAAGGATAATTAGCTTATTGCCTTTTTCATTTAAAAGACATGTCACCTTTTAATTTAAAACAAAATCTTTTAATCATTAACGATAATTAGTTTATTGCCTTTTTCATTTAAAAGGCGTTTACTTTTAATAAAGATATCGTATATTTGTACTACTTTATTATAATCAAAATGGAGATCTTTTGTAATTTGTAGTTTGGTTAACCAAACTATTCATAACCATTGGATCTTCGATTAAAGTTGTTATAGACAGAGATCTATGGTTCGATTTCCGCCAACAACATATTAATTTATTAATAAAATATATTAAAATTCCATATACGTTGTTTATAATAAGTAAACATTAGTATAATCCGTAAACATGAGTATAATTGTTAGATATAATGATTTGATATATTATATGATTAAAATAATTTACTAAAATTTTAAGGCTCAAATTCCGTCAATAACATATTTATTTTAAAATTTTATAATATATGTTTTAAACCATGCATATCATTAATTAATTACTTAAATTTAAATAAATTATTGAAAATAATGATTATGTAAAAATATAATTATAACATAAAATAAATTTATTACATGTCAAAAGAAATCCGTGCACGGTTTAAAAATAAAAATTAAAGTTCTGAAACATTCAAAGTTTTGATTTTCGGTTATCCCAATTATTAAAATATATAACTAATAAAATAATGTATTTAATGATAATATTGCCTTTTTCATTTAAAGGCATTTATTTTTTATTAAAGATGTTACCTTTTATAAATACCTAAAATAACGTATCTTCCCTCATTAATATTTCTTTTATAATAAAACATATTACCTTTTAATTTAAAATAAAATCTTCTAATCATTAAGGATAATTAGCTTATTGCCTTTTTCATTTAAAAGACATGTCACCTTTTAATTTAAAAGAAAATCTTTTAATCATTAACGATAATTAGTTTATTGCCTTTTTCATTTAAAAGGCGTTTACTTTTAATAAAGATATCGTATATTTGTACTAAATCATTATAATCAAAATGGAGATCTTTTGTAATTTGTAGTTTGGTTAACCAAACTATTCATAACCATTGGATCTTCAATTAAAGTTGTTATAGACAGAGATCTATGGTTCGATTTCCGCCAACAACATATTAATTTATTAATAAAATATATTAAAATTCCATATACGTTGTTTATAATAAGTAAACATTAGTATAATCCGTAAACATGAGTATAATTGTTAGATATAATGATTTGATATATTATATGATTAAAATAATTTACTAAAATTTTAAGGCTCGAATTCCGTCAATAACATATTTATTTTAAAATTTTATAATATATGTTTTAAACCATGCATATCATTAATTAATTTTTTATTAATTACTTAAATTTAAATAAATTATTGAAAATAATGATTATGTAAAAATATAATTATAACAAAAAATAAATTTATTACATATCAAAAGAAATCCGTGCACGGTTTAAAAATAAAAATTAAAGTTCTGAAACATTCAAAGTTTTGATTTTCGGTTCGGTTATCCCAATTATTAAAATATATAACTAATAAAATAATGTATTTAATGATAATATTGCCTTTTTCATTTAAAGGCATTTATTTTTTATTAAAGATGTTACCTTTTATAAATACCTAAAATAACGTATCTTCCCTCATTAATATTTCTTTTATAATAAAACATATTACCTTTTAATTTAAAATAAAATCTTCTAATCATTAAGGATAATTAGCTTATTGCCTTTTTCATTTAAAAGACATGTCACCTTTTAATTTAAAACAAAATCTTTTAATCATTAACGATAATTAGTTTATTGCCTTTTTCATTTAAAAGGCGTTTACTTTTAATAAAGATATTGTATATTTGTACTACATTATTATAATCAAAAAGGAGATCTTTTGTAATTTATAGTTTGGTTAACCAAACTATTCATAACCATTGAATCTTCAATTAAAGTTGTTATAGAGAGAGATCTATGGTTTGATTTCCACCAACAACATATTAATTTATTTATTTTTTTGAAATTATTATATACAAAGATTTAAGGTTCACATTCACTCAATAACATATTAAAATTAATATTTATAATATCATATTATACTATAAATAAATTATAAAAAATTAAAAGTAACACGGCTATAAGCTAGTTAACAAATACTCCCTCCGTCCCACCGGGTTCTTAACATTTCAAAATGGGGTGTTTGGCACGCATTTTAAGGTGAATTTTAAGGATAGTTTCATAACTTATTTTTGAAATTTTCTTTTTCTGTATAAAATAGAACAATTCTATTTTTATACAAAAAAAAGAAAATTTTAAAAATAAGTTATGAAACTATCCTTAAAATTCACCTTAAAATGCGTGCCAGAAAGTGACAAAAAAAGTGTTAAGAATTGGATGGGACGGAGGGAGTAATTGTTAATAAACTGGGATCTTATCTCTATAAACACTTGCCATACATAATACTCTCTTTGTGTTCATATCCTCCTGCCAGTACAAAATCACAAACATGCCAACTACATACAATTCCCAGCATGTTTTGGGTCTATATTGTGCCCGTTTGGCACACCTTATTTCAATGACTTATCGACTTATTTTCGGGTAAAAATTTTATATTTTGAAATTATTTTTTTATACAAATATTTAATGTATGTTTGAGATTCAATAAGTTTCAAAAATAAGTTGGAAAATAAGTTGGAACCTCTAACTTTGTCTTAAAATAAGTTGACTTATTTTGAAAAAAAGTTCTCCCAAACACCTCTATTATTTCATAAAACTGAAGCACAAGGGCCTGTATATGTAATTAACAGTGTTTATTTTTATACGTAAATTTAAAAGATTCAACATGCAATAGGCAGATTCACCTCTAACCAGCAAAATAATCATGATCCATACATAAACACAGCACCATATTCACTAGCTTTCAAAAACTTCTTCAAGAGAAGCAAAGCAAGAGCAATAGTCAATCCTACTGCAGCCAGCGTAAAAAGACGATCATCAGCAGGTTTTTGAAGCCTAGTATCTGGCCGTTGTAGCAGCGCCTGCTGCTCACGCAAGGGTCCATCAATAACCTGCCTAGCAACAGCCATTCCTTCAGGTATAGGGTTTGCATTCAGAGGAGCTTCATGCCTGTCTTCAACTATCCTATCAACTGCTGTAGGACTAGAAGTTCCACCATCAGCAACTTGTGTACCAGCATCTTGAGCACTGACCTGCACTTCCCCCTCTCCGTTCTTAGAGTTTTCTTCAACAGCCTCCCCAGAGCTTATTTGAGGGACTGGGGGTGCCTTGCTCAGCATATAGGCATGAATCTACGCATATAATATGAATGTTAAATTACAGCCTCGCATATATCAATTATCTGACAATCAAAATTAGCAACAAACCTCATCAATCAACTGTTGACGTTCAGGATTACCAAACTTCGGAGCAGCTTCACGGGATTTAACAGCAAGAACACGACGTTCTTCTTTCTTATAATCTAGTGAGCCTAATGCGCCATTTGGATTGGTTGGCATAAATGCAATGAGTGCTACTAAAGCTGTCCGAACTGCCATAACAAATGGAGAAGTTGTCATGAGGATATCTATTTGGTACGCAATACAAGCACTCAAGCATGCCAGTTGCAGGTACACAGTAGTCGAGAAAATGTAAATCCTGATTTCTTTCCTTGGGTACATAATGAGAGACATAGTGAACTAGAAAGGACTTACTTGACACTAGCATTATTAAAAAAGTATATTAATATGGAGCTACAAAATGTCTTAATTATAAAATACTTAATAAACTGATCATGCAAGTAAGTATCAAAATAAGGATGATTACAGAGTCTGATGGATGTGATTGATACTCCTATGGTTTTGATGATCACTTTCAGCAAGCTATTTGCTTGTAGTTTGATATAAAACATTATGTTATGGTTGTACTAACTTGGTTTTGCAGGCTACTGATTGTTTACATAGAATATACAAACAGCAAACCATTTGGTGATACAGCAGAGTCAGTCCAGCAAGCTATTTGTAGCAGACAGTCACAAACAGCAAGCCATTTGCAGACTGCCAGAATCCTGAAGACTTTTATCAAGACAAATTCTCATGGATTTTATTCAGGAAATATATTGTGAGATATCTTTATCATATAATACGTATACAATATATTTAGAGCTCAAAATCTTTTCAAATATCCTCATTCGAATTATTTTATAAAACTTATAGGAGTTTCCTTATTTAAAAGATTTCTTTCTACAAAATCTCCTATACTCGTTTTTATATCTATACAAATCAGAAGGGTTAAGTTTTCTACGATTCATCTCTTCCAAACCCTTTGTCAAACGTTCACAAGAACGTTGGTAAAATCTCTGTGATCATTTGAACGTTAGAAATTGATTTCTAAATCGTTCGATTAATGGTTGATTGATTTTCCGAACGTTGGTTGTGAGACTATTTATAATCTATCTTGTGTTCATTCGTTCACAAAACACTGAAGAAAAAATATTCAAGCACACAAGCCTACAAACAACTCAGTTTTTCATTGCTATATTCTTGATTCTCTCGAGCTCTTTATATATATATTCGTACTATATTATAGAGAGATCATAGTTTGAGTTGTATTCCTTATTGATTGTATTGTTCAAGTTGTAAGGATTAGTTGTTGGACAGTTTGGCTAGGGAACTAGGGTTTGGTGAACGTTGCTAGAGAAGTATACTTTGGAAGTATAGCTTAGAGAGCAAGTTCAGAAACAGGAGTTCAGCACGCCATTTGTCAACAGCTGGGATAAAAGGGAGATATATTGTTGTATCTTGTAATTGGCTTATTTCAGTGATCAATAATATATTCTCTTACCAAGTTGGTAAGGGACCAGGACGTAGACCATAGGGGTTAGGGGTCGAACCTGGCTAAAAGTCTTGGTGTTCTTTATTTTCTGTACTTTACTTACTGCTTGCATCTAGATTACCATTTCTGCATTGCTTACTGTTTGTGCACTTTATCTTATTTACTGTCATTACACTCAGCATACTGTTTGTATTCAGTTTACCATTTGTTGTGTTATCTGTACTGATTATCTGTGCATTCAGCATACCATTTGTCTCTGCATAAAACGAAATCAGTAAGCTGTTTCTGGTAATTCTTAAAATCAGTTTTAGTTTTACATAGTTAGCCATTTACACCTATTCACCCCCCTCTAGGTGTGCATTTTCATTTGGTATCAGAGCTTTGGTATACTA
Organism: Kitagawia praeruptora; assembly: GCA_037693485.1. NCBI lineage: Eukaryota > Viridiplantae > Streptophyta > Magnoliopsida > Apiales > Apiaceae > Kitagawia > Kitagawia praeruptora. The sequence goes on from CM075347.1 coordinate 42,071,614, forward strand.
ACAATTCTGTAACAGGAAAGTATTCGATCAAAATGGCTGAAAACTATCCCGAAGGAAAATCTGATTTTAGGCCTCCACTTCTCCATGGCACACACAACTACCACTGGTGGAAAAGCAGCATGGAAACTCACTTATCCAGAGATCCATTAGTTCTGAGAGTTGTGCAAAAAGGTCCATATGTGTTTCTTGACAAGGATGGCAAGCCAAAGGATGTTGATGATCTCACTCCGGATGAATTAATTAAACTTGGCTACAATGGAAAGGCAAGGAGTTCTCTTATGAATGGTTTAAATCAGGCTGAATATGATAAAGTATCTTCACTCAAATCAGCAAAAGAAATGTGGGATGCTTTGGAGACTTATCATGAAGGTTCGAAATCTCTAAAGAAAGTGAAACTTAGCAAGCTAATGAATGACTTTGGAAACTTCAAGCTTAATGAAGGTGAAACTATCAAGGATAGTCAAGCACGGTTTCAAGTTACTATTAACTCACTAAAGAGGCTTGGAAAATCTATACCACAAGATGAAATCAATATGAAGGTCTTAAGTGCAGTACCATTTATCTACGAAGCCAAAGTTACTGCCTTGGAATCCTCACCACTTATTGATACTATGGATCACTTGTCTGTATTTGCTGAACTAGAGCAATTTGAAAGCAAGATAAATGGAAATCAGGTGGGAAGTTCAAGTGTCAAAACTCCAACAGAAAAGATGAAGAATATGGCTCTTCATTCTAAAAACAGCAAGCCAATTGACTCTAATGATGAATCTGATTCAGATGAGGAACTTGCACTTATTTCAAAGAAGATCAAGAGGCTGATAGAAAAGAAGAACATGATGAAAAGGGAAAGAGGTGGCTACTACAACAACAAGAAAGGCTCAAAAGACTCTAAGGAGGAAACTTGTTTCGAATGTGGCAAGCCAGGCCATTATAAAAGGAATTGCTACAAACTAAAGTCAAAACAGCCTACTGCTTTCAAGGACAAGAAGAAATCAAAGGCTCTACTGACTTGGAGTGATGATGACTCAGATTCCAGTGATGACTCAAGTGAAGAAATGGTGAACTTAGCACTTGTTGGAATGGGAGATGAATCTGCTATTGGAAATTCAGAAGGAGTGTATGCTGAAACTGATTCTGAAGAAGATCAGAGTGAGGTAAACTCTTTTAATGATTATATTTCTTCAGATGATACTTTGTTAGATTCACTAACCATGCAGGAACAAAATAGTGTTACAATTGAAGAACACATGGCACTAAAGGCTGAAATCAGCAAGCTGACTGATAAAAATGCCTATTTATCCAAAATGGTAAAAGATTTATTGCCAAAAATGGAAGAATGGGATTCAACTTCATTCAGTAAAGCTACAGAGATCAAGGAACTAACTACTAAGAACAGACATTTAGAGGCTAATGTCAAGCTACTCGAAAAGAGAAACAAGACATTGACTGAAGAAATCAAAGAGCTAAGGTCTGATGTCAAAACTAAAGCTAAAGCATTGGAATCATACAAAATGAAGGAATCTAGTCAAGCCGAATCCTCAAAAACTGCTGAAAAGAGAGTCCAGCAAGCTGAACTCATCAAACAGCAAGCTGAAGTGATCACTCTCCTAGAAACAGAAGTTAAAGATCTCAAAAAGGGCATGGAAACTTTTGTTCAAGGTGAAGACACTTTAAAGACAATGATGAAGAAGGCAAAGGTCCCCTTAGTCAGAGAAGGAGTTGGCATGAATCTCAACAAAAAGGATAAGGTACTCAAATATGATGGAAGGAATGGCATTCCCTACAATTATGCTATGCCTTGGAAGACATGCAACAAATGTGGTGGAAAAGGACATCTGGAAAAGAATTGTGTGGTTCAAGTATATCATAAGCAGAAAACAGCTTACCAGAATGGACCAGTCAGGAGACAAACAGCATACCAGAATGCAAATAGCAGGCAACAAACAGCATACCAGAATACAAATAGCAGGAGACAAACAGCTTACCAACAGAATGATCAGTCCCCAAAAGTGATCCAAATGTGGATCAAGAAATCTGATTTAAATGCTTTATATATTCTTGCTACTAACCAACCTGGACCCAAACCTATATGGGTACCAAAACATTGAGGTATTTTTGTTTGTTTTGTAGATGTGCCTTGCTGCTAAGGTCAAGTCAAAGCAATGGATCTTGGACAGTGGATGCACAAGACATATGTGTGGAGACAAATCTCAGTTTATGAATCTCAAAATGAAAAAGGGTGGAAGAGTGACAATTGGGAATAGCAAAACTCTTCAAATCCTTGGTACAGGTTCTATTGGTAATAGTATTATTTCTATTGATAAAGTTCAATATGTCAAAGGTCTTACTTATAATTTGCTTAGTGTCACTCAATTATTTGATGATGGACATCATGTTGAATTGGGCATTGATAAAGCTATTATTACTATTGGCACTAACAAAATCCCCCTAGTTGCTAGAAGGGAAGGAAATATATATGTTCTAGACTTTGAGATGCAGGAAACAGCATGCTGTTTGGCTGCAATGGATAATGACCCATATATTTGGCATAGAAGATTGGGACATGCACACATGGATTTGCTCAGAAAGTTATCAAGCAAGAAACTAGTGAGAGGGCTGCCCAAACTAAAGTATGTCAAAACAGAAGTATGCCAGTTGGGAAAACAGCTTCGAAGTACTCACAAATCAAAGAAAATGGTATCTACTTCTAAACCCTTAGAGCTTCTGCATTTGGACTTATTTGGTCCAGAAGCTTACAAGAGTATTGGAGGTAAACAATATGGTTTTGTGATTGTAGATGATTATTCTAGATTTACATGGGTATTATTTCTTCGTACTAAAGATTGTGCTTTTGATGAGTTTGAGAAACTAATCAAATTACTTGAGAACAAGTTGAATACAAGACTTGTAGGTATAAGAAGTGATAGAGGAGGTGAATTTCTCAACAAAGAATTCATTGCTTATTGTGATAAAAGAGGAATTACACATGAATTTTCTGCACCAAGGACTCCACAACAGAATGGAGTGGTAGAAAGGAAGAACAGGTCACTACAAGAAACAGCAAGGACTCTTTTGCAAGAAAGCAAACTGCCTAGAAGTTTTTGGGCAGAAGCAGTGAATACAGCGTGCTATTTGTTGAACAGAGTCATAATCAGGCCTATTTTGAACAAAACTCCGTATGAATTGTTGAGGAAAAAGAAGCCAAACATTGGTTACTTCAAAATCTTTGGCTCAAAGTGTTTTGTGCTCAAGACAATTGATAATGATGGTAAATTCGATGCTAAGTCTTATGAAGCTATTTTTCTTGGCTATTCTTTAACTAGTAGAGCATATAGAGTTTATAATTTAAATAAACATATAGTTGAAGAATCTATTGATGTTACTTTTCAAGAACCTAACAATGATCTGCCAAGAGATGAGGAAGAATTTGCAGGTGATAACATACAACCTCAAGTTGCTGGAAATCAGCAAGCCAACAATTCTGCTGAAACTGGAAGTCAGCAAGCCAAAAACACTACTGAGAATGGAAAACAGCAAGCTGGAACTGCAAATCAGCAAGCTGAAGTGGTCAGAATCACAACAAATGAAGAAATTGCTCAACATTCTCTACCAAAGGCTACAAGGACAGTAAAGAATCATCCTCCAGAACTTGTTATTGGAGATATCTCAGATGGAATCACAACAAGGAGAGGAAAAGCAAACTTTTGTGCTTATGCTGCCTTTTTAGCTCAAGAAGAACCCAAAAATATCAAGGAAGCGCTAGAAGATGAAAATTGGATCATGGCAATGCAAGAGGAACTCAACCAATTCGAAAGATGTGATGTTTGGGAACTTGTAAAGCCACCAGAAGATGCTTCTATCATAGGAACAAAATGGGTGTTCAAGAACAAAGTGGATGAATTTGGAACAGTTACTCGAAATAAGGCAAGGCTCGTGGCTCAAGGCTATAATCAACAAGAAGGAATTGATTTTGAAGAAACATATGCACCTGTAGCTCGTTTAGAATCAATCAGAATGCTTCTTGCTTATGCATGCTACAAGAAATTCAAGTTATATCAAATGGACGTAAAAAGTGCATTCCTAAATGGCGTGCTGGATGAGGAAGTCTATGTCAAACAGCCTCCTGGATTCGAACATGAGAAGTTTCATGACTATGTATACAAGCTCAAGAAGGCATTATATGGTTTAAGACAGGCCCCTAGAGCATGGTATGAGAGGCTTAGTAAGTTTCTTCTCAAAAATGGATTTACTCGAGGTAATATCGATCCAACATTATTTACAAAGCAAAATGGTAAAGATATTCTTGTTGTACAAATATATGTGGATGATATTGTATTTGGTGCTACTAATGAATCTATGTGTGAGTGGTTTTCTAAGTGCATGTACAATGAATTCGACATGAGCATGATGGGAGAACTTAATTATTTCTTGGGTCTCCAAATCAAGCAAACCAATGATGGTATTTATGTGCATCAATCAAAGTACACAAAGAATCTGCTCAAAAGATTTGGTTTTGAAGATGTCAAAGCAAAAACAACTCCTATGACTCAAAACAGCAAGCTGTTTGCAGATGAGAATGGTAAGGATGTGGATGTCAAAAGGTATAGAGGTATGATTGGAAGTTTATTATATTTAACAGCCTCAAGACCTGATATCATGTATAGTGTTTGTGTTTGTGCAAGGTTTCAATCAAACCCTAAAGAGTCTCACTTAAATGCGGTTAAAAGAATTTTTAAATACTTAAGTGGTACTATCAATCTTGGTTTGTTCTATCCTATCACAAATACTTTTGATCTTGTGGGGTATAGTGATGCAGATTATGCAGGGTCTCAAACTGATAGAAAGAGTACAAGTGGTGTTTGTACATTCCTTGGACAAAGCTTGGTTTCATGGCAAAGCAAAAAGCAAGCTTCTGTGGCTCTATCAACGGCTGAAGGGGAGTATCTAGCAGCTGGTAGCTGTTGCTCTCAAATTTTATGGATGATTCAGACTCTAAGGGATTTCAATATCAAGTGTGGCAAAATTCCAATATTTTGTGACAACACGAGTGCTATAAATATCTCAAAGAATCCTGTGAATCACTCAAGAACGAAGCATATTGACGTTCGTCACCATTTCTTAAGAGATAATGCAGCAAAAGGGAAGATTGAGTTGGTATTTGTTTCAACTGAAGTTCAACTAGCAGATATCTTCACAAAGCCATTGGCTGAAGAAAGATTTGCAGCTATTCGAATGGAACTTGGCATGTGTACTGTGTAGTCAGCAAGCTGACAAGCACAGAATGGGTAACATTGGCTTACCATTTGTATCTGAAATGCTTATATGCCGTTATCATGATTTGATTTTTTATTTCTCTATGCTTATTCCAGACTTGGACTAATATTCTTTTTGTTAGATTTTTTTTGATGGATTAAGGGGGAGAAATTTAGGAGTACTTAATTGGCTTGTTTGGTCAAGATATTCGATGTGGATATGATTAATTATGCTTGTTTATCTTGAATCAGTTTTATATCAAAATGTACTAATATGCAGGGATTTAGGGGGAGTTCTTATTTCTCCTAAATATTGTGTAATCATCAAAAAGGGGGAGATTGATACTCCTATGGTTTTGATGATCACTTTCAGCAAGCTATTTGCTTGTAGTTTGATATAAAACATTATGTTATGGTTGTACTAACTTGGTTTTGCAGGCTACTGATTGTTTACATAGAATATACAAACAGCAAACCATTTGGTGATACAGCAGAGTCAGTCCAGCAAGCTATTTGTAGCAGACAGTCACAAACAGCAAGCCATTTGCAGACTGCCAGAATCCTGAAGACTTTTATCAAGACAAATTCTCATGGATTTTATTCAGGAAATATATTGTGAGATATCTTTATCATATAATACGTATACAATATATTTAGAGCTCAAAATCTTTTCAAATATCCTCATTCGAATTATTTTATAAAACTTATAGGAGTTTCCTTATTTAAAAGATTTCTTTCTACAAAATCTCCTATACTCGTTTTTATATCTATACAAATCAGAAGGGTTAAGTTTTCTACGATTCATCTCTTCCAAACCCTTTGTCAAACGTTCACAAGAACGTTGGTAAAATCTCTGTGATCATTTGAACGTTAGAAATTGATTTCTAAATCGTTCGATTAATGGTTGATTGATTTTCCGAACGTTGGTTGTGAGACTATTTATAATCTATCTTGTGTTCATTCGTTCACAAAACACTGAAGAAAAAATATTCAAGCACACAAGCCTACAAACAACTCAGTTTTTCATTGCTATATTCTTGATTCTCTCGAGCTCTTTATATATATATTCGTACTATATTATAGAGAGATCATAGTTTGAGTTGTATTCCTTATTGATTGTATTGTTCAAGTTGTAAGGATTAGTTGTTGGACAGTTTGGCTAGGGAACTAGGGTTTGGTGAACGTTGCTAGAGAAGTATACTTTGGAAGTATAGCTTAGAGAGCAAGTTCAGAAACAGGAGTTCAGCACGCCATTTGTCAACAGCTGGGATAAAAGGGAGATATATTGTTGTATCTTGTAATTGGCTTATTTCAGTGATCAATAATATATTCTCTTACCAAGTTGGTAAGGGACCAGGACGTAGACCATAGGGGTTAGGGGTCGAACCTGGCTAAAAGTCTTGGTGTTCTTTATTTTCTGTACTTTACTTACTGCTTGCATCTAGATTACCATTTCTGCATTGCTTACTGTTTGTGCACTTTATCTTATTTACTGTCATTACACTCAGCATACTGTTTGTATTCAGTTTACCATTTGTTGTGTTATCTGTACTGATTATCTGTGCATTCAGCATACCATTTGTCTCTGCATAAAACGAAATCAGTAAGCTGTTTCTGGTAATTCTTAAAATCAGTTTTAGTTTTACATAGTTAGCCATTTACACCTATTCACCCCCCTCTAGGTGTGCATTTTCAGTGATCTGAGAGAATTAAGAAAGCTAGATAAGAATCGAAAAATAAATGAGAGATGCCTGAACTTGGGAAGAAATAAGTTAACTATGTTATAACACAGTAGACAAAATTGTGATAATTACTTCAGGCCTTAGCAATATTCCAAACAAGCACAAACTTGGAAAATACAAAATATTAAACCAGAGACCAACCAACAAACTCTATGGATAGAGTAGGCAAATAATGTGTTTAAGAAGATGAATCATAAACGATTAAGCCCACAACTCAACATATAATTAAGATTGTAAAACAATATCGGCCACAATCATTCAACCTTTAAACTGTATCCAAGACAATGTCAGGAATATTTATTTCCAAATGGCCAAACCTCAACCAACCAAATGCATCAGGCATACAAATTGTCGTCCAACAGTTACACCATAAATGTAACAAATTTTATATCATTAAATCCAGAAAATGTTTACCACTCCATGATGGCTGCCAGTGCTCGGGATGATGATTTGATATACTCAAGCATATCTTCGTCTGGGTTTCAAACCGTCCATTCGGCTATAACAACGTCAATAAAAAAAATCAGCAAACCAAAACCAACTTCCTAAACAAAAACCCCAAAATACTTATCCAATCATAAAAACCGAAACATTACAAAAAAACATTACCGTCAATAACATAAATGATGGGGGCTTAAACGGGTACTCAGAAGGCAACTGAATTCTTCCATGATATATACCTCCCTCAAACTCTGTTTCAGTTGGTCCTCTAATCGCAAATTGCCACTCAAATATATTCTCCTGCAAATTATACATTATACAGTACAAACTTAATAACCACACATACACTTCATAAAACCGTCTCGATTACTAGTAAACGAAAAAACCAACACTACACTAACTCCATTTTCATTTACAAAAATATCACACACACACACAACGAGAGAGAGAGACAGAGAGAGAGAGAGAGAGAGAGAGAGAGAGAGAGAGAGAGAGAGAGAGAGAGAGTAATGAATAGCTCAAATTTAGCACAATTAACAAACTATCCTACTAACTTTCAACTCGGAACCAGAATTGAAGAATTACATAAGCAAAACACAATAACGCGATGGATGAATCATACAATTACAAAAACATTAGATGAATACAGATATAGAGATATGTAAGTATACCTCGAGAGGGAGGCTCATGAAATCATCAGAAGGATCGGATTGCATCTCTTTAACCTCCTGTAAAATCCTTTTCACTGCTGGATTTTTACGATTGTACTTGTCATCCGCCATCGCTGCTGATGTATGTACGTAAGTATAGGTGTCTGTGTGTGTATATGTACAAATAGGATAGTTGGGGATTTTGACCCTGATTATTTTCTCTTCTTTCAATTGAAATGTTGCTGCTGCTGCCAAAATAGAAATGTAAGTTAACTAGTTAAGTTGATGACACGTTTTGTTTTCAACATTTCACTTACGTGGCAGTTTATTATTGGTTGTGCTTGCTAATTTCCGGGTATTATTGGCTGTGAGTGGGTCACTACTCAACTACTAGGCTCAATCGGGCTGGTTTCATCCATTTTATTTGTGTTGGGTGGTGTCAACCCAAGTACCACATCGAGAAGATAAGAGATAATTCTCTTGTATATAAAGCAGTCGATTAACTCCATTAGTATGAGGCCTTTTGGGAGTGATCCAAAAACAAATCCGTGCGGGCTCGGTCCAAAGCGGACAATATCATACTATTGTGGAGTTATGGCTTGCTAGCGGCCCAACAAGTGGTATCAGAGCCCATGGTTCGGTAATTGGATCCTGGGGGTTATGGGCTGTGGGTGTTCGATGTGGGAGGTTCCCTTCGGTGGCGATTGAAGATTTGTTGGGTTCCTTGTATCGAAAGTCTTCCTGAAAGGGTTCAGGCGGCGGGTTCTGCGAGGTGAATCGTGGCGGTGCAAGATGTAGACAAATTAATCGCAGGTGTAAGACCACAGGTTACGTGGTTCTTGGTTTGAGGGGAGGATTGTTGGGTGGTGTCAACCCAAGTACCACATCGAGAAGATAAGAGATAATTCTCTTGTATATAAAGCAGTCGATTAACTCCATTAGTATGAGGCCTTTTGGGAGTGATCCAAAAACAAATCCGAATTGTGAGATTGAAAGGTTGGGCTAGTTTTTGGTGCTAATGTGAAAAATTCGCTTGTTGGGCCGCTAGCAAGCCATAACTCCACAATAGTATGATATTGTCCGCTTTGGACCGAGCCCGCACGGATTTGTTTTTGGATCACTCCCAAAAGGCCTCATACTAATGGAGTTAATCGACTGCTTTATATACAAGAGAATTATCTCTTATCTTCTCGATGTGGTACTTGGGTTGACACCACCCAACAATCCTCCCCTCAAACCAAGAACCACGTAACCTGTGGTCTTACACCTGCGATTAATTTGTCTACATCTTGCACCGCCACGATTCACCTCGCAGAACCCGCCGCCTGAACCCTTTCAGGAAGACTTTCGATACAAGGAACCCAACAAATCTTCAATCGCCACCGAAGGGAACCTCCCACATCGAACACCCACAGCCCATAACCCCCAGGATCCAATTACCGAACCATGGGCTCTGATACCAATTGTTAGGTCCCAAACAAGGGACAACCCTTGACGCAGCGGAATAACACCCCAAAGAGAAGACTACGATCACAAGTTATAAGCTATAACAAGACAATAATCAAAGTAAACACACAAAGAAGAAGGAATTTGTTGGCCAAGTGAAAAAGCCCTTTTTCTTGTATATTGATACGTTTCTGTTTTCTGTATACAATATCACAATCATTAAAACCTAGCTAATTCACTACCGTTTACATATCATATTAACTATGGGCCTAGTTTAAGAATTAACCCAAAAATACTTTTGGGCCAAAAATACCCGCTCCAAGTCGCCTCACCACGGGTAGCTTAATCCACACCGTGGTGCAAAAGTTCCTGCCCCTACCTCAATAAACAGGCCTTCTGCACCTCCAAATCCGATCTCCACCGTTCAGAATTTAGATACATGAGTAAGGAAGACGCTGTCCAAAATTCAGGACGATCCGACCGTTGGAACTCCGGGAAACACAAAAAACAAAACAGCTAATGCAACCAGAAAAATTTCTACGAATTTTTCACATTAGCACCAAAAACTAGCCCAACCTTTCAATCTCACAATTTGAATTGGTTTTACTTTCACGAAAATTAAGAAAATTATAGTTGGTTGTTAAAAAATGAGTAAAATTAAATTAAAAATGGATAAGTGATGGAACCTATGAAAAGTGGGTAAAGTAATGGAATATGAGTAAATCTACACGTACATCCTTAAACACACCATGACACTACCGTTATTTTAGGAGATAGTTAACTACACCTCTACATGCACATCCGAAAGATTTTTTATTCCATTTCCTTGGATCTCAGTATTTTTGTTAAAACCAACAAGTCTAATGCTATTTTGGAAAAATTAAACTTATAAAAAATTCAAATTAGTTTTGGTTATTTGTATTTTTGATCTACGCATTAATAAATGAAAAATAATAAATAATTTCTTTGATATAGAATTTCTATGCTTAAAACATGCATTAAAAAAATATATAAAGATGTATTCGTTTACTTCTATTTTGTGATATCAAATCTAAATCAAAAAATTAAGTATGAACATTTTATTCAAATATAAAATTGAACTTCTAATAATAAATATTTTTGTAACACCATATAAAAAATACATTTTACATGTTAAATATTAAAAAAAATACATTTCTTTTTCTTACAAAATACATTTCTATTTTGTTATGATACAAAAATAAATCATAGAGATACACAAATAAAAGAAGCAAGAGATATTATTGAATAATGTTAGGATAGACAGTTAACTACCACCTCCTAATATATCGGTAGGGGTGAGCATCGGGTGGTTTGGGCGGTTTAGGATCGCAAAACCAACCAAACCATAAATTTCGGGTTTTTAATTTTTCAAACCTTAACCAAACCAAAAACCAAAACATTTTAAAAAAACCAACCTAATTATAACGGTTTGGTTTGGTCGGTTTCGATTAAAAATCGTTATTAAATAATAAAAAAGAGGCAACAACATGTGTGAACTAATAGTAGCATAAAGTTTCATCAAAGCAATTATAAAATAAATTACAAAATCTTCAAAATTATATATAATCAAGTGTTTGAGAGGAAGAAGAATGAAAGCGAGCGGCCGCATCTAATTTTAGGGTTGAGCAAAGTAATAAAACTTTAATTAGGCTACGACATCGTTTCAACATAAATAAATTTTATTTTATATAAGCATAAAATTAATATTAAAACTATATATAATGTATATATACATATATATATAATATTTATATATTATTTGATCTTAATGGTCGGGTTGATTAAATCGGGTGGAAAAATTAGTAAAACCAAACCCAGTCCAAAATTTTTTATTTTTAAAAATTTAAAATCATAACCAACCCAAATCGAAAAAAAACCAAAACTTTCGGTTTGGTCGGGTTGGTTTGGTCGGTTTAACCGGTTTTCGGAAAACCGTGCTCACCCCTATATATTGGTAGTGTTATAGTAGTGTTTAAGGATGTACGTGTAGATTAACTCAATGGAATATATGGCACCAAAATCTATATTTCAATATTATTATACACCAAATAATTTTCAAATGATACAGCAAATAATTTTGACTTTCATTTATTACCACTCTATTATCATATCATTACTATTATATCATGACATGCTATATCCTTCACGTTAAATCCCATTAGTCAAACGTTAATTGATTCTCAACTGACCTTAAAATAAAAAAAAAGTAATGAGATTGTTGAATTTATGGTTTTGATTAACAGTGCACCTTAATGGACGAAAATGAAGATAGACTTCACAAAAGGGTAGTGCAACACAAGTTATTAAGATAAAAATTTCTCAATTTGATTCATCTCACACTTAATCACAAGTTCAAAACAATTTCAGTTCGATTTTAAATTTTTTCGTTTGGAAGCTCAATATTTATACTATATTTCTTTCAAATTATCATAGTTAAATGAGGTTTTGGCACTTTGCACCCCTTATCTTTGGGTGTTGTTTCGTTTTGGTCTCATACTTTAATTCGTTACACTTTACACTTAAAACTTTAATTATCCTCACATTTTGCACCCTTTCCGTCAAATCAATCCGTTAACGTTAAATAATGAGGGTAAATTAGTCTTTTATGTACAATTACATAGCACTTTGCACCTCTCATCTTTGGGTGTTTTTTCGTTTTGGTCTCATACTTTATATAACGCCTTAGAAATTTCGATTTTTTTTAAAATTATTTATTTATTATAAATTATAAATTATATTATGTGAGTATGGTTGGAAAGTGGAATGTATGTGAATTTGTGCTTATGTGCTTATATGATGATATGGATAAGTTGTGAAGGCCCATGTATTTTTATTTGTATTTTTTAGGATTGAGTATATTTAAATCATGTATTTTTGATCCTCTGTAAATTTTATAAAATTATCGGAGTTGTTAAAAATCACGAAATCTTTTGTAATATTATCTTTGTATAATTATTTAGTTTTTAAAATTTTTGGAGAATTAATTTGGGTGTGTAAGTATTTTAAATTGATTTTACGAGTTATATTGCATTTAACGCATCAAAACTTGTAAAATTCATATTAAATTCGTTCTTGATCCTAAAAATATGGGGAGATAGTTAATTTTATTTTCAACATTTTAAAAAAATGACTTTGTGATTTTTCTCAAATACTACCCATTTATTTCTATTTTACCCAGCTGATTTTATTGTTGTTAAATAGAAATTTTATTAGTAAATATCAAAATAACTTTATTTCTTTAAAACCCAAATCAGTTTTTCCCGGATAATATCATCGATCTCTTATCCCTGCTCTCTCTCATTTTCTCTCGAAGTTTCTCTATGGTTCTTCTCTCCCCATCCTATCTCTCTCCCTCAATATTTCTCTCAAAATTTCTCTTATAGCTCTCTCTCTCTCTCCTTTTCAATTTAAACCTCTGTTCCTGATGACCATACTAACCAAATCGCGATTTGTTGTCACAAGAGTCTTCCTCTCTCGTTCTCTGTTCAAGTCCGAGGTCGATTCTAGCATTTGCAAGATTTTAGAATTCGGATGTTGGGAGAAGGGTTCGAGTTTGGGTTTTGTTGCTGAGGTTAATTTATGTTTATGTCGAGTTGATTGTTTGTGATGGAATGGGGTGTGTGTATTTAAATTATGTGTATGTACTGCCAAAGCTGTATGTGTGTGATAGAGGTCATTGTAGTATTTTATAATGGTTTGATAGTAGTTAGAGTGATTTATAATTATGGTAAAGGTTGTAATGATTTCTTTTGTTCTCTTCCCTCTTTAGTTCTTATGTATGTACAAGGTGATTTTAATTGTTGTGTGTTAAGGTGAGGAAAGGAATGAATTATGGTGGTGTGTTAGAGGTCGTATGAGTATCAAGAAGGGAGAGGCCGAGTCAGGGGTGTAGATTGAAGGAGATGGAGTAGAGAAAAAAAAAAGGGAAGGGAACTTATATGTGTGCTTGACTGTTTGGTCCATGTGTGTGTGTTCGAGGGTGCTCGTGCAAGCATTTATGTGAGGTATGGGTTCAGAACAGAGGAGGCAAGAGTGTCGAATGGGGAGTATAGGAGATAAAAGAATCATGGCAGCAGTATTCCTGGTGGGTGTGTTGGCTGTTAGTGCAGAGCAAGCAAAGGCGGGGGGGGGGGGGGGGGCGGGGGGGGGGGGGATTGAGAGATGTTGAGTAAGAGAGAAAGGGTTGTATAGGTATAGATGTCTCGGCAGAGGTGTTGTTGTGAGTAGTTTCTATGGCTGTGTGACTCTATATTCGGTTATGTGTGGTATAACCGTGAGGGTGTGTGCGTCATGGCATTGAGATGGAAAAGAGGGAGGCAGGTAAGGGTTGAGATGTCAAGAGACATTAAAGGGATGAGGGAAGAGAGTAAAGTAATATATGAGAGAAGATGATGAAGAATGTAGTAATGGTGAGTGTACGGTGGTAGTTAAGTTATGGCTACTAAATTGTAAAATGTGATGCAACTTAGTTGACTTAGTAGAATTCTAGTTATATATATTGTAGTAATTATTTGGTCAAGGTACATGGGTTAAAAATTGAGATTTATATGTTCAGTGTTAAGTCAAAATAAGCAAGTATTTATCTTGTATGGTTAGTACTCAGTAGTGGCATATTATGTGTGTATAAGTGGTATCATTTGGGTGTTAACCAGTGATGTCAAAAAAAAAACTAGAATTATTGATAAAATTTTAACTCATAAATGCGTAAAGTGTTGTTCGATATTGTAGTTGGTTATTAAATTAAATGCTAAAGTCGTGGTCGAGTATATGTACTGGAGAAATTATATTGTTTGGTTGGATCGGTTATACTCCGATAGGTAGTGTAACGATGTTAAGTATACGGATTGTCAAAAGTGTGTCAGGTTTGTATATTAGAAGAAATTATGATAATTGTAAGGTGTGTTAAGTTAATTGTAAAGCAAAGGATTTCTTGATTTCTTGTTTGAGTTGGTTATATTTCGACAGGTTAGTCAATATTTTAAAGGATGTGCTGTTCAATTCTTGTTAGAATTATTTTGTAAGTTATATAGTAAATTGATGAGCAGTATTTGTAAATAGATATAATACAAGTGTTATCAGGTATAATCGTAAGATAATATTATGTGCTAAGTGTTATGTGTTTAATGTGATTAATACTTGTCATGTATTTTAAAGATATACAGCGTTATAGGACGCGTTTGGGTAGAACAGAGATAGACGGTTAAGGTTACAAGTATACCGAAGTAGTACTTAACCTTTCTATAGGTACGAATGGGAGGCTGACTAAGAGCTTGCGCAAATGTAAATGGAAAGATTATTGGAATTGGCAAGTGTGCGTGTAGAGACTGACAAGTGATAAAGGAAAGACGAATGTATGACCAAGTAAAGGCCAGCGAATAAGAATTGAAGACTGATGTAAAGTGAGTAAAGGATTGAAATGTTGGAATTGGAAACTCTGCATATTGAGGCAAGTGTTATTGCTATTCACTTATTTTTCAAGTGATGCAATTCAATTTCTTTGTTGAATAAGATAGATTGGTCAAGCATGTTTAGAAAGTGATGAACTCTTCCAGCTTGCACAATATAGTTAATTCTTTCCACCCAGATCTCAAATACCAAATCTTTCCAAGGACCTTACTAATATTTTTCCCCAAACTATTTTATCCAAGGAATGTTAAAGCTTCCTTAGTGGAGGATTTTTCTTTTATTTTCTTGAAAATGTTAAGGGGCTCTCTAAATAGAGAGAATCTATGTTTTAAACCTCTACAAATACCTGTTAATGAAATTTCTGGTTTTAGCATAATCTTACCAGAGAACCCCTTTCTTCTTAAAATTGTTTTCTTCAAAATGATTTAAAAATTAATTATCCTAAAACTATCTTTTCACAAATAACCATTTAAGCTGTTTTACTCGCTTATGTGAAATCAAGCCTTATTGTGTGTTGTAAGATTTTATTTAAATCGTGGTGCTCAATTATTTCCCTGCTCTAACTTAGAATTCCAATTGATGATAATCTTGTCGCAATTTATATTTGTTGTTGTTGCTCTAGTCGATTATTCCTTCAATCAATTTAATGATGTTACGTTCCCATCTATTTATTCTTATCTTGTCGATATTCATTCAATTGCTGTTATATATATTCTCCACTCCGCTTATTACCGAACTTGTCGGTATTTAATTAAGATCTTGATTATCTGGTTATCCCTGAGTTGCATCGAACTTGTCGATACTATACAATGATGTCGTTTCTTATTAACTCCTAAATTTTGAGTTGTTAACCTGGAACGTGAGTTTCCAGGGTGTTTGGCGAATTAAGGTTGTCGATTGTTCCGACACCTAGTGTGGATGATTTAGAATTGGAAATGTTTTTAAAATATGGACCGTGAGGGTCAGTTTGTATGTTTTAAAATGTGGACCGTGAAGGTCGGACCGTGAAGGTCAGAAATAATTAAGGCCAATGTGTGCCTTGGATCCAATTAGGGACAGGGCTGTGAGAGCTAGTCCGGGGTTAGTGCTGACTGATCAGCAGCCTAATCTTAATGATTTTTTTTAATAAATAAAAATTCCAATTCTAATCTATACTTTGAGATTGAGATGTTCAGTTATTGACTTCTTGAAATTCTGTTTTAATAATACCTTGACATCAGAATTCTTGTCAGTTCTATTTCTTGATGCACCTTATAAATGGTGAATTGTTGGCTCTTGTGGCAATTGTTGTGCCCAAAATCTCCATGGGCTAGATTTAGGCCCATTAGGCTTAAGGATCCAATCCGTATGAGTAATATGGGTTATGATTGAGGTCCCTTAAGTTAAATGGGGCTAAATAGCATGTGAAATGGATCTGGACAGGTTCAGGTTCCCGAGAGACAGCTTCCTGCAGACAGCTTCCCGAGAAACAGGTTCCTGCATACAGGTTCCTGAGAGACAGCTTCCTGTACGAGAACAGATTTATTCCAGCAGAATTCTAGTATGATTAAGCCTCCTATTCTTTAGGAGCAAGTCATGAACATCAACTCCTTATTGGAATGTATTCCTTGGGCGCAGATGATCCTTGAATACATCTAATAGGACGAGAACTTGTAAACATACTCCTAGTCGGACTAGAACTCGAGTTCTATTCGACTTAGGTCGCCTATTCGTGGCTGAAATCTGGAGAAAAGGAGTTCCCCACGAATTAGGAACCTAGTTTATTGCCGCCTAACCAGACTTCTAGTCTAAAAAGAACTACGTAAACTTGATCCCTATATAAGCAAGGGTACGTAGGCACCTTGAGAACATGTTTTACAAGCCTCGCAATACACCTACGAGATTCTTGAGAACACACGACACAAGCCTCAAAGGAACTCGCGAGATTCTTGTAGACGCTCTCGAGCTCAGTTCAACCCCTACAAAAAACCTCCATTCTCCATAGATTAGTTGATCGTTAGCTTTTACAACTCACCATAAACCTCTCAAAAGTTGTTACAAAAATCCACTCATCAACATTGGCGCTAGAAGGAGGGGAGAGTTATCATCTTGAGAGTGGAAAGATGGCAGGCAGTTCTAATAGCGAAGCAACACAATCTGTAGAGAAAGATCAAACCCCGAAAATGAAGAAGATTACTCATGCTGACATCCTAGAGCATCTAAAGTCGATTGAAGAAAGGCTTACAACCCTCGAACAAATAACACCGAAGAAGAAGAAGTCGAAGTTAGCAGCTGGTAAGAAGGGTAAAAAAACTAAAATTAATCCCAAGCAGTTAGGCGTCGATGAAGAAGAACATGAAGAAAAGGCCGAGGAGGAGATCGAAGACCCAAAGAAAGATACTGAAGATGAAGAAGATGGTGAACCGAAGGATAAACAACCTCCTGTTAAGGAACCTTCCATCGAGATAATTAAAGATGATTCAAGTTCAGTCGAGACCGCGAACGATTCGAGTGTAGCAAATTCACAGGAAGCCGATGATAAAGATAAGGAAGCAAAGGACAGTGGAGCTGGTGATTTGAATGCTGAAGACATTAAGAGGATTCTAGTGAAACTCAAGGAAGAAAAGCAGTCAATAACAGGTGCGATGACCTCATCTCCATTCACCAAGAAGGTTAGAAAATCCCCGTTACCTAAATCCTATCGTATGTCAAACGAGTTTAAATTTGATGGCACTACGGATCCTGTGGAGTATCTGGGTCGTTTCAATACCGAGATGGATATTTATCAAGTTAAGGAGCCAACAAGGTGTAGATTATTGGCTGCAACCCTTTATGGTGGAGCTCATCAGTGGTTTAAGAGGTTACCATCAGATTCTATAAATTCCTGGGAGAATATGGGGAAACTCTTCGTTACTCAGTTTAGAGCTTCCATCACTTTTGCACCCCCAACCAATACCCTGGCCAACATAAAGCAGAGAGCAGATGAGACCTTGACAGAGTACCTCAAACGTTTTAATGCAGAGGTTCCCAGAGTTAAGAAAGCTCCTGATGAGGTCATTATGAGCTTCCTGATTGCTGGAGTTAGAGCTGGTTCAGACTTCTGGAAGGAGCTACAAGTACGTGAACCTGGTACACTAGTTGAGTTCTACAAACAAGCTGAACTATATAAATATGTGGAAGAATCCTTGTTGAAGTTGAGAGAAATAGAAGATCTTGGAGATGAAGCTAGTCACAAAGGAAGCAAGCGAGAAAGGTCTCCAAGCCCGCAAGCATATGTTATTGGGGACCAAGCATCCTCTAAAAGAAGTAAAGCAAATTTGAAGACAAAGCGTGACAATTATACCTCTTTGGTCGTTCCAGTTGACCACATCTTCATGGTTTATGGGAAAGAAGGAATATTTGTGAAACCTGCACCTTTACCTGTAGGAGCAAGGAAAGATATGAAGAAATATTGTGACTTCCATGAGGATAATTGCCATGATACTTCCGAATGCATAGCATTGAAAGACCAAATTGAGGAATTGATTAAAGCCGGGAAGCTTGCGGAATGGATAGCTCGAGGTGACCAGTAGTTGAAAGTTTGAGAGCTTCCTTAAAGTAGAGTTGAGAGACCTTTATTTATATATGTATTTCCTTCTTAGAACTGGGGGGTAGTGCATGTATACCTTCCTAGCAAGTAAACCTATTTCCTTCGAGTAGTTTTCAACGATATTATGAGTAGTTCTTTTCCTTGTATTACGTCATACATGAGCTTATATTTAGCTTGTAAAACAAGGAACATACCTCATTCAATTCAATGACCTGCGAGAAATACCTCACAAGTAATCTCTTTAAGTATCTCTTGTTTCTTACAATGAGTTAGCTCGCGTAAGCTTAGAGGTACTGTATTGGGATATTTGTATAGAGGTTCATTCTCAACATGTTTCGTGAGAAGTTAAAGAAGAAAAGAGAAGATATGTTAAAGCTACAAGCAAGAATGATGTAATTATAGTATCTATTCGAGTGTTAAGGAAAAATTCGACATAGTTGAAGATTTTGATGAAGAGTAGCTACAAGAATATGATATGAGCATCTTAAAGCAAACACGCAGTACTCAACTTCATGGATGAATATTCAACGACTTATTAGAGATTATCGAAGAATTGTGAAGCTTACCGGAGTTAGTTCTTCATCAAAGACAAGCCTCCCTGAAGAACTGGGGGGTAGTATGATTACTATTGGACGTGGTACTTTGAAAATTGAGGATTTCAAAATTTTGAGAATTCAGATCATGAACCTCACCATCAGGTCCAGGAAGCTCGTGATTTGATTCAGGAACCTCACGGCTAGGATGCAGTTTAGAAACCTCATAGCTCATATTTGATTCAGGAACCTTGAAGTTTGATTTGGTTTAGAATCTATAAGAGCAGCATGTTTGCATCATGAACACGTCAACGAGTTTTCGAATCTTAACGGAGGTTTCCACTTCACATCTGATCAGTCTACAGAAAGATCCAGGTGATACCTCTTCTTGTATGCTTACATATTCGTAGAAAACCTCCCAGGTACGCGCAACAAACTCTTACTATACATAAATCATGCTTAAACATCAATGCTAGTATGGTCTTATATGCGATAAAGCTATGATTATGTTTCTTGATGTTAGAATGCACATGTACCTAACAGATTGTAGGTTTCCTTGATATTTACCTGCACCTCGCAGGTTCCTTGATATTTACCTGTAGCTTACAGGTTCCATGTATTTACCTTTAGTTAACAGGTTTTGTGTTACTCACCTGAAGCTCGTAGGTAACAGCTTCCAGGTCTAGTTGCATTTATATGTGTCTAGTAGATTCCTTGTTATTTTCCTGTAACTGACATCTTGCAGGTTCATTCATATATACCTGAAGCTTGTATGTAATAGCTTCCAAGTTCATTGACATTTGTTAGAAGCCAATTGTTGACAGTTTCTGATTAGCAGCTTCCTACTTGAAGTTCCCAACTAGCCGATACCTGAATAGAGGAAAGTGTACTTGCAGCAAGAGCTCCATGCCTTTAGAGGATTAATCTAGTGCCCTTTCTGGATTCTCTTTGTGCTTCATTCAAGGATTCACTTAGAGCCCAGAAGGACTCACCGGGCTCCCTAAGCATATCCATGTATTCACCCAGTGCCCTTATGGATTCTCTATGTGTCCGTATAGGTTCACTTAAAGCCCAAAAGGATTCACTTGGTGCTTCATGCATCCATGCGCATTTGTTTGGTATCCTAATGGATTCTCTTTGTACCCTTTTAGGGATTCATTTGGTGCCCAATTGGTTTCGGTTTTTGTCCTAAGCAGAGGTTCATATAAACAACCAGTTGGATTCACCTTATGCCCTTACAAGGATTTGCATAGAGCCCAGAAAGATTCACCTAGAAAAGCCCTGTCAGCTACATGCACTCGATAGCCAGAAAAGACTTGCAAGCATGAAAGATTCATCTCGAAAAGCCCTATGAATCGTAGGCACACATTCAAGAGTCCCATAAGCATGTGGGCACCTAGTTAAGGGTTTTGGGAACCTAAGCATGGGTAACCTAACCTAGAGTTCGCTTGTACTTGAAAAGCCTTCAAAGGGATTCACCTTGTGCCCTTACGGATTCACTTGGTGCCCCTAGCATTTGAAGGGATTCACCTTGTGCCCTTACGGATTCACTTGGTGCCCCTAGAGTTTGAAATGATTCATCATGTGCCCTATAGATTCTCTTTGTGCCCTCTTCAGGATTCACTTAGAGCCTATTAGGATTCACTTGATGCCACAAAGGAATTCACTTAGTGCCCAACCGGATTCTCTTCGTGCTCTTGATATGATTCACCTAGAGCCCGGATGGATTCACTTCGTGCTTCCTAAAGCCAAAAAGGATTCATTTGACGCCTAGTCGAATTCTTTAAGTGCCCTTCTCAGGATTCACTTAAAGCTCAACTGGATTCGTCTTATGCCCTGTCAAGGATTCACTTAGTGCCCAATTGAATTCTCTAAGTGCCCTTCCCAGGATTCACCTAGAGCTCAATTGGATTCGCCTTGTGCCCTCATCAAAGCGATACAAAGATGAATACTCTCATTTTATAAAGCTTGTATATGATCGAAACAGGTATCGTACTACTAATAGGTTCTTGATAAAATAGCTTGCAGCATCCTTGATGATCATCAGAAGCTTCCAATCAATAGGCGAAACAAGCAGTTTTCAGTCAACCGCCTCAACAAGCTATAGGAGGTTCACGCATCATGACGGCTCGGGGGGTAGCTCAATTCCCCTATGTGAGTTTACACAAAGAAGAGCTTCCATCTTCCAGGAGACAGATTGTCTCCAGTACCAGATATGATGATCAAATGTAGAGATATGAGCACTAGCTGAGAAGACAGTCAAGAGATTATGAGTATCAAGAAGATTCTGATGAACCAGTAGCTGAGCAGATTACGAATGGACCAGGTACAGGTTCCTGAGCACCAGTTTCCTGAGCATAGACAGTAGAAAGATCTAGAAGCCAGACAGATCCTAGACTACCTCTAATAGACAACATGCACAAGACAGTCAGATGAAAAGCAGCTTATCAAATGAAGCAACGTCTCGAGCAAGTTATGATTTTCAAGGTTAACCTCGTGCCCTTCTAAGAATTCATCTAGTGACCTATTGGATTCGTTTTGTGCCCTCAGCATAGGTTCACATAACGCCCAATTAGGTTCACTTGATGCCCTTATTTGGATTCACTTGGTTCCCTTAACAATCTTAAGATTCACTTTATCCCTTTTAAGGATTCATCTAGTGCCCTATTGGATTCGTTTTGTGCCCTCGGCATAGGTGCACATAACGCCCAATTAGGTTCACTTTATGCCCTTATTTGGATTCACGTGGTTCCCTTGACATTCTTAAGGTTCACTAAGTGCCCAATTAGATTCGCTTTGTGCCCTTGTCAAAGGATTCACTCAGCGCCTAATTGGATTCACTTTGTGCCCTTGTCACGATTCAAGCAAGAAGATAAAGACCCGCATGGTTCACTCAGAAGAAACATGGGAGCACTGAAGGGATTGGACCTTAAAATATCAAGCTATTTAGGTTCCTCTCGCATCCTATGACTTCGAGGAACCGGGGGGTACTTGTTGTGCCCAAAATCTCCATGGGCTAGATTTAGGCCCATTAGGCTTAAGGATCCAATCCGTATGAGTAATATGGGTTATGATTGAGGTCCCTTAAGTTAAATGGGGCTAAATAGCATGTGAAATGGATCTGGACAGGTTCAGGTTCCCGAGAGACAGCTTCCCGAGAAACAGGTTCCTGCATACAGGTTCCTGAGAGACAGCTTCCTGTACGAGAACAGATTTATTCCAGCAGAATTCTAGTATGATTAAGCCTCCTATTCTTTAGGAGCAAGTCATGAACATCAACTCCTTATTGGAATGTATTCCTTGGGCGCAGATGATCCTTGAATACATCTAATAGGACGAGAACTTGTAAACATACTCCTAGTCGGACTAGAACTCGAGTTCTATTCGACTTAGGTCGCCTATTCGTGGCTGAAATCTGGAGAAAAGGAGTTCCCCACGAATTAGGAACCTAGTTTATTGCCGCCTAACCAGACTTCTAGTCTAAAAAGAACTACGTGAACTTGATCCCTATATAAGCAAGGGTACGTAGGCACCTTGAGAACATGTTTTACAAGCCTCGCAATACACCTACGAGATTCTTGAGAACACACGACACAAGCCTCAAAGGAACTCGCGAGATTCTTGTAGACGCTCTCGAGCTCAGTTCAACCCCTACAAAAAACCTCCATTCTCCATAGATTAGTTGATCGTTAGCTTTTACAACTCACCATAAATCTCTCAAAAGTTGTTACAAAAATCCACTCATCAACAGCAATCTAAAAAATGATCTCACTGATTCTTCCTAATAATGAGATAAAACTCCTTTTGTTTATCAGAGTTTTCAACATTTATTTTAAAATTGCTATCACTATTGCACTTGCTGAGCATTGTTGGCTCACTCTTGTTTCTGTTTATTTCTCCAGTTGTTACAAATGATCAGAGGAACTAGTGATCAGTTGATATTGCTCTATAGGCAGCGAGAGGAGACGTTCGGGTTACAGATTCTCATTGGTTAGTGGTTGGGAACTAATCAAAGTTTAATCTCTAGTTAGACGGTGACCTTATTTATTCACAGAAAATGTATATTATTTTATGCGGATTCGGGTTGTAATATTAATTAGTAGTTGTTTCATACTGTGACCTGTGAGCGGTCTTGGTTAGTTAGAATTTATATTTCTTTATGATTTTGTCAATATTATGTGGTTAACATATTTGGATACAGTTGAATTAGTTTTGTTGATTTGGACAGGTGGTTAGTCATATTTATGAATACATCATGTCAAAATTTTCTGAAATTGTCCTGTAAAAATATTTAATTACTTATAAAAAGCATGTATATTAATATAATTAAGTGAGGGTGTTACAAGTTGGTATCAGAGCGACAGGTCACAGTCACTGAAACAATTAGGTGGGAATTTGGGATATAGTAATAGAAAGGTTAGAGTGTGTGTATAAGATAGATGTAGGGTAGAACGACTTAGAATAAGGGTCGCGAAAGGATACTTCGACAAGCGTTGCGACGTTGAACGGTCTTTTGGCATATCGCGCGAGTAAAAGTTCGAATCGTTTACGGATCGAGCTATTAGCAATACAGCGAACCCGAAGCGGCATAAGCTAAGTGGGCAGCTGGAGCTATCAGTCCGGGGACGTTATCTCGAGATTTTTTTTGGCGTAGGATTAGGACATTCTACGATATTAGTTTCGATGCGAACGTTTCGGAGATGGTATGAGAAGGTTAAGAATGCGAAGTGGGAAGCGATTGTTAGCAAGAACTGGAAGTTAAGCGTAGTCGTGCACCCCTAATTATTGATTCGTTCAAAGTATATATTTGAAGAAATTTCATATTCTTCTTTTGGAATTGTCGTAGATTAATTCCCGGTTGGCATCGTTGCTGAGGCATTCATTGCGCAGTGACGGTTCAAAAATCGAGAATGAATTGAGATCTCCTTATTTATTCAACTCATTATTGTCAGGCCGATTTGGCAGCTAAGTATAGTAGTGCTTAGTCGACAAGAGTGAGACTGAATAATTAAGAATTTCTTAAATGTTTTCCTAATCAATAGTTGATGCTACAGTGAAAAGTCTAATACCCATCAATTGATGATGAGTTTCGTACATCAAATTTATTCGAATTCAATTCCATTCCTTTAGAAATATTTATATTTCCAGATGATACTTGATCCATCTTTACAGAAAGATTTTTGAAACCCTTGAATTCCTTCCATTTTCCATGGATACTTGATTTTCTCTATTCCAGCTGAGATGAACAACCCTATGTATATAGGGGATTCAGGGACATTTTATCTTTGTGATAGAAGTCCAGTGGGATGCCACTGATTGTGTTTGTCATGAAAGTACTAAGGACTGGCCATCCTTATGTACTATGGTGGTTAACCAAGTGACAAATACAACCTGAAAATAGTTCAAAGATCATATTGATCTCTCGGTTAAATTCTTTTGTAAAAAAAAAAGTTTTGTCAAACAAACTCAGTCCATATTCATATTTGATGCCCCATTCAATTTGTTGAACTCCTTTGTCGGAAATTTGATGATTTCAGAATTACTAGCAACGAAGAGATGTGAAGATAGACGCGACGACGTCTTAAGTGATGTAACTACAATGGTGCTGATGAAGAACTGGTTATGTAAGTTCAAGGATTTGGTGGTTAAGACGGATGTGTTATGTCAAATGGGAATAAGTACTGATTCAAGGAATCATGAACAAGAGTTGAAACTAATAAGAAGTGAATAACGGAAAAGAGCAGTAAATGAGAGCACATTATCGCAGATATAGAAAAAGGGCGAAAAGAGGATAATAATGAAGGTGTTGGTATAAGACATTCAATGTTGAAGAAGGATTGATTTAGACATTTATTGTAAGGTGGAGGTAGTAAATGGAATACCATAAGATGGTAGAATCAAGGAGAGATGATTTGAGTAAAACAGAGTAAGGCAGAACAGAAAGGTTGGTAAGAATTATCAAGGGTTAAGACTGAATGAGGGATAAGGTGAATATGTGGAGTAAATGACTTATGCAAGCCAGTATAAAAAGTCACGATTATCAAGGATGGTAGAAATTTAATCAAGATGAAATAAAATGTCAGTAAGGTGGAAGGCAGGGAAACCAGAGAGTTTCCAGAAGTGATTAAATAAGAAGACATACAGGATTTAGTTAAGAAAAGAATGTGGAATCCCGAAGATGTGGAGTTAGAAGAGAAAAGGCACCGTAGTTGCCTATAGAAAGAGAATTTGCAGAAAGTAACGAGATCCCATGGTCAGAAGGTAAGATTTCGGGAGTAAAACCCCTAGAGATTTTATTGAGAGAAATGTGGGAACTGTGTTTGTAACCAGAAGGGCAGTATGATGATGAGTAGTAGAGTCAGAAGTCAAAGTAATGTGTGATGAGTTTGGAAAGATGGAAATTTTGTCAGAAATAGTATCATATTAATCTTAGTGAAATTACGAAAGGAGTAATAAGACTACTGTTATAATTATCAAAGAATTGAGAAATTCAGGACGATTATAAGGAAGTTGTCATGAAGTGGATTGTGAAGAGTATATAAAGAGTCAAATATGATTTGGGAATGGATTTATTTCCTATCAAGGAAAGGGAGATTTTAATCTTAAGAGATGTGAAAATGATGTTCTGAAGTCGAAAGCGAATATAGAATTCTTAGCAATCAAGCCGATCAAGAAATTAATATGATCGTAGATCACATATAAAATGTTTGAAGACTCGTAAAGCGTATGCAATCCAATGGAGAATGACCTTGAAAGGTTCCAAGTATGCAGAATCCTAATGTGAGTGGTGTTAAATGTTGAAGTCGTAGCGGGTGGAGTCAACTTCGAGGACTCGTCAAGTATGCAGAAGGGTGATTTGAAAGTTAAATTCAGAGGAAACGGAATAACGTATTACGAATAAGATATGTATGAATTAAGGAGAATGGTTATTGGTTCGAAACCGTCACTCAGCAAAACAATGAGATTAAGGATAGGTAGAGATTTTCTGATTATCCCTTCTCGAGTAACATTGCACGTGAAAGAGAAGTAAGAATGATTAAAGATTTCTTAATATTCTTTATCTCAGAATTTTATCTGAGGAAGGTTATTTCAGGAGATGTAAATAAGTGGCGATGCAGGTTAAGTGGACGATTTGTGTGGATAAAAGCGGGAGTTGTTGGAAATCGTGGAAGTAGTGATTAGTGAGTAGTATCGAGAGAAGTTGTGATGACAGAAGAATTGGTAATAAATGGGATACTTCAATCTTGTGGTGGTATTGAGTGAAGTCACAGTCAAGGTGACAAGTATATTAGTTATCAAAAGCTGAAAATGATTGAGGCTATGTTCCTCAAAAGACGTAGCAAACCAGGCTATTTTATAGGAATGAGAATCTAATTGTTAGTTGAACTATGCTGGAGGTACGTCTAACGACGTATATGTGATTATAGTATTCGATTGCAAGGATGCGACTGGGAATGGATGGTATGATGCTTAATTTTCCAGATTGGGTACTCATACATGGTACTTGAAAGCGGAGTGGAAGCGATCAGAGAATTCTTGGAGATTCTTTCTCGAAGTTCTATTTAAAATCGTGTGGTTATAAGTAAAGCGTGGGAATGATATCAAGCGTAAATCGTGGTAAATTTATGCAGAATGCACGGTAGTATTATTGCGAAAGATTTGCGTGGCAGTATAGTTTTGACGCAGAGTATAGTTTATCATGCGAGAAAGTTATATTGATTTTCGGGGAAAGATATTCGTTCCCGTGAGTTAAGTGTTTAAAGTAAAAGGACTCGGAAGTCAAAGTTAAGGTTATTTTGGAATTTGAGGGCACAAGACGAGCATGTTAAAGTTTGAGTTGATAAGAGAAATCCTAGAGTTGAAAAGACAACCTGGAAAGTGAAAGTAAGATACTTGAGAAAATTGTTGATGGTGTCCTTAGCGTTGATTATGAGGACAGAATCCTATTAAGGGGGGAAGGATATAACGCCTTAGAAATTTCGATTTTTTTTAAAATTATTTATTTATTATAAATTATAAATTATATTATGTGAGTATGGTTGGAAAGTGGAATGTATGTGAATTTGTGCTTATGTGCTTATATGATGATATGGATAAGTTGTGAAGGCCCATGTATTTTTATTTGTATTTTTGAGGATTGAGTATATTTAAATCATGTATTTTTTATCCTCTGTAAATTTTATGAAATTATCGGAGTTGTTAAAAATCACAAAATCTTTTGTAATATTATCTTTGTATAATTATTTAGTTTTTAAAATTTTTGGAGAATTAATTTGGGTGTGTAAGTATTTTAAATTGATTTTACGAGTTATATTGCATTTAACGCATCAAAACTTGTAAAATTCATATTAAATTCGTTCTTGATCCTAAAAATATGGGGAGATAGTTAATTTTATTTTCAACATTTTAAAAAAATGACTTTGTGATTTTTCTCAAATACTACCCATTTATTTCTATTTTACCCAGCTGATTTTATTGTTGTTAAATAGAAATTTTATTAGTAAATATCAAAATAACTTTATTTCTTTAAAACCCAAATCAGTTTTTCCCGGATAATATCATCGATCTCTTATCCCTGCTCTCTCTCATTTTCTCTCGAAGTTTCTCTATGGTTCTTCTCTCCCTATCCTATCTCTCTCCCTCAATATTTCTCTCAAAATTTCTCTTATAGCTCTCTCTCTCTCTCCTTTTCAATTTAAACCTCTGTTCCTGATGACCATACTAACCAAATCGTGAGTTGTTGTCACAAGAGTCTTCCTCTCTCGTTCTCTGTTCAAGTCCGAGGTCGATTCTAGCATTTGCAAGATTTTAGAATTCGGATGTTGGGAGAAGGGTTTGAGTTTGGGTTTTGTTGCTGAGGTTAATTTATGTTTATGTCGAGTTGATTGTTTGTGATGGAATGGGGTGTGTGTATTTAAATTATGTGTATGTACTGCCAAAGCTGTATGTATGTGATAGAGGTCATTGTAGTATTTTATAATGGTTTGATAGTAGTTAGAGTGATTTATAATTATGGTAAAGGTTGTAATGATTTCTTTTGTTCTCTTCCCTCTTTAGTTCTTATGTACAAGGTGATTTTAATTGTTGTGTGTTAAGGTGAGGAAAGGAATGAATTATGGTGGTGTGTTAGAGGTCGTATGAGTATCAAGAAGGGAGAGGCCGAGTCAGGGGTGTAGATTGAAGGAGATGGAGTAGAGAAAAAAAAAGGAAGGGAACTTATATGTGTGCTTGACTGTTTGGTCCAGGTGTGTGTGTTCGAGGGTGCTCGTGCAAGCATTTATGTGAGGTATGGGTTCAGAACAGAGGAGGCAAGAGTGTCGAATGGGGAGTATAGGAGATAAAAGAATCATGGCAGCAGTATTCCTGGTGGGTGTGTTGGCTGTTAGTGCAGAGCAAGCAAAGGCGGGGGGGGGGATTGAGAGATGTTGAGTAAGAGAGAAAGGGTTGTATAGGTATAGATGTCTTGGCAGAGGTGTTGTTGTGAGTAGTTTCTATGGCTGTGTGACTCTAAATTCGGTTATGTGTGGTATAACCGTGAGGGTGTGTGCGTCATGGCATTGAGATGGAAAAGAGGGAGGCAGGTAAGGGTTGAGATGTCAAGAGACATTAAAGGGATGAG
This sequence comes from Kitagawia praeruptora, assembly GCA_037693485.1. NCBI lineage: Eukaryota > Viridiplantae > Streptophyta > Magnoliopsida > Apiales > Apiaceae > Kitagawia > Kitagawia praeruptora. Next base: position 42,100,292 of record CM075347.1, read on the forward strand.
GGAAGAGAGTAAAGTAATATATGAGAGAAGATGATGAAGAATGTAGTAATGGTGAGTGTACGGTGGTAGTTTAGTTATGGCTGCTAAATTGTAAAATGTGATGCAACTTAGTTGACTTAGTAGAATTCTAGTTATATACTCCCTCTGTCCCATCCATTTCTTTACAATTTCCTTTTTGGGCCGTCCCACCATTTCTTTACATTACCCAAAATAGTAAGTTTTAACACTATTACGCCCACTACTTTACTTATTTTAACAATAATTTACACTATTTCACCCACTACTTAACTTATTTTAACAATAAAATCACTATTACACCCACTACTTCACTTATTTTAACAATAAAATCACTATTACACCCACTACCTCATTTATTTTAACAATATTACACCCACTTTACACCCACTATCCTTGACCTCCGTGCCCAGCCGCCATGTAAAGAACTGGCTGGGACGGAGGGAGTATATTGTAGTAATTATTTGGTCAAGGTACATGGGTTAAAAATTGAGATTTATATGTTCAGTGTTAAGTCAAAATAAGCAAGTATTTATCTTGTATGGTTAGTACTCAGTAGTGGCATATTATGTGTGTATATGTGGTATCATTTGGGTGTTAACCAGTGATGTCAAAAAAAAACTAGAATTATTGATAAAATTTTAACTCATAAATGCGTAAAGTGTTGTTCGATATTGTAGTTGGTTATTAAATTAAATGCTAAAGTCGTGGTCGAGTATATGTACTGGAGAAATTATATTGTTTGGTTGGATCGGTTATACTCCGATAGGTAGTGTAACGATGTTAAGTATACGGATTGTCAAAAGTGTGTCAGGTTTGTATATTAGAAGAAATTATGATAATTGTAAGGTGTGTTAAGTTAATTGTAAAGCAAAGGATTTCTTGATTTCTTGTTTGAGTTGGTTATATTTCGACAGGTTAGTCTATATTTTAAAGGAGGTGATGTTCAATTCTTGTTAGAATTATTTTGTAAGTTATATAGTAAATTGATGAGCAGTATTTGTAAATAGATATAATACAAGTGTTATCAGGTATAATCGTAAGATAATATTATGTGCTAAGTGTTATGTGTTTAATGTGATTAATACTTGTCATGTATTTTAAAGATATACAGCGTTATAGGACGCGTTTGGGTAGAACAGAGATAGACGGTTAAGGTTACAAGTATACTGAAGTAGTACTTTACCTTTCTTTAGGTACGAATGGGAGGCTGACTAAGAGCTTGCGCAAATGTAAATGGAAAGATTATTGGAATTGGCAAGTGTGCGTGTAGAGACTGACAAGTGATAAAGGAAAGACGAATGTATGACCAAGTAAAGGCCAGCGAATAAGAATTGAAGACTGATGTAAAGTGAGTAAAGGATTGAAATGTTGGAATTGGAAACTCTGCATATTGAGGCAAGTGTTATTGCTATTCACTTATTTTTCAAGTGATGCAATTCAATTTCTTTGTTGAATAAGATAGATTGGTCAAGCATGTTTAGAAAGTGATGAACTCTTCCAGCTTGCACAATATAGTTAATTCTCTCCACCCAGATCTCAAATACCAAATCTTTCCAAGGACCTTACTAATATTTTTCCCCAAACTATTTTATCCAAGGAATGTTAAAGCTTCCTTAGTGGAGGATTTTTCTTTTATTTTCTTGAAAATGTTAAGGGGCTCTCTAAATAGAGAGAATCTATGTTTTAAACCTCTACAAATACCTGTTAATGAAATTTCTGGTTTTAGCATAATCTTACCAGAGAACCCCTTTCTTCTTAAAATTGTTTTCTTCAAAATGATTTAAAAATTAATTATCCTAAAACTATCTTTTCACAAATAACCATTTAAGCTGTTTTACTCGCTTATGTGAAATCAAGCCTTATTGTGTGTTGTAAAATTTTATTTAAATCGTGGTGCTCAATTATTTCCCTGCTTTAACTTAGAATTCCAATTGATGATAATCTTGTCGCAATTTATATATGCTGTTGTTGCTCTAGTCGATTATTCCTTCAATCAATTTAATGATGTTACGTTCCCATCTATTTATTCTTATCTTTTCGATATTCATTCAATTGCTATTATATATATTCTCCACCCCGCTTATTACCGAACTTGTCGGTATTTAATTAAGATCTTGATTATCTGGTTATCCCTGAGTTGTATCGAACTTGTCGATACTAGACAATGATGTCGTTTCTTATTAACTCCTAAATTTTGAGTTGTTAACCTGGAACGTGAGTTTCCAGGGTGTTTGGCGAATTAAGGTTGTCGATTGTTCCGACACCTAGTGTGGATGATTTAGAATTGGAAATGTTTTTAAAATATGGACCGTGAGGGTCAGTTTGTATGTTTTAAAATGTGGACCGTGAAGGTCGGACCGTGAAGGTCAGAAATAATTAAGGCCAATGTGTGACTTGGATCCAATTAAGGACAGGGCTGTGAGAGCTAGTCCGGGGTTAGTGCTGACTGATCAGCAGCCTAATCTTAATGATTTTTTTTTAATAAATAAAAATTCCAATTCTAATCTATACTTTGAGATTGAGATGTTCAGTTATTGACTTCTTGAAAGTCTGTTTTAATAATATCTTGACATCAGAATTCTTGTCAGTTCTATTTCTTGATGCACCTTATAAATGGTGAATTGCTGGCTCTTGTGGCAATCTAAAAATTGATCTCACTGATTCTTCCTAATAATGAGATGAAACTCCTTTTGTTTATCAGAGTTTTCAACATTTATTTTAAAATTGCTATCACTATTGCACTTGCTGAGCATTATTGGCTCACTCTTGTTTCTGTTTATTTCTCCAGTTGTTACAAATGATCAGAGGAACTAGTGATCAGTTGATATTGCTCTATAGGCAGCGAGAGGAGACGTTCGGGTTACAGATTCTCATTGGTTAGTGGTTGGGAACTAATCAAAGTTGAATCTCTAGTTAGACGGTGACCTTATTTATTCACAGAAAATGTATATTATTTTATGCGGATTCGGGTTGTAATATTAATTAGTAGTTGTTTCATACTGTGACCTGTGAGCGGTCTTGGTTAGTTAGAATTTATATTTCTTTATGATTTTGTCAATATTATGTGGTTAACAGATTTGGATACAGTTGAATTAGTTTTGTTGATTTGGACAGGTGGTTAGTCATATTTATGAATACATCATGTCAAAATTTTCTGAAATTGTCCTGTAAAAATATTTAATTACTTATAAAAAGCCTGTATATTAATATAATTAATTGAGGGTGTTACACTTTAATTCACTACACTTTACACTTAAAACTTTAATTATCCTAACACTTTGCACCCTTTTGACAGACTTTTGTTAAATCAAGTAGTGAACGTTAACGGGCAGGGATACATAGGAGGAATTCTGGAACGGTTAAAAATTGATTAAAACCAAACCAAACCAAACATACCCAGTATTTCCCGCTCAGAGCAGGGTCTGGGGGGGTGAGATGTACGCAGACCGTGCCCCTACTTTTTACGGTAGGGAGGCAGTTTCCGTGAAGACCCCCGGCTAAGTGCACAATAAGCTAATAGTGAGTGATATTCACAAGGGTTATCTAAGATTCGAAAAAGGCACATCGTCTTACCTGATCCCATGGCTTTGAACACATGGGACTTACCTACCAGGGTATTTACTACTCCGCTCCGCAAAATACTCAGATCTAGGATGACACCTGGCCAAGCTCCCTGAAACTGCAAAACCATAAAACGGAAGACAATAAAAAGCGAAAAGTAAGAACGTAAAAGCCGAACTTCTAAGATAAAGCTAACCGAGACAACCCAACTCTGAGTCTCTCAACAACAGAGCCGCTTCCTAAAAGAGAATCCACCACTCTGATCTGGCGCCTCCAAGAAAACCTATCCGTGATCATGGTCTCATTTAAGTTTAAGGCCTTCAAATCCAACCTAAGCTACTCTTCCCACGACCTCCTCGGTCTGCCTCTCCTCCTCACCCCAACAACCGAAAGACTCTCGACCCTCCTCACTGGGGCTTCATCCAACCTCCTACGGACGTGGCCGAACCATCTCAACCTCCCTTCCCTACTTTCGCGGAAAAAGGCGCCACCTCAAGCTCTTTCCTAAAAACCACATTCGGGATTCTATCCAGCATCGTGCGCCCACAAGACCACCGTAACATCCTCATTTCAGCCGCTTCCAACTTACTCTCGAGGGCCTTCTTCGCCGCCCAACACTCCGAACCATATAACATCGCAGGACGGATTACCGCTCTATAGAATTTCCCTTTCAACTTTAACAGGACTTTCTTGTCGCACATCACCCCTGACGCTGCCCTCCACCTTAGCCACCCAGCCTTGATACGATGCGTGACATCATCTTCAATCTCACCTTCCTTCTGGATGATCGAACCCAAGTACTTGAAATTATCCGTACGAGAGACGATCTGATCTTCAATCCTAACCTCTACCCCTTCCTCGTTGGCCTCACCACTGAAGTTACACCAGAGATACTCAGTTTTAGACCGGCTCACACGCAAGCTTTAGGGCTCCAAAGTAGATCTCCATAACTCCAACTTCTCGTTCACCTCCCCCTTCGACTCCGCCACTAACACGATATCATTAGCGAAGAGCATGCACCAAGGGACGGCATCTTGAATCCCTCGCGACATGACATCTAGGATAAGGGCGAAAAGAAGAGGACTTAGGGCCGACCCCTGGTGAAGCCCAATCTCAACAGGGAAAAAACGGGAATCACCAACTGGGGTCCGGACGCAGGAACTAGCTTGGGAGTACATGTCTTGAATCGCCCTAACGTATGACGACGACACTCTCCTCTCCTCAAGGCTCTTCCAAATTGCTTCACGGGGAATGCTATCATAAGCCTTCTCAAGATCAATGAACACCATATGTAGGTCTTTGCGACGTTCTCTGAACTTCTCCATAAGGCGTCTAACGAGATGAATGGCCTCAGTCGTCGATCTTCCAGGCATAAAACCAAATTGATTCTCTGAGATTTCAACTTCTCTTCTAATCCGACATTCAACCACTCTCTCCCAAAGTTTCATAGTATGGCTGAGTAATTTAATACCCCGATAGTTACTACAACTTTGAGCATCGCCTTTGTTCTTGAAAAAAGGGACCACAATACTACGCCTCCATTCAGCTGGCATCTTAGCACCCAAGAGGAGAACATTGAACAGATCTGCTAGCCATTTAATGCTAATCTCACCCAGACAAAGCCAGACCTCGATTGGGATCTGATCTGGACCAACCGCCTTCCCTCTAGCCATCTTTTGAAGGGCACCCTTGACTTCATCCTTGCTGATACGCTCACAGGAATTGAGAGAACGCACAGACGAAAGAGAGACCTCTTGTTCCACACCGGCACCACTCCCTCTAGCCTCATTGAAAAGATTATGAAAATACGAACTCCACCTCTCCTTAATAGCATCTTCATTCACTAACACTTGGCCTGAATCATCCTTAACAAACTTAACAAAACCCAGGTCGCGCCGCCCTCTCTCCCTAGCTTTAGCTAGTTTAAAGATAGCATTTGCTCCTTCCTTGGTATCTAGGCGCTTGTACAGCCCCTCATATGCTTCACCTTTAGCTTTCGCCACAGCCTTTTTTGCCTCTCGTCTCGCCACCTTGTACGCTTCCATCTTCAGAATCCTCTCTGCCCTTGCAGAAATCGACAAAAGCTCTTTAAAGAGCGCAAGTTTAGCTTTTACTTTCTTTTGAACCTCCTCGTTCCACCACCACGACTCCTTAAGACCACTGAACTTCCCTGAGGAAACCCCCACCACCTTCTCGCCCACACACCGAATAGCCTTCGCCATGTTGGTCCACCTACAGTTAGCATCTCCCCCACACGCAAAACAATCTTCGTTGAGCAGAGACTCCCTGAATTCGGCCGCCTTCTCGCCCTTCAAATCTTTCCAAAGGATTCTTGGTCTAGACTCTCTCGTCCTGCAAACAACTCGACCCCCCATTGAAAGATCCATGGTCAACAGGCGGTGCTGGGAAGCACACGCCTCACCCCGAAATACCTTGCAGTCCACGCACGCCCTAACTTCGCATCTGCGAATAAGTAGGTAATCGATTTGAGTGTTGTGCCCCCCACTACTAAAGGTGATGAGGTGCTCAACCCTCTTCTGAAAAACAGAATTGACAATTACCAACTCCTGGGCAGTAGCAAACTCCAACAACGCGGACCCACCGGCATTCCGGACCCCGAGGCCGAAACCCCCATGTGCGCTGAGATAGCCATCTGCCCTCTCACCAATGTGACCATTGAAATCGCCACCCAACACTAAAAATTGGTCGTCGGGAATACTTCCGACCAACTCATCTAGACAGACCCAGAAAGCCTCCTTCTCAGGGTCGCACAAACCAACTTGAGGGGCATACGCACACACCACGTTCACCACCTTCTCCCCAACCACAACTCTGACGGACATGATCCTGTCGTTGCACCTCTTCACTTCCACGACGTTGTCTTTTAGATCCTTCGCCAAAAGAATACCCACTCCGTTCCTCGAGTTGGCTAGACCTGAGTACCACAATTTATACCTGTTCGCTTCTCTTGACTGAGCCCCCTTCCACCTAGTCTCTTGAATACAGGCCACATCCACTCTTCGCTTTTTCAGCACGTCCACTAACTCCAAAAATTTTCCCGTTAAGGTACCTAAATTTAAACTGCCAACACGCAAACTACGCGACATGGATAAAACAAACGAGCAAACACACACACAATACTCACCTAAATGAGGGTAAAATTTAGATCACAATTTATATGCAGGCAAAAATAGAGGAGGTAACGCAGTAGATAAAAAATAAAATGATTGACAACAATAATATTTATATATTTTATTATTTATTTTTTTTGAAATAATCTTAGAAAAATGAAATGATACCAGACTTTGAATGCAGCTTCGGATGCGCTTGATTTTCCGATAAGCTAAACCTGCAAAAACTGTAAAACACACAAATATCTACTAATTTATTGTTAGTTAAACGAACATAAAATGCGTGGTGTTAAAAAGAATTCTTCCGGCGATACGCCGGTCAGGAATAACTGTTGAGTATTGAATACGGTAAAAGAATACAGAGGGGGGGGTGAATGGATTCTTGAACTTTTCTTGATTGAGTCTATGTAGCAGATAAGTGCCTGTGTGTGTAGAAGTGAAGGTGCGGATAAATAAACAACACAACACGCAATATCACTTTAATCTAATGTATTATTAGATAAAGGTTGCTACAATCTGTGAATACAAATGGTAGTATTCTCAGCTTCGTTTTTCTCAGAGAGATATAGCTTACAGTGTGTGAAAAACTAGACTCACAAAAGTTACTAAGTTATGAAGTGAGGCTGTGTCCTTATAGAACATGGATACAGCCCACTTACTGCAAATAAGGTAGCTAAAACAAATTACTTTCTAGTCTGTCTATCCTTTTTGAGTAAGTGTCCAAACGGTTACAGATTTGACTTTGCAAAGCCTGTTTAGATCCACTTCTTTAGCTCCTTGTCTCTTCTATATCTCTTCAAGCTTCCTTGTAGGCTTTCCAGAGCACGTTACAGATTGTGGTCCATAAAGTGCATTGGCTTGTTGCAGGTTTCTGACTTGTACAATTTCTTCAGTATTTTGTCTCCAAGAATGTATTCGAGAAGTGACTAAGTAAGTGATTCGAGAACTAGAATTGACTTGATCGATAACTCTGAGTTCTCGAATACTGTTATAATGACATATCGAACCACTTCTCGAATAGCTCTTTTCCATCAGGATTCCTTGAGTTATCGAATAGAACATTTGACTTATCGAATCCTCGAGTTGTCGAATAGCTTTCTGAGTCCTTGAGATATCGAATGGAACTTTGACTTGTTGACTCTTTGAGAACTCGAATACCATCTTGACTTGTTGACTTCTTGAGTTCTCGAATAGAGTAGTAGACATATCGAATCCCTGAGATATCGAATGAGATATCGAACAGTGTATTCAGAGATATCGAATAGTGTCTTGAGATATCGAATCCCTGACTTCTCGAATGCTGGACTTCTCGAATAGACAAATATACTTCTCGAATTGGTACTTAGGCAAATTCTTCATTTCTTCAAATCCCAACTGTGATTATTTGGCAGTCTTTAACTCCTTGCTTGAGGCATGAACCATGGAACTTCTTTCAAGCATTATTCTAGACTCTATTTGTACAGTTACACAACTAGGATTTGATGCCTATTACAAGTACAATACAAACAGAAACTCTACAACTAGAGGTTCCCTCAGTTAAGAGGTCATGTAAGTAATGCAAAGCATTACAAACAATTAGGCTTGTTATTAGATGTGTACAGGCATGCCTCTGTAACTAACAATCTCCCCCAAATTGTGAGTGAGACCCTTAGTCACAATTTCATGTCTGATAACAAGCCTAACATACATAAAGATAAAACTTTAAAAGTACAGGTATGTATTTTGATTGAACACATAAATGAAATTACAAGATAAATACTCTTACAGTATGATGAGGTACTAGCCATTTTCTTTTGATTGCATCTCCATTGCTTTGGCTTGTAGATCATCATATGCTTTCTGTTTCCTTTCTTTCTCCTTTCTTGCAATCTCATCTACTGCTCTCATGATTTCTGTCATAGCATCCAATTCTTCAATCATAATAGAGTTTTTGAAATCTTCAAGCACTGGCTTCAGAATGTTGGCAGGATAGTGATTGAGTAGGTCCATTCTTATATTGACATTGGCTCCATTTTTTCTCCTATACTTCACCACATAGGGATCAAACTGAACTCTACACAATCCCTTTGCCCTTAGCTTTTCTGCTTCAATCTCCAGTCTATCAATTTCTTTCTCCCTTTCTAACCATTTCTCATAGCAGCCCTTTCTTATCTTCTCAGCATAATCTTTCTTCATTTTCACAAAGTCAATCAATTCCAGCTTCCATACTTTCTCCACCTTGTCTTTAGAATCCAGCAATGCAATGATTCTTTCTATCTCATACAATTTACCCCAATGTTGACAACCCCCTTGTTTGAACTTCATTTCTTTCCCATCAGTGTACTTGATTTCAAGGTGGTCATCCACAATTGCAGCATAGCATATCTTTTGAGCTCTTAGAAATTGCAGTTGCTCTTCATCAAAGTCTTCATCAAGTGGCTGGAGTTTCAATCCTGGAATGATTGTTAGGGTTCTAGATTTGGATAGCTTCACTCTCCTTGCAGCATGTTTAAATTTCATCCTCTTGACATGATTGCTTGGCAGAAATCTTTGACCTTTGTTGGTAGACCATAGTAGTATTCCATTAGCAGATTTCTTTCTGAAACATACACATGGTTTCTTGACTTGAATCTTCTTCTCTTCTTGAGGTGGTAAGACAGTTGCAGAAGCCATAGATGTAGATTTTGGTAGGTCACTACTAACAGTATTCACCCTAGACCTAGAGTCTTGTGTTGTGGTGAGGTTACTGCTAGCAGTGCCTAAGGCTTGCTGTCTTCCACTCTTTCTCTCATATGTTTTACCTTGGTCATCATCATCCTTTTTATCCTTGTCTCCCTTTTTCTTCTTGTCTTCATCACCCTTATCTCTCCTGTGATGTCTTCTCCTCCCATCACCTTTGTCTTCAGAATCATCATCCTTATTTCTCCTAGGTTGAGCCATCTCTGGAATTTCACCAGTTGCAATATAGGTTCTAAGGATGTGCAGTGCCTCAGTTTCTTCAGCATTTCTGGCTCCAACCTTCTTCTGTAATTGATCAATGATAGCAATGATCAGTCTGTGATTTCTGGTGGTGAGATCATGGGGAATGACCAATTGCTTGATATCTTCAATTCTGGTGCCAGACTGATAAATGATTGTCCATGGCTTCTTGATCACTTCTGGTAGCCTTGAAGGTTGGTCATTCCTCAAGTCATCAAACAGACTTTTGTTGTTCTCATTCTTCTTTTCTATAAGCTCGAGTATGGCATCTATCTCTGAGTGTTTCAGTTCTTGTAGAGTCTTGTATGTTAGATGCCATATCTTCAATTTGGATATCATCACTATCTCCTTGATCCACAGATTATTGACTTTCTTAGGAATGACAGTGATGCAATCAATCTGCTTCTTCAACTCCCTCAGATAGAACTGAGTGTCACCAACCTGTTCCCTTGTGGCTTTCAGAAACTCCAAGAAGGCTTTATCATGATAAACATTGGAGTTAGCAACTTCTTGTAGCTTGGCCTCAGTAACAACTTTGACTTCTACAGGCTTGGTACTCTCAGATATAGAGGTTGGAGGTTTGTCAGATGGCATGCTCCCTGCAACCACTGTGGTGGTTATGGATTGCTTCTGTCCTCCTGGAGTAGTGATGTGCACAGTTGGTAGAGTGACAACTGGCAAGATAGATGGAGGCTCATCCACTTTGGATTTTCCTTTGCCAGGCACATTTGCTAGAGACTTAGAAGCCCTTTGTTGACCACCCTCTTTGATTATTATGCCTTTCTCTCCCTTTGTCTCCCCCTTTGAATTTGAGTTCCTGGCCTTCTTCTCCCCCTTAGGCTTGTTGTCAGGCACAGAGGCTGTAGAAATGTCCTTTGGGAGTGAAGATTCATCAGGTAGAGGGAGACCCATATGCTTCATCATTGCAGCTAACATGGATTGTTGATGTAGAAGGACATCAGCTGTGGTGGATGCTTGAGTGTCCAACTGATCATTTAGCAATGCAACCTTTTCTGTGAGATGAGCATTGGTCTTGGTGAGAGTAGCTACCTCCTGTTCAAGAGTGTTGACCTTAGTGAATAACTCATTGGCCTTGAAGCCAGATAGAGATTGGTCCTGAAGCCTCTTCACTTCATATTTAGACAATTCATGCACAGGGACATCAGTCACTAGTCTATCTCCATAAAGATTTTTGAACATTATCCTCAGCATGGCATTGGCATCTGTAGTCTGGTCAGATAGATTCTGAAATTTATGCCCCAGACCTGTGACAGCATCTTTTAGCACAGCCAGCCCATTGTCCACCTGAGTGCAGGTAGAGTTGCAGTGTTTGATGTCCTTGAACACACTGTCCAATTGAGGAAATTTAGCATCAAAGGCCCTCTTGACTTCTGCTACTGAAGTGGCTGTCTTATCACACACCCTGTTGACTTCAGTTTTGACTCCCTTGCCAAGATAGTGTGCAGCCTTGAGGAAACCCTTGTAGGAGTCATTTACAGCTTCATACACTTCACCAGGTGACAGGGATTTTGCATTGGAGCCCAGTGAAGTGATGTATTCCTCCCTGAGATACTGAAGTGCTTCATCGAGAGTAATATCATATTTTCCTTGCAACCAGGCATCTATGTTGCCATCTCTCTCAGCATCATCAATGATCTTTGACTTCTGCACTTCCACATCATCCCTATGGCATAACAGAATAGCCTCATAGTCTGGATTGGGCATGTCTGCAGTGAGAAGGTGCTGAGCAATCTTTGTGAACTCAGGAATCTGATCCACAATTAAGCTTTGAAGTGCTTCAACCGTCAATTGTTGTGGAACAGACCCTGATCCTGAAGCACTGTCATGTTGCACAGGCTTCAGCCATGTTGACATGAAGTCAGAGCTAGAGCTAGGCAAGCTAGTCTCCTCAGTTACAGATGCAACTTCTGTAACCGGATGGATTGACTCTACTACTGATGTCACCACAAAAGTGGGATGAATTACACCAGCAGTTGACACAGGCACAGAGTCTCTAGTAAAAACTAGGGGAACCTCTGTGTTTGTGATGGTGTCATTAGGATATGCCTCAGCATGCATTCCCTCACCATCTAAATGTGGGTTCTGAGTGGTGAACAAAGTGTCATGCACTAAGTCACTTGAAATTATTGGCTCATCAAGCAAAAAGGATTCTTGATGATCAATACCTTGCATCTCAGTTGTCTGAGTTGCAGGTTCCAAAGAAATTTCAGAGTTAGATTCTGGAAGAGAAGTGTGTTTTAGAGTAGATTTTGGCAACTCCCCCTGAGAGATAGAGGAAGTTTCAAAAGTGATGTGCTCTCCACTCAGTGTTGTGCCAGCCTTATCACTCCCATGTGCTGACTCTATACAAGAGGGTGCATTGGGGAGAATGCTTGATTCTATAGGTGCACCCTGTTGAGAGGATACACCTAGTGAGCTGTGTGCCCCTGATTTTACAACTTCAGCCATTTGTGTGACTGAAGAGGTGGTCTTAGTTTTCTTCTTCTTTGTTCTGTGCAAGGGTAACTCAGATTCCTCACTTCCTAGACCTAATTCAACAGCTAATGCTGCTTCAGACAAGATATTTAAAGGTGCAGACATTACTTCCTTTCTCTTCTTTTTACTAACATCACCCTTTTGAGAGGATGATGCAGTTGGCTCAGTAAGAGGTAGAGTGTTTGGTTGAGAGGGTTGGTTAGCAGGCCCTGGGTTAGCATTTTGTTCTACTTGCTTGGGCTGTGCTAACTTAGATTTTGCATCAAATGTTGGCATGTTGTGGGGGTAAGTCCTAAACAAACTCTCCATATGGGGAGTTATGTTCAGTCTTACATCCACATCATTCCTAGTTTCCAAGTTACCAAAAATGAGTTTGGTCATGGACTTAGGATAGCCTATTTTATTTTTATCAATCCCAGGCAATTCAATCAATGAAGCATTTTTATAATTAAGTACAGATTGAATAAAGCGAGGGAAGAAAATATCAGTACCTCTCTTGGTTGTGTTCTTACCAAGTCTCCCATATAATTCTTGAAGTATGATTTGGCCAACATCTATCTTCTTTCCATAGGCCAAAGCATATCCAATTTGCTGCACAGGTGCACTGATTTGGTCAAAGCTTGATTTCCTGGCAGTGAAGACTTGGAGAAGAGTTGCAAACACATAGCTCCACTCCTTTCTCAGATTCTTTCTGTTTAGCTTTCCAAGGTTAATCCCATCTGAGTAGTTTATGAACTCAAAGAATTCCTCCAACTCTGCGTTAGTGGCCATTCTGTCAAATGACTCTTGTTGTAGTCCTAGTGCTTGGTTCATGTCTGCAGTAGTGATAGTGATTTCCTTATCTTGAACCTTGCAGTAGATGACATAGGAAGTGATTGCGTTTTCCAGGGCTACAACCTCCACAATAGCAGTACTCCAGAATTGTTCCAGAATATCGAGATACAGAGTTGGGTTGGCAGAGAGTGCATCCTTGATATATGACTCAGCCATCCATTTCACAAAGCACTTGAAATTTGCATTGGGTGCTTCAACATCACTAGTGAGAGCGATGAAGTTGGTGTTGAACTTTACTGTTGCCATTCGTGTAGAAGAGAGAAAAGAAATTGAAGGTTGAAGAAGAAATTTGGCTTTTCGTAGCTAGGGTTTCAGGGGTTTAGAGAGTGTAGATGCTTGAGAAATCGAATGAAATGAATCGAATAGATGTGAGATTGTATAAGTATGAAGTACTTGAATTGTCGATTAGCAGACTGTTTTGTATCGACAAGTCAGGCATTCGAGAAGTAGAAAACAACTATTCGAGAAGTCAAGAATGGCTTAATCGATAACTCAAGCAGATAGAAACTCACAGCTGGCAGTTATCTAACTTAGAAATAATTCTAAATTAAATAAAATGTGTTTTTATGAGTGAATTAAATTTTTAGATAAAAATCCAAAATCGGTTAAAATTCAGCGAGAATTCAGCCTTTTCAAATGATTCGAGAACTCAAATATAGTGTTCGAGAACTCAATCATTCGAGAACTCAGTTACTATATTCGAGAAGTCTAGAATTCCTCTATTCGATATCTCAGAAAGACTCTATTCGATAACTCAAGAGTACTCTAATGAGACTTATTAGAGATGTCGAATAGTGAATCATTCGAGAAGTCTGACTTATCGAACTATACCCATCACTCATAAAAATTTGATTTTCACTATCTTGTAAAAATTTACCAGACATATTCATTGAAAAATATCCTAGCAAACCAAATAGTGATTTTCTCAAAATTTCATAGAAATTTTAAGTTAATAAAAAATATGATTTTCAACATATGCAACAGATTTGAAATATTTATAAATCATATTTCAGCCAACACTTACTCCAAAAATATTGAGAATTTAGATAAAGTAACTGTTTACTGCTGCAACAATCTAGATGATGTATTCACTTAGCCAGAATCTGAAGAATTCAGCATTCCAATCTCACTTACCAACCTTGTGAAGGTGGCTTCATCTAATGGCTTAGTGAATATATCAGCTAGTTGTTTATCTGTAGAGACATAATGCAACTCAATGGTTCCATTAGTTGCATGTTCTCTTATGAAATGATATCTGATGTCAATGTGCTTTGTTCTAGAATGATTGACAGGATTGGCAACTATAGAGATTGCACTTGTGTTGTCACACATGATTGGAATTCTTTCCAACACAAGTCCATAATCTCTAAGTTGATTTCTAATCCAAAGCACTTGAGCACAGCAACTTCCAGCAGCTATGTATTCAGCCTCAGCTGTAGAAGTTGACACAGATTGTTGCTTCTTGCTATACCAAGAAACTAACCTTTGTCCAAGAAACTGGCAGCTTCCTGAGGTGCTTTTCCTATCCACTCTGCATCCAGCATAATCAGCATCAGAATAACCAATCAGATTGAACCCTGTGTCCTTAGGATACCATAATCCCAAGTTAGGAGTGCCCTTCAGATATCTAAAGATCCTTTTTATTGCAATCAAATGTGATTCCTTTGGATTTGATTGAAACCTTGCACACAAGCATGTAGCAAACATGATGTCTGGCCTACTTGCAGTGAGGTAGAGTAGAGAACCAACCATGCCTCTGTAGACTGAGATATCTACTCTCTTGCCTTTAGCATCTTCATCCAATTTAGTGGCAGTGGCCATGGGTGTCTTGGCAGGTGAACAATCTTCCAAGTCAAACTTCTTCAATAAATCCTTGATGTACTTGGTTTGACTGATAAAGATACCATCCTTCCTTTGACTGACTTGCAACCCTAGAAAGAATGTCAACTCTCCCATCATACTCATCTCATATCTGCTCTGCATGTGTTTAGAGAATTTCTCACACAGTTTCTCATTTGTAGAACCAAAAATGATATCATCCACATAGATTTGAACTAGGATCATATCATCACCATGCTTCTTGTAAAACAGTGTCTTGTCCAATGTGCCTCGAGTGAATTGATTTTCAAGAAGAAATTGTGATAGAGTATCATACCATGCTCTTGGAGCTTGCTTAAGTCCATACAGTGCCTTAAGCAATCTGTAGACAAATTCTGGGAAATGTGGATCCTCAAAGCCAGGTGGTTGTTGTACATAAACCTCTTCTTCCAACTCTCCATTTAGAAATGCACTCTTGACATCCATTTGATAAACTTTAAAGTTTGAATGAGCAGCAAATGCCAAGAATATTCTAATGGCTTCCAATCTAGCAACAGGGGCAAATGTCTCATCATAATCAATGCCTTCCTGTTGAGAGTATCCTTTTGCAACCAGCCTTGCTTTGTTTCTTATTATTACACCATCTTCATCCATCTTATTCTTCAGAACCCATTTTGTTCCAACAATGGTTCTATTCTTTGGTGCAGGCACAAGTTCCCATACTTTGTTCCTTTCAAATTGATTCAGCTCCTCTTGCATGGCAATAATCCAATCTGGATCCAACAATGCATCATCAAGTTTCTTAGGCTCAACTTGTGATAGAAAACATCCATAGAGGCACTCATTTTGAGTTGCTCTCCTAGTCCTTACTCCTGCATTAGGATCTCCAATGATTTGCTCTGCAGTGTGTGATCTATCCCATTTCCTCGAGTGTTCAGCCTGATTTCTCATTCTTGATGTTGCTTCATCATCCACATCATGGTCATCCTCATTTCCTCCCCCTGTGAAGTTGCCATTACTCACAGGTGTGTCTTGGATGCTTGTTTCTCCACTATTGGTTGGCACAAATTCTTCTCTTGTATCATTATTCACTTGAGAATGTTGAACTTGAGTTTCAACTCCAGTTTCAGTCTCTTCATCAGAATCATCTAGATTATCAAACTTCAATGGATCTTTGTCTTCATCATTGGCTTCTTCTAGTCCAGGTAGTTTGCTGTCATCAAATGTTACATCTGTGCTTTCCATAACTTTCTTTTGACTGATGACATAAACCTTGTATGCAATTCTTTCCATAGAATAGCCAAGAAAAATTCCTTCAAATGCTTTTGCATCAAACTTTCCAACATATTCAGAATTGTCCTTAAGTACAAAGCATTTGCTTCCAAAAGTATGAATATACTTCAGTGTAGGCTTCTTTCCAGTCATCAAGTTGTAAGGAGTCTTTCCAGTGTTTTTGTTGATGAGGGTTCTGTTCTGAATATAGCATGCAGTGCTCACAGCCTCAGCCCAAAAACATGTGGGCATTTTTGCATCAAGTAACATTGTTCTAGCAGCCTCAATTAGAGTTCTATTCTTTCTCTCAACAACTCCATTTTGTTGTGGAGTCCTTGGAGCTGAGAATTGCTGAGAAATGCCATTCTCTTTGCAGAATGCTTCAAGTGTGGCATTTCTGAACTCTGTTCCATTATCACTCCTCAATGCAATCACACTTGCATCGTTTGCCTTTGCTTCCTTGTCAACTTTCTTTATATGCTCAATGATTACTTGTGGAGCCTCATCTTTTGATGCCAGAAATTCTACCCATGTATACCTTGAAAAATCATCAACCATTACCAGGGCATACTTCTTTCTTCCAAGTGACATTATGTTAACAGGCCCAAACAAATCCATATGGATAAGTTGTAGTGGCTTGGTTACAGATGTCACTGTCTTTGACTTGTGGCTTGATCTCTTAATTTTTCCTTTTTGACAAGCCTCACACACTCCTTCTTGGCAGAATTCAAGTGTGGGCATGCCTCTCACTAACTCTCTTTTGACTAGAGAATTAATGGCCTTAAAGTTCAGGTGTGATAGTTTCTTGTGCCACAGCCAACAATCTTCATTTGATGCTTTTGAGTAAAAGCAACAAATTTTGTCCTTGTTTGCAGAGTCCATATTGGCTACAAACAGGCTTCCCTTCCTTACTCCAGATAGAGCAAAATCACCAGTCTTCTTGTGGGTGATCAAACATTCATCTTTGTCAAAATTCACTTTGAATCCTCTATCAGTAAACTGACCAACACTTAACAGATTATGCTTGAGCCCCTTGACTAGTGCTACATCTTCAATGATGACATTTCCAACTTTCAGCTTGCCATATCCCAATGTGTTACCCATGCTGTCATCTCCAAAAGCAACCATTGGGCCAGCCTTTTCCTCATACTGTGATAGCAGGGCCATATCACCAGTCATATGATTTGAGCATCCACTGTCCAAAATCCACATGACCTTCTTTTCACTTTCTTTGCCCTGCAACCACAAAGGTATTACTTTTCCTTTGGTACCCAAACAAGTTTGGGTCCATGTGACTTAGAGACAGTTTTATCATAAACAACATGCTTGTCAACTTTCTTAGTGTTAGTCTTCTTGTCACTCTTGGAAGTCTTAGAACCTGAGGTTTCAGACTTAGGTGACAAAGGTACCTTCCTAGCTTTAGGAGGACTTGAAGACTTTGACCTTGTGTAGTGTGTGTGAGAATTGTGACTGATACAACCATCAATGAACTGCCTTCTTAAATTAAAACAACTAGTCATAACATTCATATTGCATGGCATACAGTCAAATTTATCACAGAAAGGTGCATCTCTATGACTTAGAGGCACAGAACAATCATAGAAAGGTTTAGACACACTACCAACAGGTTTCTTGCATGCATGAGTTAGATGATTGGTACTGAAACAGTTCTGACAAGTTTTCCTAGGGGCATTAGGCATATAAGCATAGTTGTTATCCTTGTTAATCCCTAACTTGCCATTTCTGTTCTGTTTCCTTTTAGTCACTTCCTTTTCTGATTCACTCTTCCCAGCTGAGACAAACTTAACAAACTTCTTAGGTCTTGGCCTATCAACTACTGGCTTCTTGGTCTTTGACTTGACACTCTCACCCTTAGAGGATGCTTGCTGTTCACTAGATTGTGCCTCATCCTCATCATTCAACATTTGCTTGATGAGTAAGGCATCCTCATCAATTTCAAATGTTGATTCCTTAAAAATTGGATTTTCAGTTTTTCTCAAAATGTGAGGCACTTTCTCATGAACAGCTGTGTCCTCTTCAATGACAGCATAGCCTTTCCTTTGTTTGAGAGAGTCATAGTCAAGTCCAATAGCTGCTTTGGGTTTAGCTTCAATTTTCTCACAGTAGGATTGCACTAAACCAGATGATTTCTTGAAAGTTTTAAGTTTGAATTCATTCTCAGCTAATTCATCCCTAAGAGCCTTCTCTACTTGACTAGCACATAAAACCTTGTTCTTCAAATATTCAACTTCTTTCTTAAGGTTTTCTATTTCATAGTAGTTAGCTCAAGTTCCTCATTCTTTTTGGTTAATATTTCATTTCTAGTAGACAGTTTAGCAATCTCCTCATTAGCAGCAGTCATACTAGTATGAATATTAAACATTTCAACAGATAATTGTTCAATCATGCATTTGTATTCAGAAACAGACATGTCTATAGTAGTGAGAGATGGTACCTGAGAATCAGATGAAGATGAGTCATCCTTGGAGTTGGCCATCAAGGCATAGTTGCAGAATTCTTGTTCCTCTTCATCACTCTCAGAATCATCCCAACACTTCCCTTCAGCTATGTAGGCCTTACCATGTGTCTGCTTTTTCAGAAGGGCCTCATACTTAGCTTCTAGCTCAAGATAATCTCTATCCTTCTTTTTAGGCTTCTTGCATTCACTGGCAAAATGCCCTAGGTCATTGCATCTATAACACCTTACAGATGACCTATCCACATAACCGGTTTTGAACTTATTTCTGTTTGGTTTCACAGGTGCCTTGTTCTTGTTGGCTGAATGGTTTTGAGTTTTGGGTTTGAAGGGTTGATTTCTTTTAAATCTGATGTTTGGAAATTTTCTGGCCATGAAGGCATATGAGGTATTTTCCATCCCATCAAGTTCTTCCAGAGTGTAAAACTCTTCTTCTTCTTCCTCCTTTTCCTCAACAGGTTCACTCACCCCAGCTTCAGTTTCTTCATCATCTGCCACCTCCTCTATCCTTAGTTGGCTTGTAGATGCTTCTAGGTCCAGAATGGATTTGTTGACAATCAAGGCACATGATGTGTTTATCATCCTACCTTGGTTGGCTTGGATAGCCCTTTTCTGAAGCAACTCAAGTTCATGAGTCTTTAGTACTCCATAGAGCACATCATAGGTGACTTTGTTCAAATCTCTCTCTCTTAGAGAAATGACTCTTTGCTCCAGATGATTTGGTGAAGACAACAGAAATTTCATATTTAACTCCTTGGTGCTGTAAACCTTTCCATTCATCTGCAACTCAGTAACTAGCTTGTGAAACCTTTCAAACATTTCAGTGATGCTTTCCTTGGGCTGTGCCATAAAAGCTTCATACTGTGTGACCAGTATCTGTTTCCTGTTTTCCTTAACCTCATCAGTCCCTTCACACAACACCTCAATGTGATCCCACATCTCTTTAGCAGACGTGCATGATGCAATGTTTGCAAACATTGACATGTCCATGGAATCAATGATGAGCAACATGAGGTGGCTGTCAAGAGCAACCTTCTCCCTTTCTGACTCTGTCCACTTTGATGGATCCTTGGCCTCATAAGTTCTTGGGATAGTTATGGTTCCAACAGTCTTCTCTGGTATCTCTTGTTGTGGAACAAAAGGACCATTCTTGAGAATCTCAGGATACAAGGGATGAGAGGCTTTAATGAACAACATCATCTTTATCTTCCAGAGGTTGAAGTTTTCTTTATCAAACTTAGGGACCTTCACCGTTCCTGTAGTCTTTGGTGTATTCGAACTCATGATCGTTTCTCTGTTTTTGAATAAACAGCCCGCTCTGATACCACTTGTTGAGTATTGAATACGGTAAAAGAATACAGAGGGGGGGGTGAATGGATTCTTGAACTTTTCTTGATTGAGTCTATGTAGCAGATAAGTGCCTGTGTGTGTAGAAGTGAAGGTGCGGATAAATAAACAACACAACACGCAATATCACTTTAATCTAATGTATTATTAGATAAAGGTTGCTACAATCTGTGAATACAAATGGTAGTATTCTCAGCTTCGTTTTTCTCAGAGAGATATAGCTTACAGTGTGTGAAAAACTAGACTCACAAAAGTTACTAAGTTATGAAGTGAGGCTGTGTCCTTATAGAACATGGATACAGCCCACTTACTGCAAATAAGGTAGCTAAAACAAATTACTTTCTAGTCTGTCTATCCTTTTTGAGTAAGTGTCCAAACGGTTACAGATTTGACTTTGCAAAGCCTGTTTAGATCCACTTCTTTAGCTCCTTGTCTCTTCTATATCTCTCCAAGCTTCCTTGTAGGCTTTCCAGAGCACGTTACAGATTGTGGTCCATAAAGTGCATTGGCTTGTTGCAGGTTTCTGACTTGTACAATTTCTTCAGTATTTTGTCTCCAAGAATGTATTCGAGAAGTGACTAAGTAAGTGATTCGAGAACTAGAATTGACTTGATCGATAACTCTGAGTTCTCGAATACTGTTATAATGACATATCGAACCACTTCTCGAATAGCTCTTTTCCATCAGGATTCCTTGAGTTGTCGAATAGAACATTTGACTTATCGAATCCTCGAGTTGTCGAATAGCTTTCTGAGTCCTTGAGATATCGAATGGAACTTTGACTTGTTGACTCTTTGAGAACTCGAATACCATCTTGACTTGTTGACTTCTTGAGTTCTCGAATAGAGTAGTAGACATATCGAATCCCTGAGATATCGAATGAGATATCGAACAGTGTATTCAGAGATATCGAATAGTGTCTTGAGATATCGAATCCCTGACTTCTCGAATGCTGGACTTCTCGAATAGACAAATATACTTCTCGAATTGGTACTTAGGCAAATTCTTCATTTCTTCAAATCCCAACTGTGATTATTTGGCAGTCTTTAACTCCTTGCTTGAGGCATGAACCATGGAACTTCTTTCAAGCATTATTCTAGACTCTATTTGTACAGTTACACAACTAGGATTTGATGCCTATTACAAGTACAATACAAACAGAAACTCTACAACTAGAGGTTCCCTCAGTTAAGAGGTCATGTAAGTAATGCAAAGCATTACAAACAATTAGGCTTGTTATTAGATGTGTACAGGCATGCCTCTGTAACTAACAATAACCAGTATTTTCGAATTAAAAATTAATTAATTAAATAATTAATTAATTAATAATCCAAAAATTCAGTCCTTCACGAAAAATTCAGTCAGACGCAAAAGTCTTACTGACTGAAACTCCTCCGAACACAATTCCGGCGAGCGGCAGCCGGAAGGAGAAGAGATAAGCTTTGAAGAGAGCGAAGCGAAAGCAGCTGATAGAAGAATAAAAAGTGTTTGTGAGGGTAAGCAGCTGAGAGAAGAATAAAAAGTGTTTGTGTGGGTGAGGGAGGGCTGGTTAAAAATTGATTCCTACCCGTATATATACCCCACCTATACATACTAATTTGTATCTTCATTTGATACATCTAAATATTGTATATTCATGGCTTATCTTTGTAGATGCAAGAAGTATCGTGTAGTCTAGACTTCGTGGACCTCTACAAATGTAGGTAGGCGATTTGAGGAATGCCCTGATCGAGTCTTAACTTTTTTGTGTGGGTGGAACCACCACTTTGTGATAGGGCTCGAGTAATAGTACCAGGATTGATAAGCAGGATAAATATACTTGAAACTCAACAAGGTATATTGAACGTGATGGAAGTGTCACAACAGTAGCAACAGATGTGCATTTTACTAATGGAAGTGTACTTAAGAAGAAGTACTGTAACAAAACTTTGTTTTTCTTAGTTTTGACCTGGATGTTGTGAGTTACCATCTTTCTATATTAATTACCACAATAATAATGACAAATACCAAAACCTAAAGAGAAAAGATGGTAATTAAAGAAAACCTCATTCGAAGAAGGCCTAATTCATGTAGATTGTTCTGAACAAGATTAAGAGGGGGTGAGCTAACATGAGAGAGAGAGAGAGTGTGTGTGTGTGTGTACGTGTGAGGGAGAAAGAGTTATAGTGAGAGAGAGTATGAGATGGAGAAAGACAGAAAGAGGGAGAGAGTGGGGGATGGAGAGTGACAAAAAGAGGGAGATAAAGACAGAGATGGAAAGAGAGAGAGAGAGATGCAGAGAGGGAGAGAGATAGAATGAAATCTAGACAATAATTTTTCTAATTTGCTAAAATTTGGGCCAATGGGGGAGGGGGGTAGAATTTGCTGCTCGAGCCTAATTATTTTATTTCTGAAAATATTTTTTTTACAAATTTTTTTTTATTTTAAAATCATTCAAAAAAATCATCATTCACTCTTATTTAATTTAATATTTTCAATATAATAAATAAATTCATTTTGTATTTTTTTTTGCTTTTTATGTAAAGTACTATTTATTGTAAATTATTTTTAATACATTTATACTATTTCTTAATTATAAACATAAAATTTTTAAATTGTTAAATTTGTTAATTTAAAATTATTAAAAAATACGTTACATTACAAAAAAAATACTATTCACTCCAGTTCAAATTCCAATAAAATAAATGAATTATTTGTTAAGAAATTTTATCACTTTTATGTAAAATGATTATTTAATTGATTTTTGAATTATCCATATACAACATCCAGGCCAACACTTTATCATGTCTAGGCTAACACAATGACTCGATGTTGTAATAGGAAAGGTTGAACATAGCTACGACAACATTTTTTTAGACGACAACACTATGGAAAAACGTTATGAAAAGTCAGCGTAGTGTTAGTAGTATTTTTTGTTGTTCGTTCTCAGGGAAGGACTGAATTGTAATATCAAGTTCAAGTTTTTATCTCTCACAATTTAGAAGTGTAGAAGAATGTTTGGTGTGTTTATAAACTAAATTAAACTAAACGAAATTAAACTAATTATCAATCGAGAATAAAATATATGAGGAAAACAATCCAAGAACTGGGGTTCTTCACTTGGTTTCAATGCACATTCAATATCTATGTGATGTCTACGTTCTTACTCTGCTGAAAACAATTCTTCTAAGGTTATAATGTTCTCTTCCAAGATACAATATAATGTCTACAACTATACCCTAATTGTCACTTCCGTGATACAATCAAAGACAATCATAAACTATTAAGCTCCAAGAATTATAAGTCTCACAACTCTCCTATTAATCTTCCAATCAAATATTCGAGTTATGTCTGTTAAATCATGTACTAAAATTGCAAATCCTCTTCCAAGTTATTACAATCCCTAAAATACAATCAAAAGTTAGCTACTCTTCTAATTGTGTTAAGCCCTCAATAACAGATCAGCAAAGCAAGAAAATCACAGATAATTAAACACACATGAATACCAAGGAATACTACCCAATCCTCAGATTAAAGATTTAGTTACACATAATTAAAGAAGAAAACAAAATAATAATGATAATGAATGAAAACATAATATTGAAGAAAGAATTGAAGATCGAAAGTACCTTGATACGATTACAAGCTATGAATTGTTAGCTATGAATTGTTATGATTTACAATGGTAGGATGTGTTTAAATAGGCTCTACAAATCTTGCCTAGAAAGAAATTGCCTTCTATTACAATTAGGATTTAAAGAAGGTACCCAAAACTGCCCAGAATACAATTAGAATTAGAAAAAGGGCAAAACAGTAAATTCCCAGCCTTCTTTAATCAAGATTACGTGCGCGCCTTTAATCATTACGTTTCTTGCACTTGTTTCCTATCCCAGGTTGTAGAAAATCTCTCAAGCTTCGCGTGAGCAGTAAGATCGCTGAAAACGGACTTCTAGAACTCCAGATATGGCCAAAACAGTATAAGCTGCGCAGCCTTCCCGGAAAATCCGAATTTTAATCAATTAAATCTCCAAAAACGACAAAAGCTTAGATATTCTTGGAAACCTGCACAACTACACAAAACACATCAAAACTACACAAACTTGAGTCCAAAACAATCAATTTAAGCCGATTTAGAATGCTCCAAGTGGATATAAAATCCACTTATCAAACACCCCCAAACTTAAACCGATGCTTGTCCTCAAGCATAAACAACTATAACTACCTAATTAGTACCACTTCCGTAGGTGATCACGGTTGCATTTGGCATATGCAACAAGCCCTTTAAATCCCTAGGCAGCCCTAGTGGACGAGTAAGGTCTCGTGAGGGCCTATAGTGAATGTACCCACAAAATCCATTTAACCTAATACAATGCAATGCATGAATGCAACTACTATGAAAATGCAAGATCCCCTTCAAACTCACTAAAACCAACTAGCAAGCAAATATCTCAAAGAATGCAACAAATCCAAGCAGAGCTCGACTAAGTCCCCGTATACTAACAAATACATGAACAGAAACGTGCGTGTGTGCAATGCTCATCAGGAATACTCCCAAAACTAGGTCAAAAATCATACATGCTTTCCGTCAAGACAATCACAGGTTTATAATCAGAATAGACTGTAGACACTTCATAACTTAAGAACACCTCCACCCTTATCCAAGGTAGACAGAAACTCATGCTTTATTACTAAACTACGACACTATATACAATACGCATGCTTATTTAACCGTGCAATGAATGAGACCCCAAAAGGCTTATACAATAATACCCATGTAGCGAGTGTTAGGTCAGCAATCCCAAACCACAAGGGCTTTAGGTTACTAGGACTAAGTCCCCTCAGACTTAATTACTCGAGTATTAAAGAGCTCACTCTGGTTAATTTTGCATATAAACAAATAACTTATTGACTCTTTTTTTTTTCTTTCTCTTTCTTTTTTTTTTCTTTTTTTTTTCTTTTTTTTTTTCTGCAATCTGGAATGAGCCTTTCTCATTTCCAACCCTAGACTACTCATATAAATATGAGCCGGCTACTAGCCATTTGACGCCTAGCCATTACTAACAATTATGAACAACTAGCATGAAAATTCCTGGTTTCCCCCAAACTTAGACTTTAATGTTCCTACGCTATAAAGGGAATAACGAAAATTCTAAATATAAACAAGTGATTAAATCTCAAAACATCCCACAGGCATGACCCTAACCTAGCCCAAAAGCACCCCAATGAGACTGTGTAATAAATTTTGTTCCCGTAACATGCAAGTCAATTTCATAGAAACTATAAATTAGCCCTCTACTCATCATCATCATACCCAAATCAACATCCACCTATCAATCAGAATCAGCTCGTCCTAAGGGATCATGAAAATATGCATGCCATGATATGCAACTAATATGACTCATATGGTATACTAAAAAAAACAAAATGTCCTATATGAACAAACATTGATAATACGAACATAACAATCATGCATGAACTATCACTACTATGCAAACATGATATCCTATATGAACACAAAATACAACAATACATACAACTACTAATCCCCCAAATTACCCCCAAACTTAAAATAATCAATGTCCGCATTGAATGGAAGTAAATACAAGGGATAGCAGAAAACATACCTACTCGTCCTCCTCCTCGGAGGAATCAGAATCTGGCGGTGGATACTGCGTACGAGCTCCATAGACTGGCCACCTCGCCTGAATACCCGCATCTTTCAAAGCTGTAGCCATATCTTGAGCATACTCCCTGTTACAAGCATGAATAGCATCCATCCGCCTATACAAACGCCTAAAGTGGGCATCCAAAACTCTCGGTACTCTTGAAACACGTGGCTGAGCGCCCGCTCCATGACCACTAGCACCAACATCATCAACAATATAACCAAGCCCCCTCGGATGTGGAACCCCACCTTGCCAGTCAGGCATTCGATCAATAGTCACATCAGTAATGGTAGCCAAAGGTGACTGCAACTCCTCATCCGCACCCCATATAACACCACTATCCTTACACAAACCAGCTATAATAGAAGCATGGGGCATTGATGACAGCGCATTAGACTTTAAAAACCGCAGAATATTCTGATGAACAATATAAGCTACATCAATGTACTTTCCCTTTAGAATGCCCCAAAGAAGAATCGCTCTATCAGCTGTTACCTCACCCGTATGAGAAGTAGGCATAATATTCGCACAGATAAATAAATACCATGCTCGCGCAAACTTATTCATCGCAGAAGACAGAAAATTAATCGGCTCAGTGGTTCCCAATTTATACTTCCAAACTGTACCAGGAACACATAATTCACGAACAATTGCCTCCAAATCCACCTCCTTACTAGTCTTCCTTGCCCAATCTTCATCCCCCACAAGCTTAGGTGGTTGCCCCAAAATTGCACGAATAGCATCAATACTATAATCCACCTGTTTACCTCGAACCATACACACCTCATCCGGCTCACCTTTAGCATTAGCATAAAACTCCCTAACAATATTCACCGGAACCGGAGCAGGTGCCTTACAAATATCTCCCCAACGTAACTCACTAATCACATCAACCAACCCATAGTGACGAATTGGCAACAATCCCTTTTCTTTCGCCACTGACCTTGACAACAACCGATTATACTCAACCTCCGCATCCGGAGAAGAAAATCTCTCCACCCTAATAGAACCACCCCTCATTCGCTTAGGCGCCATAATAATCAAAACCCCACTCAACAATAGCACCACCAACAATCACCAAGAAATATCCCACCAAAAACCACCAAGAAAAATCACACCACAAATACCCAAGTAACAAGAATAATACAAAACCCCCAATTTACAAGAACACAAATCCGTAATAAAATAGAGAAAAGAAATCCCACTACGAATCAAAGAGGTGAACTTGTACTAATTTTCCCCCAAACTTGAATTTTTAAGAGATGTAGAGGAGGAAGATAATGAATTGGGTGTGTATGGATGGGTATATATAGGCCATGGAGTGATAGGATGAATATAAGAATTTTAATGTGAAAAGGAAAAAATTTAGGTGGAATTTGGAATTTGATTTAGGATAGAAAAAATATTTAATGAATAAAAGAAAAAGAATTAGAAAAGAAATAGGAATTTGAAATTTTTTAGGAGAGATGAGGGGTTTTGGAATTAAAATAGGAAAATATTTAGGGGAAAGATATGAGTATAAAAAGATTTGGGGTGAGAACAATTTTTTTTTTTATATATATACAACAGGTGCACACGGCAACAGGTGATTTTTTTCTGAAATTTTCTGGTACAAGCGCAACCTGCGCGCGTGAAGGCAGACTGCTTATAATGCAGTAACGCAGCCGCAGGCTGCGCCACAATGAAGCAAACTGCGCGTAGGACAGTAACGCAGGCGCAGCCTGCGTTACACAGAGGCAGACTGCGGAACTTGCAGAAACGCAGGTGCAGCCTGCGTTACAGGGCTGCAACCTGCTCAAAAATTCGATTTTTTTTTTCTTCTTTTTTCTGATCAAAAATAAAAATCCTATGCTACATCAAGGTACAAAAAATGCTTGGGTTGCCTCCCAAGAAGCGCTCGTTTAACGTCAATAGCTTGACGTTACTTCCTCAACTCATAGTAGGGTCTTGGAGGTGAAGAATGCTCATTCCTCGCTCCACTGTTTCTCCAAGCAGGTATGGCTTAAGTCTCTGCCCGTTCACCTTGAATACATCTGACCCTTCTCTAGTAATCTCACAAACCCCATTAGGATAGACCTTCACAATCTCAAAAGGTCCGGACCATCTTGATCTAAGCTTTCCAGGAAATAAACGGAGTCTTGAATTAAACAATAAAACATGTTGCCCAACCTCAAATTCCTTCTTCTGAATGTGCTTGTCATGCCACAATTTGGTCTTCTCCTTGTATATACTAGCATTTTCATAAGATTGAAGCCTAATATCCTCAAGCTCTCCAAGTTGAAGTAAACGCTTCTCTCCCGCAGATTTTAGATTAAAATTCAACTCTCTTGTCGCCCAAAATGCCTTATGCTGAAGTTCCACCGGCAAATGACATGGCTTCCCAAAGATCAACCTATATGGAGACATTCCAATAGGTGTTTTAAACGCCGTCCTATATGCCCAAAGTGCATCATCAAGCTTTGTTGACCAATCCTTTCTCGACGCTGCCACTATCTTCTCCAAAATTGACTTCAGCTCACGATTCGAAATCTCAACTTGTCCACTTGTTTGCGGATGATAAGGAGTTGCCACCTTTTGTGTCACACCATACTTTTTCAAGAGATCAGCCACCTGTTTATTGCAAAAGTGTGCACCTCCATCATTGATAATAACCCTTTGTACTCCAAATCTAGTGAACACATGCTTCTTTAGGAACTTCTTCACCACTCTAGCATCGTTAGTAGGAGATGCAATAGCTTCAACCCATTTAGAGACATAATCAACTCCCACCAAAATATACTGGTTCCCATAAGAAGATGGAAATGGACCCATGAAGTCCATTCCCCACACATCGAAAATCTCCACCTCAAGAATAGATTGTAAAGGCATCTCGTTCCTCCTCGAAATATTTCCAACTCGTTGACATCTATCACACTTTGCCACAAAGTCTCTAGCATCCTGATGCATGGTTGGCCAATAGAATCCTGACTGCAAAACCTTCGCCACTGTCTTCATACTACTGTTATGACCTCCACACTCCAGAGAATGACAATGCCTGAAAATATGAGGAACTTCATCATGAGGCACACATCTACGAAACATTCCATCAGCACACTCTTTGTAAAGTAGCGGTTCCTCCCAATAGTAGTGCTTCACATCATAAAAGAATTTCTTCTTTTGGTTATAAGATAGATCATCCGGCACAACTCCTCCCACAATGTAGTTCACAAAATCTGCATACCATGGTGTAGACAAGGACACACCTAGAAGCTGCTCTTCCGGAAATTTATCATTGATAGATTTTTCACCTCCTACCTCTCCATCTCCTTGATCCAACCTAGATAAATGATCAGCTACCAAATTCTCGGACCCCTTCTTATCTCGAATCTCAAGATCAAATTCCTGAAGTAAGAGAATCCAACGAACTAGACGAGGCTTGGCATCCTTCTTTGTCATCAAGAAACGAATCGCAGCATGATCTGAATAGACAATCACCTTAGACCCAACAAGATAGGATCTAAATTTATCAAGTGCAAACACCACTGCAAGTAGCTCTTTCTCCGTAGTTGAATAGTTGATTTGTGCATCATCAAGAGTCTTGCTTGCATAAGCTATCACATGCATACGCTTATCCTTCTTTTGCCCAAGAACAACACCCACGGCATAGTCACTAGCATCACACATAAGTTCAAATGACAAGCTCCAATCGGGAGATGTAACTATAGGTGCAGAAGTAAGTTCCTTCTTCAGCTCATTAAACGCAACAAGACAACTTTCATCAAAGTCAAAAACACGATCCTTTTCAAGAAGATTACAGAGAGGCCGAGCTAACTTGGAGAAATCCTTGATGAACCGTCGATAAAAACCAGCATGACCAAGAAAGCTTCGAATTCCTTTCACAGATGAAGGTGGTGGCAATTTTTCAATAACTTCAATTTTTGCTCTATCGACCTCAATGCCTTTATTAGAGATTTTATGCCCAAGCACAATGCCCTCCTTCACCATAAAGTGACACTTTTCCCAATTAAGAACAAGATTAGTTTCAGTACATCTCTGCAACACCTTCGACAAACTGGCTAAACATGATTCAAAGGAAGAACCATAAACTGTGAAGTCATCCATGAAGACCTCCATGTCTTTCCCTATAAAATCTGAGAATATGTGGTTCATGAGCCGTTGAAACGTCGAAGGACCATTACACAAACCAAAAGGAAGCCTCCGATAAGCAAAAGTACCATAAGGACAAGTAAATGTGGTCTTCTCTTGATCTTCGGGTGCAATAGGAATCTGAAAGTAGCCCGAAAAACCATCCAGAAAGTTGTAATACTCATTACCCGCCAACCTTTCGAGCATTTGATCAATGAATGGGAGGGGAAAGTGATCTTTGCGAGTAGCGTTATTCAACTTCCTGTAATCAATGCAAACTCTCCAACCTGTTACTGTTCTTGTGGGAATTAATTCATTCTTCTCATTGTGAACAACAGTCATCCCACCTTTCTTAGGCACAACATGAATAGGACTAACCCACTTACTGTGTGGAACCGAATATATGATACCAGCATCAAGCAACTTAGTGATTTCTTTCTTAACCACCTCTTGCAAATTCGGATTCAATCTTCTTTGTCCCTCAATCACAGGCTTATGATCATCTTCTAAAGCAATTCTATGCATGCAAAGAGCAGGGCTAATTCCCTTGATATCTTGAATTGTCCAACCAATAGCCGATTTATATTGCCGAAGAACATGTAATAATTTTTCTAGCTCATCATCACTAAGCAACGCAGAAACTACCACAGGATATGTATCATTAGGACCAAGAAAGGCATACCTCAAATTAGCAGGTAGAGGTTTAAGTTCCACCTGTGGTGCCTCTGAAAGCGTAAAAACCATCTCAACTTCTGTGTCTCGAACAACAAATGCTTCTTCTTCTAATACATCATCTAACACCCTTTCTGCACCCATGAAGTGTTCATTTTCTAGCTGCACAATATCATCCACTATATCAATGGTAAAACAAGTTGCTCCAAAAGGAGGTATCTTCATTGCTTTGTTTAAATCAAATTCCACTTTGTCCTCGCCAACATTTAATGTCAATTTTCCAGCTTTAACATCGATTGTAGTGCCAGCAGTAGCCAAGAATGGCCTTCCCAAGATAATGGTTATCTCGACATCTTCATCCATCTCTAACACCACAAAATCACAAGGTATGACAAATTTATCAACTTTGACAACCACATCTTCGATGACCCCCAACGGATATTTAACAGAACGATCCGCTAACTGAAGTGAAATCCGTGTCTTTTTAAGCTCCCCAAGACCAAGTCGTTTGCAAATTGAATATGGCATCAAACTCACACTAGCCCCTAAATCACACAAGGCTTTCATGTTCTCCATCTTCCCAATAGTGCAAGGCAAAGAAAAGCTTCCCGGATCTTTCAATTTCTGAGGAATGGCCTTTTGGATGACTGCACTGCATTCAGCATTTAGAGTAATGGTTTCTGCATCCTCAAGTTTCCTCTTCTTTGTCAACATTTCCTTAAGAAATTTAGCATAGAGTGGCATTTGATTCAAAGCTTCAGCCAAAGGAATATTGACATGCAACTGCCGGAACATAGTCAAGAACTTCTCGTACTGCTTCTCTAACTGCCTGTTGTGAAGTCTCTGTGGAAAAGGAATTGGAGGAACATAAGGTGGTGGAGGAACATACGGCTTTTCTGGTTCTTCTTCCTTCTTCTCTTCATCTACTTTCTCTGACTTTTCTGCATCGATCTCTACTATCTCACTTTCTTTTTCAGCATCCTTCTCTTTAGGCTCAAGAACCTCAACCTCGGGCAACTCTTTCCCGCTCCTCAAAGTAATTGCTTTGCATTGCTCTTTACCAGTCTGGTCGGGTTGACTAGGAAGTGATCCTTGCTCACGAACACCCATCTTGGAGGCAATCTGTCCAATCTGTGTTTCTAGCATCTTTTGAGATGATGCCATCTGCTCTATTCTTGATTCCATATTAGCCAATGCCCCAGAAGTTCCTTGCATAATCTTATTTAGTGCAACCTCCCAATCAGCTGGTTCTTTCTTCGGAGGAGGTTGATACTGCTGCTGTGCTTGATATGGTGGTCGTGACTGAAAACCAGAAGGTTGATTCTGCCTTGGAAATGCATAAGAAGGATTAGCCGCATGATTATTACTGTAAGAAAGATTGTTGTTTGGCCTTTGATTTGGATTGTAATAGGAGTTATTCTGAACCGGCCACGGCTGTCTTCCCTGAATGAAAGATGCTTCTTCTGGAAATTGTTGCACATAAGAGTTCTGATTAGCACCATAATCATTATACCCCTCCATAGGTGAAGAAATAGCATTCACATTTGCTCTTTGTCCTCGCATCTCCTGAGTTAGAGTATCCAACTTCTGAGCCAGCATGTTAATCATCTCAGAGTCTTGTGCTGCTTTAGCTGAGCTCGTCCCACTAGGTGCCCATGAATAGTTATTAGATGCCAATTCCTCAAGGAGTGCTTTAGCCTGTGTAGTTGGTGCCTTCTTGAAATTTCCACCAGCAGCCACATCCAAACTCAAACGAATATCTGCATTCATGGCCCCATAAAAAGTACTGATGATCTGCCAATCTTCCAAGCCGTGATGTGGACACTTCCTCAATAGTGCCTTGAATCTCTCCCATGCCTGATATAGACCTTCACCCGGTTGTGCTTTGAAACTCATAATCATAGTCCTCAATTGTTGCGTCTTGTCAGAAGGATAATATTTGGACAAGAATGCAGTAGAAAGACTATCCCATGTAGCAACCGCAGTGTTTGGAAGTTGCTGAAACCATTCCAAAGCTCTTCCCTTAATAGAGTAGGGAAACATATGGAGACGAATCTGATCACTTGTAACACCATTGATTCTGAATGAGCCACACATCTGCACGAAACGCTCTAGATGTCTGTGTGGGTCTTCTAATTCAATGTCTCCTTCAAAAGCTTGATTGCTGATCATCTGAATTAAACTAGGGTTAATGTTGAATTGGGTTGCACCAATCTCTGGAGTTTTGTACATGCAATTGGCAGGATTAGGTGTCTCATGGTCCCAAATAGAAGTCTGATCAACAATTACATTTGCATTAACATTTGCATTAACATTCGCGTTAACATTCTCAGCGTCCGTCATCTTAGCTTTCTCTTTTCTTATCTTTCTCAAGGTACGCTCGATTTCAGGGTCAAATTCCAACTTTCTAACGCAAGATGAACGTAGCATACACCTGAAAATCACCAACAAAACAACTTGTGGAACCAATTAAAATCTAAACAATAAGAAACAATTAACCTAAACTCAACTATACTGCCTTCCCCGGCAGCGGCGCCAATTTGTTAGTAGTATTTTTTGTTGTTCGTTCTCAGGGAAGGACTGAATTGTAATATCAAGTTCAAGTTTTTATCTCTCACAATTTAGAAGTGTAGAAGAATGTTTGGTGTGTTTATAAACTAAATTAAACTAAACGAAATTAAACTAATTATCAATCGAGAATAAAATATATGAGGAAAACAATCCAAGAACTGGGGTTCTTCACTTGGTTTCAATGCACATTCAATATCTATGTGATGTCTACGTTCTTACTCTGCTGAAAACAATTCTTCTAAGGTTATAATGTTCTCTTCCAAGATACAATATAATGTCTACAACTATACCCTAATTGTCACTTCCGTGATACAATCAAAGACAATCATAAACTATTAAGCTCCAAGAATTATAAGTCTCACAACTCTCCTATTAATCTTCCAATCAAATATTCGAGTTATGTCTGTTAAATCATGTACTAAAATTGCAAATCCTCTTCCAAGTTATTACAATCCCTAAAATACAATCAAAAGTTAGCTACTCTTCTAATTGTGTTAAGCCCTCAATAACAGATCAGCAAAGCAAGAAAATCACAGATAATTAAACACACATGAATACCAAGAAATACTACCCAATCCTCAGATTAAAGATTTAGTTACACATAATTAAAGAAGAAAACAAAATAATAATGACAATGAATGAAAACATAATATTGAAGAAAGAATTGAAGATCGAAAGTACCTTGATACGATTACAAGCTATGAATTGTTAGCTATGAATTGTTATGATTTACAATGGTAGGATGTGTTTAAATAGGCTCTACAAATCTTGCCTAGAAAGAAATTGCCTTCTATTACAATTAGGATTTAAAGAAGGTACCCAAAACTGCCCAGAATACAATTAGAATTAGAAAAAGGGCAAAACAGTAAATTCCCAGCCTTCTTTAATTAAGATTACGTGCGCGCCTTTAATCAGTACGTTTCTTGCACTTGTTTCCTATCCCAGGTTGTAGAAAATCTCTCAAGCTTCGCGTGAGCAGTAAGATCGCTGAAAACGGACTTCTAGAACTCCAGATATGGCCAAAACAGTATAAGCTGCGCAGCCTTCCCGGAAAATCCGAATTTTAATCAATTAAATCTCCAAAAACGACAAAAGCTTAGACATTCTTGGAAACCTGCACAACTACACAAAACACATCAAAACTACACAAACTTGAGTCCAAAACAATCAATTTAAGCCGATTTAGAATGCTCCAAGTGGATATAAAATCCACTTATCACGTAGTGTTAATATGTATAGGTGAGGGTATATATAAGGGTATGAATCAATTTTTGACCGTTCCAAAGCTCCTCCTACCCCTACCACTTAACGTTCACAGCTTGATTTAACAAAAATTTGTCAAAAGGGTGCAAAGTGTTAGGAAAAATAAAGTTTTAAGTGTAAAGTGTAACGAATTAAAGTATGAGATCAAAACGAAAAAACACCCAAAGATAAGGGGTGCAAAGTGCTGTGTAATTGTACGTAAAAAAAGACTAATTTACCCTCGTTATTTAACGTTAACGGATTGATTTGACGGAAAGGGTGCAAGGTGTGAGGATAATTAAAGTTTTAAGTGTAAAGTGTAACGAATTAGAGTATGAGACCAAAACGAAAAAACACTCAAAGATAAGGAGTGCAAAGTGCGAAAACCTCTAGTTAAATTCATTGGGTGAATATGGTTGAATCCTTTGAATAACCATAATTAGATTTTTAGGATAATTTTATTGTCTTTTTTGCATTAGTTTTTCATTTTATCATATGACTATTAGATTGTATTTAGCTGCAATTATTTGTGTTTCTATATTAATTATAAGGTTATATAAGGTTTGATTAAACAGAAGTTGACAGTTGGGGTATAATATGGAGTGACATCATAATAGAGTGGTACCAAATGGAAGTTAAAACAGTTTGATGTACAATTTGAAAAAGTTGATTCTACAAGGGTATCATTGAGAATTTTCTTTTGTGTTTTTATACTGTTTACAAGGTCATATAATGTTTGATTAACGGGAATTGACGATAAGGGGTACTCCCTCCGTCCCACTCATTTCTACCCAGTTTTTTTCATTACTTGACACGCATTTTAAGGCTTTTATAAAGTATAGTTCCACAACTTATTTTTAAAATTTTCTTTTTTTGAATAAAAATTGAAACATTAAACTTTTATTCAGAAGAAAAAAAATTAAAAATAAATTATGAATTTATACTTTTTAGGAGCCTTAAAATGCGTGTCATACCCCCGTCCCCCAATGGATAGAACCCACTGGGATAGAGAGAATATATCATGAAATGACGTAATAGTAGAGTGGTAACAAATAAGTATAAAAAATATTTTGTGTACCATTTAGAAAAATTAATACTACAATACCATTGAAAATTTCCGTAAAATTAAACATCAATATAAATACCTAAAACTGTTAGGACGGTAGCTGTATTAAATCCTCAGCATACACATGATTAGTCGCCATTCTTTGTCCCACTCACACATAACACAACGATCAGTATTAAAATCTTTAATACGATATATTCAATATTTTATCTTTTGTTATGTAATTATTTGATATTAATTATATTGAACAAAAAAAGAAATGGGAATAAAAATTTATTAACTACAATTAAGTTTATGAGAAACAAATTTAGAAAAATCAAATTTAAAAATATGAATTGTTGCAATAACGAGAAGTGTTGTGGAGTGTAGAACAACACTTTATCGTGAAACAACTAATCAGTTGATACACCTTATTTTTAATGTTAGTTGTATTAGTTGATGAATAGAGTTGGATCTCAATTTTGGTATCAAAATTTATTCCTTCATACAGTAAAGATTATTTGTACAAATGATTGAAGGAAGTCGAGACACATTATAAGGAATTTTTTTTGATTAATTTCGATATTTGTTTTTTTTAATCAATCGATTATCGGTCATGTTAGGTGCCAAAAGAAAACATATATCAGTTTCATAATTATGATATAATTATGTATAGTACGAGTACGACAAAGATGAATACTTTTTTTTTTTTTGAAGAACAAAGGTGTTAATTCAATAATAAAAAGCCATACAGCATCTACACCAATGATCGAATCGATCAAACAGGAAATTGCAATCGTCTGTTCTCATCAAACTACATAAAAACAAAAAATGAATCATCGTCCACTGAAAGTGACGATTCTTACTAGATTTCAAAAAATTAATTGCAGTATACCATTTTTGAAAGGTTGTATTCAGTGGTACCATATATTGAACATTTTTGTTCAAATATACTACAAATGCAAGGGAATCAATCAGCTGGCAATCGCCAACTAAAAGTTCGTGACTTTTCTAACTCTATAAAGTGTTCAATGGTAGATTAACAAATCACAATATAATTAAACAAATATAATAAGCCAGTGAATATTAAACAATTCTTGGACAAAGGGATGAATTACTCATGAAAAGACAAATGAGATATGAATTAAGATCGCAAACCATGAATTTAAGAATATAAGTACAACAAATACAACTTGAAAAGTTTCATTGAAATCCGGATATATCCCTTCACACTTTTCCAATCTCGTTTTCAAGGTATTTCTCTCCCTTTTTTAATTCCAAAATATTGATATCTAATTATTCTATTATCTACTTATGTTGTGATGCTCTGTTACAATCTGTGTAAAAACCTTATATAAAGAGTTAAATACTTTTCAAAAAAAAAATATAGTACTTTCCTAAAATAAATTCGATTTTAAATGTGAAATTCGTAGTTGGTGTTAGAAAATTGGAGTTTAGAGCATAAATTAGTTTATGTTCTTGATATTGATTCCGGATTTTAACAATTGTAAAGTGTTCCTTGTTATGGGAACTTAAACTTTGATTTATGGATCTAAGTTATTTACTTAGTGAAATCCATTGAGAAATTAAGTTGAAAGTATTAGCTTATGAAAGCTTGGAAATGAGAATGTGTTGTTTTTGTCCCACATTGAGATAAATAATGGAGGCTATTGGCTTTATATTGTATTACACACAAGGGTAGTGTACAACTACTAGAGTGTGTGATAGTGCATGGTGTTACTGTGTGCTCCACGCGCGCGCCGCCGCCGCCCGCCTCGCCACGCCACGCCACGCCACGCCACGCCACGTCTCGACTCGACTCGACTCGGGTCGGGTCGGGTCGAAGGGCGAATGTCTCGGCGTCTCGCGTACGCGAGGCGACCTGGGCGAGGGTTTTATTTATATTTTTAATTAGAATTAATATATATATATTTATCAAAGTTGGACTGGTTGTACTGTTGGGCTAGATCACTATTGTAAGTGGGCTATTCGGACTTGGACTGGATCACTTGCTAGTGGGAACAGTTACATTGAACCTGGACATGTAACTGATATATATATATATATTCTATATTAAAAACGTAATTTAATTGTGAGGAATAAATGGGCTGTTACAATTGATTTAAATTATCAGTTTTGATTTTTTAATTAATATATAGCAGCTGTTACAATATTCATATATTAAATTGGTGCAACAGTTACACTTAACCTCTCCTATAAATAGAGAGCTAAGCATACACTGAAAATACACACCAGACATTCTCTCTTTCTCTCTATTCTCTCTGCTCTCCTCAAGTTCTGTTTAGCTGTGGTTTTTCCGGCCAACTGAGGTACCAGTCGCTGTTGAGCATCGCCGGTTGCTGTGAACTCTTTGCTCGTTGCTGTTTTATCCTGGGAAAGATATTGCAAGCATCCTAACACACAGTAGGTAAGGGGCAATATACTTTTCAAGAACAGTCAGTGCTTCATACAAGTGCTGGCGACTCAGCTGTTCGGTTATATATTTTACCACTGTTCTTAGCATCTTCTTCGATTATGTATTCAGTTCGACCTACAGTTTCTGGTACGCATGTTAATCTTCTGTTGTTATTACAGTTTCTAATTTGCATATGTTTTACCTTCATGATTTGTTACGCGAATCGTTACTGTGGCCTTGCCTTGTTAAATTTGTTATGTAACTGCCTCGTTATACTTATTATTTCCAACAGTCTTGAAAAGTATATTAGTTACATAATATTTAGAGTAATGACTGGCGAAACTGAAATTCCTGCTAGTGGTGCTGATGGTAGTTCGAGTGCAACTGTTGGGGTCATTGATTGGACCACGTATAGTTTTCCACAACCAGTTGAGTTAACTGGTCTACCCGAGAAGTTCAACGGTGGCGTTGGCTTCTCTCGTTGGCAGAAGAGGATGAAGCTGTGGTTAACTGTGAAGGGTCTTTGGCCCGTCATGGAGTATGAGAAGCCGGTGGTGATTCAAGGAAATGCTGAAACGGTTAAGGCTTTAGCGAAGTGGGCTGAGAAGGATGGGGTTGCTAGGGCGGCCATTTTGGCTGCTCTAACCAACACATTGTTTGATGTGTATTCTTCTGATGCCTACACCGCAAAACTCTTATGGGAGAAGCTGGACCAAACCCACAATACTGACTCACAAGGTCTGGAAAAGTATTCGGTGGCTAGGTTCCTTGAGTTCAAGCTGGTGGACAACAAGTCGATGACGGAGCAAGTGCATGAGTTCGAGATGTTGGTGCATGCTTTGAAGGAGTCTGGTATGGACCTCCCTGAAAAGTTCAAGGTTATGAGCGTGATTGAAAAGCTTCCGAAGTCTTGGGAGGAGTTTTCTCTCTCCCTGAAAAGACAGAAAGGAGAGATCACCTGGACCAACCTTATGCTAGACATCTCGGTTCAAGAACAACACAAGTCCAAACAGGGACATGTGATGCCCACTGAGCATGGTAGTTCAAAGGTAAATGTTGCAACTGTAGGTCAGAAACGTAAGAACTTTGCTAAGAAACCTAATAGTAATAAACCTAAGAACGACAAGGACAAGGTCAAGAAACCCAAGGCGAACAAACCATGTTGGTCTTGTGGGCAGGTTGGGCACTGGAGTAAGGACTGCCCTACAAAGAAAGCGAAGAAAACCGAGGTGGTAGCACAAGCGAATGCTGTGCTTGGAACCACAAGTGGGCCTGTAGTGAACATGGTTGTTGGTGAGGTCACGGCTTCTGAAACCAACATGGACCGGTATGTATCCTACAACCCTGTAATATTTTCTGCATATCTGTCAAATGAATGGTTGATCGATACTGGTGCTAATGTGCATGTTTGTGCTGACATTAGTCTGTTTGTATCTTATCAACAGAGTCATAGCTTGACAGTGACGATGGGGAATGCGAGTGCTGCTCAAGTGCATGGAGTAGGAAACGTGGACCTGAAGTTCCCTTCGGGGCGTGTTCTATCTCTAACTCGAGTGCATCATGTTCCCGACATGCGTAGAAATATAATAAGTGGAAGCTGTTTAGTTTCTAATGGTTTTGAAATTTCGTTGAAATGTAATAAAGTAGTTCTTATTCACACTGGTACTTTCTTTGGCAAGGGTTACTTGTCGAATGGTTTATTTGTAATAAATGCTGAACCCGTTTTGGGATCTTTAGTTAATAATATTTCTGTTGTTAACTGTGTTGAATCCGCAAATTTATGGCATGCTAGACTTGGTCACTTAAATTTTGGTGCTCTTAAAAATATGATGAACTTAGAGTTGATTCCAAAACACACTATAGAAAAGAATTCTAAATGTCAAGTATGTGTGTCTGCTAAACAAATAAGGAAACCTTTTCATAATATTGTTAGGGATTCAGACTTGTTAGATTTAGTACACACTGATATTTGTGAATTTGGTGGTGTGTTGACTAAGGACCATTTTAGATACTTCATTACCTTTATAGATGATAGTAGTAGATACTGTTATGTTTATTTACTTAGACATAAGGATGAAGCACTTAGTAAATTCATTATATATAAAACTGAAGTAGAAAAACAAACTAGTAAGGTACTTAAAAGGTTGAGATCTGATAGAGGTGGTGAGTATACGAGTAACGCTTTTAATGAATTTTGTGCAAGCAATGGTATAGTTCATGAAGTTACCCCACCATACACACCTGAGTCTAATGGGGTTGCTGAGCGAAAGAACAGAACATTTAAAGATATGATTAATAGTATGCTTATTAATTCTGGGTTGCCTAAATACATGTGGGGAGAAGCTCTGAATACGGCTTGCCATATTCTGAATAGAGTTCCTCTGAAACACATGGATAAGACACCCTATGAGTTATGGAAGAGCAAGAAGACTAGTCTTAAGTATCTTCGTGTGTGGGGGTGCCTTGCTAAGGTACTTGTCCCTGAACACAAGAGAAAGAAACTAGGTCCGAAGACTGTTGATTGTATCTTTCTGGGCTATCTTGAGACCACTACAGCTATGAGATTTTTAGTGTTAAAATCTGACATAGATGGTATAGTGGCAAATACGATAGTTGAGTTTCGTGATGCTACATTCTTTGAGGATGTTTACCCTATGAAGACTGGTATGCCTCAAGATACTTCTAATGAAGATCCTACTCACACATCAAGTTCTATTCCTGATCATGTGGAAAAGATGACAAATGTGGGGGCGGAACCTAGTAGTAGCTCTACTCCTAAGGAGGTAGAGGAACCACGAAGGAGTAAGCGTGCTAAGGTAGTCAAGGATTTTGGAAGTGATTTTATCACTTACAATGTCGAGGACGAACCTATAACTTTCCGACAAGCTATGGATTCTTCAGAGTCTAGGCACTGGAAGGGCGCTGTAAAGAGTGAAATTGACTCTATTGTTTCTAACGGAACATGGGAGTTAGTTGATCTCCCTCCTGGGTGTTCTACTATCGGGTGCAGATGGATCTTTAAAAGGAAGTTGAACCCTGACGGCTCAATAGATAAGTACAAAGCTAGACTGGTAGCTAAGGGTTTTAAGCAAATGGAGGGCATTGATTACTTTGACACATACTCTCCAGTAGCTAGGATGACAACAATCCGAATGCTTGTAGCATTGGCTTCCGTACATGGTCTTATCATCCATCAAATGGATGTAAAGACAGCTTTTCTTCATGGTGAACTTGAAGAAGAGATTTATATGGATCAGCCTGAGGGATTTGTTGCATCTGGTAACGAAAGGAAAGTATGTAAGTTGATCAAATCCATCTATGGCTTGAAACAAGCTCCTAGGGATTGGCATAAAAAGTTTGATGAAACTATAGTGCCGTTCAGTTATGATATTAATGATAGTGACAAGTGTGTCTACACCAAAGTTAAAGGTTGTGAGTGTGTGATCATGTGCCTGTATGTGGATG
Source organism: Kitagawia praeruptora (assembly GCA_037693485.1). Taxonomy (NCBI): domain Eukaryota; kingdom Viridiplantae; phylum Streptophyta; class Magnoliopsida; order Apiales; family Apiaceae; genus Kitagawia; species Kitagawia praeruptora. Next base: position 42,141,384 of record CM075347.1, read on the forward strand.
ACATCTTACTGTTTGGAACCAATATTGAGATTATTAACGAGACAAAAGCTTTCTTGAAAAGGCACTTTGAAATGAAGGATATGGGTGAGGCTAGTGTGATTCTTGGAATCAAACTGATTCAGTCCGCTGAGGGAATAACCTTGAGTCAATCTCATTATATAGAGAAATCTATACTTGAGAAATATGGTTATTCACAGTGTAGAATCGCTAGTACACCCTATGATCCTAAAGTTGCCCTTGTCAAGAATACTTCTGGAGTGCCAGTGTCTCAGTTAAGGTATTCTCAGATTATTGGGAGCTTGCAGTATCTTGCTAACTGTACTAGACCAGACATTTCCTATTCTGTGTCTAAGTTGGCTAGATATACAAGCTGTCCAAACAGAACTCATTGGGATGCTCTTGATAGAGTACTTAGATATCTAAAAGGCACAATGTACCTAAGTCTACACTATAGGAGATTTCCTGGTGTACTTGAAGGGTACAGTGATGCAAGTTGGATAGCTAAGAAGTCTGGTTCCAATGGAGTGACTGGATACGTGTTCACCCTGGGTGGTGGAGCGATATCCTGGAGGTCGACTAGACAGACTATTGTGACTCGGTCTACATTTGAGGCTGAGTTGTGTGCACTTGATGCAACAGGGTCGGAGGCTGAATGGTTACACGGACTAATGTCCGCAATACCTGTAGTAAGCAGACCGCTTCCTGCTATTGCTATTCATTGTGATAGTAGAACAACTATCGACAAGATTAGCAGCAAAAAGCATAATGCTAAAACAAAGAGACACATCCAAGTTAGACTGAAGTCTATAAGGGGTTTGGTGTCTGATAGGATTATAGCTATAGAGTTCATAGGAACTCAGAATAATATAGCTGATCCTCTGACTAAGGGACTGGAACCTGCAGTGGTCCTTAAGTCAAGGTTGGGGATGGGACTGTCAACCCATAATAGTTCATCAACAGTGGGAACCCAATACACATGAGAGGAGATCCCTCGAAGTGTATTCAATGTGGTAATAACAAAGCTGTAAGGGTGAATTGGTAAGTACTTTTGCTACATAGATGATACTTCAGTATCTGAGTCTATTCCCTGTAAACCTAGAAGGTACTGACACTGCTGGATAGCAAGAGTGTTAAAACTCTGAATGGGGTCAAGTCATTTTGACGAGATGGTAGCAGTACATCTCTGGAGATGCCCAGCTAAGCGAATGTAATTGTGTGGTCGCAATTAGAGGAAAGGGTTATTCCTTGAAGCATTCGACGAACAGGATCGAGACATGACCATTAACGTCTCAAAGCCGTAGATTGGCACCATGGCCGTTGACTTGTCGTCATCTATGGAACATGGTTACACTATACGGATTTAGATTCAAGGTGAAACATTCCATTTGAATCCGGTAGCCATTGAAGTAGAGGACTTAGGAGGGTTCAAACCTGGAAGGGTACCGACTCTGAAAAACAAGTCATGATGAGAAACCTGAAGCATTTCTGAATGGATTTGTGGGGGATTGTTAGAAAATTGGAGTTTAGAGCATAAATTAGTTTATGTTCTTGATATTGATTCCGGATTTTAACAATTGTAAAGTGTTCCTTGTTATGGGAACTTAAACTTTGATTTATGGATCTAAGTTATTTACTTAGTGAAATCCATTGAGAAATTAAGTTGAAAGTATTAGCTTATGAAAGCTTGGAAATGAGAATGTGTTGTTTTTGTCCCACATTGAGATAAATAATGGAGGCTATTGGCTTTATATTGTATTACACACAAGGGTAGTGTACAACTACTAGAGTGTGTGATAGTGCATGGTGTTACTGTGTGCTCCACGCGCACACACACACACACGCGCGCGCCGCCGCCGCCCGCCTCGCCACGCCACGTCACGTCTCGACTCGACTCGGGTCGGGTCGAAGGGCGATTTGGGCGAATGTCTCGGCGTCTCGCGTACGCGAGGCGACCTGGGCGAGGGTTTTATTTATATTTTTAATTAGAATTAATATATATATATTTATCAAAGTTGGACTGGTTGTACTGTTGGGCTAGATCACTATTGTAAGTGGGCTATTCGGACTTGGACTGGATCACTTGCTAGTGGGAACAGTTACATTGAACCTGGACATGTAACTGATATATATATATATATTCTATATTAAAAACGTAATTTAATTGTGAGGAATAAATGGGCTGTTACAATTGATTTAAATTATCAGTTTTGATTTTTTAATTAATATATAGCAGCTGTTACAATATTCATATATTAAATTGGTGCAACAGTTACACTTAGCCTCTCCTATAAATAGAGAGCTAAGCATACACTGAAAATACACACCAGACATTCTCTCTTTCTCTCTATTCTCTCTGCTCTCCTCAAGTTCTGTTTAGCTGTGGTTTTTCCGGCCAACTGAGGTACCAGTCGCTGTTGAGCATCGCCGGTTGCTGTGAACTCTTTGCTCGTTGCTGTTTTATCCTGGGAAAGATATTGCAAGCATCCTAACACACAGTAGGTAAGGGGCAATATACTTTTCAAGAACAGTCAGTGCTTCATACAAGTGCTGGCGACTCAGCTGTTCGGTTATATATTTTACCACTGTTCTTAGCATCTTCTTCGATTATGTATTCAGTTCGACCTACAGTTTCTGGTACGCATGTTAATCTTCTGTTGTTATTACAGTTTCTAATTTGCATATGTTTTACCTTCATGATTTGTTACGCGAATCGTTACTGTGGCCTTGCCTTGTTAAATTTGTTATGTAACTGCCTCGTTATACTTATTATTTCCAACAGTTGGTCTTCCAAGACTACTTCTGGCTGCTACAGTTATAATTTTGAAAATGGACGACCTCTGAATCGTTGATAATTCTACTTCCTCCCACCCTCTCATTTGTTAGACAAATGAGTTGGGTACAGAGATTAAAAAAAAGTGTATAATAATGGAGGAAAGTAAGAAAAGTAATTAAAGTAGTAGGATCAATTAATATTGTATGTAATAAAATGAGTTTAATCAAGTACTTACTTTTTATATTATAAAATTTTACTATTTTAGGTCTTGGAATGTAAAAAATTGAGAGTGACATCGAGGAAAGTGTAAATAAATGAGAGGAACATAGATAATATTATCTTTTCGTGAATTGTAAAACTACCCAATTCTAAAATTTGTTGAGTTAAGGTCTAAATAGTGATATATGCATGTATAGCCTAATAAATCCAAATTTACTTGTGATTTAAGTCCAAATAAAATTTCGTCAAAAAAAAAAAAAAAAAAAGTCCAAATAAAATCAATTTATTCCATGTTGGGAAATTCTTTATTTCCAAAACACTAAATTCTAATTAATAATATCCAATTAAGGGTTACGCTCTGGTAAGACACATGTTAGTATGAGGACGGTGAGAACTCTATTGTTCTGCAGCATAATAAAATAATGAAAATGCGAAAAATATTGTTCTGCATTTTTACCCATCACGAATGTCTCAGTTGGTTGGTATCGTGACTTTTGGAGCTTACCACCTTAAGGTTATAGGTTTAATCCTATTGGGAGGCACGGAAGTAAGTGCACTGCCATTTTCGATGGGTACGAGTGTGCTAGCAGTTCTTCGGATTAGTCGAGGTGCGCGAAAAATGACCCGAACATCAGAGTTTAAAAAAAAAATTATTATGCACTTTTTAAAAGAGTGTAGAACAATTGTTCTCACTGTTCTCTATAAATTGTTCTCATCTGAATCATACCCATCCAATTAATTATAAAATAAAATTTAGTAAAATCATATAATATATATAAATATATGTACTCTATCGACTTTGATCATGCAAAGGCATTGAACTCGAGGTATTTTATCATTTTTTCTAAAGCATTGAACTCGAGGTAAGTCCCGTGTGTATAATGCTACGAGCTAAGGTATTATCCCAAACATCACTCATTTTTATGCATTATGCACTAAGCCGGGGGTTTGCACGGAAACAGCCTCCCTACTTTCAGGGTAGGGGCAGGGTCTGCGTACAATCTACCCTCCGCATATCCCGTTCTAAACGGGGTATGTTTAGTTTGGTACTCTATCCACTATCAACGAACACTCTTTGAAGAAACTTGCATTGAAGACACTATTTCAAGCAGCTTGCATTGTAGTTGCTCTTCGAGCCTTCGTCATAGTCGGTGTATCAAAGCATGTGTTTTGAGTTGGGGACGAAAAAATGTTAAAAATAACAACTTTTTAATCTGAAAACACAAAAATACCAATTTTTCGTTGGGCGTGTGATTTCTAACAATTTTGTTACCCAAACTAGAGAAGCGTATTACATGTGCACCATCCTTGTAACTAATCCGGTCTAAACCCTGTGTTTCCGTTGACATGAAAGAGAAAAAGGGTATATATAATTGAGATTTGGGTTTTGAATGTTGTATAATGATGTATAGATGTGAGATACAGATAGAATGTGCATATGTATGTTAACCCAGATCCATGTTGTACATGAATCATAATACCCAAACTACTTATGCGTATGCGTATTAAGCTATTACTCCACTGATAAATGTGTAATATGTAATACCCTAATGACATATGCGTATTCAATCCGGTATATTTTACCACGCCCTCCAAGAATTGTTATTCTTATCAATTTTGTTTGAAAAGTCGGTATTTATTGACTTCACCCTAAGTAGGACGACCTTTGACCTTGTTGAGTCGTCTTCCCTTAACCATTCAACAGCACCTAATTATTATTTTTTTGCTTCGAAGGTTTGAGTTGTCTTATCAGCTGGTAAATTGGCAAATTGTCTTTAAAAGTGATGAGTAAGCAACTTGTAGGAGGGTTCTCAACAGAAAAGAATACGTAACTTTCACTGTTTGCACATAATTCACATTCTCATAAAATTAATCATGTGTATGCATGTGTAGCGTAAAATGTAGAGCCGGCTAAACAGGCGGTTAGACTCGGCACGCACGTGAATTATTCGTAGAAAAGCATGTTCAGCCCGTTTACAGTAAAAAACCGGCACATCCCGTTCAGCCCGTTCCAGCAGACGTGCCGTGCATGAATCCATTTTCTGTGAACCGCGGCACGTTCAGCACGGCACGTGGGAGACCGTTTATAAATAAAAGGCATGGCACGGCACGACACGTTCGGCACGGCACGGCACGTGGGATGTAGTCTTATTTCTGTCTTTAATTTTATTTGCGTGGGGACACAAAGTAAAGTATCGAAGATGTATCCTTTAATCTTTTCTAGATATTAAAGCTTTTTGTAAAGCTTTAGACGTGTTTCACACTTATGGAAGAGATTAATAAATTGATTCAAAAAAGGAAATAAGAGATTAATAATGGAACTATGGAAGAAGTGAAAGAGTAGGCACGCACGGCACGTAGGCACGCACGGCACGCCAAAAGCACGCCCACGCGCTGCACGCGCCAACGGCTACTACAACGGCTCTCTGTTTTGTTTTCTGCAGACTGCAGTCTTCTTCACTCCAAGTCTCCAACGTTCATCTTCTCTCCAACGGCTCTAAGATTCAAACGGCTATCCCCTCCTATAAATATCACAGGCTCACAGCTCTCTTCTCTTCTTTCTCACACAGTTATTTATTCTCAGCAATCTATTCTCAGTTTCTCACACTCTCTCTCTGTTCTCACTCTATCTCTCTCGATTTGGTTTAATCCGCTTACTTACTACTTAGTTACAAACAAATAAATTACTTACTACTTAGTTACAAACAAATAAATTACTATCTCAACTCTCTACAGTTATTTTCAAATTTCAATTTCCGGTGAGCTTTATACAATTTCCGGTGAGCTTAAATGGAAGAAGGAAGGGGGACATTATCTTCGCAAGGTTCAAGCCAAGCAACTTTCTCTATGCCGCCGCCACCACCTGTCGAAGCCAGTAAGTTTATTTTTGATTCGCATTTTTAGTTTATAAATTGATTTTTGATTCGTATTTTCGGTTTATAAATTGATTTTTATTCGTAATTTTGGTTTGAAAAAATTCATGATTCGTATATTTAAAAAACTTGTTTACTTTGTTTTTTGATTCGAAAATTCAAAATTGTATTTTTGGTTTTGTTTATATTTATCTTCCGTATTTTTGGTTTGGTAAATTTTGTATGCTTTAAACATTCGTATTTTTATTTTGTGAAAATTAATCGTTTTTTATTTTGTTTTGTAGGTTCTTCTTCCGCAAGCAAAAATTCGTATGTTTGGAATTATTTTAATAGAGTACCGGCGCCGACGGAACAAGATCCCACCGAAGCGAAATGCTATTGTTTATTATGTATACAAGCTAATCGACAACAAAAGCCATTTTTACATCGGAAGGGAAGCGGCACGGGTACACTTGATCGACATTTGCACTCTAAACATAATATTACGAAGGAAAGTCACGAAAGTGGAACGGCACGCGGAACTTCAACGGAGCAACAAACATTAATCGGTGGTTTCATGACTTCGTCGCCCGGTGGAGGTATGCCTTTTAGAGTTTAGAATTTATTTGTTTGTAATTTTGTAAACATGTTAAATGCGGTTTGTTCCGTTTTTTTAGAGAGGAGTCCTCTCACACCATTTGTAAAATAGTTTTTAATTAATAAAATTTAATAGAGGTACCGTCCTCTTTCCCGCTTTTTATTTCAATATAATTGTATGATTCGTATTTTCTTAAAAATTCGAAAGATTTTAATATGAAATAAAATTAGATGAAAAAAGTTACAAATTCGAAATATTTTAATTCGAAACGTAATATTTTGAGAATATTAAAAGTAAATATTAAATTAACAAAAAAAAATTTCAAATTTTTTGTACAATTTTTCAATAACCTTCGAAACTGAAAAACAAAACCACAAATATTTCCCCACTTTAGCCTTCACGAAGTCCCCATTTTAAATCAATGTTTATTTAATTTCAATATGTGGTCATTGTGAATTGTGATCCATGTGATTAAATAATTAGTTCTTTAATTTCGATGGTTACATAATCCATGCATGTATGATATTTTATAAAACTGGTGGGTCTGGTGAGCTACCTCTAAAAAAATGACAAGCAAAAAAGGTATAAAACATGATGATTACATATAGTAGAATAATTTAAAATTTAAGAAAAAAGGAGCTGAATCCCGTTCAGAAAGCCAAAAGCACGCACGACACACCAAAAAGCACGTTAAAAAATTCGAATTTTTCTAAAAAAAAAAAGAAGAAAAATAGCACGCCAAGCCCGCCTAGCTCGCGTGCCGTTCACGGACTACACCTTCAACGGCACGGCACAACACGGCACGTCCAAACCGTGCGTGCGTGCCTTGCCCCGTTTCATTCAGCACGGCACGTGGCCAGCCCGGCACGGCTGGCCACCTCTAGTAAAATGATTAGTACATGATTTCTTTTTTTTTTGCTAAGAAGATTAGTGTACATGATTTGCATTTATATATACTCCCTCCGTTTCAATTTGTGTGTCCTGTTTTGATTTTGGACACTGTTTATTATAAATGATTGACTACTAATTTATCCATAATCTATAAGACCAAATATAGTCATGAGTGATCTTGTTGGATTCGTATTTATGAGTACTTTAATACAATGAAGTTTTTATATTTAATACTAATACGAAATTGAAGATATTAATGATTAAAAGTGTGTGTTGGCAAACGTGTCCAGAAGAAACAAGACACACAAATTGAAACGGAGGGAGTATAAATTTAACTCCTTAAAAGTAGCATAACATTATTTAAAACGCTTTTATTTCATACCAAAATTTCGCTTTTATTTCATAATAAAAGGAAACAGAATTTCAAGTTGGGACAGTCACTACACTGTTAATCCGAATGGTCAAACAGATGACCAATTCACAAACATAAGGCAAACACATTGAAACATTCTCTTCATGCAGCAAGCAGTCCCCCTTGCTTGACAAGCATATTCCACAAGCAAAATCCTGCCCAAATGAACATACATGCAGGACAACAAAGATCAGACACATAATGACATAATCATGTACAGCATATTAAGCCACAACCCGCAAAAAAAGAATAAAAAACAAGTCTGACTTTCTACAAATATAAACACAGATTTAGCAAGAACAAGTACTAATCTGAGTTACTGCAAATAACATAAACAAGTGCATTATCATTCAGTTTTCATAATAAAAACAAAGTTAAGCATGCACAAGTTAAAGGATCGTAGGTGATACATCAGTTTAAAACTTGTATTTACCAGGCTTCTAAGTAGCAACATGTATGTTCTTAGATTTTAATACAAAAGTTCAGCAGAGAGTTGAGGTCCAAGTAAACAGTTATTTATCTTAATTTGGCCTAGGGAACTTGAAAATGACGACTGACAAAAACAAGAAAAAAAACTTGCAAATGACAGAAACAATCACCTGTAACCAAAAAACAATTTTTCGACTTGCTTATTTCACTTAGACAATTAAACACAAAACTACTGAATAACAAACTACAAATTAAGGTGCTAATTAGAGGCTCTCATGGGGAATTCGCTGGCGGATTTTTTTATGGGTTTATGAAGATAATATGGCTCACGTCTTGGCTAGATACTTAAGAAATGTTTAGCACAAGGCCTGTTGCTTTGATAATTGCCCTGAGTTCATCTCTACTGATTTGCATGAGGGATGCTAATTAATAACGTGATGTTTTCTTTCATCACTGCTCTCGGAAAGGAGAAAGAATAATTAACGCACATACCAAAATACAGGTTCTATGGAGAGTTGTAAGTTGTAACCACAACAGCTACCATTTAAAAACTTAAACATACAGGGGTTGCATCATAAATGTGAAGATTTTCCATTTTGAGGCTTTTAACATACCTAGGGCAATAGAGCAAAAAATGTGCATCCCCCACCACACACTTATTCTAGAAATTCGGTTGCTAGACTTAACAAATCTAAGAATAAAGGACAGTACTTTGTTGTTTTCCTCTGACTTTAACAGATAGAGAAATTGTTGTACTCAGCAAGCAAAATACCATCTCATTATATTATAGTACTAGCCGGTAACCCGTGCAAACCACGTGCTCGGCGGCACGTGCCGAGATTAAAATATTAATATAAATAAATTATCGATAATAAATACAATTAATGAGTATTATTTAAATATGTATTTGTATAAAATTGAATGATAAAAACATATAACAAATTAATACTATTAAATTATTTAGTTATAGGGAGTCGAACACGGGTGAAATTAAACAAATTAGAATAAATAAATATAATTAATAAGTATTATTGAAATATAAACTTGTAGAGAATTGAATGATAAAAGTATACAACAAATAAATGCTATTTAATTATGTGGTTATAGGGAATCGAACACGGGGTGAAATTAAAGAAATTAAATTAAATAAATAAATCTTGTATAATTATGTAGTTGGAAGGAATCGAACCCTAGTTAAGTGATACTTTGATTTGCGCGTCATTAAAACATGATTTTGGATATTAATAAAGAGTATCGATTATACCCTTGGAGTCGTAGCGACTTCTTTGACCAGGACTAGCACACACATGTGCATCTGTACAATTTAGTCAGTTGTTTTAACTTTTAAGCCATCCCCCAACTTCGAAATTCACAAACTAAAAAAGGACAAGGTTCGATTTCACTTGGTTTTCTTTTTGCCAAGTAATTTTACATGGTTTTCTTTTTATTCTTTTTGTACTAGGTAATTGACTAATTTCACTTGGTTTTTCATTACTTCATTTTACACCTATTCTCCCAAATCATCACCCAACAAAATTTCAAATTCTCCCAAATCATCACCCAACAAAATTTCAAAGTCTAGACACCATTAATTCACCTAAAACAAAAAAGAGAGCATAACAACCATTAATTGTTCTTTATCAACATAGTTGGAGAAAATCAAAGTACAGAAGAATCAAAGGTCCCCAATAGATATAAAGAAAAAAACTTAAGGTAACAACTTTTTAACAACTCTCCAATAACACAATTTGAAATTGCACACAATTTAACATAAACAAGAGTTTATAAACACAATTGTTATACATAAACTGCACACAATTTGAAATTGGCAGTTAACATATCAACTACATTAACAAGAGTTTTGCTGTAAAAAGCTGGAAATGAGCTAAATGGAAAAACTGACAGGCTAATTAAAATAATTAACCACGCTAGTATCATGTACTATATCTATCAACTATTCTTCTAATATATAGTTTGACTTAGCTTATATTCGTTACAATGTATCATTGAGTAGCAACATCCATAAAAACCTAATGGAATAAGAAAACAGATGAATATGTTAATAAGATAGATGGGCAAGATCCTGAAGGAGATAACTACCTGTATCAGTTAGGCTTGATCCTAACAAACATAACCTTGATCTTTGTATTTGGGAGACCGATAGATGTACAGATATTTGTTTGGAAAATTTCGGGATTCTTGTCACTCAAGGAGGCCTCAAAAGTGATATTGTAAGCTGTACCTCCATTACCATATGTCATTGTCCTGAGCACTTTGACATTGCCGAAGTGTGTATCCTGTGTGAACATGTAGTGTAAAATGATTAGATAGAACACCAGAACATGAAGATACTAGTAATAATAAAAAAAATAAGGTACATAATTTGAAGAAGAAGATTTAAAAGAAACAAAACTGAAGATGAAGATTAAGAGACAAACCTCTTTCACATTATAGATGCAAAGAGCCAACTGAGAGAGATGAACTAGTTCAGACAAATAAACGGCAGGGATCGGCTTGTTTTCAAAGTCGTAATACTTGATAATCCCAGTTCTACGACGTGCCTGCTCCATGAGCGGATAGTATCCAACCTCAAACCCCTACAGTAGTTATATACACACAAATAAACAATTGTCAGTCATCAGAATCAAGGAATGAGCGAAAAATCAATTACACGCAGAAGCAAACAATAACAGAAAAGGCATAGCTAGATATGATAAAGGAAACGTACCCCACTCCTTTCCACGTCCATTCTGAAACTTCTAATCTCTTTACTCAATTCAGAGCCTTCCTCGTATCCGCGATTGAGTTGGCGCATGAGTTCGAGAAAAGGACTAGGACGGTAAGTAGGACCACCTACAGGATTTTTCTTTGGTAAGTTGTCTAGTTCTAGAGATTTTTTTTTTTTAAGAATGCAGGGTTGAGTCGGCTGACAATATCGTAGTCTTCTTCAGAATCGGAGAGATCAGGTATAGGCTCGCAAGGCAGATATTTGAGTGCTTGAGAGTCGTGCTGCCCCTTGATCCTCACAAACAAGATAACTATCTTTGAAGTTCTTGGACGAGACGCAAACAATATATTGGTTTCAAAGGTCTGCATTGTCTTATCAGCTGGGGAGTTGGCTTTAAAAGTGATGAGTAGACTAGTTGTAGGAGGGTCCTTGACAGATAGGGATGTCAACGGGTTGGATCGGGTTGGATATCTGTGATATCCAAATCCAAACCCGAATTCTTAATCCAAATCCAAATCCAATCCAAATCCAAATGGATTTAGAAATTCAAAATCCAAACCCGATCCACCGGGTTTGGATCGGGTTCGGGTTTTATCCAAACCCGAAAATTTTAATTCTTTGTAAAAAAGTAGTAATATTTTTTTAATCTAAATTTCATAAAAATTAAAATTACAATAGCAAATAAATATCTAGATTTCATAGACATGAAAATAAATTAGTCCAAGTTACACCACTATTAATATCTAAAGACATAAAAATTAAAATACAATTGCAAATAAATATCCACATAGGCAGAGTGTAGACTAGAAGACTAGCAGTAGCACAGCATGTGTATCAAAATTGCCTGAACTAAGAAATTTCATAGTAGCACAGCATGTGTATCAAAATTGTCTGAACAAAATTACCTAGTGTAACTAAGTAACGAGTATTTATTTTTAAGGAATAAATTATAATATATATATATATCAATATCAATATATTCTTAATGTCTGCTAGTATTGCATTTTAAAAATTACTGCTTTTACCCTTCATTTTTTTAATCTTCTTTATTTCTTTGATGCCCTTTTTTGTCATTACACAGGAAAATTACAGCTTTTATCCTTTATGTTTTTAATCTTCTTTATTTTTTTGATGTCCTTTTTTGTCATTACACAATATTTGGAGCGACCCAATTTCGATTGGATCGACCCAAATCTCCTTTATTAATCAATTTCCTTTTTCAGGTTAAACATATTACCTTTTCTATTTTTCAATAACTAAATAATTTACTTCTTAGGTAAAATACAATATCTTTTACATTTCATCTAACAAAAATTTCTCCATTTTTAAAAACTACGATCAATTTTGTATAATAAAATAACATAATTATATTATAATTAGTATTAAATAATTAATTACCTTTTTGAGCCAAAATACGTTACCTTTTCTCTTTTCTCTAACTAAAATCTCTCTTTTTCCAATTGTATCATGGACGGTTACCTTTTTCAAACACGTTACCTTTTTTCCCTTCTCTTACGAAAATCTCTCTTTTTCCAATTATATCACGGGCGATTCTATTTAATAAAAATAAAATAATAATATTATAGTACTAATAATTAACTGATTACCATTTCAACTAAAACGTATCATCTTTTATATTTTTCTAATTAAATTCCCTTTTTTCTAGAAATTTCAGGGGCAACATTAATTTCTCATTTTCTAAAAACTATGAGTAATTTTATTTAGTAAAATAACATAATTAAATTATAATTACTATAAACTAATCAATTACCTTTTTCACATAAATTATGTCATCTTTTTAATTTTCACGTTACCTTTCTATTTTTTAAAACTAAAATTTCTTTTTTCCGATTTTATCACGGACGTTTCTGTTTAATACAATAAACTAATAATATTATAATATTCATAATTAATCGATTGCATTTTTTATCTAAAATGTATCAATTTCTATTTAATGAAATAAAATAATAATTATATAAAAACTAAAAATTAGCCGATTACCCTTTTCAAGTAAAACCTATAATTTTTTCTATATTTTCTAACTAAAATTCCTCATTTTCTAGAAATATCACGGATAACATTTATATAATTATTATCAAATCTCATATAAAAATTTAAGCCTCCCAACTTTATATTTTAAAAAAATTAACTTAAATTAATGAAAAATTCATATAATATTTAGAAAAATTCGTGCATCGCACGGGTTTTAAGCTTGTATAATAAAAATTCGTATACAACGAATAATATCCGTTAAATTTTTAGTTAAAAATTAGAACTGTTATATACTTATATAAAGGAGAAACGAGGGGAGGTAAAGTGGCACCGGTCAAATAGCTCGGTTCTATTTTGTTAAATTTCTCAAATTTTTGAATTAATAATTCCAATGATTAAAAAAATCTCAATTCCATTTTAAAACTTTACTAATAGAAGAAACTAAATATATAGTTTCATTATTTTTTACCTATAAAATCTTTACTAATGAAGTAAAGTAAATATCTAAATTGCATTTTAAATTTTTACTAATCGAGGAAACTAAATATACAATTTCAATATCCTTACCATTAAAATTGCATTTTAAAACATTGAAAGTTTGATCGGCCGGTTAGTTGATTGGTCAGTCGGTCGGTACCTATTGTTTTTACTTAATTACCCTTATTTAATTATAAATAAAATTTCTCCTAATAACTAATCAATTTATGTTTTCAAGTAAAACATATTAAAATAATCAATTTCCTTCTAAAATACGTTACATTTTCTATTTTCTTTAGCTAAAATCTCTTTTTTCAAATTAAATGACGCCCTTACTTAATTATAAATAAACAATTTCCCAATAACTAATCAATTTTCTTTTTCAAGTAAAACATATTAAAATAATCAATTTTTTTAAAAAAAATGTTACCTTTTCTATTTCCTTTAGCTAAAATCTATAGTTTTCCAATTATATGGCGCCGGTCGGTTGGTTGGTTGGTTGGTCGGTACCTATTGTTTTTACATAATTACCCTTACTTAAATATAAATAAAATTTCTCCTAATAACTAATTAATTTTTGTTTTCAAGTAAAACATATTAAAATAATCAAGTTCTCTAAATTGCATTTTAAATTTTTACTAATGGAGAAAACTAAATATACAACTCAATTGTATTTTAAATTTTATTAATAGTGGGAATTAAATATCACTAACAAAATATAATAAAAATTTGTATACAACGAATAATATCCGTTAGATTTTTGGTTAAAAATTAGAACTATTATATAAATATATAAAGAAGATCCGAGGGGATCTAAACCTCTACTATTATCCTTCATTTTTTTATTAATAATATAATTAATGATAATTAGTCGATTGCCTTTTTCAATTAAAAGATGTTTACTTATAATTGATATGATATTGCCTTTTATAAATATCTAAAATATCGTATCTTCCAATCAATAATTTTTTTTCTCTCTAATCAGCATTTGTTATCCTTCATTTTTTATATTAATATTATAATTAATGATAATTAGCTGATTGTCTTTTTCAATTAAAAGATGTTTACTTATAATTGATGATATTACATTTTGTAAATACCTAAAATATCATATCTTCCAATCAATAATTTTTTTCCTATTAATTAAAACACGTTGACTTTTAATTTAAAACATAATATTGCAATAATTAATACATACCTAAAAATATGACTTCATATCTTCTAACCACTAACAAAATATAACAAAAATTCGTATACAACGGATAATATCCGTTAGATTTTTAGTTAAAAATTAGAATTGTTAGATTCAATGATTAAATATATTACATGATTAAATTTATTTACTAATTGCATACCCAAAAATATGACATCATATCTTCTAACCACTAACAAAATATAATAAAAATTCGTATGCAACGAATAATATCCGTTAGAATTTTATTTAAAATTAGAACTGTTAGATCTAATGATTAAATATGTTACATGATTAAATTTATTTACTAAAATTTCAAGGTTCGAATTCTGTCAACGATACTATTATCCTTCATTTTCTTAATCTTCTTTATTTCTTTGATGCCCCTTTTTACCATTACACAGCATTTGGAGCGACCCAAATTAGATTGGATCGACCCAAATCTAAACAAATACTATTTTTTGTCATTACACAACATTTGGAGTAACCCAATTGGATCGACCCAAATCTAAACCTCTACTATAGTATTATCCTTTATTTTTTATATGTCTTTATTTCTTTGATTCTCCGTTTTGTCATTACTCAAATCTATCTCTGTCATTTTTCACCTTCAAGTCCAAGCCGCTCAAATCTTCACACTGCTGGATTTTGATGCATGTTTGCACTTTTCAGATTTGAAAGCTGGGTTTTTCACCAAATTAACATCTCAACCCCCTGAAGTAGGTTAAGGTATGTGTACTAGACCTCCGTACGGGTCATATATGTTTGGTTCCAGTTTTCAGTTTGGCCATAAGAGTTAAGTTTTTATTGATTTCACACTATTAAAAATTAGACAGGATAATATTTGTTTGGTTTTGATTTTGGTTTGGAAT
The DNA here is from genome assembly GCA_037693485.1 of Kitagawia praeruptora. NCBI lineage: Eukaryota > Viridiplantae > Streptophyta > Magnoliopsida > Apiales > Apiaceae > Kitagawia > Kitagawia praeruptora. The sequence goes on from CM075347.1 coordinate 42,156,819, forward strand.
TTAAGAATTAAAGTTTTAATGAATTACCCGATGTTATAATAATATACAGGACACCAGAAAGGTACCTTTAAAATATTTGCTTGGCCTTTCAATTTTTTATTTTACATGTCGTAATAACAAAGGTAGTTGGAAAGATTACCAGTTAATAACATTGACACAGTACGGACCATGTTATTTGTAAATAATCTTGGGACTCAATTTGATACTTATAGACATTATTTTGTTTTCAAGCAAGTTTATGTTCTTTATGGATTTGTTCAACTTAATGTTCATGGGGTAGACATGCTACGTACCAGAAGGTCTTATGGAATAACATACTTTTTATCGGATGTCTCCGAAGGGACTATGGAATAGCATACTTAGAAGCTCAGACCCATGTCACAAGCCTCACCCTCTGGGTCAGGTAACATTGCTCTTATTTATGCTCTAAATATCTTCTTTACTCGCGTTCAATTTCACTTCATATATGATCTCATATTTAGCACTTTCACTTGAGCTCCATATTAAAATATAAAAGCACTAACTTTTCCCTTTTTCAGTTTAGTTGGCTTTTTGAGAGAGAATAGGTAATGGAAAATGTGATTATTATAATTTGTAATCATACATTATTTGAAGATAAAAGTGAATAAGTGAGCTTCTTGCGGAGACCTGTGTTTTTGGTAAACAGAATTATCCTTCATTTTTTTTAATCTTCTTTATTTATTTAATGCCCCTTTTTGTCATTACACAGCATTTGGAGCAACCCAATTTAGATTGGAACAAAAAAATTCTAATATGATATTGTACTTATTTTCAGTAATGTTGTAGTACTACGATTGTACCTCCAGCCTTTCTCTTCTCCTCCACCTACATAATTTTAAATATTGAAAACAAAATACAACACAAGAAGAAGTTTGCATTTATAAATATAGATTACAAGCAGAGAGAGATGTTTAGTTACAGATAGACTACATAGCAACAACATAAGTGATAAAAAGAAAGATGTTAGTTACAGATAGACTACATAGCAGCAACATAAGTGATAAAAAGAAAGATGGTCCACATGATGATCAAGCTAATTAAGTATTGAAGTAATTAACAAGCCTGAACCACATAAGCAACTTCCATTTTATAGGTATTGTTTATCATAACGTGGGTAATGGGTTAATGTATTCCAGTTAATTTTATTTTTGGTTACCCCTCTAAGTTGATCACAAAAAAATTAACAACCCATCAAAATAAGTAGTTTAAAAATATATTAAAATTCAAATTATTATATTCATTTCAATAAGAACATACTTTTAATATAATGAAGTCAGCCATGGTAAAAGACCTTAATTTGAACATAAACAATAAATCTACTAGAATATTTATCTGATATTTTGGCTTGCTTATTTAATTGTATAATTTACTTATTTTTAATAAAAGAATCTATATTAATAATATATATACACTATTTTTTCATACATGAATTTACTAATACAGTTTAATGGTCATGCTCAGGTGAGAATGAGAACACACATATTCACTACATTTCAAGCTATTTTAAAGGGCCCCGCTAGGGGCATCTTCACAAAAAAAAAGTCATATAATTCTACCCTCTATCCATTCATAAAAAAATTAACAAAAAAAATTAAAATGAGAACAGTGAGAACACACATATTCGCTACATTTCAAACTATTTTAAAGGGCCCCGCTAGGGGCATCTTCACACAAAAGTCTTATAATTCTACCCTCTATCCATTCATAAAAAAATTAACAAAAAAAATTAAAATGAGAACAGTGAGAACACACATATTCGCTACATTTCAAACTATTTTAAAGGGCCCCGCTAGGGGCATCTTCACACAAAAGTCTTATAATTCTAACCTCTATCCATTCATAAAAAAATTTAACAAAAAAAATTAAAAATTGCTTGAAATGTGATCTCATTGTTTTCCAACATTTACACATTATATTAACTATGATGTCTCATAGTTAATATAACATGTTCTTGATATTATATGAGGTTTAATGTTTTGGAGCCATTTAATGTTTTGGAGTCATTGGGGGTGAAGGAATTATCATTTCCGCATTTGAATAATGAAGACAATTTATTATTGTTTTCAATTAGAGAACAATATTTGTAAAAAAAAATTATTATTTTTATTGCAGATTTTGATGGATTAAATAAATTTTCAACATTGTTAAAATAGAATTGTATGCTACTTTTTTATATAAATTTTAGCATATCATTATTTTATTAAATACTTATATAATTGTATATAATATCTTGCTAAGAATTGATTATTTATATAATTGCATACAATATCTTTTTAAGAAATCAATCAAATTTGTTAAATTTTTGGTATTGTCAATTTAAATTAAATAAGATATTTTAAGAAATATTATTATTTAAATATAATAATAATATTATGATAGAAGTTGATTATAATATTATTATGATCAATAATTTTATTGAATATTATATATTCAATAAAATTATTGTTCATAATTTGGGCTATTATTAAGATTAAATAATAGCGTTGGAGGAATACTAATTATGATTTTTTGTTATATGCTTAATTTTTGGGTTTATTTTTAATTTTACAGATTTTATTTAATGATAATTAGTCGATTGCCTTTTTCAATTAAAAGATGTTTACTTATAATTTATATGATATTACCTTTTATAAATACTTAAAATATCATATCTTCCAATCAATAATTTTTTTCTCTCTAATTAAAACACGTTGACTTTTAATTTAAAACATAATATTGCAATAATTAATACATACCCAAAAATATGACATCATATCTTCTAACCACTAACAAAATATAATAAAAATTCGTATACAACGAATAATATCCGTTAGATTTTTAGTTAAAAATTAGAAATGTTAGATCTAATGATTAAATTTATTACATGATTAAATTTATTTACTAAATACATACCTAAAAATATGACATCATATCTTCTAACAAGTAACAAAATATAATAAAAATTCGTATACAATGAATAATATCCGTTAGATTTTTAGTTAAAAATTAGAACGGCTAAATCTAATAATTAAATATATTACATGATTAAATTTATTTACTAAATTTTCAAGGTTCGAATTTTATAAATACCTAAAATATTATATCTTCCAATCAATAATTTTTTTTATCTCTAATTAAAACACGTTGACTTTTAATTTAAAACATAATATTGCAATAATTAATACATACACAAAAATATGACATCATATCTTCTAACCACTAACAAAATATAATAAAAATTCGTATACAACGAATAATATCAGTTAGATTTTTAGTTAAAAATTAGAATTGTTAGATCTAATGATTAAATATATTACATGATTAAATTTATTTACTAAAATTTCAAGGTTCAAATTTTTATAAATACCTAAAATATCATATCTTTCAATCAATAATTTTTTCTCTATAATTAAAACACGTTGACTTTTAATTTAAAACATAATATTGCAATAATTAATACATACCCAAAAATATGACATCATATCTTCTAACCACTAATAAAATCTATACTATATTATAAAAGCCGAAACATTAAAAGTTTGATCGGTCGGTCGGTACGATACCTATTGATTTTACTTATTTACCATTACTCAAATAAAATCCATCATACTAACTAATTAATTTCTTTTTTCAGGTTAAACATATTATCTTCTCTATTTTTCAATAAATAAATAATTTCCTTTCTCAGGTAAATTCAATATCTTTTATGTTTTATCTAACTAAAATTTCCATCATACTAACTAATTAATTTTCCTTTTCAGGTTAAACATATTATCTTTTCTATTTTTCAAAAACTAAATAATTTCCTTTTTCAGGTAAAATATAATATTTTTTATATTTTTCTAACTAAAATTTCTTCTTTATTAATCAATTTCCTTTTTGAGGTTAAACATATTACATTTTCTATTTTTCAATAACTAAATAATTTCCTTCTTAGGTAAAATACAATATCTTTTACATTTATCTAACTAAAATTTCTCCTTTTTTAAAAACTACGATCAATTTTGTATAATAAAATAACATAATTATATTATAATTAGTATTAACTAATCAATTACGTTTTTGAGCCAAAATACATTACCTTTTCTCTTTTCTCTAACTAAAATCTCTCTTTTTCCAATTGTATCATGGACGGTTACCTTTTTCAAACACGTTACCTTTTTTCCTTTCTCTTACGAAAATCTCTCTTTTTCCAATTATATCACGGGCGATTCTATTTAATAAAAATAAAATAATAATATTATAGTACTAATAATTAACTGCACTTTTCAGATTTGAAAGCTGGATTTTTCACCAAATTAACATCTCAACCCCCTGAAGAAGTAGGGGTAGGGGTCATATATGTTTGGTTCCGGTTTTTAGTTTGGCCATAAGAGTTAAGTTTTTATAGATTTCACGGTATTAAAAATTAGACAGGATAATATTTGTTTGGTTTTGATTTTAGTTTGGAATTTAAGAATTAATGAATTACCCGATGTTATAATAATATAAAGGACACCAGAAAGGTACCTTTAAAATATTTGCTTGGCCTTTCAATTTTCGATTTTACATATCATAATAACAAAGGTAGTTGGAACATGGGGTAGACATGCTACGTACCAGAAGGCCTTATGGAATAACATACTTTTTATCGGATGTCTCCGAAGGGACTATGGAATATCATACTTAGAAGTTCAGACCCACGTCACAAGCCTCACCCTCTGGATCAGGCAACATTACTCTTATTTATGCTCTAAATATCTTCTTTACTCGCGTTCAATTTCACTTCATATATGATCTCATATTTAGCACTTTCACTTGAGCTCCATATTAAAATATAAAAGCACTAACTTTTCCCTTTTTCAGTTTAGTTGGCTTTTTTAGAGTGAATAGGTAGTGGAAAATGTGATTGTTATAATTTGTAATCATACATTATTTGAAGATAAAAGTGAATAAGTGAGCTTCTTGCGGAGACCTGTGTTTTCGGTAAACAATATTATCCTTCATTTTTTTAATCTTCTTTATTTCTTTAATGCCCCTTTTTGTCATTACACAGCATTTGGAGCGACCCAATTTAGATTGGAACAAAAAATTCTATTATGATATTGTACTTATTTTCAGTAATGTTGTAGTACTACAATTGCACCTCCAACATTTCTCTTCTCCTCCGGCTCCAGCTACATAATTTTAAATATTGAAAACAAAATACAATACAAGAAAAAGTTTGCATTTATAAATATAGATTATAAGCAGAGAGAGATGTTTAGTTATAGATAGACTACATAGCAACAACATAAGTGATAAAAAGAAAGATGTTAGTTACAGATAGACTACATAGCAGCAACGTAAGTGATAAAAAGAAAGATGGTCCACATGATGATCAAGCTAATGAAGTATTGAAGTAATTAACAAGCTTGAATCACATAAGCAACTTCCATTTTATAGGTATTATTTATCATAACGTTGGTAATGGGTTTATGTATTCCCATTAATTTTATTTTTGGTCACCCCTCTAAGTTGATCAGAAAAAAATTAACAACCCATCAAAATAAGTAGTTTAAAAATATATTCAAATTCAAATTATTATATTCGTTTCAATAAGAACATACTTTTAATATAATAAAGTCAATAAAATAAAAATTCAACAATTTCAGAAAGCGAGAGCCATGGTGAAAGACCTTAATTTGAACATAAACTATAAATCTACTAGAATATTTATCTGATATTTTGGCTTGCTTATTTAATTGTATAATTTACTTATTTTTAATAAAAGAATCTATATTAATAATATATATACATTGTATTTTCATACATGAATTTACTAATACAGTTTAATGGTCACGCTCTGGTGAGAATGAGAACAGTGAGAACACACATATTCACTACATTTCAAGCTATTTTAAAGGGCCCCGCTAGGGGCATCTTCACAAAATAAGTCTTATAATTCTACCCTCTATCCATTCATAAAAAAAATTAACAAAAAAAATTAAAATGAGAACAGTGAGAACACACATATTCGCTACATTTCAAGCTATTTTAAAAGGTCCCACTAGGGGCATATATCTTCACACAAAAGTCTTATAATTCTACCCTCTATCCATTCATAAAAAAAAAAAAACAAAAAAAATTTAAAATTGCTTGAAATGTGGTCTCATTGTTCTCCAACATTTACATTATGTTCTTGATATTATATGTGGTTTAATGTTTTGGAGCCATTGGGGGTGAAGGGATTATCATTTCCGCATTTGAATAATGAAGACAATTTGTTATTGTTTTCAATTAGAGAACAATATTTGTAAAAATATTTATTACTTATATTGCAGATTTTGATGGATTAAATAAATTTTCAACATTGTTAAAATAGAATTGTATGCTACTTTTTTATATAACTTTTAGCATATCATTATTTTATTAAATACTTATATAACTGTATATAATATCTTTCTAAGAATTGATTATTTACTACCTCTGTCCCATCCATTTTTTACATAAAAAACTGCGTATCTGACACGTATTTTAATGTGCATTTTGAGGATAGTTCTATAACTTATTTTTGATATTTTCTTTTTTCTTTTGTATAAAAATAGAATACTGGTCCGCAAATGTAAACTACTCAATGGGACGGAGGGAGTATATAATTGCATACAATATCTTTTTAAGAAATCAATCAAATTAATTTGTTAAATTTTTGGTATTGTCAATTTAAATTAAATAAGATGTTTTAAGAAATCAATCAAATTTGTTAAATTTTTGGTATTATCATTTTGAATTAAATAAGATGCCGTGTACGAAGTACGGGCAAAATGCTAGTATATTATAATTTGTATATGTAAATATATCGGGTTTTTTTCGGGTTTGGATCGGGTTTGGATCGGGTTTTCGGGTTTCGGGTTTGGATCGGGTTGGATATAGCTAATATCCAAATCCAAATCCAAACTCTTTCGGGTTTAAAAATCAAATCCAAATCCAAATCCAAATCCAAAAAATCGGGTTCGGTAAGATCCAATCGGATCGAATTGGATCGGGTATCCGTCGGATCGGTTTTTTTTGCCATCCCTATTGACAGAAGAAAGTAAATTCACAGTTTTGACATCATTCACATTCTCATAAAATTTGTCCTCTGTATGTAGGCTTTGGGCTCGAGCAAGCTGAAAATTAATGATGGAAAATAATTATTAAAATGTGTAAATATAAGGGAAGGGAAGCAAGCATTAATGTTAATTAATGATTAATTAATAAAGAAGATACATACCTCTGTCCAGTTAAAGTCATCAAGAGCATACTGACAGAGATATAGAGAAAGATTGTGGCGCTGGAATTTGTATACAGAATCCTGCAGTGTTCAGACAGTGAGTGAGAGAGAGAGAGAGAGAGAGAGAGAGAGATCATAATCATCCAATTCAATGATTCACATTTTTACATCTAAAAAGGTTAAAGGGACGTACGGAGATAGGAATTTTATTTGGCACTAATTGTGCACGTTTGTTGCTGCAACTCAAGGATTCATCCAATTCAGCCTCATCCAGTTTTCTCTTCTGTTTATCGGGACTCGTCAAAACATCAAAACCTTCGCTTATTGTCTCCATACAGATCGAAAACTCTATTGATCGGGAGAGAGATCGAAAACCTAATTTGATGATCAGGAGAGAGAGAGAGGGGCCCTAATTTGATCGGAAGAAAGAGATGAAAAACCTAATTTGGGAGAGGGAGGGAGAGATTTGAACTTGCGACTTTGCGAGGGAGAAAGAAAAACAGACATAACATAAGTACACCTTATAGTCATTATATTTACAAAATTAACTAACTTTTTAAAATTATTTTTAAAAATACTACTATTATAAAGTTCTAATTGTAAAGTTATAGACCAGTTTGCAAATTATTTAAACAATAAACTATGTTCTGAAAGTTTTAAACTTTCTGAATTTTGTTAAAATTGCTTGTTTTAGCTTTGTTTTTTCACACAACAGAGTGAAAATGGAAGCTTTACAATCTCTTTCATTCTCTGGAGACTTTGTTTGGTTCGGTAATCTGAAATTGTCATTCTGTTGCATGAACCTTTAAATGTACTATAAATTCTTTGGCCCTGTTTGGCAATTAGCTGTTAGCGGTTAGCTGTTTTGACTAGCGAATTGAGTTAACTTTTTTGACTAGCGAATTGAGTTAACTGTTTTGACTAGCGAATTGAGTTAGCTATTTTACATCAAATTGTTTGGTAATCAGCTGTTTAAGTTAGTTTTTTGTATATTAACTAGACACATAGCAAATCTCTAATTGAAAAAACTCCTCCTAGTAGCTTTTTGAAAATTAGTTTTTTGAATCCAAAAAACTATTTCAATCCGCTAACTACCAAATACTAATATTAGAGGTTTCAAATGGTCAAACCTCTATTTTAGCTCAAACCTCTCATTTTTGCTCAAACCTCTAACTTCAAACATCGCCTTTGTTTATAAAGCTATAGGTATCTTTTTACATCTTTTTTATTAAAACATAGGCCGAATCGTTCGTTATTCGTTAGGTAGATGTCACTATAACAAATTGTAATTTTGTGTTTGTTTTGATCCATCCCATACTGTACCTGTATGCTTAAGTAGAAATAATGCAACCAATTTGTACATTACTTCCAATCTTGAGGCAATGAGCAATATGCCTTCAAAGCAATTAAGTTCTTGTAAACTTGTAGAACTGGACAGTTCATCTGAACACTTTGAGTCTGAGAGGGAGGAACGTGGGAAGGGAAAAAAACAGAATGATTTTAACAGAACTGGAGATTATAGTGTGTCAGTGGATGCCAATCCATTTTGTATTGACAACGCGAGTAGCAAAGAAATACTTTTTCGTAATCATGAAGAAGAAAGGCAAATGAAATCTCTCTCACCTTTCGGAAGCTTTGAGGATTTGTATTTTGATGCCAGTTCTCCACCGTTTCAGTCATGCCAGCAAGAGATCACAAAAGTGGTGATTGTCAAATCTGAAGATACTGAGCTTGGTGAGCCACAGAAGCAGAAGTCAGAAAAAATCAATCTGGAATCACTTTCCCTTCTAAAGAATTACGGATATAGGTTCAGACACTTGAAAGGTGAAAAGATAGAGGTAGTTGGTTCTGCTTTAAAACGCACCAAGGGTAATGAGCATAAAGTATCAACTGATGCAATTATACGACTAGCTGGGGAAAGCTTCATCCATTCTTCTATTCAGAAATGTAATGATCTCTCTAAAGATAGACATGCATTTTCAAATAAGCTACTTGGTCTCTCTGCTGAGGATACTAAAGATATTGAGCTTGTGGAGAATCTTCTAGCTTCTGCTGAGAAAGTAGGCCAGAAAAAGTTTCACCGTGCAAGGAAGCTCCTCAGCAGATGCTGTGAGTGGTCTTCTGCTGAAGGAAGTCCTTGTCAGAGGTTGGTGTACTATTTTTCTGCAGCCCTCTCTGAGAAGATTGATCAACATATTGGAAGAGAAACATCAAAAGGTTTTCAGAAGAAGTTACAATTATTAGATATTGAAGATGCGGTGATGAGCCAGAAGTCTGCTAATCTTGCATTTCACAAGGAGGTACCCTTCTCTCAAGTTAGCCAATTTGCTGGAGTTCAAGCTATAATTGAACATGTAGCACAAGCAAATAAGGTTCATATTATTGACTTTGTTATAATGAATGGGGGCAACTGTATAGTTTTAATGCAGGCTCTTGCAGCTCGTGATGGGAAGCCCATTGAACATCTGAGAATAACAGCTATTGGAACTAAATCCCAAGAAAGAATTGAGGAGACAGGTAAGAGGTTGATGAATTTTGCTGAATCGGTGAAGCTACCCTTTTCTTTCAATGTGGTTATGGTGACAGACATGCTAGATATCAACGAAAACCTCTTTAACTTGAATGCTGAGGAAGTTGCTGTCGTCCAGTCATCTTATCTCTTTTCTACCATGATTGCAAAGTCAGATCGACTTGAATATGTGCTGAGGGTGATCAGAAACATTAATCCTAGCATAATGGTAATCATTGAAAACGAGGGAAATCATAATTCGTCAGTTTTTGTGAAACGTTTTGTAGAAGCTCTTTTTTACTATGGTGCATTTTTCGATTGTATGGAAGATTGTATGGAACGCAGCAATCAAAACAGGCTTCTTGTAGAACTGATACATTTTAGTCCTGCAATACAGAACATTGTGGTTGCTGAAGGAAAGGAGAGGACAGTCCGACAAGTGGATATGAGTGTTTGGAGGGCCTTTTTCAGAAGATTTGCAATGGCAGAGTTAGAATTGAGCAAGTCTTCCTTGTACCAAGCAAGCTTAATCGTGAACAAGTTTGCTTGTGGGAGTTCTTGCACACTTGATAGAGATGGAAAGTGCCTAATTATTGGTTGGAAGGGAACACCTATACATTCTCTTTCTGCTTGGAAATTTGTTTGAGCAAAATTAATCGGTAATCTTTATTAAAATCTCAAACGTTTATGAGCCTGATAGAACTCGCAGCCCAGCTTGTTCCTCGCTTGCTTTGTTCCATCTTGGTGTACGTAACCATTCCATCTAGTTATTACTTACAAAAGTTATCAGATCTCAGTCTTTCATATGGTGCTCTCTATATATCCAGTATAATGTTTCAATAGAATCCAATAAATTTGCTTTAAGAAAGTATTAATACAGATCGGACATGTGAATTATGTTTTGATCAGTTGCACCATATCTATCAAATTTGTTGGAAACTCAACAGTGTTCATATGTGGCTCCCAACTGTGGTTGATCTTTTTTAGAGAATATTGCTAGTAGTATTTAACTTTAGGGAAATTGTTAATATTTCTGTCTTGATTTCATCTTCTTGTCAAGTTGATGTGAATGATTTGAAAAGCATCAAAGACTATCTGATGATTGATCGTAAAAACAAAACATAAATAGAGTACACGTGTATAGTACGATGTTTAGATTTTGGTCCTACCTATTCATTTCTATCACTCTTAATTTGTCTCCTTTAGTTTTAGTCACTCAGATTTCACAATGATAGTCGCATGTATTTTTCTCTAACACCACCACCTGGAGAGCCCCTTTTTGTGCCTGGATAACTGTATCAGACCTTAATATATAAATTGGATTTGGCCAGACTGTGCACATTTCAATTATAGATCAAAACATGCAAAAACAATCTTTTAGAAAACCTTAGAAAGGTGGCATTTATATGATCACTGGTTATCAACTCGACTGATCACAGGAGACTAAGAGTGACAACGAGACTTTTGGAACTATTTTTCGAGTAACTATGGTCATGTGAAGAGTGAGAAGTGGATCGCTCATTTGTCTAATACGATGGTCAAGTATGAGGTTATCTACTCCATTTATCTACTTGCTATATACGAGGTTGGTCCGGAAACTCTCTTCCAAACCTTGATATAAAGTCTCTTTATGAAATATAAGGGTAAGGCTGTGAAACAACTTTAGCTATTAGCAGGGCTAACATCTTTACTGGTCAGGTTGGACAAGATTTTAACTTGAGGTTCTAAATAAAAACTAGATGTTCTGCTTTAAATAATTAATGTTTTTATTTGGGTCAGTTCAGGCATCTTGGTCTTGCGATCAATTTCAAAATCAATCGCCAGGCCGGTGTTTTATACTTGGATTTTTGTATCAAAGGTCTTGCAGTAGTCTTTGTTTTGCTATTTTTCCTAACTACTCATGGCTACAACATGCAAGTGGTTCCCGCCTTAGAAATGTCCAACCCAATAAATCAATATCACAGGGCCAGTAGAAGATGCGGACAGGGAGCAACTGACCACTTCAGGGGTCATTGTTATATGTCACAGGGACGACAAAGGCATTACATTGTTTAAGATGGATACAACTGAAAGGTAATTCACATTCAAACATCAAAGTAATCAGTCAGGTAAGCCTAAATGCCGGCTTAATCACCCTACCACCAACGATAAGATGAAAGATGTCTCTTTTTTTTGCCGTAAGTGTGCAACTTTCTTTAACATTCTCTGGGATATGAATGAATTTAATACCGATCTGTGCTTGTTTTACAAGCAATGATTTGTTTTTTCCATATGGTCTTTTGTTGGCAACTTGATAATAGAAATATAAAATACTAGTATTAATAATCTCCCACCCTGGAGTATGGTATGCAGAGGGTGAAATATACGCAGATTTCATCTCTAGACTCCTATTTCTGTCAAAAAAAAAAAATCACTGCTTTTGAAAATATTGTTTATCTATATTATAGTAATATGAAGTGACAAAGTTTTGCTCATTGCAGTTTATTATTTGATGTTGAGTTCCCTGTTCATAGAAATTTGATGCATCTAATAATCCTGGTCAAATCAGTCGATGTGTATTTATTTTTATTTTGCTATATATAGCCTATAAGTCGGTGTAATTTATATCAGTAAGTGGTAACATGCATATTCTTATTTCCCTACAGATGAATTAGGAAATAGCTTAATCACATTTTGTCATCACCCTTGAACTCTGGGGACGGTTTAAAGTTTGAAGAAGATGGCCAATTCAAACATATGTTTCAGCTACTGCGGCTGTAGTCCGTAAACATGTTTTAGCTAACGCGGCTGTAGGGACAGGACGGCCGTTGCAGAATGCAGCTTATTGGAAGTGTCAAGACTGCAGTCTATTTTTCCTTTGTGTTATTTTTGGAGTTTTCTCTATAACACATGTTAAGAGGGTATCAACTAGAATGGGAATAATATTTTTAAATTTGTTGAATTCTCTGTATTGTTATATATTGACTAGTGACCAGTGAGACAAAAATGCAATCAAGATTCATAAATTTTATTGTGACTTCCATGTTTTTATATGAATTTTGTTTATCAAGTAACTAGGATTCTACTATATATGTAAGATGATAGCATGAGGAAAACAATAACATACTAATTTTTATTACAGATCCAAAGACATGGATGTGACACGTGAATCATCTTCATTAGCATTATTGGAGCTTTTGAACACATTTGGGTGCAGATTGAAGCGTTTAAGAGTTGAACACGGAAACAGCATAAGTTATAATGCGACAAGTGAGATTGATGATGAGCTTGAACCTGTTCTTTTTCTTTTAGCTTCTGCTGACAAAGTTGCAAATGAGCAGTTCGATATATCGTGCAAGAAAGTTGCTAAGCATGAGTAATCACCTGGCTTCTTGTACTGGTAGTCCAGTTCAAAGACTTGTTTACTATTTTGCTCAAGCTCTTGACGAGAGAATTGAGAGAAAAATAGGAATGATTTCTTCAGAGGGCCGAGATGATTGCAAGAGATGGTTATTGTGTTTGGAAGAGGCATCAATCAGTTTGCAGTCCCCTTTAGTTGCATTGGGTCTAGCAGTTCCCTCGTGCCTAGTTTACAAATCTGCAGGAATTCAATCCATATTAGATGCCATGGCCTCTGCAACAAGGATCCATCTGATTGATCTTGGACTCAAAAATGGCATGCATTGGCCTTTTCTCATGCAAGCAGCAAGCTCCAGCAGTTCGACATCGACATGAGTGCCCTATTGAAAGTCTAACAATAACAGCTCTGGTAACGTCATCAGAGGAAATGATCCAGAATACTGGCAAGAGGCTATCGCAGTTTGCTTCTACCCTGGGATTGCCCTTTTCTTTCAAAATAGTACCAGTACACGACATAAATGATCTTAAGGAGGACTGTTTCGAGATAGAAACCGGGGAACAAACTGGAATCTATTCTTCATTGCTTTTGAGGAATGTTGTTGGGCAACTCGGGCAATTTGAAACTCTGATCAGAGTAATTAAAAACCTGCATCCCAATGTAATGGTAATGATTGAGCAAGAAGCTGATACAACTTCATCAGATTTTATGGACCGGTTCATTGGAGGTCTTATCCACTACAGTGCACTGTTTGATGCAGTTGAGCTTTGCTTGGGTGACTCCAATCCTCAAAGGATGCCAATGGAAGGACACTATTTCTGTCCAGGAATTCGACAAATAGTCACCTTCGACGTTGAGGAAAGAGCAGCTTGGGATTTGAAGATTAAAGATTGGAGGGCCTTATTAAATAGCTTTAATATTGTGGAGAAGGATCTTAGCTCATCATCACTATATCAAGCAAACCTTGTCATAAAGAACTCTGCCCACAGCAGTTTGCGCACACTAAGCATGGATGGGAAAAGTTTACTTTCAGAGTGGAGAGGAACCCCACTTTTCTCACTTTCTGCATGGGAGTTCCTCCAATAAATAATCCTTAATCTTTGTTAATCAGATCGGGAGTACTTTGTAGTAGGACTCGCTCGCTTCCTTAGTAGGTCTAGTTTAGCGTGATGGTCAAGTGTCTTTTTGCTATCCGTTAAGTTTTGACGGATCGAATCCTGGAAAGTAAAACTACACTGGTGTTGGTTAAACATTTTATTTTTGTTTTGCTAGTAGTTGTACTCAAACTGTTTTTGATGTAAGCGTTGAGAAGCTTGTTTCTAGGGAGTTGTTTACAGTTTCATATATTCTCCCACAAAATTTCGGTTAATGACACACATTTGGTAGTGTGTACTAGCGTTCTACCGTACGCACCGAATGATAAAATTAATTAATTAATTAACATAAACATATTATTGTAATCAAAATTTAGAAAAAAAAGTTAATTTTATTAAAATTTAAGTATAAGATAATCTTCTATTTATACTAATTGCATTAATATCAATATTGTCAAACAATTATCATAACATTCATGTTAGTTACAGAGGCATGCCTGTACACATCTAATAACAAGCCTAATTGTTTGTAATGCTTTGCATTACTTACATGACCTCTTAACTGAGGGAACCTCTAGTTGTAGAGTTTCTGTTTGTATTGTACTTGTAATAGGCATCAAATCCTAGTTGTGCAACTGTACAAATAGAGTCTAGAATAATGCTTGAAAGAAGTTCCATGGTTCATGCCTCAAGCAAGGAGTTAAAAACTGCCAAATAATCACAGTTGGGATTTGAAGAAATGAAGAATTTGCCTAAGTACCAATTCGAGAAGTATATTTGTCTATTCGAGAAGTCCAGCATTCGAGAAGTCAGAGATTCGATATCTCAAGACACTATTCGATATCTCTGAATACACTGTTCGATATCTCATTCGATATCTCAGGGATTCGATATGTCTACTACTCTATTCGAGAACTCAAGAAGTCAACAAGTCAAGATGGTATTCGAGTTCTCAAAGAGTCAACAAGTCAAAGTTGCATTCGATATCTCAAAGACTCAGAAAGCTATTCGACAACTCGAGGATTCGATAAGTCAAATGCTCTATTCGACAACTCAAGGAATCCTGATGGAAAAGAGCTATTCGAGAAGTGGTTCGATATGTCACTGTAACAGTATTCGAGAACTCAGAGTTATCGATCAAGTCAATTCTAGTTCTCGAATCACTTACTTAGTCACTTCTCGAATACATTCTTGGAGACAAAATACTGAAGAAATTGTACAAGTCAGAAACCTGCAACAAGCCAATGCACTTTATGGACCACAATCTGTAACGTGCTCTGGAAAGCCTACAAGGAAGCTTGGAGAGATATAGAAGAGACAAGGAGCTAAAGAAGTGGATCTAAACAGGCATTGCAAAGTCAAATCTGTAACCGTTTGGACGCTTACTCAAAAAGGATAGACAGACTAGAAAGTAATTTGTTTAGCTACCTTATTTGCAGTAAGTGGGTTGTATCCATGTTCTATAAGGACACAGCCTCACTTCATAACTTAGTAACTTTTGTGAGTCTAGTTTTTCATTCACTGTAAGCTATATCTCTCTGAGAAAAACGAAGCTGAGAATACTACCATTTGTATTCACAGATTGTAGCAACCTTTATCTAATATACATTAGATTAAAGTGATATTGTGTCTTGTGTTGTTTATTTATCCGCACCTTAATTTCTGCACACACAGGCACTTATCTGCTACACAGACTCAATCCAAGAAAAGTTCAAGAATCCATTCACCCCCCCCCTCTGTATTCTTTTACCGTGTTCAATACTCAACAAGTGGTATCAGAGCGGGCTGTTTATTCAAAAACAGAGAAACGATCATGAGTTCGAATACACCAAAGACTACAGGAACGGTGAAGGTCCCTAAGTTTGATAAAGAAAACTTCAACCTCTGGAAGATAAAGATGATGTTGTTCATCAAAGCCTCTCATCCCTTGTATCCTGAGATTCTCAAGAATGGTCCTTTTGTTCCACAACAAGAGATACCAGAGAAGATTGTTGGAACCATAACAATCCCTAGAGCTTATGAGGCCAAGGATCCATCAAAGTGGACAGAGTCAGAAAGGGAGAAGGTTGCTCTTGACAGCCACCTCATGTTGCTCATCATTGATTCCATGGATATGTCAATGTTTGCAAACATTGCATCATGCACGTCTGCTAAAGAGATGTGGGATCACATTGAGGTGTTGTGTGAAGGGACTGATGAGGTTAAAGAAAACAGGAAACAGATATTGGTCACACAGTATGAAGCTTTCATGGCACAGCCCAAGGAAAGCATCACTGAGATGTTTGAAAGGTTTCACAAGCTAGTTACTGAGTTGCAGATGAATGGAAAGGTTTACAGCACCAAGGAGTTAAATATGAAATTTCTGTTGTCTTCACCAAATCATCTGGAGCAAAGAGTCATTTCTCTAAGAGAGAGAGATTTGAACAAAGTCACCTATGATGTACTCTATGGAGTCCTAAAGACTCATGAACTTGAGTTGCTTCAGAAGAGGGCTATCCAAGCAAACCAAGGTAGGATGATAAACACATCATGTGCCTTGATTGTCAACAAATCCATTCTGGACCTAGAAGCATCTACAAGCCAACTAAGGATAGAGGAGGTGGCAGATGATGAAGAAACTGAAGCTGGGGTGAGTGAACCTGTTGAGGAAAAGGAGGAAGAAGAAGAGGAGTTTTACACTCTGGAAGAACTTGATGGGATTGAAAATACTTCATATGCTTTCATGGCCAGAAAATTTCCAAACATCAGATTTAAAAGAAATCAACCCTTCAAACCCAAAACTCAAAACCATTCAGCCAACAAGAACAAGGCACCTGTGAAACCAAACAGAAATAAGTTCAAAACCGGTTATGTGGATAGGTCATCTGTAAGGTGTTATAGATGCAATGACCTAGGGCATTTTGCCAGTGAATGCAAGAAGCCTAAAAAGAAGGATAGAGATTATCTTGAGCTAGAAGCTAAGTATGAGGCCCTTCTGAAAAAGCAGACACATGGTAAGGCCTACATAGCTGAAGGGAAGTGTTGGGATGATTCTGAGAGTGATGAAGAGGAACAAGAATTCTGCAATTATGCCTTGATGGCCAACTCCAAGGATGACTCATCTTCATCTGATTCTCAGGTACCATCTCTCACTACTATAGACATGTCTGTTTCTGAATACAAATCCATGATTGAACAATTATCTGTTGAAATGTTTAATATTCATACTAGTATGACTGCTGCTAATGAGGAGATTGCTAAACTGTCTACTAGAAATGAAGTATTAACCAAAAAGAATGAGGAACTTGAGCTAACTGCTATGCAAGTAGAAAACCTTAAGAAAGAAGTTGAATATTTGGAGAACAAGGTTCTATGTGCTAGTCAAGTAGAAAAGGCTCTTAGGGATGAATTAGCTGAGAATGAATTCAAACTTAAAACTTTCAAGAAATCATCTGGTTTAGTGCAATCCTACTGTGAGAAAATTGAAGCTAAACCCAAAGCAGCTATTGGACTTGACTATGACTCTCTCAAACAAAGGAAAGGCTATGCTGTCATTGAAGAGGACACAGCTGTTCATGAGAAAGTGCCTCACATTTTGAGAAAAACTGAAAATCCAATTTTTAAGGAATCAACATTTGAAATTGATGAGGATGCCTTACTCATCAAGCAAATGTTGAATGATGAGGATGAGGCACAATCTAGTGAACAGCAAGCATCCTCTAAGGGTGAGAGTGTCAAGTCAAAGACCAAGAAGCCAGTAGTTGATAGGCCAAGACCTAAGAAGTTTGTTAAGTTTGTATCAGCTGGGAAGAGTGAATCAGGAAAGGAAGTGACTAAAAAGAAACAGAACAGAAATGGCAAGTTAGGGATTAACAAGGATAACAACTATGCTTATATGCCTAATGCCCCTAGGAAAACTTGTCAGAACTGTTTCAGTACCAATCATCTAACTCATGCATGCAAGAAACCTGTTGGTAGTGTGTCTAAACCTTTCTATGATTGTTCTGTGCCTCTAAGACATAGAGATGCACCCTTCTGTGATAAATTTGACTGTATGCCATGCAATATGAATGTTATGACTAGTTGTTTTAATTTAAGAAGGCAGTTCATTGATGGTTGTATCAGTCACAATTCTCACACACACTACACAAGGTCAAAGTCTTCAAGTCCTCCTAAAGCTAGGAAGGTACCTTTGTCACCTAAGTCTGAAACCTCAGGTTCTAAGACTTCCAACAGTGACAAGAAGACTGACACTAAGAAAGTTAACAAGCATGTTGTTTATGATAAAACTGTCTCTAAGTCACATGGACCCAAACTTGTTTGGGTACCAAAGGAAAAGTAATACCTTTGTGTTTGCAGGGCAAAGAAAGTGAAAAGAAGGTCATGTGGATTTTGGACAGTGGATGCTCAAATCATATGACTGGTGATATGGCCCTGCTATCACAGTATGAGGAAAAGGCTGGCCCAATGGTTGCTTTTGGAGATGACAGCATGGGTAACACATTGGGATATGGCAAGCTGAAAGTTGGAAATGTCATCATTGAAGATGTAGCACTGGTCAAGGGGCTCAAGCATAATCTGTTAAGTGTTGGTCAGTTTACTGATAGAGGATTCAAAGTGAATTTTGACAAAGATGAATGTTTGATCACCCACAAGAAGACTGGTGATTTTGCTCTATCTGGAGTAAGGAAGGGAAGCCTGTTTGTAGCCAATATGGACTCTGCAAACAAGGACAAAATTTGTTGCTTTTACTCAAAAGCATCAAATGAAGATTGTTGGCTGTGGCACAAGAAACTATCACACCTGAACTTTAAGGCCATTAATTCTCTAGTCAAAAGAGAGTTAGTGAGAGGCATGCCCACACTTGAATTCTGCCAAGAAGGAGTGTGTGAGGCTTGTCAAAAAGGAAAAATGAAGAGATCAAGCCACAAGTCAAAGACAGTGACATCTGTAACCAAGCCACTACAATTTATCCATATGGATTTGTTTGGGCCTGTTAACATAATGTCACTTGGAAGAAAGAAGTATGCCCTGGTAATGGTTGATGATTTTTCAAGGTATACATGGGTAGAATTTCTGGCATCAAAAGATGAGGCTCCACAAGTAATCATTGAGCATATAAAGAAAGTTGACAAGGAAGCAAAGGCAAACAATGCAAGTGTGATTGCATTGAGGAGTGATAATGGAACAGAGTTCAGAAATGCCACACTTGAAGCATTCTGCAAAGAGAATGGCATTTCTCAGCAATTCTCAGCTCCAAGGACTCCACAACAAAATGGAGTTGTTGAGAGAAAGAATAGAACTCTAATTGAGGCTGCTAGAACAATGTTACTTGATGCAAAAATGCCCACATGTTTTTGGGCTGAGGCTGTGAGCACTGCATGCTATATTCAGAACAGAACCCTCATCAACAAAAACACTGGAAAGACTCCTTACAACTTGATGACTGGAAAGAAGCCTACACTGAAGTATATTCATACTTTTGGGAGCAAATGCTTTGTACTTAAGGACAATTCTGAATATGTTGGAAAGTTTGATGCAAAAGCATTTGAAGGAATTTTTCTTGGCTATTCTATGGAAAGAACTGCATACAAGGTTTATGTCATCAGTCAAAAGAAAGTTATGGAAAGCACAGATGTAACATTTGATGACAGCAAACTACCTGGACTAGAAGAAGCCAATGATGAAGACAAAGATCCATTGAAGTTTGATAATCTAGATGATTCTGATGAAGAGACTGAAACTAGAGTTGAAACTCAAGTGAATAATGATACAAGAGAAGAATTTGTGCCAATCAATAGTGAAGAAACAAGCATCCAAGACACACCTGTGAGTAATGGCAACTTCACAGGGGGAGGAAATGAGGATGATCATGATGAGGATGATGAAGCAACATCAAGGATGAGAAATCAGGCTGAACACTCAAGGAAATGGGATAGATCACACACTGCAGAGCAAATCATTGGAGATCCTAATGCAGGAGTAAGGACTAGGAGAGCAACTCAAAATGAGTGCCTCTATGGATGTTTTCTATCACAAGTTGAGCCTAAGAAACTTGATGATGCATTGTTGGATCCAGATTGGATTATTGCCATGCAAGAGGAGCTGAATCAATTTGAAAGGAACAAAGTATGGGAACTTGTGCCTGCACCAAAGAATAGAACCATTGTTGGAACAAAATGGGTTCTGAAGAATAAGATGGATGAAGATGGTGTAATAATAAGAAACAAAGCAAGGCTGGTTGCAAAAGGATACTCTCAACAGGAAGGCATTGATTATGATGAGACATTTGCTCCTGTTGCTAGATTGGAAGCCATTAGAATATTCTTGGCATTTGCTGCTCATTCAAACTTTAAAGTTTATCAAATGGATGTCAAGAGTGCATTTCTAAATGGAGAGTTGGAAGAAGAGGTTTATGTGCAACAACCACCTGGCTTTGAGGATCCACATTTCCCAGAATTTGTCTACAGATTGCTTAAGGCACTGTATGGACTTAAGCAAGCTCCAAGAGCATGGTATGATACTCTATCACAATTTCTTCTTGAAAATCAATTCACTCGAGGCACATTGGACAAGACACTGTTTTACAAGAAGCATGGTGATGATATGATCCTAGTTCAAATCTATGTGGATGATATCATTTTTGGTTCTACAAATGAGAAACTGTGTGAGAAATTCTCTAAACTCATGCAGAGCAGATATGAGATGAGTATGATGGGAGAGTTGACATTCTTTCTAGGGTTGCAAGTCAGTCAAAGGAAGGATGGTATCTTTATCAGTCAAACCAAGTACATCAAGGATTTATTGAAGAAGTTTGACTTGGAAGATTGTTCACCTGCCAAGACACCCATGGCCACTTCCACTAAATTGGATGAAGATGCTAAAGGCAAGAGAGTAGATATCTCAGTCTACAGAGGCATGGTTGGTTCTCTACTCTACCTCACTGCAAGTAGGCCAGACATCATGTTTGCTACATGCTTGTGTGCAAGGTTTCAATCAAATCCAAAGGAATCACATTTGATTGCAATAAAAAGGATCTTTAGATATCTGAAGGGCACTCCTAACTTGGGATTATGGTATCCTAAGGACACAGGGTTCAATCTGGTTGGCTACTCTGATGCTGATTATGCTGGATGCAGAGTGGATAGGAAAAGCACCTCAGGAAGCTGCCAGTTTCTTGGACAAAGGTTAGTTTCTTGGTATAGCAAGAAGCAACAATCTGTGTCAACTTCTACAGCTGAGGCTGAATACATAGCTGCTGGAAGTTGCTGTGCTCAAGTGCTTTGGATTAGAAATCAACTTAGAGATTATGGACTTGTGTTGGAAAGAATTCCAATCATGTGTGACAACACAAGTGCAATCTCTATAGTTGCCAATCCTGTCAATCATTCTAGAACAAAGCACATTGACATCAGATATCATTTCATAAGAGAACATGCAACTAATGGAACCATTGAGTTGCATTATGTCTCTACAGATAAACAACTAGCTGATATATTCACTAAGCCATTAGATGAAGCCACCTTCACAAGGTTGGTAAGTGAGATTGGAATGCTGAATTCTTCAGATTCTGGCTAAGTGAATACATCATCTAGATTGTTGCAGCAGTAAACACTTACTTTATCTAAATTCTCAATATTTTTGGAGTAAGTGTTGGCTGAAATATGATTTATAAATATTTCAAATCTGTTGCATATGTTGAAAATCATATTTTTATTAACTTAAAATTTCTATGAAATTTTGAGAAAATCACTATTTGATTTGCTAGAATATTTTTCAATGAATATGTCTGGTAGATTTTAAAAAGATAGTGAAAATCAAATTTTTATGAGTGATGGGTATAGTTCGATAAGTCAGACTTCTCGAATGATTCACTATTCGACATCTCTAATAAGTCTCGTTAGAGTACTCTTGAGTTCTCGAATAGAGTCTTTCTGAGATATCGAATAGAGGAATTATTGACTTCTCGAATATAGTAACTGAGTTCTCGAATGACTGAGTTCTCGAACACTATATTTGAGTTCTCGAATCATTTGAAAAGGCTGAATTCTCGCTGAATTTTAATCGATTTTGGACTTTTTGTCTAAAAGTTTAATTCACTCATAAAAACACATTTTATTTAATTTAGAATTATTTCTAAGTTAGATAACTGCCAGCTGTGAGTTTCTATCTGCTTGAGTTATCGATTAAGCCATTCTTGACTTCTCGAATAGTTGTTTTCTACTTCTCGAATGCCTGACTTGTCGATACAAAACCTTCTGCTAATCGACAATTCAAGTACTTCATACTTATACAACCTCACATCTATTCGATTCTTTTCATTCGATTTCTCAAGCATCTACACTCTCTAAACCCCTGAAACCCTAGCTACGAAAAGCCAAATTTCTTCTTCAACCTTCAATTTCTTTTCTCTCTTCTACACAAATGGCAACAGTAAAGTTTAACACCAACTTCATCGCACTCACTAGTGATGTTGAAGCACCCAATGCAAATTTCAAGTGCTTTGTGAAATGGATGGCTGAGTCATATATCAAGGATGCACTCTCTGCCAATCCAACTCTATATCTAGATATTCTGGAACAATTCTGGAGTACTGCTATTGTGGAGGTTGTAGCCCTGGAAAACGCAATCACTTCATATGTCATCTACTGCAAGGTTCAAGATAAGGAAATCACTATCACTACTGCAGACATGAACCAAGCACTAGGCCTACAACAAGAGTCTTTTGACAGAATGGCCACTAATGCAGAGTTGGAGGAATTCTTTGAGTTCATAAACTACTCAGATGGGATTAACCTTGGAAAGCTAAACAGAAAGAATCTGAGAAAGGAGTGGAGCTATGTGTTTGCAACTCTTCTCCAAGTCTTCACTGCCAGGAAATCAAGCTTTGACCAAATCAGTGCACCTGTGCAGCAAATTGGATATGCTTTGGCCTATGGAAAGAAGATAGATGTTGGCCAAATCATACTTCAAGAATTATATGGGAGACTTGGTAAGAACACAACCAAGAGAGGTACTGATATTTTCTTCCCTCGCTTTATTCAATCTGTACTTAATTATAAAAATGCTTCATTGATTGAATTGCCTGGGATTGATAAAAATAAAATAGGCTATCCTAAGTCCATGACCAAACTCATTTTTGGTAACTTGGAAACTAGGAATGATGTGGATGTAAGACTGAACATAACTCCCCATATGGAGAGTTTGTTTAGAACTTACCCCCACAACATGCCAATATTTGATGCAAAATCTAAGTTAGCACAGCCCAAGCAAGTAGAACAAAATGCTAACCCAGGGCCTGCTAACCAACCCTCTCAACCAAACACTCTACCTCTTACTGAGCCAACTGCATCATCCTCTCAAAAGGGTGATGTTAGTAAAAAGAAGAGAAAGGAAGTAATGTCTGCACCTTTAAATATCTTGTCTGAAGCAGCATTAGCTGTTGAATTAGGTCTAGGAAGTGAGGAACCTGAGTCACCCTTACACAGAACAAAGAAGAAGAAAACTAAGACCACCTCTTCAGTCACACAAATGGCTGAAGTTGTAAAATCAGGGGCACACAGCTCACTAGGTGTATCCTCTCAACAGGGTGCACCTATAGAATCAAGCATTCTCCCCAATGCACCTTCTTGTATAGAGTCAGCACATGGGAGTGATAAGGCTGGCACAACACTGAGTGGAGAGCACATCACTTTTGAAACTCCCTCTATCTCTCAGGGGGAGTTGCCAAAATCTACTCTAAAACACACTTCTCTTCCAGAATCTATCACTGAAATTTCTTTGGAGCCTGCAACTCAGACAACTGAGATGCAAGGTATTGATCATCAAGACTTCTTTTCTCTTGATGAGCCAATAATTTCAAGTGACTTAGTGCATGACACTTTGTTCACCACTCAGAACCCACATTTAGATGGTGAGGGAATGCATGCTGAGGCATATCCTGATGACATCATCACAAACACAGAGGTTCCCCTAGTTTTTACTAGAGACTCTGTGCCTGTGTCAACTGCTGGTGTAATTCATCCCACTTCTGTGGTGACACCAGTAGTAGAGTCAATCCATCCGGTTACAGAAGTTGCATCTGTAACTGAGGAGACTAGCTTGCCTAGCTCTAGCTCTGACTTCATGTCAACATGGCTGAAGCCTGTGCAACATGACAGTGCTTCAGGATCAGGGTCTGTTCCACAACAATTGACGGTTGAAGCACTTCAAAGCTTAATTGTGGATCAGATTCCTGAGTTCACAAAGATTGCTCAGCACCTTCTCACTGCAGACATGCCCAATCCAGACTATGAGGCTATTCTGTTATGCCATAGGGATGATGTGGAAGTGCAGAAGTCAAAGATCATTGATGATGCTGAGAGAGATGGCAACATAGATGCCTGGTTGCAAGGAAAATATGATATTACTCTCGATGAAGCACTTCAGTATCTCAGGGAGGAATACATCACTTCACTGGGCTCCAATGCAAAATCCCTGTCACCTGGTGAAGTGTATGAAGCTGTAAATGACTCCTACAAGGGTTTCCTCAAGGCTGCACACTATCTTGGCAAGGGAGTCAAAACTGAAGTCAACAGGGTGTGTGATAAGACAGCCACTTCAGTAGCAGAAGTCAAGAGGGCCTTTGATGCTAAATTTCCTCAATTGGACAGTGTGTTCAAGGACATCAAACACTGCAACTCTACCTGCACTCAGGTGGACAATGGGCTGGCTATGCTAAAAGATGCTGTCACAGGTCTGGGGCATAAATTTCAGAATCTATCTGACCAGACTACAGATGCCAATGCCATGCTGAGGATAATGTTCAAAAATCTTTATGGAGATAGACTAGTGACTGATGTCCCTGTGCATGAATTGTCTAAATATGAAGTGAAGAGACTGCAGGATCAATCTTTATCTGGCTTCAAGGCCAATGAGTTATTCACTAAGGTCAACACTCTTGAGCAGGAGGTAGCTACTCTCACCAAGACCAATGCTCATCTCACAGAAAAGGTTGCATTGCTAAATGATCAGTTGGACACTCAAGCATCCACCACAGCTGATGTCCTTCTGCATCAACAATCCATGTTAGCTGCAATGATGAAGCATATGGGTCTCTCTCTACCTGATGAATCTTCACTCCCAAAGGACATTTCTACAGCCTCTGTGCCTGACAACAAGCCTAAGGGGGAGAAGAAGGCTAGGAACTCAAATTCTAAGGGGGAGTCTAAGGGGGAGACAAAGGGAGAGAAAGGCATCATAATCAAAGAGGGTGGTCAACAAAGGGCTTCTAAGTCTCTAGCAAATGTGCCTGGCAAGGGAAAAGCCAAAGTAGATGAGCCTCCATCTATCTTGCCAGTTGTCACCTTACCAACTGTGCACATCACTACTCCTGGAGGACAAAAGCAATCCATAACTACCACAGTGGTTGCAGGGAGTATGCCATCTGACAAACCTCCAATCTCTATATCTGAGAGTGCCAAGCCTGTAGAAGTCAAAGTTGTTACTGAGGCCAAGCTACAAGAAGTTGCTAACTCCAATGTTTATCATGATAAAGCCTTCTTGGAGTTTCTGAAAGCCACAAGGGAACAGGTTGGTGACACTCAGTTCTATCTGAGGGAGTTGAAGAAGCAGATTGATTGCATCACTGTCATCCCCAAGAAAGTCAACAGTATATGGGTCAAGGAGATAGTGATGGTTTCCAAATTGAAGATATGGCATCTAACATACAAGACTCTACAAGAACTGAAACACTCAGAGATAGATGCCATACTCGAGCTTATAGAAAAGAAGAATGAGAACAACAAAAGTCTGTTTGATGACTTGAGAAATGACCAACCTTCAAGGCTACCAGAAGTGATCAAGAAGCCATGGACAATCATTTATCAGTCTGGCACCAGAATTGAAGATATCAAGCAATTGGTCATTCCTCATGATCTCACCTCCAGAAATCACAGACTGATCATTGCTATCATTGATCAATTACAGAAGAAGGTTGGAGCCAGAAATGCTGAAGAAATTGAGGCACTGCATATCCTCAGAACCTATATTGCAACTGGTGAAATTCCAGAGATGGCTCAACCTAGGAGAAATAAGGATGATGATTCTGAAGACAAAGGTGATGGGAGGAGAAGACATCACAGGAGAGATAAGGGTGATGAAGACAAGAAGAAAAAGGGAGACAAGGATAAAAAGGGATGATGATGACCAAGGTAAAACATATGTGAGAAAGAGTGGAAGACAGCAAGCCTTAGGCAATGCTAGCAGTAATCTCACCACAACACAAGACTCTAAGTCTAGGGTGAATACTGTTAGTAGTGACCTAGCAAAATCTACATCTATGGCTTCTGCAACTGTCTTACCATCTCAAGAAAAGAAGAAGATTCAAGTCAAGAAACCATGTGTATGTTTCAGAAAGCAATCTGCTAATGGAATACTACTATGGTCTACCAACCAAGGTCAAAGATTTCTGCCAAGCAACCATGTCAAGAGGATAAAATTTAAACATGCTGCAAGAAGAGTGAAGCTATCCAAATCTAGAGCCCTAACAATCATTCCAGGATTGAAACTCCAGCCACTTGATGAAGACTTTGATGAAGAGCAACTGCAATTTCTAAGAGCTCAAAAGATATGCTATGCTGCAATTGTGGATGATCACCTTGTAATCAAGTACACTGATGGGAAGGAAATGAAATTCAAACAAGGGGGTTGTCAACATTGGGGTAAATTGTATGAGATAGAAAGAATCATTGCATTGCTGGATTCTAAGGACAAGGTGGAGAAAGTATGGAAGCTGGAATTGATTGACTTTGTGAAAATGAAGAAAGATTATGCTGAGAAGATAAGAAATGGCTGCTATGAGAAATGGTTAGAAAGGGAGAAAGAAATTGATAGACTGGAGATTGAAGAAGAAAAGCTAAGGGCAAAGGGATTGTGTAGAGTTCAGTTTGATCCCTATGTGGTGAAGTATAGGAGGAGAAATGGAGACAATGTCAATATAAGAATGAACCTACTCAGTCACTATCCTGCCAACATTCTGAAGCCAGTGCTTGAAGATTTCAAAAACTCTATTATGATTGAAGAATTGGATGCTATGATAGAAATCATGAGAGCAGTAGATGAGATTGCAAGAAAGGAGAAAGAAAGGAAACAGAAAGCATATGATGATCTACAAGCCAAGGCAATGGAGATGCAATCAAAAGAAAACGGCTAGTACCTCATCATACTGTAAGAGTATTTATCTTGTAATTTCATTTATGTGTTCAATCAAAACACATACCTGTACTTTTAAAGTTTTATCTTTATGTATGTTAGGCTTGTTATCAGACATGAAATTGTGACTAAGGGTCTCACTCACAATTTGGGGGAGATTGTTAGTTACAGAGGCATGCCTGTACACATCTAATAACAAGCCTAATTGTTTGTAATGCTTTGCATTACTTACATGACCTCTTAACTGAGGGAACCTCTAGTTGTAGAGTTTCTGTTTGTATTGTACTTGTAATAGGCATCAAATCCTAGTTGTGCAACTGTACAAATAGAGTCTAGAATAATGCTTGAAAGAAGTTCCATGGTTCATGCCTCAAGCAAGGAGTTAAAAACTGCCAAATAATCACAGTTGGGATTTGAAGAAATGAAGAATTTGCCTAAGTACCAATTCGAGAAGTATATTTGTCTATTCGAGAAGTCCAACATTCGAGAAGTCAGAGATTCGATATCTCAAGACACTATTCGATATCTCTGAATACACTGTTCGATATCTCATTCGATATCTCAGGGATTCGATATGTCTACTACTCTATTCGAGAACTCAAGAAGTCAACAAGTCAAGATGGTATTCGAGTTCTCAAAGAGTCAACAAGTCAAAGTTGCATTCGATATCTCAAAGACTCAGAAAGCTATTCGACAACTCGAGGATTCGATAAGTCAAATGCTCTATTCGACAACTCAAGGAATCCTGATGGAAAAGAGCTATTCGAGAAGTGGTTCGATATGTCACTGTAACAGTATTCGAGAACTCAGAGTTATCGATCAAGTCAATTCTAGTTCTCGAATCACTTACTTAGTCACTTCTCGAATACATTCTTGGAGACAAAATACTGAAGAAATTGTACAAGTCAGAAACCTGCAACAAGCCAATGCACTTTATGGACCACAATCTGTAACGTGCTCTGGAAAGCCTACAAGGAAGCTTGGAGAGATATAGAAGAGACAAGGAGCTAAAGAAGTGGATCTAAACAGGCTTTGCAAAGTCAAATCTGTAACCGTTTGGACGCTTACTCAAAAAGGATAGACAGACTAGAAAGTAATTTGTTTAGCTACCTTATTTGCAGTAAGTGGGCTGTATCCATGTTCTATAAGGACACAGCCTCACTTCATAACTTAGTAACTTTTGTGAGTCTAGTTTTTCATTCACTGTAAGCTATATCTCTCTGAGAAAAACGAAGCTGAGAATACTACCATTTGTATTCACAGATTGTAGCAACCTTTATCTAATATACATTAGATTAAAGTGATATTGTGTCTTGTGTTGTTTATTTATCCGCACCTTAATTTCTGCACACACAGGCACTTATCTGCTACACAGACTCAATCCAAGAAAAGTTCAAGAATCCATTCACCCCCCCCTCTGTATTCTTTTACCGTGTTCAATACTCAACAATTCACATCCCCGTTCAAACATTATAAGTCTCTCTTTATTACTTTTTCTTAACTTTATGTTTCATTTGATTTCTCTCATTTTTTAGAATCTTTCAACCAAGTTCATAAGTTTTTTACCCATATTTTAAGTTTTGTTCTTTGAAAAATTTGGTATATTTAAATGTGCAGTACAGTGGGTTTCTATAATTTTTATTATATTAATACATTCAAAATATTTGCATGACACCCGATCAATTTTTCGAATATATATTAAAAATTAATAAACACTTATTTCTAATGACCGTTATAAATTATTAGATTGTCTCTTAGCGATATGAGAAATGATCACTATTGTGCAAAATCCATTAAACGAACGTAATTATGTTAAAAAAAAAAAAACTTTCATCTAATCTAGTTTCTTATGTGTTTGTTCAATATCATTTTTACAAATTTTATGTTCTTTTATTAGTGAAGGGATTTACTATAGAAAAATAAACATTATCAATTAAACAAACAAATCCAATATATCTCATTCTTTGAGTAAGATATGATTGTTAGAGTTTATTTTATAATTTAAAATTATTTTATGTATATTTTAGATGTAAGACATATAATTTATTTATTTATATTCAAATATTTCATTAGAAATAATCAAAACTAATTCAGTAATTAAAACTTCTATTTCTCAATCTCAAATTATACTGACATATTTAAGATGTGATTTTCTTTACTTTACATAGATTTTTCATTTATGTTGTATACAAAGATTTTTTTTTTAACATACATTAAATTTTACTTAGTATGTTAAATCGTATAATATGTTATATTGGACTACTTAATTTAATCATTTTAATTTTTAATTATTGTATAAAAAAAATTAATATTGTTTGCGTGTAGCAATTATTTAAATTTTGGCTACATTATTACTAATTTTGGATACAAAAAAAATCAGATCTAATTCGAAATCCGACGAATTTGGTTTTGGATATTGAGTTTTAGATTTGGATTTATTTTTAAAACCCAAAAATATTTGGAATGGGTATGGATTTTACAAAATTCGGATCAAACCCAACCCGTTGTCATCCCTTTGCGTAAAATAAGATATTTGAAAATGAGTATCACCTATCTTTTTTTTATTTGACTAACATGTTAAAATAGAAAACTGTACATGAAACTAAAAATAAATGTGTAATATATATATATATCGGGTTAAAAAACATGAAATTCATTTTCATTTAATAGTGAGTATATTTTTTCGACATGTATTAAAAGAAAGTGCTTACGTAGATCAGGAAAATCGTTTATGTTGTGTACATTCATGCCATGTGTCTTTGAGATCTTGCATGAAAATGACATGAAATTATTTTGTGTACCCAAAATTCGAACATAAAATGCTACTAAATTACACTTTTTTTTTTGGTACACGAAACGAAAATAATATGCGAAAAGAAAAAATATGACAATTACATGTAATGTCACTCTTTGCGAAAGTTATCTAAGTATTTTACTATATAATTAAAAGCAACATTGAGATGCTACAAAATAAAGAAAGAGTAGAGTACATAAAAATGAAGTCCTGTTTTTTTTTTTAATTTTGTTTATTGTTAATATATATCTCTATTTGTTTAGAATCTATCTACCAACTTATTAATTTTTTTACCTATATTTAAGATTTTGTTGATATTAAAAATAAATATTATTAACCAACCAAGCAAATTCGATATGTCTTGCTCTTATATTACGATATGAGAAATGGATACTATTACTTGAATTCAAGAATACAAAATTAAATATATAATATATGGATATGTTAAATCAAGTAACTACTATATTTAAATTAGAATTGTTAACTAACCACAGCTAGTATAATACGATAAAAATGGTAAATAAGGAAAACTTTTAATATAATATGATTGGTCCAAAATTTAGCAATCACCTCTGATTGATCCTAAAATAATTCATAATTTTCTGATTGACTAACTGCATCTAATTGTATACCCGGAATAAAAGAATATTTGTTATATTAGTAATCATCGTAGCATTTATATTTTTATCTTATGAAGTCTGGGTAAAAAATTAATGTATATTCAAGCTAATTTATTAGTAGACAATTAGATAATGGCTAGAGTGCACGACATGTGACTTGATATTTAAAAATAATTTTGATGAAATCGAATTGCTAATCTTCAATTTTATAACTGGATTATGAGATTGAATTATTATCTTGGTTCAAATAAAATAAAATTATCACACATGATGGAATCCCATAAAAATTAATGGGGAGGGGAGCGTGATTTTTTTCCCGTTTATTAGGACATGATTTGCTATTTAAGTATTGGTAGCTTGCTACTTTCTATGCTAATGTTTCCATGTTGGTTAAGTTATTACCATAATTAGCGTAATTCCGTAAATATATAGTGTTATTTAATAAAAGTGAAAATAAATTATATAATTGGTTCTAAAATAATTCCTCGTTTTTGATTGGTTAACCACATGGTGTGGTAGACTCAGGTATTATAATAAAAGATTTTTTGATTAAAAGTATATATAATATATAAGCATGTTAAATTAAATAGTTATTATATTGTAATTAAAATTGTTAACTAACTATAGTTAGTAAAGTGGGTATAAAAAGATAAATTAGGAAAACTTTTAATATGATATGGTTGGTCTAAAATTTTGGAATGAAATCTGATTGGTCCTAAAATAATTCCTCGTTTTTGATTGGTTAACCGCATGGTGTGGTAGACTCACAACTACAAAATTTAAGATGAAAGAAAATACTAGGAGAACACCTGTACATGGGCTTCCCAGGCCATGGTCCATTTCGGATTTTGACTTTGAGTTATCTAAAAAAAAGGTTTATATTTCACTTAATAATGAATAAGTTGTAAGAGAAAATGTAAAATATAATTGTTAACAAGGCCTTAATAGATTATAAAAGTAACGTGCACGTATTAAAATTTGTTCATTTCATATACTGTATTGAGGATAATGAATTTTGAATTTATTTTTAGGAAAATAAGGGTCACTCTAGAAGTTGATTAATCGGGCCTGACGGCCTGAGTAAGATCAATAATTTATTGGCTTGGTTACAAGACGGTAGAATCACTACTTCTGTACCTATCCAGTCGATTTCATACTTAGGAATTCAGGGTCAGCCTAGATGTTGCTTTATTGGGCTTGAGAGTGGGCCGGCGTATTTAAATTTTTTTATGATTGATATTAGGGGTGTGCACGGGTCGGTTCGGCTCGGTTTTTACCGTAAACCGTTATTAAACCGTACATGTCGGTTCGGTTCGGTTTTTACTTATTAACCGTAACCGAATCGTTCGGAACGGTTTTTTTCGGTTCGGTTAACCGTTTGTCGGTTTCGGTTTTTTTCGGTTTTTTTATTTTCTACTAATTGAAAAATAATGTATAAATTATATATTAATATATTTTTTATTGGTTAAACTTCATTAAAAGAACGAAAAATAATCATTACTGCAAAACCGGGGGTGAAGCTGGAAATCCCTGATGGAACCGTCTTTCAATACAAGGAAATCAATGGCTCCGAAGACATCTAAGCAAGTGCTATTGTTTTAAAATTCCGTGGGAGATTTTTGAAAGTTACTTCCTTTTTTCCAGGCTCTGTAAAGATTGTGTAATGTTTATATTACAAGAATAAGACTGTCAAACTTATATCACAATAAAAATTACTTTCATGTTTTCATAGTAAAAAATTATAGCCGAGTTTACATTTAAATTTACCATGATAAACTATAATATTAATAGTAATTATTATACAAGGAAACGAATATCAAAAGTATTAACAACAATCTATACTATTATATAAATTCTGAAACATTAAAAGTTTGGTTGATCGGTTGGTTGGTACCTGTTGAATTTACCTAATTACCCTTACTTAATTACAGATAAAATCTTTTTTAATATTTTATCTAACTAAAATTTTTGTTTTACTAATCAATTTCCCTTTTCAGGTTAAACATGTTACCTTTAAAATTTTTGTTTTACTAATCAATTTCCTTTTTCAGATTAAACATGTTACCTTTTCTTTTCTTTTTAATAACTAAACAGTTTCCTTTTATTATATAAATTCCAAAACATTAAAAGTTTGGTTGGTCGGTCGGTTGGTTGGTACCTGTTGAATTTATCTAATTACCCTTACTTAATTACAGATAAAATCTTTTTTTATATTTTATCTAACTAAAATTTTTGTTTTACTAATCAATTTCCCTTTTTAGGTTAAACATGTTACCTTTAAAATTTTTGTTTTACTAATCAATTTCCTTTTTCAGATTAAACATGTTACCTTTTCTTTTCTTTTTAATAACTAAACAGTTTCCTTTTTCAGTTAAAATATAATATCTTTTATATTTTATCTAACTAAAAAGCATATTATAATTACTATTAAATAATTAATTAATTTTTTCATTCAAATTATCTTTTCTCTTTTCTCTAACTAAAATATCTCCTTTTCCAATTATATCACGAGTTAGCTTTTAAAAATCTTCTTTTATATTTTATTTAACTAAAATTTCTACATTACAAATCAACCTACTTTTTCAGGTTAAACGTGTCACATTTTTTTTTAATAACTAAGCAGTTTCCTTTTTCAGGTGGTACCTATTGAATTTACCTAATTACCCTTACTTAATTACAGATAAAATCTATTTTATATTTTATCTAACTAAAATTTTTGTTTTACTAATCAATTTCCTTTTTCAGGTTAAACATGTTACCTTTAAAATTTTTGCTTTACTAATCAATTTCCTTTTTCAGGTTAAGCATGTTACCTTTTCTTTTCTTTTTAATAACTAAGCAGTTTCCTTTTTCAGTTAAAATATAATATTTTTTATATTTTATCTAACTAAAAAGCATATTATAATTACTATTAACTAATTAATTAATTTTTTCGTTCAAATTATCTTTTCACTTTTCTCTAACTAAAATATCTCTTTTTCCAATTATATCACGAGTTACCTTTTAAAAATCTTCTTTTATATTTTATTTAACTAAATTTTTTACTTTACAAATCAACCTACTTTTAAGGTTAAACGTGTTACCTTTTTTTCTAATAACTAAGCAGTTTCCTTTTTCAGGTAAAATATAATATCTTTTATATTTTATCTAATTAAAAAAATTATAAATACTGTTAACTAATAATTTTTTTTTCTTTTCTCTTTTCTCTAACTAAAATATTTTTTCCCAATTATATAACGGGTTACCTTTTTCAGCCAAAACAAGTTACCTTTTTTATTTTCTCTAACTAAAACCTCTCTTTTTCAAATTATATCATGGGCGATTCTATTTAATAAAAATAAAATCATAATATTATAATGCTATTAATTAACCGATTACCTTTTCAGCTAAAAACTTATCATCTTTTTTATTTTTTCTAATTAAATACTTTTTTTAGAAATATCACGGTAACATTAATTTCTCATTTTCTAAAAATATTACCTGCAATTTTATTTAGTAAAATAACAATTAAATTATAATTACTATAAACTAATAAATTACCATTTTCACCCTAAAGTATGTCACCTTTTAATTTTCACGTTATCTTTTTCTTTTTTTTCAAACTAAAATCTCTCTTTTTCTAATTATATCACGGACGGTTCTATTTAATAAAATTAAATAATATACACTCAAAAATATCTCACCATATATTCAAATCATTATTTTTTAGTAATAAATAAGAATCGTTAGATCTAATAATAAGATATATTACATGATTAAATTAATTTACTAAAAATTCAAAGTTCATATTTATAATGTTAAATAAATTTTATAACCTATCAAAAGAAACCCGTGCGAAGCACGGGTTATAAGCTAGTTTACATTAAAGAATAAACAATAGCTTTTGTTTATTAAGTTTATTATATCTTACTATACTACATTATGTATAATAAATATTGTATTATTATATAATAATATTA
Source organism: Kitagawia praeruptora (assembly GCA_037693485.1). Lineage (NCBI taxonomy): Eukaryota > Viridiplantae > Streptophyta > Magnoliopsida > Apiales > Apiaceae > Kitagawia > Kitagawia praeruptora. The sequence goes on from CM075347.1 coordinate 42,191,533, forward strand.
TATTAATATAAATAAAAATATATATAATATAATATAAACGGTTCGGTTTTTCGGTTCGGTTATTGGGATAAAACCGTAACCGTTACCAAACCGTTCCGTCGGTTCGGTTCGGTTACGGTTTCGGTTTCTTTCGGTAGGGTTTTTCGATTTTTCGGTCCGGTTTCGGTTTTTCGGTTTTTTTTGCTCACCCCTAATTGATATGCTAATTAGAAAAGTTAAAATAAAAAAGAATCAGCTTCAAATTATATGGATAAAAAATTCGATTATATGATTAAAAAAATGTTTAAAATAATTTTAAAGTATAGTTCCATAATTTATTTTTTAAATTTTTTTCTTCTGAATAAAAATTTAATGTTCAAATTTTTATTCAAAAAAAATTAAAAAATAAGTTATTGAACTATACTTTATATACACCTTAAAATGCGTGTCAAGCAATGAAAAAGTTTTGTAAAGAAATGGATGGGACGGAGAGAGTATAACTTTTGCTGAATGCAATTTTTCACAAATCAATATTAATATTTTATGATAAAAAATAAATTAATTTTCAACACCAAATTTTTAAAAGTTAATCCCATTTACTTAACGTCAAAATTCAAATTCGATGATTAAATTAAGGAAAATTTATTAGAATTTATTCCCGAATACATTTCCCACAATATATTAAAAATAAGGGATATTTTATTCGGTCCCATGATACAATTGACGTTTCCATTTGATACAACTCGAACTTTTTGACTTCTAATTGGCACCATTATACTTTTGGTTTCATCCACATAATCCCACATTGTTGGCTAAACATTAGTCAATAGTTATAAAATTATGAGATTTTTCATTTGATACCACTCGATATTTTTGACTTCTAGGTGACACCATTTTATTTTGGATTTTAATTCCATAATACCATTATATTAATGAATATAATCATCCTGATCAAACTCCTTGGCTTTTTATGAGCAAAGGGATGACCAACAATATTTTGAGGGGCATCAAACCAAGGAAATATAATAGATTTATCAGATTTATTTAAAAAGTTGTATTTTGAAACTGAAGTCAAAAATAGAATAATGTCATTTGAAAATCAAAAATTTTGAAATGGTATCATATGGAAAATCCCATAACTTTATAACGATTGACCAACGTTTGGTTCACAAGTGGTATTATGATGATGAAGTTAAAAGCATAATAACACCATTTGGAAATCAAAAATTTTGAGTGATATCAAATGAAAATTCCAGTTATACAATGGTATCAAATAAAATATCCCTAAAAATAGTAAGGTAAAATTTATTAAAATTTCTGTAACCAGAAATGATTAACTAGAGTTGTTTAACGAATGAGCTGTTTGCGAACGAGCTGTTTGCGAAAAAGCTCGAGCTCGGCTTGCTAAGAGCTCGAATCGGCTCGGCTCGTTAAGAGCTCGAATCGGCTCGGCTCAATAAGAGCTCGAGTCGAGATCGAACAAGATTTTTGTTCGTTAAGCTTAACGAGCTCGATCCGAGCTTTAGGGTGTCCGGCTCGAGCTCAGCTCGTTAAAGCTCGAAAAAAATTAAAATTTTTACTTTTTATTTTTTTTATCTCCAACCAAATTAATTTTTTATTTTTTGAAAATTTGGGAATATCACTAAATTAGATATATCTTGACATCCGTACGGTTGGATCGTCGAGAAATATTTTTTAAAAAATAGAAACAACAATTCGTGACAAATCACTAGTTACTAGTACTAGTTAGAATAGTAGTGATCTTCTAAGATCTCCAACCAAATTAATTTTTTATTTTTTGAAAATTTAGGAATATCACTAAATTAGATATATCTTGACATCCGTACGGTTGGATCGTCGAGAAATATTTTTTAAAAAATAGAAACAACAATCCGTGACAAAGCACTAGTTACTAGTATTAGTTAGAATAGTAGTGATCTACTAAGATCTCCAACCAAATTAATTTTTTATTTTTTTGAAAATTTGGGAATATCACTAAATTATATATATCTTGACATCCGTACGGTTGGATCGTCAAGAAATATTTTTTAAAAAATAGAAACAACAATCCGTGACAAAGCACTAGTTAGTTACTAGTACTAGTTAGAATAGTACTCCCTCCGTCCCGAATTGTATGCACCCGTTTGACTTTCACGGAAATTAAGAAAAGGTAGTTAAAAAAGAGTAAAGTTAGTTGAAATGTGTATAAAGTGGTGGGATCCATCAATATTTAATGATAAATTTGAGATGATGGAAGAAAGTAGTGAGTGTAATAATATGAAAAAGAGTATAAAATGAAGAAGTAGTGGGTGTAATAGTGAAAAGTAATGTTAAAAAATAGTAGGTTCATTCTTTTTGGGACGTCCCAAAAAGGAATAAGAGTCACATAAAATGGGACGGAGGGAGTAGTGATCTACTAAGATCTCCAACCAAATTAATTGTTCGCGAACAGCTCGAGCCGTGAACAACTCGAGTTCGGCTCGGTTCGTTAAGAAATCAGCTCGGTTCGTTAAGATCAAACCTCAGCTCAGTTCGTTAAAGTCAAAGCTCGGCTCGTTTCGGTCAAAGCTCGGCTCGGCTCGGTTCGTGAACAGCCCTATGATTAACCATGTATTACTCTAAAAAAAAATTGAATGACAACTATGTCCTTTATATTTCGATTTTTGTTTATTCTAAAATTTATGTAGATGTTACTTGTACGGGAGATAGTTTCAAATAATATTTGTTATAGTCTCTGTTCTAAAAATCGGTGATTAATCCCGATTAATCACCGATTAATCCCTGTTCCATGGGTTACCGAACTGATTAATAATCCGATTATTTGATTAATCATTCCGATTAATATATCCTCAAATACCCGATTAATCCTCGATTAATTTCTGGACAGTGCCTCTACCGATTAAGTCCGATTCCCTCTTTTTACAATACTGGTTATAGTGGAAGATTATGTTAGGTTATTTTCTAACAACTTAAGATTTTAGATGAATTGATCAAAACTCGATTTATGGCGTGATCTTTGGTTCGAGTCATCTTTGGTTCGAGTCTTAGCACCTCTATTTATTTAATTTAAAAAATTTGTTTCTACATGATTGTTGTTATCATTAATCATAACGAAATACTATATCATATGATTGAGAAAAAGTGTTGAATAATATTTGTTGTAATATAAAATCAAGTTGGGATATTTTTCTGAATTTAGCTGAACTATGATCTTAGGTTCGAGTTCCTCCAACTTATTTGAAATATTTTTTTTAAAGTGAACCTACAATTTTAAGAACACATAGATTATTTGTTTTAGAAAAACACACACACAGAAATAATATTTGTTTTTTTTAAAAAAAAACTTAACACTGCAAAATATATTACTTTCAAAAAAACAAACACTGCAAAATATATGAGTACGCCGACAACTTCTATATTATTGCCGTTATCTTTTTTGGTTTGTTTAATTTAAATAATCTACTTGGTACATCAACATGTAACCCAAGTTGGTACTATCGCCTAAACAAAGCTACAAAACGCATTTGATGATCACTGCTGTCTGTTAATTAAGCAATCATGCAGCAGTGTTTGAATCCCAAGGTATTACTAAATATTTTATTATAGCTTCTTTTCCTAATTTATTTTATTACACTTCTTTCTTGATTTTCTTCTTTGTCTGTCATTGCATGATCATGTATTCATATGCAGCTCCTCCTTTTGATGCCCCTCTTTTGTTTGTTTTCACCATACATAGTAATCTTTTTTTTTTGTAATGTACACAAATACCAAATAACTTCTTTTTTGAGCTCTTGTTCAGATTGGTACTGTTTGTTTGTTTGTTTGTTGAAATATGAATAATTTGACCCAGAAGGATTGATTAATTTTTTATGTAATTTGTAATGAATTGCTAGGGTTCACACATTAGGGTTCTTGTTTAAAAAATGGTAATTAGTTATTACCATACTAGTTGTTAGGAGGTTGTATCTCTATTCAACAGATCAACTCCATAGATTGTAAAGAACTGAAGATAAATTGAATTGAGAAAAATGACCCTAAGTACGTACTTAGGGGACTTGGGTGAGTACGTAGTACATTTTAATTGAAATTACAAAAATACTCCCTATAAACGTATTTATATAAGAAATTCCTTGTATTTCATCTAATTTAGGTGAGTACGTACTCAGAAGCATCAAGCTCGAATTGAATTTATAGTAGTATAAATTTCAAGTTTCATTTCTTGGCTCATTATGTGAACTTTTCATATCCAAGCTTCATAGACACATTTAGGCCAGGCGCATGTTGTTTTACTGTGGACATATATTACGTACCCCTGTGATCGAACGCTATCCACGATCCGCAACCTAATAATTTAAGCGCATCGTGTTACTTGAATTTGATAAATTGGACTTAGCATTGGATTCCATTTTTGATAGTTTCTTCACCAACTAAAGCGAGTAAAATTGGTGGCTGTATTTCTCTTGTTTGGCCGTCAGACTAGCTATATATGACTAGCTATAGCCGTATGATTTCTTTACTTGGGGCTTGTTCATTTCAATTTCTTAATGTAGTTGTTCTTAATTAAAAACGTTAGTTTTGAACGTACTTAATTACTGTAGAGCCTGTTTAGGTGATAGCAAAAAACTCATTGAGATCACCAATTACATGCTCTTCACCTGGTTCTGCAGATGTTAATGATCCATAGACATTACTTGTTAGGATGCACCATAGATTTTTTGTATTTATCTATAATTAATTAATAATATTTTTAATTATATTTCAGGGTGTAAATCAAATTACATAATAATAATGTCCAAAGTATATTTTATTCACAATCATCCAACAAAGATGATCAATTAAACCTTAAGAGATAAGATAGTAAAGTGTTTTCCTGCTTTGTGTAATGTCAGGTAACCCTTGAATGTGTTCCAGAACAGAAGACCTGTAAGGGTCATATAGATTTGGTGTTTTCTGACTAGAGTATTGGATATTTGTGTGATTGTGGGCTAGATATCTTTCAGAACTCAAAAGACGATCTCTGACGATGAGTGATGACTGTTTGATTTTTTCGTGAATACAATTTTAGATTAGCAAATAAAATAGAACTGACATAGTACGTACTAGTAATATGAAAGAACCTAACCTCTGTGTGGCTCCTTCATGTTCTTCCTCTTCTTAATTAATGAAGTTGCCTATCGACTTCCACTACAAGAGTTCAGGTTGATTGGCACTATTGTCTACTCTTATAAATCGTTTTATTGTTTAAAGTTGATACAAGAAGGTACATTATACTTAAATTGGTTCCTATTGTTAAATTCATCACCAACATCTCACCAACCATGTTAAAGTCATCACCAACCAATCTCACCAATTCATATCACCAACCAAACTTTGAATTTATGTACTAATTTTCTTCTATTTAAGCATCTCATCTCCTTTGTAATAATCAAGTTGAACAACACCACAATACAATGTAGACATTACATACTTGTTCCCGTATCTTCTTTGTTATTCCATTAATGAAGTTTTACATTGCTACATAATCTTCCGCACATACACTCACAATTTCTACATGGTATCAAAGCTTTAAGATCCTTACCAGTGTGATTCCGGTGGCAGCCATTGTCTCCGGTAGCTTCATCTCTTCCAAGCTTTTTCTTTGTGACATTTTCACAAACACCTTACACGCGTCCACACAATATATACCAAACACACACCAAGCCTCTGCACATCATTAACCTTGTTTCCATTTAACTCCGTGACTCGTTGTTACGAGTTAACACAACTAAACTCGCCCATCTCGGCTCGCGGCAACTCACCCAACTCAAACCAAACTTGCTTCCGCTTCGTGCCCATCCTCAAATCAACTCATTATTCACAGTCACGGAATCAATCCATCTTGGTTCGACCGTTCGATTCCACACACCCAGTTGCTAAACTCTCTTCCGGGTTGACTCACTCCACTCCGCGTGTACGTCTCAATTCTCTCAAATATACACTGGCCGCCTGTTCTAATTAGTTAAGGGATACGTCAGTTTATTTCTTCACTTTCCTCTACTGGGCCAACTTATGAGCCCATTGGTTTTATTTAGTTGGGTCCAATGACAACTATTTGGGCCAACCTATTAACGGGTCAATGATTTATCTTGTTTGGCCTATCTTAAAACTAGCTCACCTGAGCCACATAATAAATCCACGATTTATTGGCACAAATTACAATCCTACATCCAATCTTTGCAGATCTTGCAAGTTGATCCTCATTCTGACAGTGCTTCTCTAGCCATCAGAATTTTCTTATCATTTTGACAGTGCTTCTCCAGCCATCAGAATTGTTTTCGTTCTGACAGTGTCTTATTCAGCCATCAGAATTGATTTTTCGATCTTCATTTTGACAGTGCTTCTCCAGCCATCAGAATTGTTTTCGTTCTGACAGTGTCTCATTCAGCCATCAGAATTGATTTTTCGATCTTCATTTTGACAGTGCTTCTTCAGCCATCAGATTAGCTTATTATTCTGACAATGCTTCTCTAGCTATCAGAATTACATCAGTTTGGGGAGGTGCAAAGACCAACAAAAAGGCACGATTCATCTACATCGTGTCTCCGGTTCAAAATCCTCCTACCACTTTCGGTAGCTTTCGTCTTCAAACTCAAGATGTTCCTTAAACCATCTTCAGTTTGAGGGGGGGTGTTAAAGTCATCACCAACATCTCACCAACCATGTTAAAGTCATCACCAACCAATCTCACCAATTCATATCACCAACCAAACTTTGAATTTATGTACTAATTTTCTTCTATTTAAGCATCTCATCTCCTTTGTAATAATCAAGTTGAACAACACCACAATACAATGTAGACATTACATACTTGTTCCCGTATCTTCTTTGTTATTCCATTAATGAAGTTTTACATTGCTACATAATCTTCCGCACATACACTCACAATTTCTACACCTATATGCTATTATTTTTTTAACAAGATTTAAATTCTAAATGTAGATGGATTTGTGACCTTGACCTCTAGAAAAACATGGATCCAAATTCGTAGAGTAAAGATATCAATAAGGAATTCACACATATCTATTATAATAAATTTGTGCTAGTGAAGCACTTCCTGATTTTACCAGTTTGCCCTTCTCTTTTTTTCATATTGTATTATAATTAAGGACCTTCCAGACATTTCCGCTTTAATTATGGGTAAATGGGTTGGATCTTGGACTATCCAGCATATATGGATATCCATTCAAAATACACTACAAACGCATATAAATATATGTGGATTTATCGGATCTTGGATTTTTTTGTCCATGGATCTTGGATTATCCATCGGTTATGTAATATGGGTAAGGATTGATTTGTTTGCATTGAATACATAAACAATATATGATCCACGATTTTTGCCTTATCAATGATTTGAATTTAACCTTTCCAAAATTTAAGCGTCATTCTGTTTAGTGGAGATTTCAAATTCCAGACAATCATCAATCTACGTTTTCATGGCTCCATTATGCTTTACATGTCAAATGTAATATACCACATATTGAAAAGCTTAATCTATTTGCTTACTTTCTGCTGATATGGATGAAGATACAAAAGGTTTGTTCTGTTGTTTGACTGTGTTAAATCAAATGAACAATGTAAACAGAATTCCGACATGATAATGGTTTTCGACTTTACAGGTTTACATAGATCACATGTGTCTAACCAGCACTGTACTCCATCGCCAGAACAAGGTATGAAGATCACTGAATATGTATTTTATGTAATCAGGTTATACTAACAATATAATTGTTTTTTTTAGTTGAAAAAATAGATACAAATCCGGAAGTTAAGAGTTCTTCAACAGTATCGAATTTCAAGCAATATGGTTTTCCAGCCAATGCTTCTGAAAGTGAGTGTACTTATATTGGATATCCATTCAAAATACACTACAAACGCATATAAATATATGTGGATTTATCGGATCTTGGATTTTTTTGTCCATGGATCTTGGATTATCCATCGGTTATGTAATATGGGTAAGGATTGATTTGTTTGCATTGAATACATAAACAATATATGATCCACGATTTTTGCCTTATCAATGATTTGAATTTAACCTTTCCAAAATTTAAGCGTCATTCTGTTTAGTGGAGATTTCAAATTCCAGACAATCATCAATCTTCGTTTTCATGGCTCCATTATGCTTTACATGTCAAATGTAATATACCACATATTGAAAAGCTTAATCTCTTTGCTTACTTTCTGCTGATATGGATGAAGATAAAAAAGGTTTGTTCTGTTGTTTGACTGTGTTAAATCAAATGAACAATGTAAACAGAATTCCGACATGATAATTGTTTTCGACTTTACAGGTTTACATAGATCACATGTGTCTAACCAGCACTGTACTCCATCGCCAGAACAAGGTATGAAGATCACTGAATATGTATTTTATGTAATCAGGTTATACTAACAATATAATTGTTTTTTTTAGTTGAAAAAATAGATACAAATCCGGAAGTTAAGAGTTCTTCAACATTATCGAATTTCAAGCAATATGGTTTTCCAGCCAATGCTTCTGAAAGTGAGTGTACTTATATTGGTAGTTTTTTGTTTTGTATCTCTGTTGTTCATTTTAATTTAGTGCATACCATTCTTACAGATTTTATAGGCCGTATGAATCCGATTCATAAATTTGCATCTGCTGTTTCTACTCCATTGCAAACTCGGATATCAAATGGGTCACAGAATTTTATGCCGAATTCATCTTCAAAGCCCTTAAATAGTAGTGACAAAACAGGTTAATATCAGTACATATCTGTTTGATGCCTAAACTGACTACATTGTATGGGTATTATTTATTTTTTTGGTTGCGATTGTTCAGGCTTTAAAAGATCACACACTTCCATCCAGCTTTCTCCAACCCCACCAAAACAAGGTAAACATCTTAAATGATCCAGAATGTTTTAAATCTTTGTTCATTATTTTCTATTCTACATTCTTCAGATTACAGTTTTGTACGATGCCTTGACTAACAATCCAATTTTTATGTTTCTCATTTAGTTAAAAAACCAGCTACGAATCTTAATCTTAACTGTTCCTCAATAGTTAAGGGTTCTCAGGAATACGGTTTGCCTACCAATGATTCCCAAAGTTACTATAATTCTCTTGGTAGTTTGATATTTCCTTCTTTATTATTCATCACTAATTTTATGTGTACCATTATTACATATGTTGTAGGCCGCATGAATCCCATTCATAAATTTGGCACTGCTGCTTCTACTCCACTACAAACTCAGATTTCTAATGTTTCAGAGAATTTAAACCCGAATTCGGCACCAAATCATTGCAATAGTAATGAAACAACAGGTTAAAAATCATATTTTTAAAACTTCATACCTTATAAACACTCAGAATTTATAAGAATTTTCTTTAATCTTTGCGATTGTACAGGATTTAAAAGAGTACACACTTCCAACCAATTATCTCCTTCATCAACAAAACAAGGTAAACACATTTGAGCTTTCCAGGATTTAAAATAACATTGTTAATTATTGCTTTTCTACGTTCATAGCTATTTTATTTTAGAATAACCTTTTATTGTGTTCAAAATTTATTTAGTTAAAAAACGTGCTACAAATTTGTCTGATACGAAGTCTAACCCAATCTCAAGATCATTGCATTATAACACCACTACAAATGTTCTCCAAAGTGAGTATACTTTGCATCATCGATTTATTATAAGTACAATTTCAATTTTTCCGAATATGTTTCACTTTAATTATGATGAATTTTTTGCCAAATGAAGATCCCATACGCCGTATGAATGCCATTCAAAATTTTAATTCAAACCTGTCAGATCCAATACATTCCCAAATTACATTTCTGAAAGAGAATTCTGATCCTAATGTGCAATCGCAAAAAAAAGGCAATATGGATCGAGCTACAGGTAATTTAATTTATTATAGTTTTGGGATGATTAATTTTCTCATTTTGATTCCTGTAAATACCGTATTTAGAAGTGTTTAGCTTACACCTTCAATATCATTTTTCGTAATATGAGTAAAACATATGTGGTTTTACAATATTTGAGAAAACCTCTTTTTATTATCAATTGTAACAGGTCATTCTAGAAGACCATTATCCGATATAGACCAAAACGCTATACAAGATAGGTTAATCACTTCAATTCTGACAAATAACAGAGGCATGAGGACTCAATTTTCTGAAATTCAAATTTCTAAATCATCCAACTTTGGTGCAGGTATATTATTTATTATTGCATATCCACATTAACATGTTAGAAAAAGATAACAAAAGTCTTATAAGTTGATTTTTTTTATAACAGGTTCTTCAAGCCATGTTAATCATGCTGGCAAGATTAAAGAAAGAAATATAGGTATGTTTGCGGCAACATCTACAATTATAGGTAAATTTGTTTTACTTGACATGTTACATATACTCAGTTCAAATGTCTTCGTCAGCTAATAGGAGTCTATGTGATGTAAATTTATCAGGTACATTCTCATTAGTAAGTAGTTAAAGCTTTGCTTTTGATTTGCATTTTTTAAAACAACTATACCTACAGCGTTGTCATAATCTATATTAGGTGTATCAAACTCAAATTCAAATCCACAAAGCATTATCTCGAATAACACTTTGGGATCTTCAAGCAGACCAATCTTTCAATTACCAACTTCGACCATATCACCTGCTAATGCACATATGCCATCTTCAAGCACACCAACCTGGCAATTACCAGCTTCGACCATATCACCTGCTAATGCACCATGTATGTCATTTAATTAAAAGTCTTAATACATTTTTATGGTCAAAATTATTTTTTTTTCAGGTTCTAAAATTATTAATGCATTATGGTAGGCTTATCATCCGCAACATCTACCATCCCAAAATCAAAATTTGTGCAAAAGAGTAATGCTCCTATACCAAAATTTGAATTGCCTGCATCAACTATATCACGATTCAAAAAGACATGTAAGTGCATAAAATGATCGAAGCATAGAAAGTTTATTATGCGGTCTTATATTTCTTTTAAAATTATGAGATAATTTCAGGTTTAGAAGAAAAACCTCGGCAAATGAATAATAATCATAGTGAGAAATATCTTGAAAGTACAAAGAAGGACTTATTTGACAGTTTTAATGAAACTAAAGAGGTGCTGAACGAAGACAAATCAGGTAGTCCAATAAGGAGAATATGGTTTCACTTGGTCTTTCTCACTAAAATTTACTCATCACAACTAATTCAAAAAAATTATTTATTGCAGATTACGAAGTACCAACAAACTCTGATGAAGATGAAGTAGATTGTATGTTTAATGCTAAATAGATGTTTAGATTCCATATCCAATAAGGTTTTATCGTCTATTTTGTTATATACACAATTAATTAATTTTAGTTTTTGTAATGCTGCAATTCCTTCTGAGTATGGCAGTGATAACGACGAACATGAATTTGAGATTTTTTCAGAAGGTATGTCTGCCATATCATCTGCATTAAATGAAGATTATTAATTGACAGTGATCACTGTTTTTGCACAAGTTATCCTTATTAGGAAAATTGATTAATAATGTGCATTTCATGATATCTTCATGAAACATGTTAAATAAACATGCAGACATGTGGAATGGATACATGGATCTTGGTAATCCTGATAAAGTTTGTCCTCATTGTAAAGCTTTGATGTGGAATGCTGAGAGAAATAACAAATCAAACAAGTATCATAGCCCAACTTTTTCAATGTGTTGCAAGAATGGCCAGGTAGATCTTCCACCGGAAAGGCAACCTCCCCCATTTTTAGCAGAATTATTGTCTGGAGGACCAAGAACGGCACATTACAAAAAAAATATTAGGATCTATAATTCTATGTTTGCATTCACGTCTTTGGGAGGGAAAATAGATAACAAGATCAACAGGGGTAGAGCTCCTTACACATTTAAGTTGTGTGGCCAAAATTACCATTTGATAGGAAGCATATGTCCAGTTAACGGAGAAACCCCAAAGTACTGTCAACTCTATGTCTATGACACAGAAAATGAAACAGAAAAAATGCTATTCCAGGAAGTGACGGTACTGATCCAGATATTGTGCAAGGGTTGCTTCTAATGCTTGATGAGAATAACAAGTTGGTTAAAGGATTCCGCATGGCAAGGGATAGATTCAGAAATCAGGAGCCGGAAGAAGTTAAATTATTATTAGTTTCTTCGTCATCAGCATCTGGACGTCCCAATCCAGTTGGTCCATCCGACGAAGTTGGTGCTTTAATTGTTGGAGACCTTCAAAATACATGTGGCTGGAGAGATATAGTTGTCCAAAAGAAGAACAAAAAATTGAAGCGTATTTATGAAACTAATGTTCACTTTATGCAACTTCAATATCCGCTCCTCTTTCCTAACGGTGATGACGGTTTTCATAAGGAAATTCCATTAAAGAAAAAAGACAATAAAAAACAACCAGTTATCACTGATGAATTTGTTGAACTGGAAGATGAACGTAAGCACAGGGAGTATATTACCATGAGAGAATTCTATGCCTATAAACTGATGATAAGACTCCATGAAGGTAAAAATGATTGGAACATATTTCTGTCTTTACATATTTTTAAATATTGCATACGTGATTATTATTGTTTATTTTAAAGTGATCAACTTTAAAATTATTTCTTAATTTTATGCAGGCCTTACGCCTCATCAAAGCGGGCGTTTATGGCAACAGTACGTTGTTGATGCCTTCACTGCTATTGAGCAATACAGACTTGATTGGGTAAAGACACATCAAAAGACCATACGTTCAGATTTGTACAAATCAATTCGTGATTCACTACGTAAAGGTGATTCAAATCCTGAATGTATTGGCCAAAATGTAATTTTGCCGGCAACATTTACTGGATCAAAGCGCTACATGTCTCAGTATTTTAAGGATTCCCTTGCTATCTGTCGCTCCATTGGGCATCCTTCATTTTTTCTTACAATGACTTGCAACACAAAATGGCCTGAAATCCAACGTCTGGTGGAAAAAATTCCAGGTGCAACTGTATCCGATTCACCAGATGTTGTTGCTAGAGTTTTTAAAATGAAGTTGGATCAATTGGTTGATTTGATTAAGAATAAAAACTACTTTGGTAAATGCATTGGAGGTATAACTCATTTTATCTCATTTTTACATTCACATATCATTATTAAAAATGATATATGTTTTACTTATATCAACTTAATGAGTTTATTTATTGTAACAGTTATGTATGTTATCGAATTCCAGAAGCGTGGACTGCCTCATGCTCATATGTTAGTTTGGCTACATCCCGATGATCGTCCAAAAAATACAGAAGAAATTGATGAAATAATTTCTGCTGAAATTCCAGACAAAGACTTAGATCCAATTGGATACAATGCCGTGAAAAACTACATGATTCATGGTCCATGTGGAAAAGATTTTTCATATTCTCCGTGTATGTCTAATGGCAAGTGTATACGTCATTTCCCAAAGAGGTTTGTATACTTACATTAAACTTAAAAGATTATAAGTACATTTAGGTAATTATGTATCTAATAGTAACATTTGGTAATTTTTGGATAGGTTTAACGGCCATACATTCTTTGATGATTGTGGATTCCCAGTTTATAGAAGACGGAAAATGGATCGACATGTTGTCAAAAACAAACATTCCCTTGATAATAGATTTGTTGTTCCTTATTGCAGGGATTTGCTTATCCGATTCCAATGTCACATTAATCTTGAGGTTTGCAACAATTCTAGATCACTGAAATATCTGTTCAAGTACTGTTTGAAAGGACATGACAATGCTACCATGTTGCTAAAATCAAAGAAAGGTGATAAGTCATCAGCTTCTAAGAATAATAAGAAGCCAGTAGATGAGGTTAAGCACTATCTCGATGGTCGTTACGTATGTGCTTCTGAAGCTGCTTGGAGGATTTTAGGGTTTGATATTCATTATCGATATCCTTCCGTTGAACGTTTACCTGTTCATGTTCCAGGTGGTAAAAATGTATCTTTCAACATCAAGGATAATATGGAACAAGTTGCAAACAAAGCACTGGCTAGACAGAGTAAGTTGGAAGCTTGGTTCATTGCAAACAAAAACATTCCTGTTGCTCGAGAGTATACATATCAGGAATTTCCACGTGGTTTTACATGGAATGCACTCAATCCAAGTGGAAGATACGCCAGAGAGGTATTGTTATTGGGAGATTATGTGAAGTCCATGCATCAAGTGGCGAAGCTTTTTATCTCCGCATGTTTCTAATGCGTGTTAAAGGTGCTACCTCATTTAAAGATCTCCGAACTGTACAGAATCGGGTATATGGTACTTTTAAAGAAGCATGTGATGCTCTTGGATTGTTGAAAGATGACAATCAATGGCATTCAGCACTTATGGAGAATGCTCAGTCAGCAATGCCACAACAAATAAGATCTATGTTTGTCCATATTTTAACAATTTGTCCAGTTGTAGATCCTTTGAATTTGTGGACACAACACTGGAAGACTATGTCAGATGATATATTGTATTCCAAACGCAAAGCAACCGATAACCAGAATCTTAATCTTTCTGAACATGATTTGGAAAATTTCACTCTTGCAGGTCTGAACAAGTTCAGATATTGTCTTTATTTTGTTTTTCCATGTTAATATAATTTAATACCTCTCTCCTTTTCTCTAAAAAGGAAATATTTTCATTTGCAGAGGTTGAGAAGATTTTGAACGAAGTGGGCAAAACACTCCGAGATTTTCCGACCTTGCCTTTTCCAGATGATGCTTATTTACATGGTTTGTCAAATAGGCTTATTGAAGAAGAAACAGGTTATGATAGATCTGAAATGCAGTTGGAACATGACCACCTTTTTTCTAATTTAAATTCTGGACAATTGGACGTATATAACTCCATAATACAATCTGTAGAGAGTGGAAAAGGAGGTCTATTTTTTGTCTATGGCTCTGGTGGGTGTGGAAAGACTTTCCTGTGGAAAACATTATGTGCAAGACTGCGTAGTCAAGGTAAAATAGCACTACCTGTTGCTTCTTCTGGAATAGCTGCTGTTTTGCTTCCCGGTGGTAGAACTGCCCATTCAAGATTTCACATCCCCCTTAAATTAGACCAGTATTTAGTTGCTAGCATCAAGCATGGATCTGATATTGCAGAACTAATTAAACAAACCAGTTTAATTATATGGGATGAGGCTCCCATGCAGCATCGTTACGCTTTTGAATCTGTTGATCGGTGTTTCAAGGATATAATGTCATCTGTCGATCATAAAAGGAAGCATCTTCCATTTGGTGGTATTACTGTTGTCTTTGGAGGTGATTTTCGACAAATTTTGCCAGTCATTCCTAAAGCTACAAGAAGTGAAGTTGTGAATGCTTCACTGAACCAGTCCTATTTATGGAGTTCATGTAAAGTCTGTTTACTCACTAAAAATATGCGTTTAGGCTCCAGTAAATCTGATATTGAGAACAAAAAAATAGAAGAATTTTCAAGATGGGTTCTTGAAGTTGGAGATGGTAAAGTGGAAAACATTCATTCTGAAGATGATTTTTCTGATCCCGAAATCATGATTCCAAGTGAATTTCTCATCCAGAATTTCAAGAGTTCAGTTAAGAGTATCGTTAGTGCTACTTACCCAGATTTTTTAAAAAATATGAAATCCGAGGAGTATTTGAGGCAGCGAGCTATTCTTACTCCTACAAATGCAATCGTTGATGACATTAATTCTCATGTATTGGATCTCATTCCAGGTACTACTTATACTTACCTCTCCCAGGATTCAATAGATGATATTTATGGAGATGACGAAGATGAGTATGAATCTTCATTTCCAGTTGAATATCTGAATTCCATTAACATGCCTTGCATCCCAAAACATGAATTGAAATTGAAGGTTGGTTCGGTAGTAATGCTTATGAGAAATCTTAATCAGATCATGGGTCTTTGCAATGGAACAAGAATGATTCTTACCAAGTGCTTGAAAAATAGTGTTGAATGCCAAATATTAACTGGCTCTCATGTTGGCTCGAAACACCTTATTCCACGAATTGAGATGGAACCAACTGATACAAATTGGCCATTTGTATTCAAAAGAATACAATTTCCACTACAAATTTGTTTCGCCATGACCATCAATAAGAGTCAGGGTCAATCACTGGATAAAGTTGGCTTATATCTTCCCCGACCTGTTTTTACTCATGGACAACTATATGTAGCTTTTTCAAGAGTCACTTCTCTTGATGGTCTTCACATACTCATTGAAGGTGATACTGGAAAATCCAATAATTTCACTGCAAATGTAGTATTTGATGAAGTTTTCTACAATCTTCCAGCAGTTGGCGATTAGTAATTTAATAGAAAATGTTTTTTTGTATTTTTCTTATTTGTAGTTTCAGTGAACTTTTTACTTCAATAACTCAAGCTACAAGATTGCTTTACATTTTGTTCCTCTGTTTATAGTATGTCACGTAATGGAGATTATTTTAATATTCTATACCACTGTGTTTTACCATAATTAGTTAATTACATACATGTTGCAACATCTTTTTATTGGCTCTCTTAAATAAATATAAAGACATATATTATAAGGATTTTTTATAACATTCAAAAGTATTTTAGTTCATTGTTTTATACTATTTTTTTAAATTAGTAATTAAATTTTGACAACTGAGCATTATCTTATAGGATCAATCACATTTTAATGGTGATTAATCACATTTAACTCTAATATCTCTTAAATAGGAAAAAAATCTGGCTATATATATCGTTAATTACTATAGATATGTATCAATTTTCATTATAACTCAAATCGATCATGTCTTAAGTAATATATTTCATCAAGTAAAATAGTAATGAACATAGAAAAACCTTTTAACAAACTGTATCAATTTAGTTATCATAATTTTAGGAAGATATTTTCTGATTGAAGATAAGTATGTCAATATCTTTTATAAAAATCACTGTCATATTTCCAAAATAAAAACTAACAAACTCCTATTATAAGTCAAATTTTTTTTTTTAGATAATTGAAGGATACTTGGCATTTCAAGATCACAATGTAATCACATTACCATCTTTATCATTTTCTAATTTTCTTAAGTGATAAGTTTCGAGTCCTTATATGTAGCTATTTTTAATCCCCTTTAAGAAAAATACTCACCGTCGATTAACAAACCAATAACGTTGCATTACTGAAGGTTTGATTTTTCCTCATGTTTTAATCCAGTATACAGAGTTTCTCAAAAATTTTAAAGTCCAAACAAATTTTGTATTACGCATCTGTTACACTACTTACATTTGTATAATGTCGCAGGTATGTCTGATAACCTTGAAACATTGGATCAAAGTAGGACAAACTGGAGCATAACAGTTCGAGTTACCAGGTCTTGGCCTTCTTTTGACAACAATGGGAATTTGAGTCGTTTAAACTACATTCTCCTTGATGCTCAGGTAATTTTGACATTATAAATGGCTATGTCACAATGTT
The DNA here is from genome assembly GCA_037693485.1 of Kitagawia praeruptora. Taxonomy (NCBI): domain Eukaryota; kingdom Viridiplantae; phylum Streptophyta; class Magnoliopsida; order Apiales; family Apiaceae; genus Kitagawia; species Kitagawia praeruptora. The sequence goes on from CM075347.1 coordinate 42,208,979, forward strand.
TTATACACAGTGATATGTTTTATTTGTATGACTTATACTAATCTTTTTACCTATTGTGCAGAATTTTCACGTACATGCTGTTGTACACTCTCCCATATTGAACGCGTTTGAGAATATTATATTTGTGGGAGATATATATCGGATCTCTAATTTCATTGTTGGATTGGCAAATGGAGTACTTAGACCAGTTTCTTCTACAATCTGTCTGAGATTAACAAACTTCACTATTGTTCAACCTGCTGTTAACAATCCTATCACACCAATAGCTATGCATAAATTTGAAGTTGTTGAACTTCAGGATCTGTACGATATTGCTATCCAATATCCTCAAAATCAGATGCCAACTCATGCTATAGGTGATTGCTATTTTTTGTTACATTATGAAAAATCATTCTACGTTCTCATATTACATTTTTTTTAATATAATATGTCATTTTGTAGATGTGGTTGGGATTGTGGAAAATTTGGAACCTCCTATGCACATAAACACACATTTTGGAGAAAGACACTTTGTTCGTTTCCCGATTTATGATGGACGGTTTGTTTCGTTTTAAGTTTATACATATCCTTATCACATTTACGTAATGAATAATTCATATTGATCGTCATTCTGTTTCATAAATCATCAATCTACGTTTTTGTAATGTACAGAACCACTGGCAAAGTTGCTTTTTGGGATGACAATATTAACATCATAGATGCTTTAATTAATGGCAACTTTGAGAATCCGCCAATAGTTGTTTTGTCCGCTATGCGTATTAAACTCTATCAAGGTTATAGTTGTATACAATACGATCAAAGTAATTGCAATTTTATTTCATTACATTTTCTCTGTAATAACTCTTATTTTAATGTTCTAGAAAGAGTGCAGATATCCGGTATAAGAGCATCGAGATTATTTATTAATATTGATTATGAAGCAGTTGCAAAAATTAGGCAGAGGTTGTAAACTATACTTTTTTTTACAAAAGACATTTGAAGTTTGATTTGTCAACTTATATTTATTTGGATATTGTTCCTTGATAGGCTTATTGATCAAGGTTACTTGGCTCCTGACAATGCATTTTGATGAAAGAGAAGAGCTTCGTCGAAGATTTGGTGTTTTGCTTAAATATTATTAATGGTTGCTTTTGAAGTTTCGTTTTGTTTTTGTTATTTCAATCATTCTATTGTATTTGAGAATTATAATTTCGTTTCGATGTTTGTTTGAATAAAACATGCATTTTGGCATGTAAGTAAATTTGAACTTTTTAGATAAGCTACCCGCAATGTTCCTGTTTTTTCTTTTGCATACTAAACGACTAAACTTATGAAAATTAACAAAAATTTTAATCCTAATGTTGATTAATTAATATTTTGTAAAAATGTCCATACATATACTACCTCTTACAATTTAGTTTATCAACTTAAGCTACTAATAGATATATAATCTTAAGAATAGACAATCACACGATGTTTGTTGTATATTGGTGCTAACTAATTATATTTCCAGTAATTAAATTGGTTTTTACCATTTCACATAAAATCAAATACTACAAATCATAAGATTATTTCATAATTATGAAGATTGAAAATCTAATCTTCTTTAGTATTTCTCAGTTGATTCTTTCATAGTGATGAAGATTACAAATCAAATTTTAAGAGCTACTTATCTCATATTCAAAATGTTAGATATAATAATTCTACAATAATAATTACATAAGTTTGCAGATTACAGATGTTAAATATACCAATCAGGAATTAAATCAATTAATTTAAATTTATTGATGTCACATTACAATATATTGTAACAGATTATTGATACAAAATTGGTATGGCCCTCCAAGACTTTAGCATTGCTATATATAATATTAGGCAATTGGCCAATGATCATGGAGCTAATCACTTAACAATTTTTTTCTCTCCTGTAGTGACCATATTCTACAAGATATTTTTATATCAATCTCTCCTGGATGATTGTTACAATTATCGCAATAATACTTTGTAAAGTTTTTGGAAAAATGTAACAATTTGAAAATGGATCCATATCACCTCCTTTTACAAAAAAATTGGATTTCCAATTTCAGTTACAAATTAATAACTTTTAATTACTGGATTAATACAATTTTTTTCATACAAATTTATTCGTGTCCATTATAAAAATAAGATTATTTTTGTACAATCATTTTTATCATTATTGCTTTATGTTGTATTACGTTATTTAATTAAATTTGTGTTGACAAACGAAATAATTAAAAGATATGTCCATGTGTTTTATAATTTAGTGTAATTATGTTATAATAATTATTTGTAGAGACTTTCCAAATCATTTAAAATGTTTAGTATATTTAGTACTATATATATATATATATATATATATATATAGATATATATATATATTCCTTAAAGAATGATAAAAATAGATTACGAAAATCGGAGAACCACATTAATTTACATAATTTGTGTTTAATATATATAATCCTTATATTTGATATCAAATATTTTCATTGATAGGATATACTTTGTTAAAGGGTAACCATTATCTTCCATAATGTAAGGTATTAAGATCAAAAGTAGTTAAAACAAATATTTTATCAATCATCCTTGAGCAAATCACCTAACAATATCAATCTATCCATCAAAAGTGGTTAAAACAAATATTTTGTCAATGATCTTGGAGCAAATCACCTATCTATATCAATCTATCCAAAATTGACGCACACATGAAAAACCTATCTATACAAATTTGGAAAACCTATCTATACAAATTTTAACTGTGTTACTCATGGACCTATAAAAACTGATTAAGAAATTGTTTATCACAACTCATATCACGTCGTAGCTAATTCTAAAGATTATTCTTAAGTAAGTTTCTTGGCTTCTCTGTTTTCTCTGCTACCATCATATTTTGAATGACATTCACTTTTTTAACATAACTGTTTTCGAACTTACTATCTATCATGTCAATTTTCTGTTTGCAGCATCAATATGGCAATGTTCGACCAACTTTCGTCCCTAGATACATCAAGAACATCATGGAAAGTAATGGTTCGGGTTAGTAGGATGTGGCCTTCATTTGCTACTAACAGTGAAGACTTAAAAGGATACAATCTTATATTGCTGGATGATAACGTAAGAAATTACTCATTTCCTAATAATTTGTTTTATTACAATTTTTTGCTTTAAGGACTATGTACTTTTTATGACATAGTTACAATCTTAAAGCATAAACATGACATTTTAACTAATCACTACGATATTATATTTTGTTCTTGCACAGAATACTCATGTACATGCTTATGTATATGCTGATAAATGGAAGGCTATCTCAAAGGATATGGTTGAAGGTGGTATCTACGTAATCACCAATTTCTATACAAAGGAAGCAATGAGTAATCTTCGTCCAACAAGTTCCAAAATTATAGTTAATTTCTCTAATTCAACCACTGTTGAGAAATTGGAAGATGACGATTTTATGATACCAATGCACAAATTTGAGTTTGTTGATTTAAGTGAATTATTAGAGATTGCAAAAGCTTATGGCAATGATGAGAATCCAACATTTTCTACAGGTATTTACATTTACAACTTTTTAATGTTCTCTACGAACTCATTTTATACATAGCATTTAATTTCATACTTTTGTAATCACATTTTTTTAACATTTGTAGATGTCATTGGTGTTGTTGAAGAATTTGAAAGAGTAAGGCCAATCCAGACAATGTATGGTGAGAAAGATATTGTCAAATTCAGGATCACCGATGGAAGGTACCAAATTTTTTTTAAATATAAACATTACAGTTTTTTATTTTCAAAAGATAGAACAATGTAGCTAACGATAACATTTAACTATTAATGTTAAATAATGTCTTAGGTACTCGCACAAAGTCACTGTTTGGGGCAATCTTGCTGTATCAACAGATAAGCAATATGAAACTGCTACGCAGACACCAATAATAGCTATTGTTTGCAGTGCTAAGATGAAGATATTCAAGAGTAAACTTTTAACAAGTTTAACATGATTCATATATAGATATTATTTGTCAATAAATATACTCATAGCTTTGTGTTTGTATATTGCATTAATTTTTTGTTAAATCCATTTGTAATTCAATTTCTAAGTACCGAATATTGGTTATATGCACAGGCTCTGTACAAATTAATACAATTCCATCTTCTAAGATCTACTTCAACTTGGACAATGATTTGGTGCATGCTATGCGACAGAGGTATGATTTTGTACCTTTTACAATATCAATATTTAAGTAATGTCTTGATAATGTGTCAATTTGGCATAGTTTAATAATTCAATATTAGTTAGGGAAGCTAATTACTATTATTACTTATTTTTAGAATCGAGGCAGAAGGATATACAGTCCCGAAAATTGAACTGGATAATCCAACACCGGTCAAAGCTACCCCTGTCATTGAAACATTATCACTGCAAGATTTGGCTCTTAAAACGAACACCAGTGATCTAAAGGTGTATTTTCTCTAATCTTAAATGTGTTTCAACTCACTTTGTTTTGATAAATTGTTTTAAATCCATTTAATTATTACATTAGTTAACATGATATCTGTTAACAGAAACACTTCTTATGCATCGTAAAGATCACAAGTGTTGAGGAGACTGCAAATTGGTGGTTCAATAGTTGTACTGATTGCGAGGAAGAAGTTACACAGCTGGAAGGAAAGATTAAGTGTACGAATTGTCCAAAGACAATGCCCGTTGCTGAGAAAAAGTATTACAGATTACATTTTTTTGATAGTTTACTGACATTATTGTTAGGATACATATTTATATTACTGTCTAATTGAGTAACTAATACTTCAAGATATCATATATAGGTACAAGATTGTTGTGCTAGCTGAGGACTCAACTGAGGCTTATAACTTCATTATAGCAGATCATGCTGGAAGACGTTTAATTCGGAAGACATGCACAAAATTGCTTGCTGAGAATAAAATGGTATACATTTATATAATTACATACTTCAATGTAAATAGTACGTTCATCAGTTACAAGTTTAATTCACTAATTTTTATTTATAATGTTTAATATACTGCATGTAGTGTTTATCCAATATACACTACCCTCCAGTTATAAAGAATTTGGTCGGAAAGGAGGTTACCTTTAAAATCGAGATAACCAAAGACAATGTCTTGCTCCAATCTAAGATTTTCACAGTGTCTGATGCATATGATGATTCAGTTGGTTCCACATCAACTTATTCAACTTCCATTGCTGGATATAGTGAAACTAACTCTACAAAAGTAAGGATCTCCAACTTTTCATTCCATATATTTGATATCTAGCAGTAATGCAACACGATTTTTATTTTTAATTTCTTCCCTCATTTTACTTTTAACATTACAACAGAATGTGATCGACCTATCCAAAAGTGATTACACTCCTGGTTCTGCTAAGTCTGTTTCCAAGAAAATTAAGACGGTATAACCATAAATTTCATAGTTAACTACATATAGTATCTCTCAAAATATCCTTTTTTAATTGAATATGAAATTGACTATATTTCTCATGTTTTATGCAGGAGAATTGACAGTTTGTAGCTGAAGTGCTGTCTTCATTCCAGTTTATCATTTAAAGTTTGTGTTGAAGTCCTCATGGGGAGCAATTTCATTTTCATTATGTTGTTTGATTCCAGAATAAGTTAGTTTGAATTGCATGAATTCCGGGTTTTGTTAAGTATTGCTTTTTAAGACGTTTTGGTGATTGTTTTTTCGGATATGAATTTTTTTTTTGTAATAAATATAAACACTCTGCATCCTAAATTCTTTGTACTATTCACTTAGTTTACATTTTAAACTCCAACAAATTCTTAAAATACGTTACCAAATTGGAGCTGAACATCCTTCATGAATGTCAAATGTGTGGATAATATATAACAAGTTTAAGTGGATCTTATTAAATTCCCATTTAATTTTCATATATGCCTTTATCAGATGAGATTGTATAATGCCAAGGAAAGGTTGCAATAGGTAATCATACAAACCCAAGCTACATGCAAATGTGTATAAATAAGATTACCTTAATCTATTAGTATTATCCATCTTTCTATACATCTTTCATTTGGTGTAAAATGGTTCATAATAACTGAAACAACGATTTGTTATAACTACAAGAAACAAACATTACTGATATTCTATAATAACATTAGCGCAAGAAACGAACAATGTACTGATACAATCATATATTTCCGGTAGTAAAATATAAAGAAATGTAAAAGAAACACTATCAAATAGGCTATTTTTCTTTTTTCTCGATTCTAAAGTCTTTCCAGGATAAATTTGTAATCCAAATCTAAAACTGATAAACTGGGTTTCCCAAAGACATAAATCTAATGTCATACCCTAGAAAGTACCTAATTTGCGTAGATCACCACCAAACATATTTTACATATCCAAAAGTTTATATATAGATAAAATCAACTTCCAAGGACTACATGTATCTCATTAAAAATCAAAGCAGCAATTTAAAAGATATAAATAAAAGGAAACATGACAATTTTCTAATAAGGAAAATATATCTTCAACATTTTATCGATTGATAGAATATAATAAACTAATATTCTATGGAATCTGAACATCAAATACTATTCCATCTTCATCCTCCAACAAAGTGAAAACCAAAATCTGATTGGCCTTTAACTTATATGATCTCGTAAATTGGTTCCAACCAGCTGAAAACCGTGGGATTCCATTGTTAAATACTATCTTAACTATCCATGTTCCTGCAGCAGTTCTTAATCTCACACGCTCACCAGCTTCCCAAACTCTGTTCAGTGGCATCACATTTCTTGGTATATGCTGCACAAGCATATTAGAAGATTGATTAAATTCACATAGATTGAACTACTAAATTCAATAATCACAATTAAATATTAACAGATTACCACTCCATGTGATGAGTGATTCACATTTGAAAATGTTAATGTTGTAGTGAATTCCATGGTTATTTCTTCCATGTCTTCTTCACCCATTTCCTCTTGCTCTCCATTGACAATATCTTCCATCTCTTCATCATCCATTGCTTCCTCTTCTCCATTATCAGATATAGGTGCTTCAATCATCAAATTCTGTTCAACATTATCCATAATCTGTTCTTCCATATCCATATTTGATACTACGTTAAGAGATAAAGATTAATCATTAATCTTACATTCATGACATATTAAATAAATAAAAACTTTTAAGACTACAAAGGTTAACAGGAAAAGTACATAATCTATGAATGCAAATTTTACCAGTTTCAGCTTCATTTTCAGCTTGAATGACAGGAAAAAACTTCTCAACCTTTGATTTATCGAATATACAAAGTTCAAATTTTCCATTGCCACAATAGGTAAACAGCAAATTATCTCTTCTCTCAAGCTGTTTTATACCAATTATCTCAAGCAATCCAAGAAATTTTCTCTCATTTACCACATAGATGCCATTGAAAACTTCCCCATTTTGTAGTTCAAACTTAATTGCAGCAGGTATAAGCTTTCCGAAACGTTCATAAAAATATTCCGGGATATCCTAAAAACAACCAAAAATATAACTACCTCATACAACAAACATGCAGCATATATAAGGTTTCCAAAACATTCATTTAACATGCTTCATATAAGACAATTGTAAAAAACCATACCATTTCTCCAGATTCAATTGCTCGACCCGAAACAGATAGTAGGAATTTCATTCCAACTCCAGAATTCTTATCTGCAAAATAACAAAAGATAATTAAAACCTACATTATAAAATGTAATTCTTAATTATTATCCAATTGTTTTCCAATGCTAAAATTTAACTTGCCTTGATGGTATACAGTAGATCTTCGAACTGTTCTCAATGGTAAATAATCTACCTCTGATGAATCATCATTCAACACATGAACCATAAAAATACCTTTTCCCTTATAAGCAAATACCAAGATGGAACCGAACACATTTATAATTTCCTTAAAGAAGACTGATAAATGATATAGATATAGATAATGCTGAGTCTTCTCAAATTTAGCATTTATTTGACGTCCCGTTGGTAACTGTAGTGTGACACTTAATGGTATTTGGTAACCATATTCCAGAAAGAATTTATCTGGCATTGTCTGATAACAATTCATGAATAAATATAATTAATGAAATATATTTTTATCTGGCGTTGAATAATTTTGAATCTTTAAAGGTTAACAAAAAATTACCAGCCTGCATTCCTCAAACTGTTTAGGCTTTAAAGCAATGATAAATTGCCGATAAATTCCGTCTTCAACATTATTCTACAAAATTAAAGATTAATATTCAAATATAGTGATCAAACATTCACAATCAACTTAGCTAAGTAGATAAACATAAATGAAGTTAAATGTGAGACGTACCAAACCAACAATGGCAGGAGCTCTTTGTACTTCATCCTCTTTAATATCATTATTACTTTCCTCCTCAGAATCTGTAAAAGAAATGATCATGTTTTAATTTTTACTCTAACTGTTAACACATACATTTCTAAAGAACTCTTGCATTTGTGTATCTCTAAGCAAGATAAGTTGAGTGTACCAGAATCTGAATTCCAATCAACATTCCAGAACCAGTTGCTAATTCCATTAATTGAAACACCGGAGGAACTTCTAGAATAATTTATTTCTTTCCCATCTTCCTCGAAGATCCTTCCGTACAGCACATCACTGTTATTCATAGTGAAAATTACAGTCTCCCTTGGTGTCAATTTGAAGTTTTCCATCATTGCTTCAAGGTTTGTGAGGTATCCTTCAATATAATTGTAAGAAATACCCCACTCTTTGCCACCAATTTCAAGTTTTGTTATCCGTTTAAGCTTTTCACTGTAGATTTCCTTAATCCATTTTGGGACATACTGATTAACATAAAATATATTAACATGTAAGTAAGATGTACTATCAAGGTAAATGGCACAAAGTTTATCATTTTAATGAAGTTAAAGGAGAGCAGAAAGTGCATTTGATAGATTTATGCATAAGGAATTAAAAACAGAAATACATACCACAAGTCCTTCAGTTAAACAAGGCTCTGTAACAACTTTTAGAAAAGATCTTTTCCACTCTTCACTTTCTGTTTTTATTTTCAATAATGTCAAGAGGAATGTAAATACTACATAAAAAGAAAGTACAACATTATAATAATTAAAATGTATCTATTACCAGGATTGTCATCAATAACTTGATCTTCATCTTTAAAAATGCAGACATTGACAATATTGGATCCAGCAGAAGGTACTTTAAACAAAACCAATCTATCGCCAACCTTGAGTTCGGTTTCTAAAGCAAAATCATACCATCCTTTGCCCAACATACATGTACCATCCTTCCACTCAATATCAATCTCCCATAATGTTTCAATAAACCTTAGCAATACCTTTTTACCATCTGTCCAATCTTTGTAAAAGCTTTCCACTTCCGTTTTTAATTTCTGATTTCAAAAATAAAATAACCAGAAATGATTTAGTACAAACTAAAGATGCATAGTTTCCTAGCAAAGAGAACAAGCATCAAATAGGACTCACCAGAGACAATAGATTCTTATCAAGATCAGCATTACCAACATGGATATCGAATGATTGAACATAATTCTCATAGCAATTAAGCTTCCAAAGCGCATAAGCTTTCTGATATTCCAATGACAAACAGTTGATGATATATTGCTCTTTTTTCCAAGAATTTATATTGTCATCCTTAAAAAACTCTTCTGGATCCTTGATCGGATAGTTACACTCAACAGCAGTATCTTTGAAGATTTTCACTTTAAACAAATCATTCCCATAGTAATCAAACCGAACAAGGTTGTAAAGTTTAATCTCATAAAATCTCATGAAATTTATTAAGCCATAAATTTCTTTACTTTCATCGTCTAATTTCCCTTTCCAAACTAATTTTTTGCACCTAATGATCAGCTTTGGAGATAGTTGATATCCATATTCATCAAAAAATGATTTAGGCATTCTCTGTACAAAACAGTAAAAATGTAAATGACATTTGTTCCTTTTCAAGATTAATAGTTAAATTTTATCACAATGTTAAATTATATACTTTACAGATCATACTTACAAATGATCCATAGCCATGCTTATCATTATTGGCTGAAACAAAACTTGACAATATGGGTCTATCTCCTGTTACATTAAAAGTCGTTTATTGATTGAAACACTAAATCACAGTAACCTAATAAAAATCATTATTATCAGTAGTGTATTTGAGTAATTGATTTCCAGAAAATTCATCATACCAGTACAAAAGGCTTTATCTCGACTCCTGTAGGTCACAATTGTACCCTGTATTTAAAGTAAATAGAACTATTGTAATGCAGATTCTGTTTTATCAGAAACAATATGCTAACAAGGTTGTAATTAGTTTAAGCAACTAATAAAGAAGAACTATGCAAACAATTTTGATACAAATTGCATACAATTATAAAGAATGCGTACAAGTTGTAAGAGAGGTTCTTTGTATAATCGTATAATATTATGAAAACAAACATATAATACAAACATAGTTATGCTTAGGCTTATCAGATTCGTATTGATTAACCAAACATTCATACACTGGAGTGAAAAATCAACAAAATATGCAAAAAATTAAGCATAAGTATTGATATATATGATTGATAACAATTGAAATATACAATTACAAACTAAATCCAAATCAATACATACAATCGATCAATACATCCAAATTCCTAAGAATAATTCATTATCAAGGAAATCAGTGATAAAAAAGATGAGTAATTTAGTACCTCCATTTGATGAATGTCACTCTTCTACAGAGTTTGCACACAACCCGTATTCTCTTCCCACAGTTGAGATATGTATATACTCTGCATGCAACTACAATTTAGGGATTTTTTGTTACCTATATTGTTTCCATGTTTTTCTAAAATTATGTAAGGGACATATCTCTAACGGTCTTACTCTTATCATAAATACCCTCATAAGTTTTTATTAGGACACATTAAAGTGTATAAGTGTCTCAACTACTACCTGCTTTTGTGATAATTAAATTGTATCAAGAAGTATTTTATTTTAAAATTTTAAAAATATTTAAATATTTTACCCATTATTAAAATAAGTGATTTAAAAAAAATTATATTTAATCGTTCTATTTTCTTTTTAAAAAATACTCAATCTTTTTGTCATTCTATGAATAGAATTTTAATTCCATATTTTTATATTATGTATCTGACTGACAAGGTTAAATATAAGTAACATCGTTATTACATATTATGGTAACCATTTCTTTTTATTAAATTAATTTAATTTTTTAGGCTTTCACCAAATCTTTTTTTCCCATTCTATTAAACAGAAACCATTTCAAATTCGCATTTATTCACATTTATCAAATAGGGCATTACACCTTATGTAATTATTTTATAAAAATTAAATACATGTAATTGCTTTGCAACCAAAAATCCATTATCTGGCTACAAGAATTTTGAATGTTACTGACATTGTCGTTTAAATTAAACATGTAATATGTAATCCTCTAAAAACGAAACTTTTCGTTATTTTTATCAACCACCTTTTGCCCACAATGATGAATATAATTAACACCATCTAATAATTACAAAAAAATACAGATTTATTTAAATTTAAAATTTACTTTTAAATAAATTGAGAAAACTGGGCGTGAGGATAACCTCAGGGATCTCCTCTGAGGTTATAAGAAATATTGCTTATAAAGTAAGGGGCCCCGCAGGGGGAGTTTTGTAAATCTAATTTTTTTTATCAGTAATTTACACAAATACCCTTAAATTTTGTATTGATTTGTTCTATCCTCATGGTTCTAACCTGAGGTCATCCTCAGGTACATGAAACCCAAAATAAATTTTAGAAATAGAAATTTTAAAAATAGAAATTTTAAAAAAAATTAAAAAATTGGATAACTCCGTGTGCGTAGTACGGGCATATTACTAGTATAATTTGAATAGTGAGTCACAGCCAAACTCCATCTCATAATTGAGTAACATTTGAAGCAGGTTGGTATAAAAGTGAGAATCACACATGATGTTGTGTTAGTACGAAATACATATGTTTGCAATCGAAACAGGATATACCTAACTACTTAAGCTGAACATTAATGATTTCTTTAATCACTAAAGATTACATGCTGGATATCGTCCTCTTCGGATGTGTTTGGTTTATATTTCTTCGATCTTTGGATTATTGTAAGCTTTAAGCAAGAGCGTTTTATTCTGTCTGCAACCTTTCTGCAATTCACTCATAATTCTCAGTAACCCATACAATTAAGGTACTCATGACACATGCATACGTATGTGATGTGTGAGCGGGGAAAGGTGTCTAATTTTGTTATCAATATGGTTATATAGCCAATTAGAGGTTTTTCTTTAGAAAGTTTTCCCTAATGGATACAAAGAGCATGCAAAAGATGATTGAATGTAAACCTACATTAGGCTAAGTTGCCTATATTTTAATGTCAGGTGTTACATCCTCTTTTTTTTTTTTTTTTTTAAACATCTTCGATTTTAAGTTTAAAACTTTAAATCTTAAAGTTACTATAATGGTTCTGCAATGATGATCGCAGATTAGTCACTTTAAAGAAATGTAGCGCATTCCAAGAACTGGATGTGCGCCTAAAATTGGCTTGTATGTAGAGTTTTTTTTTTTTAAAATCTCAAAAACAGAAGAAGGGTCATTCTTACTGGACAATAGCTAAGTTTTAGTCATATTATTGGGTAAAGCTCAATTGGAGCTAATAATTAGCTAACTAACTCTGAGGTTCAGCAAGTTCAAATCAGAACTTGAAGGCAGAAGGATACGTATATAGTCGTATATCAGCCTTGTATTGTTGGAGAAGGCATATGTCGCACTGTTTGAACAAGTACGCTGATCAAGTGAAACTCAATTACATTCTGCATGCTTTCATATCTTCGTTTCTAGTAATTATCTGTTAGCTCCGCAGAATATATATACACAGTAGAAACTATCACTATACTACCTGCCTTGTGGAAATTTGTGGAGTAAATCCTAAATACGTACGTGTAAAACTCATCTTTTTTAAACAAATATTTTATAAAATTAATGGTGATATTTAATATGAAGTTTAGGATACATCAGAGCTAAGTGGCTTAATTAGTCCAGATGTGCAGTTATTATTAGGCAACCAATGTTAAGCACTTGGTCTTTTGCCTTCTTAGTAGTTCTGTTGTAACTATAAACTGTTGGATTTACATTGCCGTACATATGCCTCTACTTGGTTTCCTTTCACATTCGTACTTCTGCTAATTCGTCTTAATGTTACCAAATTATTTTTATATTTAATTACTCATGTACGGCCAATAGTTTATTTCGCTAAACTTGTATCTTTTCCTGCTTGTTTAATTTTTAATATAGACATTGTTGCTGGCCGAGGTCCGAAAAGATTAATTAATCATATGTATGTTTTAACTTATAACAAACACAAAGGGATTGCAGTAACAATCTTATGAATATATTACATCGAATAAGAGGTAGACCCAAAGAGCTTACTTGTCTTTGCAGTCAGTCCTTGATTATATCGGTAGTGCTCTATATATCTCAATAATGGTAATCATTTTTTTGTATTAAAATATTATCTTCTGTTAATATATAATATTTTATTTTGGGAATACAGAGAGTTCAGCTCTATAAATCATATGATTCAATAGAGGAAACATGCAGACACACACTAGCACACATTCTAAACAGATAGAGATACACTTGCATTCGTGTCTCTTGTTCTTTTAAATATCATGCTAAAGTGTGAAGGAGAAGGATCGTAGCACTTTCTTGAATCACAAGATTGGGTTGATATGAATTTCATTTATGCAAGAACTTTGGAACAATGTGAAGAAGCAACTGGAGAATCAGATTATGTGGAAGCAAGGAATAAAAGCCTTCCACTTGCATCAATCGAGCTCTTGAGAAAATGTGGCAGTCATAGGATGAACAATTTTAGCTGCGAAAAGAAGAATGAAGAGTTAAATTTGCATGTTCCAGGTAATACAGGTAACCATGTGTTATCAGTGGAAGATATTATGATGATTGCAAAAGAAAAATATGTCCAGTATGTATCCCACACTCCTGATGAGCTTTCCATGCTTTTCCATCCGCTTAATAACCACTACTCAGGTCTCTCTGGTGAGGCTGCTGAAGATGTAGAGCTTGTAGTATTTCTTTTAGCTTCTGCCGAGACATTCGTTAACAGACAGTTTTATCATATGAAAAATTTCCTTAGCATGTGCTATCAGTTGGCTACCCCTGATGGTAATCCAGTTAAAAGACTTGTGTATTATTTTGCTGAAGCTCTGATAGAAAGGATTCATAAAGAAACAGGAAATGTATTATCAGCGGGAGTGGGACAACAAAGAAGGAAGACAATGCAGTTACAAGATGCTTTGACGATGCTACATCCTGCTGCAATTGCATGTCATCAACAACTACCAGTCGGTCAAGTTATTCAATTCACTGCAATGCAAGTTATATTGGACAATGTGTCGACATCAAAAAGGATTCACTTGGTTGATATAGGTATTAAAAGTGGGTTGTACTGGGTAATCTTGATGCAAGCTCTTTCAGTTCGAAATGAATGTCCGGTTGAGCTTCTTAAGATAACTTCTGTAATATCTTCATCCAGAGAGAGGACTGAAGGCATAGGTAAGAGGTTGTCATCATTTGCCCAAAGCATAAACTTGCCATTTTCATTCAATATAGTTGTTACAAGCATGGAAGATCTCGTGGAAGAGGTGTTTGGCTTCGAGGCTGATGAAACAGTAGCAGTCTACTCACATTTATTTCTATCAACCATGTTGGCATGGCCCAATCGCTTGGAAGCATTGATGGGAGTGATGAAGAATATTCGACCACGAGTGATGGTGATCACAGAAATAGAGGCTCATACAAATTCGCTTGCTCTCATGGATCGCTTTATTGAAGCACTCTTTCTTTATGGTTCACTTTTTGACTGTCTCGAGGCTTGCATGGATCGATGCAGTCAATTCAGGAAGACAACAGAAGCCGTATACCTCTGGGAGGGGATTCAGAATCTTGTTACAAGTGAGGGCGAGGAGTGGATACATCGCCATGAGAAGATTGACTA
The DNA here is from genome assembly GCA_037693485.1 of Kitagawia praeruptora. Taxonomy (NCBI): domain Eukaryota; kingdom Viridiplantae; phylum Streptophyta; class Magnoliopsida; order Apiales; family Apiaceae; genus Kitagawia; species Kitagawia praeruptora. The sequence continues at coordinate 42,224,058 of CM075347.1, forward strand.
TTGGAGGGCCTTTTTTGGAAGCTCTGGATTAGCGGAAAGGAGCACCAATAAGTTCTGTTTCTGCATGGGAGTTTTGTCAGGACTAAGATGTGAGAAAATTAAAAACATGGATATCTGTCTTAAAATAAGCAAGCAATACCAGTGCATATATGTATGGAAACAGATACATGCTACAAAAACTCGAAGTTTTATGCTAACACCTAAACAAAAGAAAAGGTTGAGTTTAGATGCATGCGTGGTATCTTCTGTTATTACCAATGGTCCACTTGAAGGATCAAAGGTCCTTTACTTCTAGCAAGATCTTTCTTAAATTATCTGGGGACCAATTCAACCCATTCATTATGAATCTTGTCCAGGAAGCTGGATTTTCTTTTAATTAAATAATTACACATTTATAAGTTGGCATTCTTTTCATGTCAAAATGTCAAATAATGGTATTTGGGTAGGGAAAGAGCACTGGATTTTACAGTATTTGCCAATGTTTTATCTTTTTTTCGTACTAACCTACTTTTATTTTAGTTTGAATTATATTTATATATTTAATTATTTTTTTTTATTTTGTGGGGATCCTTTATCCTAAATATGATAGGTAGTCATGATTATATGTTTCTTCTCAGCTTAATTATTCATATAGCAGTGACCTATTTTTGCTTTGGTTCCTAAAAATTTATGTCCTTCTCATGCTTTCAAATCAGTAGTTATCGTTTTGCTTTGGTTCTGAATCGAGTGACTCTAAATACGAATTGTTGCAAGTTCCAATTCCTTGTGATGCTTCACCTTATAATGTGCTGCCACACATGCTGGGAAATCTGTTTTCTGTAATTGGATTGCATGTTGCTTGGAGAGCTTTTGTATGAGTTGATTTTTATTTTTTCAGTTCAACTACATAGATGCTAGTGCCAACAATTTAACAGTTAGGGAATGATAAGAGTGCTAAGACTATTGAAACTGTTGCTACTATTCATTTTTTTGGATGTACTTACTGACGTATGTCATGAACTCGCAATCCTACTAATTTATGGTCAATCCTTACCCTTTGTAATATGGTGCTTGGCAGTGTTATACTTTAGTTAGCTGATGTTCCCCAAAAATTTCCACAGTGCTCTGGTGCTCATCACTGGTTGGTAATTCATGGTGACACTTATTGAGAAGTTAACATTGAAATTGGTATTCGGTAACACTGGACTTGGTAACGAATATATGGATGTATGATGCTTGCAAGGTAAGTAGGTCTTTCGGTGAGCTTTCTACTTTATTCTGGATCCTAACGTGAATTAGAATTTTTTTTTTTTTTTTCCTAAAAGATTTTGAATTATCTTTAATTCTTCTTTCACCAAAAGTGCTTAGAGAGATTATAAGAAAAGTTGCGTCAGTTACAAACTTTTAGTATGTTCAAAATTTCACCAAAAGGATCTTTTACTATGTTACTTTATACTCCCTCTGTCTCAATATGTTCTTCTCGTTTACAATGTCGGTCCTGTTCATAACATGAAACAAATTACTAATTTACGCATAATCTATAAGACCAAATATAGTCATGAGTGATCTTGTTGGATTCGTATTTATGAGTGCTTTAATACAGTGAAGTTTTTATATTTAATACTAATACGAAATTGAACATATTAACGATCAAAAGTGTGCGTTGGCAAACGTGTTTTTTGAAATTGGAAGAGTTTTTTGAGACGGAGGGAGTATTGCTTTGGTCTATTTAGTTTGGCATCTGTGGCTTGTGCTGCTGCTTTCTCATCCAGAAAAATCAGAGTTGGTAGTGCACCCAAATCATGATGACAGGCCTTTATTGGCTAATAACTCTCGAGCTATATATCCAGGTATATGTTGTCTTAAGTTCCTTTTTGTCGCAAGATGGAAACTTTTTTATATTATCATCAAGAGGTAATTCTGTTTTTGTTTTGCACAACTTTCTTCGTAATAAATATTTCTTGATGTTTTGCACAATTTTATTGATTCAACATTAAGTTGTGGCCACCATGATGCTTATCTAAAGAAACTATCACATTTGGAGTTTGTTTACCTGATACACAATCTAAGTTCACTCTTTGTCAAAAGATAGTAGATAATGTAGTAGAAGCCCGAAAGTTCCACATAATATACAATTTCATAACTGAAGTTGATGCGGACCTAATTAACCAATTCTGGTAACGACGATCCAAATAGAGTGGTAAAAGAATCATTCACTGTGGCCTGGAAATTAAGTAAAACTGTGGCTAAGGAGGCATTAGCGAAAAAAATTGGCATGTTAGTAGCAATGTCTGGAGATGGGTTTTGCCCAGTTCGCGATGGTGGATACAGAGTTGAGCAATATTTTCTTCAGCAAAATTGGTCATTAATATATTTACTTGTGCTGCTTATTGTAAACTTCATTCGGTGGGGACACGTGTAAGTGGAAGAGAACTCCTACATTTTCTACGTCATCCAGGATCTTTTTTTGAATCTAGATATATTTGTTTGATAGAAACAGGTACGTGTTTAACTGATGAAGCTAGTACAATGTAAGAGAAAACTCTTGTATTGATATGATATTTCTTGGTTTTATTGATAGTAAACATACATATATATAGTGTTACAATCCAAATGTTATACAGCTGAAGTCAAGGACAGCAGCTATGTTAGATAGCAGCTTTGTTAGACGCAGCTAGTATAGACTTTAACATGTTGTCAATATAGACTTTAACACCCCCCCTCAAACTAAAGATGGTTGAAAAACCAGCTTGAGTTTGTAAACAAAATTACCGAAAGTGGTAGGAGGATTTTGAACCGGAGACACGATGTAGATGAATCGTGCCTTTTTGTTGGTCTTTGCACCTCCCCAAACTAATGTAATTCTGATAGCTAGAGAAGCATTGTCAGAATAGTAAGCTAATCTGATGGCTGAAGAAGCACTGTCAGAACGGTAAAACAATTCTGATGGCTGGAGAAGCACTGTCATAATGAAGATCGAAAAATTAATTCTGATGGCTGAATAAGACACTGTCAGAACGATAAGGAAATTCTGATGGCTAGAGAAGCACTGTCAGAATGAGAAGCACTGTCACGTCTATGGCTGATCCCTAGAGTCTGTCATGGTAGACCCCGAGGTGACAGTTATTGCGGTGGAAGAAGCACTAGTTTTTGACAAAATCTGTCTGAGAAGTGATTCAAGCTCACTATTTGATGCAGTTTCCGGTGTAGAATCCGAGGTTGCACCAGTGGAAGAATGAGAGAACTTTTGTGAAGGAAATGATGGCTTTTTCTTGCAGAAATATGTAGAATAATGACCCTTTTGATGGCAGTGTTTGCATGTATGATTGCGAAGTGTTGAGCAGTCCTCGACCAGATGTCCATTTTGTCGACAGAACCTGCAAAATGGTTTATCAATGGCTAGTGATGAAGGTATTGCTAGGATCATATCTTTCACATGGATGCCTTTTCCGATGTCGAGTCGAGTTTCTTCAGAAATGAGTTCCGAAACAGCAGTCTCCAAAGAGGGTAGCGGAACACGATGAAGCAAAGCAGCTCTAACTGGTTCATAATCTGGTGTAAGAGCTATTAAAAACTGGATGAGTCGTTGTTGGTCACGATATGTCTGATAAAGTGTTGCATCCTCCTTGTGTTGCCACTTTGGTTCAGACAATGTCAATTGATCCCAAAGTGATTGTATCTGTGAGAGAAAATCAGCTATTGGTTGACCAGACTCTTGTTTCTGCTTACTGAGAGAATGCATAATCTGATATTGATTTGAAAGATCGGATGTAGTGTATCGAGATTCCAAAAGATCCCAGATTTCTTTTGCGGTGTCAAAATTTCCAAATTGTAAATTAATTTTAGAAACAGAAGAGTTTCTAAAATATATAATAACTTGATGATTTTTGACATCCCATTCTTCGATGCGATCTTTCAATTGTGAATCAGTTTCATCCTTCTCCTTGGTAGGAATAGTGAAATCCCCGTTAACGTACCTCCAAAGACGTTTTCCCTTGAGAAAGCTACGCATAGCTTGAGACCAAGATAAATAGTTTGAATATTACACTTCAGTACCCGTTTTATCATGGTATCAGAGCTTTAAGCTCCTGGCCTCCTCTGTCACCGGTGTAAACCATTCTTTCCGGCGAAGCCATTTTTTTCCGGCAAGTCAGCTCTCTTTGTCATTTACACAAACAGTTTGTGTGTAAATTCAGAGTTGCACATACTATATCATATATATACACTATTTCCGCTGCATCACGACCTCTCAATCTTCTGGCAACCCTCCGTCTGTACAAACACAGTCCGAGTCGACTCACTAACTCGCCCAACTCAAGCACGAGTTACTAAACCCACCTGTTTCAGTCCCACAACCAAAGCTCTTGTCAACTCAGCATCATCACCGAAGCTCTCTACATCGGACTGTAATTTACTGGGTAAACCCAAATCTCACTTCTCCTTTCAAATCTCAACATATTATTGTGTACTTGTTTTGTATGTAATCCGATCTGCTGTGTTTTTTTTTAAACAAGTCGTAACAATATTTTGGGCTGTATAAACAAGTCCTCTAAATTTTTATTGGGCCAAACTCATACTTTTATTGGGCCAAACTAATACACGACCATTCAAATATTTTGAATATTACACTTCAGTACCCGTTTTATCAGTTACTACTTTAACTCACTCTTTACATCACATATCGTGTCTTCCAATCCCAGATAGATGCTGTCTTAACTAGAATGTTGTCAAAGACAATAGTTGCAGAGGCTTCCATCTATAATTTACTTTTGTCACACCATTTTACAATATGGTTAAGTGTATCATGGGTTCTATGGCCAAAATTGTCAAACTGAACGTTTGTGAATTAATGAACCATAGGTAGTGCAGACTGAGGTAAGGATTGCAATAGGATCTGTGGAAGGTATTTTTGTGAACGACGAATTCACAGTAAAAGATTAACTTCCTCAGCGGAGATCAATTTGGATTTTATTTTGTGATTGCTGATTGTTGTGAGAGGAATTTGGTACAACACTTCGAGAGAATATCGCTGGAATAACGGATGAATCGCTTGATTTCCGGCTGCAGAATCGGCGTTCAAGCGGTTACAGCCCGGCGTTCAACTGCCAGAGTGGGCGGTTGTTTGTAATGATTTTGGGACTGAGTTTGCAAGGTTACCGGATAGCAAGGACAGAGTAAATCCTACTCAGTCGATCCTAGCTGCCAAAGATGTGTATTGCTCAAGTTTCTACATGATTTTTGTAGAGAGAAGTGAGATTCAACCCTTGCAAAGTGCCTACATATCCTATATTTATAGGAATCAAGTCCAATGTAGTTCTTGATAATTGAGCCACGATTTGATAAGCCTTATCCTCCTCAACCAAGCTGATCCAGTTGGTATATATCCATAAAAGCTTAATTATCTTCATATTTATATGATTTTCCATCATATATCCATGTATATATACATAATCCATGTATATATAATGATTATCCACCATAAGAGAGGTTGTTGGGTCGTCCATGATGTTTAGGAGTTATCATAAAGTTAGTTAGAGTGATATATATCCGTTCTCCTACAATTTAGGAGGCTGCTGGGCCAATTCCCGCGGACTGTCGGGGTACGAGTGTGAACCCCTGCCTGGAAGCCCTTCACCTGCATGAACCCCTATCAGGCCTCCCACACAGCAGTACCTCCATCTGGGGTTCAGACACCTGAACCCCTGCATGAATGAACCCCGAACCAGATGCCAGAATCTTCTTCTTTCAGTATATTTCCAAGGCATATTGGGCCCATGCATCCATGCCTGACCTATCATGTTCTTCCATATCCACACAGATTGGGCCTATAACCTTAATGGGCCTTAAATCAAGACCATGGCGAATTTTGGGCACAACAACTACCCCCCAGTTCCTTGTAGCCAGTGAATGCAAAAGGAACCAAAATAAATCGAGGCCCAATCCTTCCTTATCTTCCTCAGAGAAATACATAGCTTCCACATCATGCTTCCAAGCTTACATGAGCTAACTCGGCGTAAGAAACAGGAAACATAATGCTTCCACATATGTACCCCATCTGAATCCTTAAATGAACTACTTCCACATACCTTAGACTATGCATAGCGTTCCAGTTCCAATCATGAGCTTTTTATCTTTATCACCTGAACCTACCAGCTTCCAACCTCCTTCCTTGAAAACCATAGCCTGACTTCTTGATATATTTCTTTTCCTTGTGAGGTTGGCCTCCATGTGTGAATCCTTGTGGGTGAAGCCATGAAGCTTCCGTTGTTGCATATAGGCTTCAACCTTCCAGAACCCTGTGCTACCAAGACAACTAGAAAAAGTGATTAGTAACATGAGCTAAGTAGCTCACATATATAATGCACATAGCGCATAGATATATAATGCATAGATGCAAATATGATTATGCGAGTGCATATGATTTTGTATAAATAAACCCATTACTGCCTTCACACTCAAGTAGAACCTTGGCGAACGCACTCCTCAAGACATATGCCACAATATTTAGAGATTTTCATGAAACCATCACAATGGACCTCCCAAGATACTGCTAAGTATTTGGAGGACTTCTCCAATAATGCCCAGTGTTGTGGGACTTCTCCAAACTGTTCCCATAAACCATGTGACTTTGCCAAACCAGGCCCATAAACTATGGGGCTTCTCCCACGTAAACCTATAATCCATATGATGCAGATGATCTTATATGCGTACCCCAAGAGGGACCAAGGTAAGGTTATAAAAACCTCCTCAATTGTAACTATGTCTTTCCAAGTGGTTACGTTATGAGGCATATAGTATGCCCAAGTACCTATCAGCCAGCAAGTTTGAAAATAATTTTGAAACTCATGCATAATGTAAGTAAATATATGCCATGATGACCCTTTGTGTATAAATCCATGCAAGTGTGAAATCATGTGATACACACATCCAGATGAACATGGGTTAATGTGTGATAGAAGATAATGATCCATTTGAAAAGATGAACTTCGCAATGATGTTTTTGGTTAGATGCTATATAAATTTCCTTGTATGCATAGAAAACATGTGTGATAGAGAATATGTAAAAGAATGAAAGTAGAACTTATCTCTTCTTTTAGCACGTCAATCCAAGTCAGGGTTCAACCATTGAACCCATAAGGTTGGGGATGCCACCCTTTGAGCTTAAGATGAGGACCTCATTCCATTATGTAAGCCCCTCCATGGTGAGATGTTGAATTACCCCCCGAGGACTAGATTTCCTTCCCGCACGATATGTAAGTCTACCTCCGCTTGAATCCTTGAATCTTTGTCCGTGCACACGCCATGTGTAAAGTAGACTGCTTAGGGGTACGTACAAGTCCTAGGGGTTCACCCAGTTGTACCCTTGAATGTTTTATAAATATCGAGGCTTCACGCAATAGCTTTAACTTGTATATATTTGCTCACCACTACCTGTCAAGGGTTCACGTGGGCTCACCACACTACCTGTGAAGGGTTTACGTGGGCGTAAGATTGATAGGAGCTTTGCTCACCAAGGATACCTAGGGTCAATGCGAACCCGAAAAGAAGGTTCCACTACCTATTGAGGGTTCATGTGGACCTAGTCGCACTACCTGCGGAGGGCTTGAAGCTAATATGAGCATTATTGCGTACTCATAATGTAAATAATAAGAGGACACCATCACCTGTTAAGGGTTCACGTAGGCCTGACCACACTACCTGTCAAGGGCTTACGTGGGCTTTAAGTTGATGGGAGTTTCGCTAGCCTAGTGTCCCTAGGATCGACGCGAACCCATGACATGCATAATCCATACATGTTAAAACCTACTCATGCATAATCCATACATGAGAAATCCAATCCATGAAATCCAAATCCAAATCCAAATCCAATCCAAGTCCAAGTCCAATCTAAATCCAATCCAGATCCAAATCCAATCCAAGTCCAATCCAAATCCAGATCCATACTCCTAGAGGAAGCTCGTATCAAGTAGGTCCATACACGTACTACCCCCTAGAGTTCTCTTCCGTAACCTATCTCATAGTAAAGAACTAGGTTCACGTAAATAATAACACATGAACACACAAAGAAGGCATGCGAACATAAGACATGAAGCACATAAGTACATATAGCACACAAAGCATATAAGTACACATAGTCATTCACAGCAGTTAAGCAAATAAAGGCAAAGATAAAGTGATCATAGTTTTAATCAAGTCATAAAAATTATTTCACAGATAAGCGCTCATATCTTACCCCCGAGCTTCCACTAATATAAGATAGAACCTCTTACCGACTGAACCCCTAATCCTAGACCGGTCTTCGGGATCAGACCTAGAGTTCATGAAGAATTCCTATTAACGAGGTTCCATCATAGGAGTTTCCCTCGACCAGGTTCCATCCTCGGAGATTCCCTCAACGAGGTTCCATGTGATTTCCTCACAATGCTAATTTCCTCACGATGTTAATTCCCTCACGATGTTAATTTCCTCACGATGTTAGTTCCCTTACGATGTTAATTCCTATCAATGTTAGTTTCCAAGAGTTGAACTTTACTTACCCAGTTTCCCTGGGGTCGTGGTGAAGCTGTTTGCCAATCCAATGTGATATCCTCACACCGCTAAAGTCCTTAGCGTTCTAACCTCACTCACCCAGTTTCCCTGGGGTCGTGGCGAAGCCGTTTGTCAATTTATGTGTAGCTTCCACAGCTGTAAATGAGTCCCGAAACGGGGTTGGTTATCCACCAACGTGATTACACGGAAGTTTACCGGCGTTACGCCTGGTCATGATGAGGGAAATTTTGGTAGTCGGCGTACGAATTTGTGAGGGAAATTTGTGAGGGAAATTTGGTACAACACTTCTTGGAGGTAGTTGCGGGAAGAACGGAGAATTGCGTAGAAATCGGCGTGAAGACAGGTTCGTACGTCGACTACCAGGGTTCAACTACCTTGAACCGAGAGGGAATTGTGGCTGTGTTTGGACTGAATTTGCAAGGTCTCCGGGCAATTATGACTGAGTAAATCCTACTCAATCGGAGAAGATGCCCAGAACTGTGTTAGAGGTGTGTATAGTTGTGTCTAACCCTTGCAAATGGCCTACATACCCTCATATTTATAAGGGATCAAGTCCAATGTAGTTCTTGATGATTGAGCCACGATTTGATAAGCTTTATCCTCCTTAACTGAACTGATTTCATGAATTATCCCAGCTGATTTGATTATCCAGTGGTTACTCCTTTATAAATCCATAATTATCTCCATAAATATATGATTATCCATCATATATCTCCATAAATATATGATTATCTGTGTTAACAGATGTTGTTTACCTGCTCCTGATGTCCAGGACTTATCCCTAAGTCAGTTAGGGCGTCCCTTATCCATCCTCCTATAATTTAGAAAGCTGCAGAGCGGCCTTCTGGATATCGTCAGGGTACGTGCACGTACCCCTGCCTAGAGGCCTACCACCTGAATGAACCCCTGTCAAGCCTCCGCACAGTAGTACCCCCAACTGAGGTCCAAACACCTGAACCCCTTCATGGACGAACCCCGATCCAGATAACACCATCCTCATTTCTCTAAGGTATATTGGGCCACCATATCCATACCCAGCCCAGCCTATCCTTCAATATCCATTCAATCCGGATGTGTACTCTTAATGGGCCTTAAATCAAGCCCAAGGCGGATTTTGGGCACAACAACTACCCCCCGGTTCCTTGCAGCCTTTGAAGGCAAGAGGAACCTATATTGCATGTACCTCATCCACACCCTCGTTCCATGCGAACCCCTAAGCCTACGTGAGCGAACTCGTTGTAGGAAACAAGGGATTCAATCACGAAACTCATGTGCCAATGACTGTACTTTCATACTCGAACCCTGGGGTTCAACCGTCTTCATATCGGGGTATCATCACCGAACCCCCAAGCTATGCACCCTAATAAACATATCCATTCCGCCAAATGATAACAACCAAGAAAATTACTTAGAATAAAATTCCGCATAAGTAAAATCATACCCGGACTCAAATTGTTTAAACTTCAAATTCCACTAAAACTCTCTATTCTCACCATAAATTCCCATGTATCCGGCCTTCCATCAGTCCACATTCAATTTTTATCGTTCTCAAAAAACCTTTAATGACTACCTCCTCTTTTCTCCTTTTAACACACGCTTCCCACCATGCACTGCCACGTGTCTAGACCGTCCGTATCCCCATATACTCATATATACATACAATCACGCTTGTTCCTCTTTTAACAAAAGTACTAGTAAAATAAAACCCCTCTTCTCCTCGAAGGCGATTTCTTCCGGTGGCTTCAACTTCAACAAAACACTCCTTCTCGACACTCTCTACCGTTTGAATCAAAGGTACTTCACCTTCCTCTTTTCTTTTGTCTTCATTTTTCTTGTTATTGATTGCTTCGCTGTGCACACCCACATAGATGTTCATACGTATATGTGCTTCACACTCTGAAATATGCTTACAACGCCATCCCCATGTTTAATATGTCGACTGTATATGCCTTTTCGTGCCTCCTTTGTTTTGCATGCTGTATTTTGAGCCTTGTTTGAAACTGTCCGTAACCACATGTTGTTCTTAATAAACGAATTGGGTAGATCTCGTGGTTTTCATTTGATGATTCCAATTGTGTCTGTTCATATTTCGCACACATGCATGTCTACACACACAGATACACCCTTTACTTGATTGTGAACCTTGCCACTTTTCATCATATGAGCCTTAAGATGTGTTTTTAGACTTGCCATTAGCGTGTTCGCAGGTTGGGTAGACTTGCCATGCCGTCTTTTAGATCCTCCAGCTTTTAGCCTGATTTTGATTTCCTGTCTTTTGGGGGTCATACTGCTGCACCCCTGAGACCACTTGGGCTACCGTCCCTTACATGCCCTGTAGGTGTTTGATGAAATTCCCCTCATGACATTTTCTGTCCAAGCCCTGTTTTATCGTGGGGTTCGCCTGATGGAACCCCTGTGACAACCCAGGGTCTCCAATTCCTTCCTTCATTTCATTGCCTTTTTATTTGAGTTGACACCTTGTTGGTTTGTGTCCAACGCTTCGTGCTGACACTGCTTTTCCCCTTTGCAGATGTCCAGCCAAACCATTTCCGCCCAGTCCCAGAATTCAGTGACTAAGGAGGCTACCCCCCAGACGGGAACCTCTGAAGGAAATTCATTCTCATCCCCAAGCCCGGTATCCTCATTTCCACCACTGTCCTTTACTGTTAGTGGCCGCACACGGTCAAAGATCAAAGTCCTTGACCCCATTAAAGCTCAGATTTCCATAAAAGCTAAATCCTCAAGCCGTGAACCAATGAACCCTACTCCCATTAGCTCTGACACATTTGAACCAAGAGAGGAATGTGATTCTCTAAGCCATATGTTCCCACCATCCAAGTCTGCCAGTTGCTCCAACTCTGAAGATGAACTCCATGATGAGGCTATGACTGTTGAAGCCTCTAATCCCAGCGAGAGCCTACTGCACTGTGCCAACACGAAATCAATCATGACCAGCCAGAAACTAGAGAACCTATTGAGTGCATGTAACCCAGGGTGCACACTTGTCGTACCCCAACCTGATGAGAGGTGCCATGATTTTTCTAACTTCAACCCTGACCAAATTGTTCCCAATGCTGTGTTATCCGCCCAATTCTTTAGGTTGGGATTGTCTTTACCTCTGCATCCTTTCATCACAGATATACTAGACTTTTATGGCATTTCACCAATGCAATTAACACCAAACTCTTATCGCATGGCGATTTGTATGTTCATCCTTTACGATACCATGTTCCAAGTTGAATTGACAGCATGTGAGTTGGGTTATTTCTACCAACTCAAAGAAACTGGAAAAACCACAGGCTTCTTCTACCTTACAACTTGGAATTCCCACAAGGGGCGGTGTATAAAAGGGAACAAGAAAGGTATGTCAGGGTGGTACAAACAGTTTTTATACTGTTATGATTGCCTAGAATACAGAAAGGACTTCAACCTCGACCCATGTGAGTTACTTGTTTTCATAGTTCCGTAATCATCCTTTTAAGCATACCTCTGTGTGAAGCCATGTTATACATATACATATTTTTTGTTTGCTTGTACATGATAGCAATGCCAGAACAGACTCCTCTGGAAGGAGTTGAGTTGGAACGAGCTAAAATGGCATTGAAAAGGTGTGCAAAGCTAGGAGACGGCTCCAGCTTGTTAACCAAAGAAAACTTGATCAACCTAGGGTTCAGTTGCGAACGTACCCTTAAAGCACAGGGGGTTGCTCATACCCCTGTTGAGATGAACCCTGACAAGGGAATCCTTTGTGAAACAGGTTCTTGAACGTATCCCAGTCTCTGAACGTACCTACCTTTCATAGACCATGCATGCTTTATATACATGTTTGATACATTTATTTTTGTTTGATGCATCTTCTTTGTTTATATATCCTGTTGCCATACCCCCATTTGCCACTAACACCTTCTATCTTATGCTCATTTGTTTGCAGAGATGTCTTTCCCCATTCCTTCCTTCATCAAGAGATCGAGCAAGAATGTCTCAAAGAGAGAGCAGGCGAACGTAGACCTTGAGGAAGAAATTCCTGTTCCAGCCACCAAAACCAGCCCGGATCCTGCTGAAAAATCCACTCTCTCCAGAAAAAGGTCTTCTCACAGAGCTTCTGAACCCTCTGGTGCTTCCGGCTCTCGAAGTGGCAAAAGATTAAGGGGTGATCCAGGGCGTAGCCCTTCTGATGTTGCTTTGTCCCCCTCCCTCACAGCCTTCCTTGATTCTATTAAGGAACGTACCCCTATGCAATCAATTCGGGAGTGGGATAAGATCAGTATGGAGGAAGCTGTCGACACGATGTCCCTGGCCAATGCTCAGAGCTTATTCTTACATTTGAAATATAGTCGTCAAATGGCTGAAGCTGCCAAAGGAGACCTCAAAATCTGTGAAGAACTTATTGGGCTACGTTCCGAGGTGAAGGTTTACCGTGAGGATAAGAAGAAAATGTTGGATTTGAACAAGAAGTTCCAGGAGAATGAAACCGTTTTGATCTAGGAGAAGAATGATTTATCGAAGGAGAGGAAAACACTGAACACCCTGGCCATCAAGCTTGATAAGGAAAAAGAACAGCTGGTTGTAGACAAAAACAGACTTGAAGTAAAGATGAGGGTCCTCCAGGGTATTAGTGCTAAGTATAAGGTTGCTCTCTCTCGTCAGGGGGACAAAGAGTATAATGCAGGATACCAAGCCGGTGTCAAGGACTACATGGCCTCCACATACGAAGCCTTCCCCAACCTGGATTGGGCACTCCTGGGCCAAGATGCTGTGGATGCCATCAACCTGATTAAAGAAGAGAAAACCCTCGAGGTCCCAAAGGTTGCCATGACCGAAGCTCCCCTGAACAAGGATGATGAGGTGCCCGTAGACACTGTTGCCAAGGGTGTGGTGGAAGCTGTAGAGATTGAGACAACTGAAGCTTTTGCTGGGGGTTCAACAGTGAAAACCCAGGTGGAAGTCACCCCGTCTGAACTTGAAGCTGTAAAGACTCCCCCAGCTAGTGTGACTCCTCCTGCCTCTCCAACCAAGCAAATCCAGTAATTTCTTCCAGGCAATCTTTTTTAAGTGAACTTTTAAGAACTCTTTTGGCATTGATTGCCGTGAACTCGTTATTTTGAGGGTGCGGGCTCCTCGGAAGGCCTCACAAGTTGTACCCGTAACTTCTGAATTGGTTTCTTTTGAACTCTAAGTAGATGTTTTATGAACCTTGCATGATTTTCCTTTATATGTATCAGTTGTATGTCCACCTTGTGCGCACACACATGCACATATGTGGGGATGTCTTGTTATGTCATACCTTATAGAGAATTCGTGATATGTTCCTTGTAAAAAAATCCATGCCATGTTCCTTGTTAGGATGAATGAACCCCGGTTAGCTTTTGGGGTACACCCTTCGTAGCCTGGGCAACGTGTATAGTCATACGCCTTCCGTAGGCGTACGCCACCCAGTTGTTATTCCATAGACTTAGACATAAGACTTTCCTGCCTTAAGGATTATTACCAAGTGAGTTACCAGGAGTGAACTTAGGATAGAGAAGTTTGGCAATCCTGCAAAGTGGTTAAATAACACAGATATATGTATAGATTCTAAAATAAGAATTTCTCTTTACCCAAGTGCATCCTCGTTCTTAGGAGGGTTCCTGCCGTAGAAGGGATAGGTTTTCCACCGGTACCCATATCCGTTCCAAATCCTTGCCTTGAAATTTATCCCTATATTCCATAGGGACCTTTACCTGGGGAGACAGGTGTTCCACTTGTCGTACCCCTAAATGTGACCGAATTCCTTTCCGGGTGACTTCCTTATGATGTTAACTTCGTAACGATGTTAGTTTCATAATAATGTTAATTTCCTAATGATGTTAGTTTCCAAGATTTGAACTTCACTTACCCAGTTTCCCTGGGGTCGTGGTGAAGCTGTTTGCCAATCCAATGTGATATCCTCACATCGCTAAAGTCCTTAGCGTTCTAACCTCACTCACCCAGTTTCCCTGGGGTCGTGGCGAAGTTGTTTGTCAATTTGTACGTAGCTTCCACAGCTGTACATGAGTCCCGAAACGGGGTTGGTTATCCACCAACGTGATTACACGGAAGTTTACCGGCGTTACGCCTGGTCAGGGTTCAAACGAGTGAACCTCCAATATGGGGGAACTTTATTGGCCTAGTGTCCCTAGGTCCAGCCTGCCTTGGGGTTCCAACCCATTCACACGTAATCCACATGTGATGCATGTATAATCCATACATGTTCCTGCCTTGATTCATGTTTAATCCATACATGTGCCTGCCTTGATTCATGTATAATCCATACATGTTCCATATAGTCTGTGTAATCAATTAGCACATAATCCATGTGCTACAATCCTGCCTTGCGCACGTAATCCACATGCGATTCATGTATAGTCCATACATGTTCCTGCCTTGCGCACGTAATCCACATGCGATTTAAATCCGAAAAATTTTAAATTTCCTTTAAATTAGGCTATCCTATCCGAGGTCAGTATCCTATCCAAGGTTAGTATCCACCTACTACCCCCCGAGTTCTTTAGTATAATTATACTTATAGTGAAGAACTAGGTACAAGCAGTCGTAACCTCTACATGCAATGCGCAGGCGAAACAAGTAACACATGTAGCATATAAGCAAGGCAAGTATCACACGTAGCACGTAAGAAAAGCAAGTAACACATAAAGAATGCATGCATTACCACTACATGAGACAGCAATTAAAGCAAAGAACAAATTGACTTCATTACATCCAATTAAATCAAAGTAGGTGTTCAACAGGTAGGCGTACATTCACACCCCCTGAACACTTTATTATCCTAAAGAAAAGAAAATCCTAGCGATTGGTCCTAAGATCGTGGTAGTTATAACTAATAAACTACCTTTATTCTCCTATGCCTGAAAGAGGCCTATGATAAGTATCACCTGGAGTCAACTACCGGTAATATTTCCTGAGATATTCAGCGTTCCACGCCTCCGGGATGAGTTTCCCCTCCAAACCTGCCAAGTAATAGGTGCCTTCCCCTAGGACCGATGTGATCACATAAGGGCCCTCCCAGATTGCCTCAAAGATTCCATGTCCTGAAGTCTTTGAATTGGGCATCTGTTTCCTTAAAACCAAATCGCCAGCCAAGAGTGGTATCTGAACCCCGCCGTAGGGGTACTTATGAGTCTTAATTTTATGGGCCTCGGGCTTCAACTGTGAAGTTCCCTGATTCCCTTCCACCATATTTAGATGCAAATGATGTTTGTCTTTGTTTTCCAAGAAATCATGGCCACATTTTATGATTGGACCTGTAGCCGTAGGCATCAAGCTGATTGACTTCTGATAGGTTGATCCAGCGTTCAACAGTCCAAAAGGCATTATGCCACGATAGTTGTAGCCTGTACCAGATATGAAGGGAGTGTACCCCTGGCCATGTTCTGGTAGCTTTCCTCCGGGCCATTTGGCCTTTGTCATTTTCATCGAGCCATTCTCATCATCAAAACTTTCAATATCATCATTAAGGACCGCCTCAATCATCTTCTTGATTAGGGGTTCCACCGTTTCCGTACCCCGAGATTCTGGGGCTTCTAGCATTAACATTTTAGCATAGGTGTCTTTCCCCCAAGAAAAAGCAGCATCACAGTGAGGTTTCTTCCCTTGACTCTGTAGGGACATAATAGCATTACAAGTTCCCCTTACCGACTTCACCCCCTTCTGAAATGGGGGTTCGTCCACCTGTTGTTCCATTGGTTCCAGGTAACGGTAACATTGTTCATTTGTAGGACCCCCATCCATTAATAGCAGGTGTTTGCAAGACTGCTCAGCTGCACGTAATGCCTTACCATAGCATTCCCTAGAATCCAATTGGCATCCCTGTATACACCCAATTCCACATGGAGTGGGGAATTTCATAGACAAATGATAGATTGAGGTTACCACCCGCATCTCTTTAAGTAATGGTCTTCCCAATATCCCATTGTAGGAGATGCCTTCGTTTATCACCATGAACTCGGCTATCTGTGTGGCAGACCGGGGTTCCTCCCCCAAAGTAATAGGAAGCTTCACCCGTCCAACAATCTGCACGGGGTTCCCAGTGAAACCGTATAACTCATTATAAGAAGGAGCCATTTCCTTATCCAGCAGCCCCATTTTCTGGTAAGTGCTATATGCAAGAATATTCACGGAGCTTCCGTTATCCACCAACACTCGGTACACCTTCAGGCCTCCAATCGCAACCTTAACCACTAGTGCATCATTGTGGGGATGATGAACGTGCCTAGCATCCTCTTCAGTGAACGTTATATCAGCGGCTTCCCCCTTAAAGAGCTTGGGGGGTCTTTCGGTCAAGTGGTATACATTTGTGAGGGGTGCACCTCTGGCTTCCCTGGTGTAGTTTTTCTTGGCATTCATGCTCGTACCCCCAATATAGGGTCCGCCTATGATAGTACGTATACTATTAGCCCTCGTAGTGCGCTCTGGGTTCACCCTTTCAGTGTCCTTACTTGCTTTATCATCTTTATATCTCTTTGCTTCCTGGGCCACAAATTCCGTAAGGTATCCCCTTCTGATCAAGTCTTCAATGTGATCTTTTAAGTGGCGGCAATCCGCCGTCCCATGTCCATTAGAATCATGAAAGGCACAGTATGGGCCTATATCCTTTCTTCCTGGGGGTCCGTTCTTTACAGGCTTTCTGAACATTCCAGCCTTACTTCCTACCTCAAGTACATGTTCAACAGAAGTAGCGAGTGGGGTGTACTCCGCATATTTGGCAGTACCTCGGGAGTAACTTTTAGTTGGGTACTTGTAGCTTACTGTTCTCCCTGTACCAGTTGCATTCACGGTCAATGGTGTCGTCTTTTCATTGTGATGGGTTGCCTTAGCAGAGGAACTTCCACCGTAGAGGGTTCGCTTATTGTACCCCCTGTCTTTAGGATTGTAAGATCTATTTCTCTTGCTCCTATTCCAACTGCTAGAACTACGATCCTTCTTCAATTTTGCCATTGAGTCTTCCACCACTTTGTGGGTTTCAGCTCTAGCATAAAAGTCTGCTAAAGTTTTGGGCTCCTGGCCTTGCAGCTCCTTCCAGAAGTCAGTCCCTGGGCGTACACCCGCAATCAAGAAGTTTTTGTATGTCTCATCAGTGGCTTTCCTTACCTTCGGGACTTCTGCATTGAAGCGTTTGAAATACTCAGTGAGGGTTTCGTTTTCATCTTGCTTGATGTTTGCAAGGGTATTGGCCGGGGGTGCGAATGCAACCGAAGCCCGAAACTGAGTTACAAATAATTCACTCATCTGTCGCCAAGACCGTATTGAGTTTGGACGTATCCTTTTGAACCACTGATGGGCACTGTCTCGTAGTGTGGCAGCCAATAAACGACATTTCGTCAGATCCTTGACCTGGTATACCTCCATTTCAGTGTTGAACCGGCTAAGGTACTCAACGGGGTCAGTGGTTCCACTGAACTTTAAGTCTCCTACCCCCCGGTACTTTGTCGGGAGTGGTGAATCCCTCACCTTCTTCGTGAAGGGTGAAGCCACCGTTAGGCCCTCCATTGACTGTTTTTCCGCCCTTAATTTCTTGAGTGCTTCGCGTAGATCTCTGACCTTATAATGCTCATTTTCACCATCGGTAAATTGGCTTCCATCCTCATCAGTCTCATTAGTGGAACCCTCACCATGTTTGGGGTTGTGCTAGGAACTGCTGCTTCTCTCATCTTCAACCGTCTTGGTACTTTTGCCAGATTTGGGGCCAGACTTCTCCCTCCTGTGGCTTTGAGACCCTTCGACTGAGACCTCCCATCTTGGGTCTTCCTTGTTTGCCGATCCTTTTTTCTATCCAGTTTGTGGCGTAGGTCCTTGCTGTCCAACCTATTGCCCAGCCTGTCAAAGACACTCAGGCTGCGTGCGGGTGAACCCTGTGACTCCTGGACCTCTTCCTCATTATCCTCCCAATCCGGATTTGTCTGGTCAGTCTCCACATCAGAAAAGTCTTTTTTCGAGGCCTCCTTCTCAGGCTCCTCAGCATCACTATCAAAATCCAAATGAATCGGGGTAACCACCTTCTTTTTCACTTTGTTGAGCTTCCGATAATCCATGCAAACTCTCCACCCTGTAACTGTTCGAGTAGGGATGAGCTCATTCTTCTCATTAGCAACAACTGTCATGCCTCCTTTCTTTGGCACACATTGAACCGGACTCACCCAAGAACTATCTGAGATAGGATAGATAATACCAGCATCTAACCACTTTAGAATTTCCTTCTTCACCACCTCCTTCATAATCGGATTGAGTCTTCTTCTGATGTTCAACAGTAGGCTTAGCTCCTTCTTCCAGCAGAATTTTATGCATGCAATACGAAGGGCTGATTCCCTTGATATCTGCTATAGTCCAACCAATTGCTGTCTTGAATTTCCTCAAAATACGCAAGAGCTTTTTTTCCTCGACATCTGACAGATTAGAAGAAATAATAACAGGTAGCGTAGAGGTATCACCAAGAAAAGCATACCTCAAGTGATTAGGCAAAGGTTTGAGTTCAAGAGTAGGAGCCTCCTCAATAGATGGTTTAAGACGGACTTGTGACTTTTCCAGCTCCTTTAACCCAAGAGACTCGAATGGCATGTCAAATTTCCTCTTCCACGAATTTGCATTCAACATCTGAATTTGCATTACTTCATCCTCATCTTTCACCTCAGAGTTCCCACTCAATGCTTTTTCCAAAGAATCTGTTAGCAACAAATGATCAAGATCCTTGGCTACCATGGAATCAACTAAATCAACATTGAAACACTCTTCTTCATCAGACGGAAGCTTCATAGCATTGAACATATTAAAGGTGACATTCTGATTTTGTACCCTCATGGTGAGCTCTCCTTTCTGCACATCGATCAAGGTACTACCTGTAGCTAAGAATGGCCTTCCCAAGATTATGGGAATCTTCTTATCTTCCTCGAAATCCAATATAACCCTTGCAAATGGCCTACATACCCTCATATTTATAAGGGATCAAGTCCAATGTAGTTCTTGATGATTGAGCCACGATTTGATAAGCTTTATCCTCCTTAACTGAACTGATTTCATGAATTATCCCAGCTGATTTGATTATCCAGTGGTTACTCCTTTATAAATCCATAATTATCTCCATAAATATATGATTATCCATCATATATCTCCATAAATATATGATTATCTGTGTTAACAGATGTTGTTTACCTGCTCCTGATGTCCAGGACTTATCCCTAAGTCAGTTAGGGCGTCCCTTATCCATCCTCCTATAATTTAGGAAGCTGCAGAGCGGCCTTCTGGATATCGTCAGGGTACGTGCACGTACCCCTGCCTAGAGGCCTACCACCTGAATGAACCCCTGTCAAGCCTCCGCACAGTAGTACCCCCAACTGAGGTCCAAACACCTGAACCCCTTCATGGACGAACCCCGATCCAGATAACACCATCCTCATTTCTCTAAGGTATATTGGGCCACCATATCCATACCCAGCCCAGCCTATCCTTCAATATCCATTCAATCCGGATGTGTACTCTTAATGGGCCTTAAATCAAGCCCAAGGCGGATTTTGGGCACAACACCTCACAATGCTAATTTCCTCACGATGTTAATTCCCTCACGATGTTAATTTCCTCACGATGTTAGTTCCCTTACGATGTTAATTCCTATCAATGTTAGTTTCCATGAGTTGAACTTCACTTACCCAGTTTCCCTGGGGTCGTGGTGAAGCTGTTTGCCAATCCAATGTGATATCCTCACACCGCTAAAGTCCTTAGCGTTCTAACCTCACTCACCCAGTTTCCCTGGGGTCGTGGCGAAGCCGTTTGTCAATTTGTGTGTAGCTTCCACAGTTGTAAATGAGTCCCGAAACGGGGTTGGTTATCCACCAACGTGATTACACGGAAGTTTACCGGCGTTACGCCTGGTCAGGGTTCAAACGAGTGAACCTCCAATATGGGGGAACTTTATTGGCCTAGTGTCCCTAGGTCCAGCCTGCCTTGGGGTTCCAACCCATTCACACGTAATCCACATGTGATGCATGTATAATCCATACATGTTCCTGCCTTGATTCATGTATAATCCATACATGTGCCTGCCTTGATTCATGTATAATCCATACATGTTCCATATAGTCCGTGTAATCAATTAGCACATAATCCATGTGCTTCTAATCCTGCCTTGCGCACGTAATTCACATGCGATTCATGTATAATCCATACATGTTCCTTTAGCATATAATCCATATGCTATAAATCCTGCTCATGCATAATCCATATGTTATGCTAAACTCACGCAAGCGCACGTAGTCACAAGTAATACAATTAAAGTTCGTTCCACAGAGATCTTGGTTAAGTTTTACTCAGAAAATATGTCTATGCAATAATGTATGGTTTTAATTCACTGCTAAGAAAATAACAAATAGGGTTTGATTAACTAATTTAAACTAAGATGCAAATTATAAAACTAAGAATTAAACAATTAACTAGAATTAAAATCGGATTACTTATATGAGAATAAACATGGAATCCTAGTTTCATTATCTACTTCACTTAGAGTTGCACCTTCGATTAAAACATGCGATGGTCTTGATATCTGATCGAATAACACGAAAAGAGTAAAAGTTACCTCTCGGTATACTAGTACCAATCTAAGCATACATCCACAAAAGATATAGAAGATGAATAGGCACCTATTATGTTTAGACCCTATATCTCTATAGAATTTGAAAACATAAAGGTTGAAGCACAAGTTATTCACTTAGATCACATAGGGTAGCATAATATCTCTATTCATGCCACAAATCATGATGCTTAACATCAACCTATCCTATGCTAGCATGGCAAGTTCTAAATCTCAAGATCCACTCTCGTTTAGCAAGAGATTAACATGTTAGATGTTCGCGACGCACCTAAATTCAATAAGCACAACCATACAAGGATATCAATAATTCACCACACATAAATCTCTAAGGCATGCAAACTACTAAGCTACATAGATAAATCCACTAGGACCCCACGATAACGATTAGTTCATAATCGAACCTTTCGTCACCATGGGATTTGATGAAAGCATGGTAGTAAACAAGATAAAGAAGATGAAATAATCAATAATAAAATAAGGTTTAGCGAACAAATCCGGAAAAGTAATGAGCATCCACGAGATACGCCTAACAAAGGAATACAAGAAAACTATGTCTAGATCTTCTTGTTGTCACGATCCTCGCCTTGGCTTCTCTCCCTTCTTGCTCTGGACGAATTTTGTGTGTAGGATGTGTAGATGATTATTTTTCTGTGCCCCAAGGTGTGTATTTATAGCCCCCAAGTGCCTCCTTGACCAAGCAATTACCGTAATTGAAATAGGATAGAATTCCGGTAATTTTCCATCTTTAATTGAAATAGAATTGCAATTCCCTTGTTTAAGTTGAATTCCAGAAGTTTCTAGCCGTCTCAAGTGATGCCACAATAATTAGGAAAAGAATTTAGGTCAGTTTCCTTCTCAAATTCAGTTTTCAGCAACCTTCTGCCAATTTTTCCGTATACAGGCGCGGCCGCGCGCGCTTCCTATAGATTTCCAGCGCGCCCGCGCGCGTTAGTTTTAACAGATTCACCCGGCGCGCCCGCGCGCAGTCCTAGCGTTCTCTCCGCGCGCCCGCGTGCACTGACAGACTGACTTGCACTTTGCTGATTCCTTCTTCTGCTGTTGATTGCAACTCCAACACTTGTTCTTCTTTGACACTAAAAATCATATATTACCTACTAAATGCAATACCTACACCTGGAATACACCCTGCACAAATCTCACAAAAATATATTAAAACACACACATACTTGAGATACAAGACACCAATTTAAGCCGAAATATAATGATCCAAGTGGATATAAATCCACTTATCACACCCCCAAACTTAAACCGATGCTTGTCCTCAAGCATAAACAAACAAAAATATATACAACTAGCTAGTACCACTTCCGTAGGTGATCACGGTTGCATTTGGCATATGCAACAAGCCCTTTAAACCCCTAGGCAGCCCTAGTGGACGAGTAAGGTCTCGTGAGGGCCTATAGCGAATGTACCCACAAAATCCATTTAACTTAATGCAATGCAAATGCATGAATGCAACTAATATGAAAATGCAAAGACCCCCTTCAAACTCACCAAAACCAACTAACAAGCAAATATCTCAACGAATGCAACAAAGCCAAGCAGAGCTCGACTAAGTCCCCGTATACTAACAGTACATGAACAGAAACGTGCGTGTGTGCAATGCTCATCAGAAATACCCCCAGAACTAGGTCAAAAATCATACATGCTTTCCGTCAAGACAATCACAGGTTTATAACTAGAATAGACTGTAGACACTCCATAACCTAGGAACACCTCCACCCTTATCCAAGGTAGACAGAAACTCATGCTTTATTACTACGCTACGACACTACATATACAATACGCATGCTTATTTAACCGTGCAATGAATGAGACCCCAAAAGGCTTATACAATAATACCCATGTAGCGAGTGTTAGGTCAGTGGATCCCAGACTATAAAGCCTTAGGTCACTAGGACTAAGTCCCCTCAGACTTAATTACTCGAGTATTAAAGAGCTCACTCTGGTTAATTTTGCATTAACAAACAAAACTTGACTCTTTTTTTTTTCTTTTTTTTTTTTCTGCAATCTTTTTTTTTTTTTCTGCAATCTGGAATGAGCCTTTCTCATTTCCAACCCTAGACTACTCATATAAATATGAGCTGGCTACTAGCCAATTGACGCCTAGCCTTTATTGACAAATATTACAACTAGCATGAAATTCCTGTTTTCCCCCAAACTTAGATTTTAATGTTCCTACGCTATAAAGGGAATAACGAAAATTCTAAGAATAAACAAGTGATTAATCTCAAAACATCCAACATGCATAACTCCAACCTACCCCCAAAAGCACCCCAATGAGACTGTGTAAAAATTTTGTTCCCGAACATGCAAGTCAATTACCTAGGAACTATAAATCAGCCCTCTATTCATTATCATCACACTCAAATCAACATCTACCTATCAATCAGAATCAGCTCATTTTAAGGGATCATGAAAAATGCATGCCATGAAAATGCAACTAACATGAAAACTCACATGGTATACGAAAATAAAACAAAATGTCCTATAATCATGAAAAATGCATGCCATGAAAATGCAACTAACATGAAAACTCACATGGTATACGAAAATAAAACAAAATGTCCTATATGAAACAAACATAGATAATACGAACATAAAATGCATGACTTACAACTAATATGCAAAACATGATATCCTAACATGAACACAATGAAACATATACAACATATACAATACTTTTCCCCCAAACCACCCCCAAACTTAAGATATTCAATGACCCCATTGAATGGAAGTAAATACGAGGGAAAGTAAAAACATACCTACGCCGCAGCGTCATCACCCTCCTCGGGTGGAGAATCTGGAGGTGGATAAACAGTGTCCGATCCAAAGACTGGCCACTCAACATGGGCACCACTAGCTCCAAAGGCAGAACTGAAAGCCTGAGTCAACCTCGCTGAAAACCGGCTATGGCTCTCATACAATGCATCCATCCGCCTCATCATCCGTCTATCATGTGAAGCACTCGAGATGGCAACGGGAGCCTGCTGAACTGGAGGAGCGCCAGCAATCTCATAACCCAAACCCCTAGGATGAGGAATGCCGCCAGGCCATTCCCCCAACTTCGACACATCAATGGGTCCAGCTGGCATCTGAATCGGCTCCTCAGATGACCATGTCACCCCAGCTATCGCACACATCCTCGTAACAATAGAGCCATAAGGAACTGCCCCAGTAGACACCCTCAAGAAGCGCAGCATACTCTGATTCACCAAATAGCCAACATCGATATAATGCCCATTCAGAATAGCCCACAACAAGATAGCTCTCTCAACTGTCACCTCATGTGTATGCGTAGTAGGCAACAGATTAGCACAAATAAATGAATTCCAAGCCCTAGCATATCTGTTCATCGAAGCAGATGCGAATGTAGCCTTCTCAGCCGACCCAACCTTCAATTTCCATGTCGTACCTGGCACACATAGACGTGCCACCACCTCATCTAAATCAACCTCGGACCTGGCCTTAAAAGTCCAGTCTTCCGCCCCAACAGGTCTATCCGGCAACCCAAGTAACAGCCGAATAGCACGAGCAGTATAATCTATAGTAAACCCTCGGACAATCGAGTAACCATCCCTCGTTTCCTTGGCATTAGCATAGAATTCCCGGACTATACTTAACGGGACAGCGGATGCAAGCTCACACAGATTCTGCCAACCCCTCTCCTCAATCATAGCCACAATCTCTCCATCACCAGCAAGAGGCAACCAAATCCTATCCTTCGCCACTGACCGAGTCATCAATTTCACATACTCAGCCCTAGCCTCCTCAGAACGAAACTTTTCCATACCCTCATCGCCCGAACTCGAGTCAGAACCGGACAATGACCGTCCACGAGAACTGCTACCAACAACTCGAGCTCTCTTAGGTGCCATAGTAATCAAGAATAACAGTAAAATCACACCTCCAACTGCCAAAAATTCGAACCAATTTTCTGCCCAAAAAATCTCACACAAAAACCCAAAATTTGCAAGAACTATAATTCGAAATAACAAAAATCAAGAGTAGAGATTACCCAAATCGAATAGTAGAGGTAGAACTTGCCAAATCAGTCCCCCAAACTTGAAAAATCGAAGCCCCTTTGAAGTCCAATTAGGGTTTTGAAATTGATATGAATGGGTATGTGTATGTAGATATGTAAGTATAGGTGGTATGCATGTGTATGGTATGAGATGGAATGGAAAAGATAGGTTATATAACTGATGGAGGAGAGAAATTTGGGGTGAAAAATCGAATTAAGAGAGAAGAATTAGGGTTGGACACTTAAAACACAAACTGCCCCGAAACTGCTCCTTTCTGTTCAGTGTTCCGCGCGGCCGCGCCCAGCATAGGCCAATCTCCGCGCGCCCGCGCCCAGGTAAATTCCAGAAATTTTTTTTTCTTTTTTTCTTTTTTTTTTTTTTCAAACGACAAAAATTCCTACCTACTGACTTCTACAAAAAATGCCTAACACCATGGGTTGCCTCCCAAGAAGCGCTTGTTTTACGTCGTTAGCTTGACGTACTTCCAAAATCTCACAATTCTGACAAAACGGAGGCAACCTTCTCACGGTTCACCGTTCCTCCATAATAAGGCTTCAGTCGATGTCCATTTACTTTAAAAGCATCATTGATAGACCCTCTAAATATCTCCACCGCTCCATGCGGAAATACCTCCTTAACTGTAAACGGACCAGACCACTTTGACTTGAGCTTTCCCGGAAAAAGTTTAAGGCGAGAGTTGTACGGCAACACCTGTTGACCCTTCACAAATTCCTTGTGCACCAACTTTCTATCATGCCACCTTTTAACCTTCTCCTTGTACATTTTTGCATTCTCATAAGCCTGCTCACGAAATTCCTCAAGCTCATTCAACTGAAGTAGACGATTTTCACCCGCAGCTGAGATATCCAAATTTAACTTCTTCAATGCCCAAAAAGCCTTGTGCTCTAACTCAGCTGGTAAATGACAAGCCTTACCAAACACCAACTGATAAGGTGACATCCCAAGAGGTGTCTTGTACGCAGTTCTATAAGCCCAAACAGCTTCGTCTAACTTCAATGACCAATCCTTACGAGATGGATTCACCACTTTTTCAAGGATCCTTTTGATTTCACGATTCGAGACCTCTGCTTGACCATTAGTTTGGGGATGATAAGCAGTGGCAACACGATGCGTCACATTATACTTTGCCATCATAGCAGTAAACTGACGATTACAGAAATGTGTCCCCTCATCACTGATTATAGCTCTTGGAGTCCCAAAATGTGTAAAAATCTGCTTGTGAAGAAAATTCAGCACCACCTTAGCATCATTAGTTGGTAAGGCTTTCACCTCAACCCATTTAGACACATAATCCACAGCTAGCAAGATGTACTGATTATTGCAAGATGAAACAAACGGACCCATGAAATCAATCCCCCACACATCAAAGATCTCAACTTCGAGAATAGTATTCAAAGGCATCTCATTCCTCCTAGAGATATTACCCACTCTTTGACATCGATCACAACTCATCACAAAACGATGAGAATCCTTAAACAGAGTCGGCCAATAGAATCCTGCCTGAAGTACTTTCTGAGCTGTTTTATTACCACCATAATGACCTCCATATGTGGTAGAATGATAATCACGCAAAATACTCTCCGTCTCACTATACGGAATGCACCTCCTCAAAATCTGATCTATACCAAGTTTGAACAGGAATGGCTCGTCCCAACGGTACCACTTCACATCATGTAAGAATTTCTTCCTTTGAGCATAAGAGAATTCTGGAGGGATGACATTACTAACAAGATAGTTCACATAATCTGCAAACCATGGCTCTTCACCTTGCACCCCAAAGAGTTGCTCATCCGGAAAAGATTCATTAATAAGAGACTTAGCATGTGAATCTTTACCTTGGTCCTCCAAACGTGAAAGATGATCAGCTACCTGATTTTCCGTGCCCTTCCTATCCTTGATCTCCACATCGAATTCTTGCAAGAGAAGCACCCAACGAATCAACCTAGGCTTAGAATCCTTCTTTGACATGAGATATCGAATAGCAGCATGATCCGTGTACACAATCACCTTCGTACCAAGCAAATAAGATCTGAATTTCTCGAAAGCATAGACAACTGCTAGCAACTCCTTCTCTGTAGTGGTGTAGTTAAGCTGAGCCTCATTGAGGGTTTTACTAGCATAGTAAACCACATGAAAAATTTTGTCCTTCCTTTGCCCAAGCACAGCTCCAACAGCATAGTCACTAGCATCACACATCAGCTCAAACGGTTCCTCCCAATTGGGTGCGGTAATAACAGGTGTAGTGGTCAGCTTCTTCTTCAAGAGCTCAAAAGCCGCCAGACATTCAGCATCAAACTTGAAAGGAACATCCTTCTCTAACAAATTGCACAAAGGTTTAGAGATTTTCGAGAAGTCTTGAATGAATCGCCTATAGAATCCTGCATGACCAAGAAAACTGCGAATTCCTTTAACAGAAATCGGTGGAGGAAGATTCTCGATTGTCTCCACCTTGGCTCTATCCACTTCAAGTCCCTTGCTAGATACCTTGTGCCCAAGAATAATTCCTTCTTGTACCATAAAGTGACATTTTTCCCAATTGAGCACCAAATTCGTTTCCACACACCTCTTCAAAACCAAACCAAGATTATGCAAGCACTCATCATAAGATGTACCAAAAACTGAGAAGTCATCCATAAAAACTTCCACATTCGAGCCAATCATGTCTGAGAAAATAGCCATCATGCACCTTTGAAAAGTGGCAGGAGCACCACAAAGTCCAAACGACACTCGACGAAAAGCAAAAGTGCCAAAAGGACATGTGAATGTGGTCTTCTCTTGATCTTCCGGAGCAATGCAAATCTGATTATAGCCAGAGTAACCATCAAGCAAACAATAATACTCGTGACCAGCCAACCTGTCTAGCATCTGATCAATAAAAGGCAGAGGAAAGTGATCTTTTCTTGTGGCTTTGTTGAGCTTCCGATAATCCATGCAAACTCTCCACCCTGTAACTGTTCGAGTAGGGATGAGCTCATTCTTCTCATTAGCAACAACTGTCATGCCTCCTTTCTTTGGCACACATTGAACCGGACTCACCCAAGAACTATCTGAGATAGGATAGATAATACCAGCATCTAACCACTTTAGAATTTCCTTCTTCACCACCTCCTTCATAATCGGATTGAGTCTTCTTCTGATGTTCAACAGTAGGCTTAGCTCCTTCTTCCAGCAGAATTTTATGCATGCAATACGAAGGGCTGATTCCCTTGATATCTGCTATAGTCCAACCAATTGCTGTCTTGAATTTCCTCAAAATACGCAAGAGCTTTTTTTCCTCGACATCTGACAGATTAGAAGAAATAATAACAGGTAGCGTAGAGGTATCACCAAGAAAAGCATACCTCAAGTGATTAGGCAAAGGTTTGAGTTCAAGAGTAGGAGCCTCCTCAATAGATGGTTTAAGACGGACTTGTGACTTTTCCAGCTCCTTTAACCCAAGAGACTCGAATGGCATGTCAAATTTCCTCTTCCACGAATTTGCATTCAACATCTGAATTTGCATTACTTCATCCTCATCTTTCACCTCAGAGTTCCCACTCAATGCTTTTTCCAAAGAATCTGTTAGCAACAAATGATCAAGATCCTTGGCTACCATGGAATCAACTAAATCAACATTGAAACACTCTTCTTCATCAGACGGAAGCTTCATAGCATTGAACATATTAAAGGTGACATTCTGATTTTGTACCCTCATGGTGAGCTCTCCTTTCTGCACATCGATCAAGGTACTACCTGTAGCTAAGAATGGCCTTCCCAAGATTATGGGAATCTTCTTATCTTCCTCGAAATCCAATATAACCCTTGCAAATGGCCTACATACCCTCATATTTATAAGGGATCAAGTCCAATGTAGTTCTTGATGATTGAGCCACGATTTGATAAGCTTTATCCTCCTTAACTGAACTGATTTCATGAATTATCCCAGCTGATTTGATTATCCAGTGGTTACTCCTTTATAAATCCATAATTATCTCCAAAAATATATGATTATCCATCATATATCTCCATAAATATATGATTATCTGTGTTAACAGATGTTGTTTACCTGCTCCTGATGTCCAGGACTTATCCCTAAGTCAGTTAGGGCGTCCCTTATCCATCCTCCTATAATTTAGGAAGCTGCAGAGCGGCCTTCTGGATATCGTCAGGGTACGTGCACGTACCCCTGCCTAGAGGCCTACCACCTGAATGAACCCCTGTCAAGCCTCCGCACAGTAGTACCCCCAACTGAGGTCCAAACACCTGAACCCCTTCATGGACGAACCCCGATCCAGATAACACCATCCTCATTTCTCTAAGGTATATTGGGCCACCATATCCATACCCAGCCCAGCCTATCCTTCAATATCCATTCAATCCGGATGTGTACTCTTAATGGGCCTTAAATCAAGCCCAAGGCGGATTTTGGGCACAACACCTCACAATGCTAATTTCCTCACGATGTTAATTCCCTCACGATGTTAATTTCCTCACGATGTTAGTTCCCTTACGATGTTAATTCCTATCAATGTTAGTTTCCATGAGTTGAACTTCACTTACCCAGTTTCCCTGGGGTCGTGGTGAAGCTGTTTGCCAATCCGATGTGATATCCTCACACCGCTAAAGTCCTTAGCGTTCTAACCTCACTCACCCAGTTTCCCTGGGGTCGTGGCGAAGCCGTTTGTCAATTTGTGTGTAGCTTCCACAGTTGTAAATGAGTCCCGAAACGGGGTTGGTTATCCACCAACGTGATTACACGGAAGTTTACCGGCGTTACGCCTGGTCAGGGTTCAAACGAGTGAACCTCCAATATGGGGGAACTTTATTGGCCTAGTGTCCCTAGGTCCAGCCTGCCTTGGGGTTCCAACCCATTCACACGTAATCCACATGTGATGCATGTATAATCCATACATGTTCCTGCCTTGATTCATGTATAATCCATACATGTGCCTGCCTTGATTCATGTATAATCCATACATGTTCCATATAGTCCGTGTAATCAATTAGCACATAATCCATGTGCTTCTAATCCTGCCTTGCGCACGTAATTCACATGCGATTCATGTATAATCCATACATGTTCCTTTAGCATATAATCCATATGCTATAAATCCTGCTCATGCATAATCCATATGTTATGCTAAACTCACGCAAGCGCACGTAGTCACAAGTAATACAATTAAAGTTCGTTCCACAGAGATCTTGGTTAAGTTTTACTCAGAAAATATGTCTATGCAATAATGTATGGTTTTAATTCACTGCTAAGAAAATAACAAATAGGGTTTGATTAACTAATTTAAACTAAGATGCAAATTATAAAACTAAGAATTAAACAATTAACTAGAATTAAAATCGGATTACTTATATGAGAATAAACATGGAATCCTAGTTTCATTATCTACTTCACTTAGAGTTGCACCTTCGATTAAAACATGCGATGGTCTTGATATCTGATCGAATAACACGAAAAGAGTAAAAGTTACCTCTCGGTATACTAGTACCAATCTAAGCATACATCCACAAAAGATATAGAAGATGAATAGGCACCTATTATGTTTAGACCCTATATCTCTATAGAATTTGAAAACATAAAGGTTGAAGCACAAGTTATTCACTTAGATCACATAGGGTAGCATAATATCTCTATTCATGCCACAAATCATGATGCTTAACATCAACCTATCCTATGCTAGCATGGCAAGTTCTAAATCTCAAGATCCACTCTCGTTTAGCAAGAGATTAACATGTTAGATGTTCGCGACGCACCTAAATTCAATAAGCACAACCATACAAGGATATCAATAATTCACCACACATAAATCTCTAAGGCATGCAAACTACTAAGCTACATAGATAAATCCACTAGGACCCCACGATAACGATTAGTTCATAATCGAACCTTTCGTCACCATGGGATTTGATGAAAGCATGGTAGTAAACAAGATAAAGAAGATGAAATAATCAATAATAAAATAAGGTTTAGCGAACAAATCCGGAAAAGTAATGAGCATCCACGAGATACGCCTAACAAAGGAATACAAGAAAACTATGTCTAGATCTTCTTGTTGTCACGATCCTCGCCTTGGCTTCTCTCCCTTCTTGCTCTGGACGAATTTTGTGTGTAGGATGTGTAGATGATTATTTTTCTGTGCCCCAAGGTGTGTATTTATAGCCCCCAAGTGCCTCCTTGACCAAGCAATTACCGTAATTGAAATAGGATAGAATTCCGGTAATTTTCCATCTTTAATTGAAATAGAATTGCAATTCCCTTGTTTAAGTTGAATTCCAGAAGTTTCTAGCCGTCTCAAGTGATGCCACAATAATTAGGAAAAGAATTTAGGTCAGTTTCCTTCTCAAATTCAGTTTTCAGCAACCTTCTGCCAATTTTTCCGTACACAGGCGCGGCCGCGCGCGCTTCCTATAGATTTCCAGCGCGCCCGCGCGCGTTAGTTTTAACAGATTCACCCGGCGCGCCCGCGCGCAGTCCTAGCGTTCTCTCCGCGCGCCCGCGTGCACTGACAGACTGACTTGCACTTTGCTGATTCCTTCTTCTGCTGTTGATTGCAACTCCAACACTTGTTCTTCTTTGACACTAAAAATCATATATTACCTACTAAATGCAATACCTACACCTGGAATACACCCTGCACAAATCTCACAAAAATATATTAAAACACACATACTTGAGATACAAGACACCAATTTAAGCCGAAATATAATGATCCAAGTGGATATAAATCCACTTATCATCATACATGAGAAATCCTCTCCATGCATAATCCATACATGGTAATTCAAGCTCATGCATAATCCATACATGAGAAATCCTTTCCAAATCAATTCATGAAATCTAATCTGCATATGCTCCTTGATCTAGCTTCCAGGGGTACCTCGAATTAGATTCCATTAGCGGTTCGCATACCAGAACCTCAAGAATCTCATGGTCCTGAGCCCTGACCCATTCATTGTAAATAAGTTCCGTTTGCTTAAAAATTTACCATTTTCAAGATACCATCACGGCAGTATACAATCCACTACCCCCCGGTTCCTTTTAGCCATTAATGCAAGAGGAACCTAATGTAATCCTTACTCAGGCTCAATCAACCTTCACCCTGAACCTCTAAGCTTACGTGAGCGTACTCATTGTAAGAAACAAGGGGTTTCAAAGGTGAAGCGGCTACTGCTCGTAAATTCCTTCCAAGAAAGACCATGTATTTTTTCTTGATGATGACTTCATAAATTCTATTCTTGAACCTCCAGGGTTCGGTTGTCGTACCCCTACGTCGTGGTTCCATCAATAGACCTTCCAGCCTTTTATGCTCGGTGCACGTACGCCCACACATGCTTGCCATCCTCGCACGCCTTTGAATCTTGATGATTGTATCCATATCACCTTATATGGTATTCCAAGGATCTCTTTCAGGTTCCAAGTTCGAAACCTTATTTCACAAACCTCCTTGGTACCAAAAATTCACATAAATCAAGCTTCCGTAGGTTCAATTGACTGAACCTCCCGCCACAGGTGTCAAGTACGCATGCCTTTAAGATCCCACCCCAGGCGTATACCGTGGACATAGTTGTGACCGCCTATAAATCCAACCATGTTGATTGCTGAAGATCCCGTTTTATGTTAAGTTTTGTTGTTGTAACCCAGTAAGGGGTTCTGAGGCTGAAGGCCACCGAGGGTTCACGTACCTGAACCTCCTGTGTACATCTTCTCATTTGAAAATAGGGCGCATCTTAGAAATCCTCCATGCAGCCTCGTATCCACTACCCCCCGATTCCTCGGTGTAGTTTGTCCATGGCCAAAATTGAACCTTCAGTGTTTTTCCTTCTATTTAATGAAAGTTGTTGACAACATCATCCTGGGGGAAGTTACCCTTGATTTCCTTCCATTGCCCTAGCGTATGAGGATCCAAGTCTATTCCAACCCAGATTCCATTCTTAGCCTTGCTATTTTCCCTAGCTTTTAAAGCTTCTGGTTCCTCCTTTTAGGCGTTCATGTATGAACCTCGTACCATTTTCTTTAATATTGACCGAGAGGTCGCTCGTACCCCATTCTTTGTATGGTGGCATATTTCCAGAAATTTATTGAGATTATAATCCTCAGCTCCTTCTGTAATTCCTTCGGTGAGGTATCCCTGTGTTCCAACTTCTGATGTTTGAGGGGCTTATAGCAGGGGAACCCCTTTGTGGGAAACCTTCCAGCTTTTTTGCGCTTAAGGGGTTTATGGATGAAAACCCTCAAAGCCATGTTATAAATTGATTCCACCATTTGCATCTTCTTCAGAACAGGTCATCCTACCATAGTGTTGTAGGATACGCTCAGAGGGGTTCATCCTTCAATACTATCAATGACATTTTCAGTTCGTGAGAGGTTCGAGTCCACCTTCAACTTCCATGACAACCTTTTTTCTAGAGCTTCATTTAGGTCACTACTTGAGACCTTTCATTTAATGCTTTTAGCTTGATATTCTGACCTTTCACCTTCCACTGTTAGTGAAGTTTTCATCGTGAGCACCTTTATAAGTTGCTTTTGCCTTTAGTGGGGCAACCTCATTTCTCTGAGCTTCATTGATTCAATTTTTTTTTTGAAAAGCTTCTCAACTATTGCTTCTACATATTGCATTCTGCCTTCATAATCCTCCATTAGAGCAGCCATTTACATCAACGTAATGGGTGGTGCTACCCCCACGAAAAACTGGAACCACTTTATGGGGGTTCCATCAGCAGGGCTACTGGTAACATGATTCCCCAAGTATCCTGAACGGAGCTTCCATCGTATCCGTACAGTGAGGTGTCCACTTCTAACCTTTTCCTTGATTTAACCATTTTAGTATCCCATACCAGTTGTGTAACGCCCATTTGTTGCATAATAGGC
This sequence comes from Kitagawia praeruptora, assembly GCA_037693485.1. Lineage (NCBI taxonomy): Eukaryota > Viridiplantae > Streptophyta > Magnoliopsida > Apiales > Apiaceae > Kitagawia > Kitagawia praeruptora. The sequence continues at coordinate 42,258,127 of CM075347.1, forward strand.
CAAACATGGCCAAGATTGTTTTTCTTGATGAATCCCCTTTAGGCACTAATTAATTCTTTTGGGGTTCTCATGTCGAGTGATACAACCTCCATGGTGGAACCCCTATATTGAGTTTCAATATTTTTCATTTTGGCTCAAAGCCTTTGAATGGGATTTTCCTTGCTTAAACCCTTTTTCAGATTGCCTTCAGAGTTCTTCTTGCTTATTGTGGGGGCTTCTCATTGTTCAGCTTCTTACTTATAATCAAGGGGCCTTCCATCATCGAACCTATCGTATACGAACCCCATTTCTAGGAAGCTCTTTTCCAGGGAGTCCTTTTACCAATCTTTTCCATATTTTTATTCGACGAGCTTCATATTAAACTTCATGCCCAGTCTATTGAACATACTCGGGCTTCTGTTAAATGAAGCCTCGGGGTTCTAGGATTTATCTCCTTGAACATGTCATCATCGAACCCCTTGTCCTGGTTCCTCCCACCAATAAACCTCTTTTACCTGGAAGCTTAGTCTTCCAGCTCATTCGCGTTCTCATGATCAATGTTGATGGGAAACCCTCGTACCGAATACCTGAATTATCAATAAGACACCCCTAAGCTTACATGAGCTAGCTCGTTGTAAGAAACAAGAGGTATCTAAGAGAATAATGTAAAATATTTCCGGTAGCTCACCAATGAGGGAGTACATATCTTTGCCATCATCCAGGTTTACCTACTGATCCTTAATCATGGGGTTCGCATCCCTGCTTCAATTTGGGTTCACCCGTACCCCTTAAGTTAGGAGGGTCACACCCTTGTCTGCATTGGGGTTCGCCTGTTACTCTCGATCAGGAGGTTCGCATCCTTATCTACACCGGGGTTCACCTACAGCTCATAAATCATGATGTTCGTACCCCTATTATCATTCGAGTTCAGCTATTTACTTCCTTCATGGATTAGTTGTGGTGTGAACTAGTGTTGTGCTCCACAATTTTTAACGGAAACCCTGGACTTGTTTAACCCCAAAATTGTTGAAGGGGAACGTTGATAGACCTTAACCTCCAACTAGTTGAACCCCAAGATTGATATTCTCCACTTTCTGGCTATAAAAATTTTCTTGGTCAGATGCAAAAACCAAGTATTTGGGTATTCATCTGCGAGGAACCTTCTGGCTGAGAAACTGGGGGTTCATCTGTGTGGAACCTTCTGTCATGGGTGCGACCACCAGATTGAGGCTTCTCCAGCCTTTACCGCTTGAACCTCTCAACTAGTACCTTTCCAAATGGCCTTTATCTCCATCAACATGTGGACATTCAGTTCCTCGTACGTTCTATTATATGTATTAATGCACCTGATTGGAGAAGTTTCTGGATCGCGGAACCCCGCATCGCTGAACCCCTAAGCTGATTCTTTCCTGTCGAAATTTAGTATCCAAAACACTTATTTTTCGGCCATTCTATCCAAGACCTCAGAGCCACACCTCTTCTTTTATGCATTTTACCACCAAATGACTAGAATAAAGGCGGTCGTGGCTAACCTTCCTTCATCTTCATCCTTTTATTTCGATAAGCCATGATTTTTACCCCGTTTTTTCATCTTTTTGTATCTCTTTTTCCAGAAACTTTATTTCCCAGTCCATATACATGATATAATCCGCCATATCTCGATTGGTGACCTCCTTTCTCAATTTCGTGGTCACCTCCGTTGTTCTTCGGTGTATGTTCATCGCCGGAGCTTTTCATTATCTTTCCTCTCAAAAGATCATCCAATCCCCTCCTTCTAGCGCCAAAAAATGTTGTGAGAGGAATTTGGTACAACACTTCGAGAGAATATCGCTGGAATAACGGATGAATCGCTTGATTTCCGGCTGCAGAATCGGCGTTCAAGCGGTTACAGCCCGGCGTTCAACTGCCAGAGTGGGCGGTTGTTTGTAATGATTTTGGGACTGAGTTTGCAAGGTCACCGGACAGCAAGGACAGAGTAAATCCTACTCAGTCGATCCTAGCTGCCAAAGATGTGTATTGCTCAAGTTTCTACATGATTTTTGTAGAGAGAAGTGAGATTCAACCCTTGCAAAGTGCCTACATATCCTATATTTATAGGAATCAAGTCCAATGTAGTTCTTGATAATTGAGCCACGATTTGATAAGCCTTATCCTCCTCAACCAAGCTGATCCAGTTGGTATATATCCATAAAAGCTTAATTATCTTCATATTTATATGATTTTCCATCATATATCCATGTATATATACATAATCCATGTATATATAATGATTATCCACCATAAGAGAGGTTGTTGGGTCGTCCATGATGTTTAGGAGTTATCATAAAGTCAGTTAGAGTGATATATATCCGTTCTCCTACAATTTAGGAGGCTGCTGGGCCAATTCCCGCGGACTGTCGGGGTACGAGTGTGAACCCCTGCCTGGAAGCCCTTCACCTGCATGAACCCCTATCAGGCCTCCCACACAGCAGTACCTCCATCTGGGGTTCAGACACCTGAACCCCTGCATGAATGAATCCCGAACCAGATGCCAGAATCTTCTTCTTTCAGTATATTTCCAAGGCATATTGGGCCCATGCATCCATGCCTGACCTATCATGTTCTTCCATATCCACACAGATTGGGCCTATAACCTTAATGGGCCTTAAATCAAGACCATGGCGAATTTTGGGCACAACACTGATCATAATAACTTGATACTCCCTCCGTCCCTTTTGATTGTTAACATTTCACTTTTTCAAAACTTTCTGGTACGCATTTTAAGGTGCATTTTAAGGATAGTTAAATAACTTTTTTTAAAAATTTTCTTTTTCTGTATAAAAATTTAATGTTTAAATTTTTATACAGAAGAAGAAAATTTTAAAAAAAAATTATTTAACTATCCTTAAAATGCACCTTAAAATGCGTGCCAGAAAGTTTTGAAAAAGTGAAATGTTAACAATCAAAAGGGACGGAGGGAGTATTAATTTATCCGGAGTCCTAGCCAATAGATCGAAAACCTCAATTAATGCTTCCAGATTGTATGGTAACACAGAACATGATAAAGCTTAGACTATTTCTTTTGACATATTTCCTTGGATGTTAAAATATGCTGATCTAGAAGTAGTCTTTTGTTTTAAATATGTCTTGAAGAAAGTGTAGTAGTTGAAGTTTTCTTCAAAATTTAAATACTAGTTTGACATGATTTGACTTCAAAAGATAGTTTAGATCTTCGATTCTGTTTACTAGGCATATGGAGAACTAACTAATTACTTTTTGTTTATCCATTTCAGTTATCTTTGGGACGGCTCCCTAAAATTAAAATTTCTACTGGCTTTAGTCTTGGATGCTGTGGTTGTCATACTTGTTTGACATGAGGAATACAGCCTGGAGCCAAAAGATGGTGAGAATTTTTTTATGAATTGGCTATTTGAGCTTGTGTAATAATGGTCAATTGTCTATGTCGTAAGTCACTAGTTCAAACCCCAGAAATAGCCTTTCTTTATCAAAAATAAACATCTGGAACATCTCCAGGCTTATACTAGGCAATACTTTACTTTTTCTTCTATATACTTATGTACTCTCAGAATGAACTATAGTATGTAAAATATAGAACACATAGGTCCTAGAAAGATGTATTCATATCTTTTAGACTTTGGAGTCCTACTTAACTAGTATAATTCTTTGAACACTTGGTTATTGTTCTGTATTGTTTTAAAATGTCAATGAAACTGTATAATACTCCCTCTGTCCCATCCATTTCTTTACAATTTCCTTTTTGGGACGTCCCACCAATTCTTTACATTACCAAAAATAGTAACTTTTAACAATAAAATACATTATTACATCCACTACTTTACTTCACTTTTTCAACACTTTATACTATTACACCCACTACTTCACTTATTTTAACAATAAAATCACTATTACACCCACTACTTCATTTATTTTAACAATATTACATCAACTATCCTTGGTCTCCGTGCCCGATCACCATGTTAAGAACCTATTGGGACGGAGGGAGTATATTGATCTAAACAACAGTAACTATAATGTCAAAATTTGTTGTTGGGTGCCGGCTAAGATATAATAATATTTGACCAAATCACAAAATATAGAGCTGAGTTATGCCGTATGAATTATTAAATTAAGATGGCATGTCTAGAGTATTAGAGTAATATTATGGTATACCTTTGTCTCGTATGGGATGCTTCCTGTATAAATATAGTTGACTAAGAGTCCTGAGAATTCAAGAAGTCGTATGTGAAAAATCTTGTCATACTTTCTATTTCAGAATGGTGATAGAGATGTTTCCTTCTGTGCAACTTAACTCTCGCTGCATTCCTAATGAATTTGGGCATTCAAAGGATTATTGCATTAGGGAAGAAGTAAATGCAGAGAGGACACAGTGGTATGGAACAGAAGAGGGTGTACAGTGGAGGAACATTAATATGTTCAATCAGAATACAATGAATAAGGAGACTATTTTGTTGCCTAGGAAGCAGCAAGGCGTGATATCCTCTTCAGAAATTACAAATTTTAGTGAGTTGTGCTATGATAAGCCTTCAGCATCTCAGTTATGTCTGGAAGAGCTTAAAAATTTCGAAACAATCCATTCAGAATTTCAGGAGTTAATATCACCGCAGGAGTCTTCTTCTGTTATTACAATTAATAATGAAACAAAGTTCGGGCAATCAGATTATGAACTATGCAATCTGCCCAGCCATGATACAGCATGTGCTAATGCTGGCAAAAGATTATCAACTAACGATTTTCTGCGTTTGGGTGGAGAGAATTTCATCCAATCCAGAAATCCTATTGTTGATAACTTTGAGCTTAGCCATCCATACCCAACTTCGCTTTTAGGCCTTTCTGTAGAGGAGCGTAGAGATGTTGAAATCATCCAGCATCTTCTAGGAAGTGCAGAGAAGGTAGGGGAACAACAATTTAGCCGTGCAAGCCACTTTCTCAGCCATTGTTATCAGTGTTCTTCCATCAAAGGAACCCCTGTTCAAAGAATAGTGTATTATTTCTCCAAGGCTCTTCAACAGAAAATTGACCAGGAAACTGGAAGGAGAACAACAAAGGGTTCTGGAAAGATGCAGTTGCTTGAGTTACAAGACACGTTAATGAACCCAAACCCAGGCCTCCTTGCAAGTTATCAGAAGGTACCTTTCTGTCAAGTTATCCTATTTACTGCCATGCAAATAATGATAGAAAATGTATCGGAGGCAAAGAGGATCCATATAATTGACCTTGAGGTTAGAAATGGTTTGCATCTATCTATCTTGATGGAAGCCCTTGCAGCTCGATCTGACTGTCCCCTTGAGCATCTCAAGGTAACTGCTGTTGGAACTATATCGGAGCATAAGATAAAGGAGACAGGCAAACGCCTGATGAGTGTTGCTCAGTCACTGAACTTGTCCTTCTCTTTCAATGTTGTTATGGTAGCTGACATGCTAGATCTCAATGAATCGCTCTTTAAGCTAGAAATTGAAGAATCACTAGCTGTCTATGCACCATACATTTTTTCATCCTTGATTGAGAGGCCAAATCGACTAGAAAATTTGATGGCAGTATTTCAAAAGATTAATCCTCGCATAATGATTGTTACTGAGGTCGAAGCAAACCATAATTCACCAGTCTTTGTGAACCGGTTCATTGAAGCACTTTTTTACTATGGTGCGTTATTTGATTCTATGGAAGAATGTATGGATCGCGATGATCAAGATAGGATTATATCAGAATCAATACAGTTTAGTCCAACAATAACAAATATTGTGGCCTTTGAGGGAGAGGAAAGGCGAATACGCCATGTTAATAGCAATGTGTGGAAGGCATTTTTTTTACGGTTTGGAATGGTTGAGACAGAACTGAGCAGAGCATCACTATATCAAGCAAAATTGTTGGTTGAAAACTTTGCTTGTGCAAGTTCTTGCACATTTGAGATGATGGGGAAAAGCCTTAGTATTGGTTGGAAAGGAACTCCAATTTTGTCAGTGTCTGCTTTGAAATTTTGAAATTTCTTTAGCTTAAAGAATCATTAGCACCTATACAGACTACCTCCTTGATTAACTTCTGCTTATTTTTTCATTCCTGATAGTATATGTTAAAAGTGATAACATACATTAATTTCGTTTTTAGATGCTTATACAGCTCTGATATTGTTGGCTTCCTGGCTTTTTGATTGTCATAACTTTTGCAATCAGAAATATAACGTAGAGCTTGTCCAATCAATTATTGATTTGGGTGAACGAACTGAATCAAAAGAAAATTAGTTGTGATGCCATCCTTTTAATTCCTGTATTTCTATAGCAGTAAATCTTTTATTTTGTTGCGTAAGAGTGTCCGAATCCGAGTGTTCAAACTGAAATATAAGGAAGAGTGCATGACGAATGTCATAATAACTGTTCTCCTACCGTTGGTTTCTCTACCAAGCCTCTTTCTTTTAACCAACTCATATAAAACCTTAAGGTGTTAGAGGGAGGCTTATATGAATCTTATATTATATTCTAACAATTCTGATGTAGGATTTATATGTTTGTCAATATGGATTCAAGACTGCAACAATGATAATGTCGGAGAGGAATTCACTATCTGGGTCGGGTGAGCATCTCTATGTAAGAGGTTGACATTTTGATCTTCACACTTAGATTGTGTATGATTTATACTACTCCCTCTGTCCCAACCAATTGTTTACACTTTCCTTTTTCGGACGTCCCAACCAATTCTTTACGTTTCCTAAAATAGTAAGTTTTAACACTATTACACCCACTACTTCACTTATTTTAACAATACTTTACACTATTACACCCACTACTTCACTTATTTTAACAATAAAATCACTATTACACTCACTACTTCACTTATTTTAATAATAAAATCACTATTACACCCACTACTTCATTTATTTTAACAATATTACACCCACTATTCTTGGTCTCCGTGCCCAAACCAAATGTAAACAAATGGCCGGGACGGAGGGAGTAGATGATAAAGATGAAAACCGCACGGACTCGGAGATTTATGTTAAATAATTATTAATTTTTATTTAATTAAATATTTATAAAATTATATTAAAAAAATTATAAAAAGAACTTATGTTATTTGCATAAAACATTTATGTGATTAACAAAATATAAAATTAGATTGTTTAATAGAAGTGCATGGAAATACGTCTCGATTGTTTTCATTGAAAAATATTTAGGATAATTGTTCATAATCTTTTTTTATAATTTTTATTATAAGTTATAATAAAAAAATACTACCTCCGTCCCAAAAAGACCGACCCTCTTTGACTTTCACGGAGATTAAGAAAATGTAGTAAAAAAAGTGTAAAGTTGTTTGAAAAGTGGATAAAGTGGTGGAACCTATCAATATTTAATAATAGATTTGAGATAGTGGGGGAGAGTAGTGGGTGTAATAGTGTTTATAGTTATTTGTTTAATAAAAAAGGAATAAAGTTAGTGGGTGTAATAGTGTAAAGTAGTGTTCAAAAATAGTAAGTATAGTAGGTTCATTAGTTTTGGGACGTCCCAAAAAGGAAAGAGTGTCAATCTTTTTGGGACGGAGGGAGTAATAAGATTTCAATTTTATTATATTTCTTTTAAAAAAATAACATATAATCGCAGGGAAGAATGTTGAGTAGAGTATAGAAACATGTTCTAGTTATTCTCCTTGAAAAATCTTTTGGAGAATTGATCGTATTATTTTTTTTATTCTAAATTATGATAAAAAAATTGTATTTTAATTATAATAGGATTTCAATTTTATTATTTTCTTTAAAAAATAACAGAGAATTGTAAGGGAATATGATTCTAGGGATGAAACTATTTTTTCATATAAAGTTATAATAAAAGAATTATAATTACAATAGAATTTCTATTTAATTAAAAACAACATAAAATTATAGTAAAAATAGGTTTATAGAGGAGAAACCAAAATAAGGTGCGAAGCAAAAGTGGTACCGTTAAAAGGGTGTTCCTTGAAAAATCTTTTGGAGAATCGATCGTATTATTTTGATTCTAAATTATGATTAAAAAATCGTATTATAATTATAATAGAATTTCAATTTTTTATGATAAAAAAATTGTATTATAATTTTGATAGGATTCCAATTTTATTATTTTCTTTAAAAATAACATAGAATTGTAAAGGAACATGATTCTAGGGATAAAACTATTTTTTTATTTAAATTTGTAATAAAAGAATTATAATTACAATAGGATTTCTATTTATTAAAAAACAACAAAGAATTATAGTAAAAATAGGATTATAGTGATGAAACCAAAATACCGTGCTAACCAAAAGTGGTACCCTTAAAGGAGTGTTCCTTGACAAATCTTTTGAAGAATTGATCGTATTAATTTTTGATTCTAAATTATGATAAAAATATTGTACTATAATTGTAATAGGATTTCAATTTTATTATTTTCTTTAAAAATAACATAGAATTATAAGGGAATATGATTCTAGGGATGAAACTATTTTTTTTATTTAAAGTTGTAATAAAAGAATTATAATTATAATAGAATTTCTATTTTATTTAAAAACATCATAGAATATAGTAGAATTAGGATTATAGGGGTGAAACCAAAATAAGGGTGAAACCAAAATAGGGTGGAACTGGGTGTTTCGCTTATTAATAAAATTTATAGATTTTTTATGATAAAAAATTGTATTATAATTTTAATAGGATTTCAATTTTATTATTTTCTTTAAAAATAACATAGAATTGTAAGAGAGTTTTATTCTAGGGATGAAACTATTTTTTTTTATTTAAAATTGTAATAAAATAATTATAATTACAATAGGATTTCTATTTATTAAAAAACAACATAGAATTATAGTAAAAATAGGATTATAGGGATGAAACCAAAATACGGTTCGAACCAAAAGTGGTACCGTTAAAGGAGTGTTCCTTGAAAAATCTTTTGAAGAATCGATCATATTAATTTTTGATTCTAAATTATGATAAAAAATTGTATTATAATTATAATAGGATTTCAATTTTATTATTTTCTTTAAAAAATAACATAGAATTTTAAGGGAATATGATTTTAGGGATGAAACTATTTTTTTATTTAAAGTTGTAATAAAAGAATTATAATTATAATAGAATTTCTATTTTATTTAAAAAGAGTAGAAATAGGATTATAGGGGTGAAACCAAAATAATGGTGGAACCAAAATAGGGTTGAAACAAAAGTGGTACCGTTAAAAGGGTGTTTCGCTTATTAATAAAGGTTATAGATTTTTTATGATAAAAAAATTGTATTATAATTTTAATAGGATTTCAATTTTATTATTTTCTTTAAAAATAACATAGAATTTTAAGGGAATATGATTCTAGGGATGGAACTATTTTTTTTATTTAAAGTTGTAATAAAAGAATTATAATTATAATAGAATTTCTATTTTATTTAAAAAGAGTAGAAATAGGATTATAGGAGTGAAACCAAAATAAGGGTGGAACCAAAATAGGGTGGAACTGGTACCGTTAAAAGGGTGTTTCGCTTATTAATAAAGGTTATAGATAGATTTTTTATGATAAAAAAATTGTATTATAATTTTAATAGGATTTCAATTTTATTATTTTCTTTAAAAATAACATAGAATTGTAAGGGAATATGATTCTAGGGATGAAACTATTTTTTTTATTTAAAGTTGTAATAAAAGAATTATAATTACAATAGGATTTCTATTTATTAAAAAAACATGGAATTATAGTAAAAATAGGATTATAGGGATGAAACCAAAATACGGTGCGAACTAAAAGTGGTACCGTTAAAGGAGTGTTCCTTGAAAAATCTTTTGAAGAATTGATCGTATTAATTTTTTATTATAAATTATGATAAAAAAAATTGTATTATAATTATAACAGGATTTCAATTTTATTATTTTCTTTAAAAAATAACATAGAATTATAAAGGAATATGATTCTAGGGATGGAATTAATTTTTTTATTTAAAGTTGTAATAAAAGAATTATAATTATAATATAATTTCTATTTTATTGAAAAACATGATATAGAATTATTATAGAATAGGATTATAGGGTGAAACCAAAATAGAGTGAAACCAAAAGTGGTATTATTAACGAAGGTTATAGATTTTAGTTGACCTATACATAATGATGCAAACAATCTAAAGGGCCAAAACAGATTACTTAGGTAGGACCACGGCCTGCCTTGCAGACAAATCTTAAGAAACTCAGCCACCAGACAGAACTGTTAAGCTGGTTTAACATTTGGACAGATGGAGGATTATTTACTTTTACAGTTAAGGAAATATTATCACTACTTCCAAGTTCCAACAAAGCAGAAACTTTGTTGTTTTGAAATTTTAGAAAGAAAAAAAATTACTGAATTAAGGAGTATTACACAGACAGGCTCAATTAGAACCCTTATTTATATGGCACACATTGTAAACTTATCGTCATACGGCCAATATCACGTACCATGACATTCATCCATAAGTGATATTCTTACGATCTCCTCGCTTTCTCAAGTATGGGTCTATAAATAAGATATTTCACTATCATATACAAAAGTCAATCATCTACTTTGGTGAAATTTTCAATGTTTAATTTCCAACAATACGCAATGGTTAATTATTAATATTTAAATCCGTTTCATTATTCTTGATCGGATCTACTTCAACACGTACACCAACAATTTTTAAATGTCAGACATCCTTAACTGTTATACAATAATAGCATATTCAACCCAATTTACTGGAAAAAAATTCAATGTTGATTTCCTTCCGCTCGACACATCAAAAAAAGAATATTAACTCAACCGACTTTTCCAAATTCATGAAATATTCAATAATGCGATCACAAGCATAGAATATTCAACAATATTCCATTCCAAAAAATATATATTCTTGCGCATCAAATATTTTATTATTCTAACATTCTCTATTCGGAGCATCACATATTTTTATTTTCACGCTCTCTATTCTGAGTATTAAAAAATTCTTGTATAACACCATATTTATTAGATGGAAAAATAATAAATAATAATTTGCATGCTAATATTCTTTCTTCTGAAGACAAAAATATGCAATTACCTTTTGGATCACTTGTGATATATAATATGTATGTATAAATGTAAATAATATTAATTTTAAGGGTTTCGGAGAAAGAATTGAACAAGTTCTTTGTAGAACTTTTCTAAATAGGAATACACCTCTATATGTAAGCAATACATCCACTTCATATTTCACCCCATATGAAAAGTAACTGCCCAATACATTTTTACTATATTTAATACACAATTAATATAATAATTACATAAATATGTAACTCCCACTGTCCCACATTTATCAAATGATTCAAATATGTAACTCCCATATTTATTTTTCTTTTATTTCTAATAGAAATGTAAGTCAAATTAACAATATCTCCATTTTGCTGCACCTCCCTTACTAATAGAGCTTGATACTAAAATGTCAGGTCTTATTATGGAAGACTTGATTGTGTGAAATATCTATTGTGACGTTTGTTGTCCACAAAAACTTCAGTACTTACTCTTTGTTCCAAATGCACATGGACAAATTTTTTTTGAACCACAACACTTTGCTGCAGTAGTTACTACAGACTCTGATTCTGCAGTAGATCAAGTCACAATATCCTTCTTTTAGCACCATGGGAAGATGCCTGAACCTAGGTTGAAAAAATAACCACAAATAATATAACTTCACTATAAAATGTTGTATAATGATATGATCAAACTTCCCACATGGACAAATGTACAAAGAGATGGAGAATATACAAATAGGCCATTGTTCCATGGAGAACCATGTTACGTGGAGAACCGTGGAAAACCACTTAAAATGCATTAAAATTGCTTTATATATAAGGACCCCGCCAAGGGTACCTTCACAAAAAATGCTTAAAATAATTGGCTCTATCCATAAAAAATAAAAAAAAAAAAAAAAAAAAACTTGTCGTGGAAATGCGAAGCATTTAAGACAGTAAACGGATGAGTTAGTTAGTCATGAGGGCCGAAGGCTCTCGACACACCCGTCAATCGTCTATTGCCTTTACCATTGATTGCCATTCCTTACAACTTTAGAATGATAAAGGCGCGAAGCGCCGTACAAGAAGGTGCGAAGCACCGTTAACCAGTGAAATCCACTGCCACGTCATCACGCGAACAGTGAATTTTTTTTTCTTTTTTTTTCTTTGACAAATGGATAGAGGGTAGAATTATAAGACTTTTTTGTAAAGGGGCCCCGCCATGGGCCTTATATAAAGGACAATTTTAATGCATTTTAAGTGGTTCTCCACGTAAGATGGTTCTCCATAGAGTGGGACTCTATACAAATATATGGCAAATATTGCAGAATCCATTTCTACTTGTAATATTTATTTTAGTATTTAATTTAGTTAGCATTTTGCTCGTGAAGAATAATTAATTAAATAACTTAGCAAATTAGGATAATTAAATAGGAAAAAAATAATGCTGTATTAGAAAATATGATGGAGAGATATAAATGTACTTTTTAACCATTTATGATCTATCTACTATATATAGTGACCTCTATGTCCATCTTACTACAACTCTATACTAGATATGAAGCAGCAGATAATCAATCTTGTAATCATCTTGTCTCTCCTTCTGGGGTCTACTCTCTCGGTCGCAAAATATTGGCCCTGCCCTCCTGAGCGTCTTTGCTGTTGTCCGGATCCGTACATACCAATTTGCCCTCCTAACAAAGATTGTATGTGCTCCTACTATAAACCGCCGCCAACACCGCCACCACCACCACCACCATCACCAACATCATTGAAAGGAGATGTGAAAGTTGGTCTCTTAACCCATGCTATCCCATGTCCGAAAGCTCATACCGTTACCGGTACTAGCAACTAAATAACAATTACATCATCCAAGTTATTGTATGATTTTTTATTAATATTCATTACAATATTGTGTATTTCGGAATCACTCTATTTCCTAGAAATAACATCTGATTATGTATCTCCATTAAACATTAGGTATGTGGTGCTTTGTTTGGGTTTAATTTATATAAAGACATCCAAGTCATCATCCTTTTAAGTACAATTATGATTTAAAAAAAAATAAACTAATGTCCTAATTAACGTGCTGAATAAGATTATAAGAAAACACGTCCTAATAATTTCGAGAGATGTAAATCTGAAAGTTCAAGTTTGTAATTGGTGTATGTGATTGTTCCAGGTAATACAAATATAATTTGTATTTGTTCTCTTATTTTATTAGCTAATTATGAGAAAAGGCCCCGAATATCACAACTCTAGAATCATTGGTCATAAATATCACAGCTCAAAATCTATCTTGATCTCAAATATCACTCCAAAACATACTATAGTTTAGCGTTTTGATTTTTTTTTTACATAAACACTAAAGCGTGTAGCGTGTAGCGTTCAAGGGGGAAAACACAATTTAAAACAGCATTTATGGGAGAAAACTCAGCTTAAAAAAGCGTTTAGGGGAACCAACTTAATATAGCATTTTGGAGAGCAATACATTACCTAATCTAGCGTTTTGGGGGGTGGGTTGGGGAGGAAACGCAAGTTCATATTGTGTTTAGGGGGGAGAATGCCACACTATGTGACGTTTTGGTGTGTTTTTTTATTTTTTTTTCTTTTTTTCTAAATTTATATTTGCAAACAATATTTGTAGAAACTAACTAACTAAACATATATATAAGTGTTTGAATGCATATGAGAACTGAGAATTGAGGAACTACTTCATTGATATTAAAACTCAAACGATTACACCAAATATATATATAGGCTATGCACACCAGACGGTGGCTACATAATAGGATCTTAATAGATAAAACTAACACTGCATTACCTTAAATAGACTAATATTGCTAGGAACAAATCTCTACACTGATAAACATCAGTGTGCTTATTATCTTCACACCTCATACTAACGTGTGTTTATTTATCTATACACATCATACCAATGTGTATGTTTCTTATCTAGTTTGGATTAGCTCAAGCAATAAGCCCATCAGTTAAAAACCCAACATTCTCTCCCTTAATCCAAACTCTTCATGCCCATCAGTTTCCTCATTTCTTCAAATTTTGCCACTGGTAACGCCTTTGTCAACATGTCTGCTCTTTGTTCACCAGTCCTTACAAACTTCACAATTACTTCACCCCTCTCAATACAATCTCTAATGAAATGGTAACGAATGTGAATGTGTTTACTGCGACCATGGAAGACAGGATTCTTTGTCAAGTCTATAGCTGACTTGTTGTCGACATAAATCACTACTGGACTAGGCCCAATGTCAGTTACTTGCATCAACAAATTCCTTAACCAAATTCCTTGACATGCAGCAGCTGTGGCTGCCATAAATTCAGCCTCACAGGAGGATAAAGCTACACACTTTTGCTTCTGAGACACCCATGTTATCAAGTTCTCATTCAAATAAAAACACATACCACTCGTGCTCTTTCTATCATCTGTATCTCCAGCAAGATCACTGTCAGAAAACCCAGCTAGCAAATAATTACCCATTCCTCTTGAATACACGAGTCCATATTCTAACGTACCTTTCACATATCGTAGTATACGTTTCACTGCATTGTAGTGCAACACTGTGGGCCTCTCCATATATCTGCTTACTACACCAACCGCATAAGCAATGTCTGGACGGGTGTGAACCAAGTACCTTAGTCCACCCACCAAGCTTCTGTATTGGGTTTCATTCACCTGCTTCCCTTTTTCATCTTTATTTAGCACAATCTTCGTTTCCAGCGGATTCTTTACTGGATTACAACTCACCATACCTGCTTTCTCAAGTAATTTTCTCGCATAAGCTGACTGTTTCAACTCAATATAATTCTTTCGTTGATTAACCTCTATACCAAGATAGTAAGCCAGTTTCCCCAAATTACTCATGTCAAACTTATTCCTCATCTCCTGCTTAAACTTGTCAATATTTGACACTTTCGAACCTGTTATTAGTAAGTCATCAACATAAACAGCAATTATCAAACATTCATTCCCCTCACGTTTTGTATAAACAGCATGCTCGTATGGACACTTCTCAAAACCCAATTCTTTTAAGCACCTATTCAGCTTTGCGTACCATGCTCGTGGAGCTTGTCGAAGTCCATACAACGCTTTCAATAACTTGTAGACCTTACTTTCTTTTCCCTTCATCACAAATCCTTCTGGTTGAGCTACATAGACCTCCTCGAGCAGTTCTCCGTTTAAAAATGCTGATTTAACATCTAGGTGGTGTGCTTCCCACCCATTCTTAGCTGATAATGCCAACAACAAACGTACCGTTTCTAGACGAGTTACAGGCGCGAATACCTCGTCAAAATCAACACCTTTTTTCTGGACATATCCTTTAGCGACTAATCTCGCCTTGTGTTTAATTATGTCTCCATTCGTGTCCTTTTTCAACTTGAACACCCACTTCAAGTTGATTGCTTTTCTTCCTGTTGGCAAATCAGTCAACACCCAGGTCTGGTTTCTTTCTATGGCATCTATTTCTGTCTGCATTGCCACCTTCCATTCATTTTCTTTTACAGCCTCATCAAACCCAGTTGGCTCATCAATTCCAGCATAGAGCAACTCATCATCAGGAAGCTCTACTTCTTCAGTGTCATTGTAAACATCACTCAGTAAGCGAAATTTCCTTGGTTCTGAACTCTGTTCGCTGCTTTGACTACTAACTGCTTCATCAAAATCACGAGCTAAATTTCTGGCCACTTCACCCTGTGACTCAGTTGCAAAATTACTCACAGACGTCTGTGAAGCCAGTGAATTTTGAGGAGTTATCACCCCTTCACCTGACGTCTGGACTTCATTATGCTGACTCTCTCCCTGAATTTCAGCATCAATATTAACGACAACAAATGCTTCAAGGGACTTAGAACCTTCTGGCACCAGTTTACTCCAGTCCCATCCTTTATTCTCTTCAAACACCACGTCACGACTAACATGAATTCTCCCAGTATTTGGATCATAAAGCCTATAGCCTTTTGTACCTGGTTCTTTTCCAAAATAAACCACAGCCTTGCTTCTGTCATCCAGTTTTCCCACATGTGTCTTAGCAATTTTCATATGAGCCAAACAACCAAATATTCTTATATGGCCCAGATTTGGTTTTGTGTCCTTCCATGCTTGATAGGGAGTCAACTCAGACAATGCACGAGTTGGGAGTCGATTCAATATATACACTGCTTGACGTACTGCCTCACCCCAGAAAAAAGATGGCAGCCCTTTCTCCTTCAAGAAACTCCTTGCCATTGCAACTACAGTCCTGTTACGTCGTTCTACAACTCCGTTTTGTTGCGGAGTGTAGGGTGTAGTTAAATGTCTTTGTATACCATTTTCTTGACAGTATTCAACAAATGCATTCGAGACAAACTCCCCACCTCTATCTGTTCTGAGAACTTTTATCACTTCTTTCGCTTCCTTTTCTACAAAAACTCGAAATTTCTTGAAATGCTCTAAGGCCTCATCTTTTGTTTTCATCATATAGACCCACATATTCCTTGAGAAATCATCCACTAACAGAAAAAAGTATCTATTACCACTTGGCGTTGGAGGTGATATGGGGCCACATAAATCAGCGTGAATTAATTCTAATTTCCTTTTTGCTGCAAACATGCTTTGTGCAGGAAATGGTTTTCTCGCCTGTTTTGAGAGTAGGCAGCCACTACAAATTTCTTTTGGTTGAACAAAATCAGGTATACCATTAGCCATATTAGTACTCGACAGCAATTTCATGGCCTTGAAATTAACATGCCCTAATCGTGAATGCCACAACCAAGACGTTTCTTCTGACTTTGACAATAAACACTCATTACTGCTACTCTCAATTATAATCTTATACAGTCTGTTCAATGAACGTTTAACTTTCATCAATAGCTTTCCCTGCTTTTCATACACCCACAAATAATCTCCATGCATAATAACTTTATTCCCATTTTCAGAAAGCTGTCCCAAGCTTATGATATTATTGCACAAATTAGGGATAAAATATACCTCATGAAGCAGCCTCTCTTCTCCATTTTTGCACCTCAAAATGATCGAGCCCTTTCCTCTTATTTCAACGGTCGAGCCGTCTCCAAACTTCACCTTGCCTGTGACTCCTTCATCCAGAACTTTAAACTTCCCACGGTGGCTAGTCATATGATTACTAGCTCCGTTATCTAAGTACCATAAGTTTGATTGAACTTCTTCATCTCGACTCAGTTTTGGAATCACAGCAACCTCATTTAACAACACTTCGTCGTAAGTTTTTCCTCCGCATTCTGCAACCAGTAATGCAGGTTCATCATCTGAGATTCGAGTCAGGTTTGCTTCTGACTTCACATCCCCTTCTTGACCCTTTTCACGCCTAGGTTTACGACACTCTGATGCATAATGTCCATAACCACTGCAGTTGAAGCACTTCAATGTACTCCTGTCTCGACCTTGGTTAATACGCCTGCTACCTTGATCCTGTCGCGACTGTTGACCTCTACCAAACCCAGTATTCCTGTAAGTACCTCTGCCTCTTCCACGGTTATAAGAAGTGTTTCTCGGCTTCTGATTGTGAGTTCCAGGGGTCATAAACTTATTGTTTCTCTTCGACAACTCCTCCTGTGTTAAAAGTAACTTACCACCAGAATTTCCAGAATTCTCTATGTGACCCCTCATTCTTTCCTCATGTGCTTTGAGTCTACCCACAACCTCATCAACAGTCATCGCCTGCACATCGCCAAATTGCTCAATCGTTGAAGCAATCTGTAAAAATTTAGCAGGCATAGCTCGTAACAATTTTTTCACCACATAAGATTCCTCCATGGTTTCACCCAAAGTGTGAATATTGGTCACGATTCCATTCACCTTCATGCAGAAATCTTCTAACTGGTCACCATCCTTCATATTCAGCAATTCCAGTTCGCTTTCAAGGTTTGCACCTTTGCTAACTTGACTCGATCAGCTCCCATACACATCACTTTCAGTGCCTCCCATGCCTCCTTCGCGGTCTTTTTCTCAGCAATCGACAGGAGCATATCTTCAGGTATTCCCTGATAGATAGCTGCAAGTGCCACCTTATCCACTTTGGCCTCAACTACACCTTTAGGATCGCTCTGCTCTACTGCCTCCCAAACGCCTTGGGCCTGCATAAAAACACGCATCTTTATCGACCATGCTGTGTAGTTTGTACGTGCCAACATAGGATAGTTTAACCCAACCAATCCATCTTTCGATTTTGAGGTCTCCATCATTGCTGGTTTTGGCATATATTTTGGCATACACCACTGTATGGCTCTGATACCACAATGTAGAAACTAACTAACTAAACATATATATAAGTGTTTGAATGCATATGAGAACTGAGAATTGAGGAACTACTTCATTGATATTAAAACTCAAACGATTACACCAAATATATATATAGGCTATGCACACCAGACGGTGGCTACATAATAGGATCTTAATAGATAAAACTAACACTGCATTACCTTAAATAGACTAATATTGCTAGGAACAAATCTCTACACTGATAAACATCAGTGTGCTTATTATCTTCACACCTCATACTAACGTGTGTTTATTTATCTATACACATCATACCAATGTGTATGTTTCTTATCTAGTTTGGATTAGCTCAAGCAATAAGCCCATCAGTTAAAAACCCAACAATATTCAAAAATTTATAACCAAATGGTCAATTAAAATTATATTTTCAAAATTTAAAAAATACAATTTTAATTAACTTTAGGGGTTCAATAATTAATTTTTAGGGTTCAACGATTCCATTTTGGATTTTAGAAATATTCGGAACGACGAATAAACCGTATTCGAACTTAAGGTTTAGGGTTGTTTACAACCTTTAAACAACCCTAAACCCTAGGCCCTAGACCCTAAACCCTAACTTTTCCTGATTTTTAAACGCGTTAGCGTTTAAAAATCAGGACGCCGGATTCAATTTTTTAATTAAAATTTTTAAATTTTAAAAAATACAATTTTAATTAAATTTAGGGGTTCAATAATTAACTTTTGGAGTTCAACATTTTAATTTTGGGTTTTAGAAATATTCAGAACGACAAATAAACTGTATACGAACTAAAAAAAGAAGGTAAAACACTCAAACGCCACATAAAGTGGCGTTCCCACCCCAAAAACACTCTTTTAACGGGCGTCTTGACATCTTCAACCCAAAACCAAACTTTATATAGCGTTTTCAACCAAAAAAAGGAAAAAAAAAAGGCCAACGCTAAGCGAAGTAGCGTTTTGTTTAAAAAATAAAAACGCTACATTGTATTGTGTTATAGCGTGATATTTGGGGCCAATTTTCCAACTTGTGATATTTGGGGCCATCTCATTTAAAATTGTGATATATAAGTCCAACACCCGCTAATTATCGGAGAGAAAGATTATTGACTATTTATATATCTCATTATATAAGAATTTGTTGAGAATCTACCTTAAAACTAAACCTTGTAGCATCCGCAACATTCAAGTAACGTTTTTTCTTTTTATCGATTCTTTACTTGCAGAGTATTTCAGTTTTTCAGATTATTGGGAATATAGCATAACTTGTTATATCAACGTTGGTAGTATATTTGTTGAGTATTACTTTGCACAATATTGTATTTTTCACGTAAGCATTGTAATACATAAATCTTCTGTTAAATTCTCCACAAACCATGTCCAAGAATCTTTATTCTCCATCTCCACTAAAACATAGGCTATTTGGTTATACAACAAACAAGTGTCCCGTATATACACCCAATCCACCCAATCCGATAATTAGTTTGCATCCCATTTTGAATCCATCTTTTAGTGCTCAAAGACAAACATATATCCTACTGAAAATACCATTTGAACCCTGTATCTAATTCAATAAAAAAATATGACCAGCAATATCATAATCAAGATTAGGTTACTACATAAGCAATAGGTTTCTAACTAAAACTTGAATACCTGGTTCAAAATCTAACTCAACACTTGTCTATGGATTTTTGGCAAAAACAAATAATTTTTTCTGGATTTAAATTACTTTTTTGTTAAAAAAATTCATAACTTCTGACAGAGGGATCAATTCCGTCAAAAGGTTGTTTTTGTGGGAAAATTTTAAGCCCAAAAATTTGTAAGCGCCAAAATATATTATTAAAATATTCAGCTTTTGACAAACTTTTATCTTTCATCGGATGTTCAGCAAACATTTGACCGATGTTTCGTGTTCGTCAGAAATTGAGCGCTAAGAACAGATCCGTCAGAAGATTGCTGTCGGAAAAGTCCATATTCCTTGTAGTGCTAGCTATAATCCCAAAGTTTAGCGTAATATTCTTCGAGTGTTCTATTAATGTTCATCAACGCTTTCCATTTTGTTCTCCTACGAACATGAGACTTGAATTAAACGTGTAATTCTTGCAAAACTATTTTACCAAAAGAAATAATCGGCCCCAGTGAGGATTAGTTCTTAAGCCAATTTCTATCTTTTAGCTAAATAGTCAAAAATCAAAAAAGGAAAGAAATATGTGGAAGCATATAAGAACAAGGGACAAGGATTGGCACAAACAGTTCTGACTCTTTCGTTTACATTTTTGAATATTGTAGCGGTCTACCACAACTAAAACAATGAGAAATGACAGACTCATCAAACTGGTTCTGAAAATATGAGCACAACAATACACAAGGGATCAGTGATGGACCCAGAACGGATTAGTTGCACTACGCCATAGATGGCCTGCAATAACGTTTTCAAAATGTTGCAGCAAGCCAAAAAAAACGTTACTGTAGGGCAAAAAAACGAAACCAGCTGCCGTAGGGGTCTACGGCAACGCTTTTGTTCACTACGGCAACGCTACTAATTTTGTTACCAGAAACTTCTATGGCAACGTTAAACGTAATGTACAGCAACACTAAACTAGTGTTGCAGTAGATGTTAAAATTTGGTAAATCCACCTGTGGGTCCCACATGTGGGACCCACAGGCGGGGCCCAGAAGTGGGACCCACATGTTGGACCCACAGTATTTGGGACTGCCTATTGCAACGCTTTTCATGTTTTTGCAACATATTTGTATTAATTTCTTGCAACGCTAAAGATACCTACGGCAACACTTTTACAGTAAAATCTGACAGGAAATATTTGTTTTATTAATTCCCCATAATCCAAAATACATCCAAAATCCATCCAAAATACATAAAGTTCCACACCGTCTATCCACCTTAAAAGCTAAAACCATCCATCCACCTTAAAAGTCTAAAACCATCCAAAATACATCTACCGCAAATCAAGAAACCATAGTCTTATACTACTTTAACTGTTTCTAAACACCTTAGATCAGAAGCGATTAAAAACAGTTAAAACACCTTAAATACGATTAAAAACAGTTAAACACCTTAAATATGACCAAAAGCGATGAAAAACAGTTAACTAAGATGTGGCAACAGTAATAGGGGTGCCGTTGTCGTTGTCACTGGATTTTAAGGCACAGAGATCCACCAGATTGTTGTTGATACTGGGGTTTGCTTGGCCCAATTACTGAGCACCAGATACACCTTTGCATTGACTTCCTCTTCGACCTTTTTCTTCTGCTTTTCTTCCATTTCGGCAACAACTTCTTGCCTGATTTTTGTTGTCAAGTCACTGATTTGTGAGTCAGCCGGGGTAGAAGAAGTGGAATGTTTGTCAGAATTGACACGTCTGCCAATAAGCCAAGAACGACCATGCGATTTTATTTGCAATAGAAGTTCATCGACACCATCAGTTGGTACCCAGAACCTCTTCAATTTTGTCCTACAAAATAAAGCCTTGACCATATTTCAAATAAAGTAGAATTAAATGGAAGAAAATGCCTGGCATATGATCAACTAAATGACAGAATACTTACAACTATGAACTTAGTTACTTTCCCATCTGTCTTGTACTCACGATCGTCTTTTCGCTTACGAGTCTTCACAAAAACTACACCATCTGATTCCTTGACATGGACACAAAATTCAGATCAGAAAATCAGAAACAAATTAATATGATGACATTAACTGATATGCTCATATCGAATTAAGAAAGTACAAACATGACGTATGAATTTATTTATTGGAGTAATAGTCCAAAAAATAGAGTTCGCTAGTAACAACTCAATTTAATATGAATCAATTAATTTTTATAATATTGCTAATTTACAAATGTAATAATCCTTCTACTGACAAGTGTGTAAGGTGATTATTTACAAGTAATTCTAAAGTCTGACATTTAAACAAATGCTTCCCATGAATTAAAAAAATATGCATGTGTATGAAAAATTAGCACGAAATGGAATACAAGTTCAGTGCACAAAATAAAGCAAAAATGAGTTAAACGGTATTGTGTCCTAATAGTAGTCGCACAAATTGTTCTCACACGAATCAAGAAAAGAGTCAAGAAATATACCAATTTTTGTCGAATTTGGGAAAATAACTTTGGACCAGCAGTGTGTGTCTCCACATACTTTTACCTAATTTTAGCATTTTTCTTGGCCTTGGCCTATTAGGAAACATGATAAAAAGCACTGGTTTATTTTAATGGAATTGAATGCATAATAAATAACTCCCCAATACTTTTTTAATTACCTGAACATCTTCATCTCCCCAATACTTCAAGACCAGTTTAAAATCCTCAAGTGGAATCTCATCAGGCCTGTTCTCCAGCCTCTCCTCGTCAGTGGTATAAGGGGTATAATGTGCCGATTTGAGACGACTCTTGTACCCCCTCCAATCTGCATTAATTGACCTTAGCACCCACTTTCCCAATTCCTCGGGGAAAATATACCGTTGCTTACATACAAATCAAACATAAAATAAATAAATAAAGAGTGCCTACTGTGTGACCAATATTATTTATATAAGTAGAGAAAATTGAGCTAAATTGTAGTTTACAAGTTACCTTAGCATAATTCAATAGAGTGTTCTTCAAATTTTCATGAACATCTCTCCAAGATTTATAAGTAAGGGGCACACACTTCTTATTCATGTTCACGACGATTCTTTTCTCAAAGGGCCTTGTGTGAACGTTATCCATGTTTGTTTTTCCTCGGGTTCTTTTAGGAACTACAACTTAAAGTACCAAGAATACGTGTTCAAAAGGTTAAAAAACTAGCATCAATTTATTTCATAAATAACTCAAATGCAAACTACAAAGAACGATACTTTAGAAATTAAGGGGCTGTTTACTTGCAGAAAAATTTTCCAGTTTTCTATTTCCAAATTTTTCTTAATTTTCTGTTTCTAAGAATATAATCTATTGAATTTTTACGTATTCCTGTTACAGTTTTTATTTAGGTGCTTGTAAGTTGACTTATCAATAAATATGCAATGGTACTTATGTAACTTAAAAACTAAAAATTAGCTACTAACCTTCTTCGACTTCATCTCCAATATCAGGCAAGACATTTTCTCCATCAACCGGCTGATTTGCAATTCCACTTCCACTAGCAATCGCAGCTTTTTTCTTACCAACTTCATTCTTCTGACGCTCCCTCATAGCCAAATAAGTAGCCATTGACCCTGGTTCTTCATTCTGCGGTAGCAGGATTTGTGCATCGGGCTGTATAAGAATTGACTTCCTTGCTTCCTTATCTGCTGCTGCTTTCTTATCTGTTGCATCCTTCTGAGGGGCAGTTACGATATTGGACCGTGAACGAGTTGTTGGTCCACTTGGAAGCTTCGTCTTTAGTGCTTTTTTAGTTCTCTACAATGTACAGTTGAATTAAAATTTGCAATCATAATTATTTTAACCAGAAAAGACAAACATGTACAATATTATTATAACATGAATTATGCAATGATTTTAAATAAAAATTAAAGATAGAGATGACACACCTTTCTTGGTTTTTCTCCACCATCATCTCCAGTATGTTCCTCTGCACCAGGATTATATTCTGAGCCTTCCTCCTGAATCTTTTTATTTTCTTTGCGTCCTTTGCTTTTTTTCATCTCGCCCATTAGAGAAGTTGTTAGTGTAGGCAAACCTAGCATCTGGTACACTATATCGTTCAAAGTCACATTAACAAATCGCTTTTTTCATAATCTGTAAGGGGAGGTGGGGGAGGTAGCACCTGCAAGTAAAACATAATGCAATAATTAAAAACTTCTGCACAAATATCCTATTTATGGAAAAAAAAATTACATCAAAATGCATTCTTACTTCGTTTTCAGACTTTCGTGTATCGTCATCCTCTGCCATATCTGCACATTCGACCATGCATTCCTTCTCTCTCGTATCTTCATTCGATCCCATTTCTTCACTTGTAGCTGGTGGATTGAATAACTCCAATTTCCTCTTAACACGTGCAACATTCAGATTCACAGTTGCATCCTCCACTTTTTCTGTAGCATCCCCACATGCTGACCTCCGATGACTATTGACCTCTTGATTATTCAGCCATGATAACCTCCGAGGACTGTTAACTTGTAGCTCATTCAGCCGTGATGACCTCCGAGGACTATTGACTAATTGAGTTGACTTATTGTTTTTCTGTTGCTGGAGTTGGTGAGTGGTCACGAACGTCCGTTTCCCTTGGCTTTTAGCTGCACCAAAACATAAATCATAAAAATGAGATACTTACAAAAGTATAATCAAATACTTTCCATCTAAAATTTTAAAGTACAATATGATCAATTTTAAGTCGGGTCAAAATGCTAAGACATCTAATTGTTAATATCGGAAATGACTATAACTCTGTCCATCAACTGATTTCACTTTTTTTTTGCTAATTGATTTCACTTTAAATTCAAAGAATCAAATTAATAACAGAATTTGATCTAAAGCAGGGCAAATCTTTGGAATTATATATGATGATATCACACGAAAGCTAAAACTTGTAATTATTAGAAGAGAAACAGCACCTGCAATTAAATTCTACCTTGGTCGCATGACCACGTGAGGCTGCATCTGTTTCAAAGACTTGATTTTACAATCGACCACATTGTCGATATAAAAATCCAAGTACTCTCCAACTTTTGCGGCTTTTGCTGCTTTAACCAGCTCGTTCAAGTCAACATCATCTGCACATAATTTCCACCCTTCCATATCACCTTTGCATATATATTCCTCCGATTTCAGTATATTTGAGGTCATCCTTGACATGCTCCATCAGTATTGTGTAAGAAAACCTATCAAGATCAACAAACACGAGATGCACAACATATCTACTATTTTGAAATTCCCCCTTGTGGTAAAACCTTAGATGCACAAAGTTATCTTCCATCCTGCACAAAAAAAGGAGAAACTTACATTAAAATCAAGATATGAAATTTCAAAAATAAACACGAAAACTGAAACTAAGTGATTACATAATTATATGCAAGTGCAGACAACATAAACCAGAACAAATTAAGCAATAAACTAAAATCACCATGATTATCAATTGAGTTTATATTGACTAAGAAGCAACCACTTAAGTAAATTGACATGCAATTAAAAAACAAGCACTTAACTAAGAAGCAATATATTAAAAAAAGAAGTCTCAAAAGTCACTTAAGAAGCAGTGAGTTACAACGTACGAAATACAATAAATAGTAGTCACTTAATTAAATATTATGCAAAAATACTAAGAAGCATTTTCTTCCTCTTCGGCAGGAGGAACAGGAATCTGTGTTATTGGGACATCATCTCTACACCATATGTCATCACTAACTTCATTTGCCCCAACATCACAGTAAGTATCATTTAAAACCGGATCATTTAGGCTGTCTTCATTTGCATATGCACTTTCAACCTCACACCAGCCCCTTGGCAATATCTTGATAACATTATGACATGTCTTATCAACAGGATCTTCTATATAAAAGATTTGTTGTACTTGTGACGCCAATACATATGGATCCGATTTTTGGCACAATCGATTAAAATTAACCCGAGTTAGCCAATATAAATCTCCCTCCTCTTGGCACCAGCAACACTTAAATAAAACCACAATGAATTCTCCCCAATAATCAATCTCTAGTATTTCTTCAATTGCTCCATAGTAATTGACTTCACCAACCATTGGATTCTGATCCTTCGAACTTGCAAAGCTAGTTGTCAAGGAAGTTAGAAATACGCCACTATTTTGTGTTGTACACTTCGCATCTCTAAATTTAGTATGGAATCTGTATCCATTAATGACATGCATATCCACTAAACTTTTTAGCTGCTCGATTAGGGTCCATTTCAAGAACTTGTAATTCTTGTGAAACGACTTCTTTTTTTGCAATTACTTCCTTCAGCCACTTCCAAAATTCATCCTGATATACACTCTCTCTCTTTTATATCTTTTTGGTATAGCATGACCTTCAACTAAAGCTCGATGTTCCCTAAAATAATGACCTAGTCAATAAATCAAAATAGATAGATCCTAATTATTCAATAATGACTAAAATAAATTAGAACTTAAGTACTTACTCAATTAAACTCTCTATTTCCTTGTGACCACAGTTGAAAAGAACGTAGCGATGACATTCCATCCATTGAGAATCGTTTAAGTGAATGGATTTTCCTTCTTTATTTCTTCTTGTACCAATTGGATATTTCATATTTTGTGGACAGATTATAGATTTACCAGAAAACTTGCTATTTTTTCCTGCTTCGTCATTATTTAAGAATCTCGAACAGAATGTCAAGCATTCTTCGGAAAGATAACCTTCAGCGATGGAAGCCTCTGGTTTACTCTTATTCCGAACATACGATTTCAACTTACCAAGGTAACGCTCGATTGGAAACATGCATCGGAGATGTGCTAGTCCACCATACTCAACTTCCTTGCATAAATGAACTGGCAAATGTTCCATTATGTCGAAGAAAGCTTGTATAAATATCGTCTCAAAACTACAGAGAATTTCTATGATTTCCTGTTGCAGCCTCTTGATGTCGACCAAATCGATAACCTTGGCCCAAAGTCCTCTCAAGAATGCACCTAATCTTATCATAAGCAACGCAACCTCATGTTTTAGTGTTCTCTTCACAGCAAACTGCAACAAGTAGTGGATATAACGCCTTAGAAATTGCGTATTTATAAGTTTCTTATTTAATATTAAATGTGAATTATATGATGTGATTATTTTTGAGAAGGTCAATTGTATGTGATATGGTGTTCATGTGTTTACATGATGATTTGTGTGTGCCGTGTAAGTCTGTGTATTTTTATTTGTATTTTTTGAGGATTTAAATATGATTAAATCATTCATTATTAATCTTCTGGGATTTTTATAAAATTATTGGAGTCGTTTAAAATCTTGAAATCGTTTGTATTATCATCTTTGTGATATTATTTAGTTTTAAAAATTATGGGGTGAATTATTTTGGGTGTTTATGTATTTTAAAATGATTTTAAGAGTTTTATTGTATTTAAAGGATCAAAACTTGTAAAATTCATATTTAATTCATTTTTTATCCTAAAAATATTTCAAAAATATGTGAGGGTTTTTAATTTCATAAAATATATTTTAGAATTTTTAAATTTATTTTTCTACTAAGTTTCTGTTAATTTTGATTTTTAAATGATTAATTATATATTTCAGCAAAGGAAAATTTCGAAAATGCCCTTGGGCTATTTAACATCACAGCAGCCCCTTTTCTTCTCTTCTCCAGTACGCTGTGTCTCTCTTTTCCTTTTGAGAATTCTCTCGAACTTATGAATATCTCTCTCGGTTCTCTCTAATCAATCTCTCTCTCCCTCCTTCTTTCTTCTTCATCTAACAATGCGTGTGTATGCATATTCGAGTTATGTGTCTATTCAGCTTGTGTGTGTACGAAGTGGGTATGTGCGAGTCCTTGTGTTTCCTGTACAAAGCATCCTCCTTCCATGGAGTTAGTCGATTATGAATTTATGAGCTTAATTGTGTTGGAAATATTGACTACTACAGCAACATAGAGGCAGTTATATATCGTTTTTAACAAGCCAAGGCCAAGCAAACAATTAACGAAACAAAACACGAAGGTAAAACACATGCAAATCAGTAACTGATAGAACAAAGGAAGATAAGAAATCATACCAGAAGCCATAGCTATGCAGGTATCAAATAAGAAATAATCAGCTGAGTCACCAGGCCTTGCAAAGAAGTCCTGATTGTTCTTGAAGAGATAATTGCCTCCACTTACACTGTGTCAGGATGCTGGCAATATTCTTCCAGGATAAAACAGCTCCGAGTTAGATGGTCACAGTCACCAGAAAACTCAACTTCGACTAGCACCTCAGTCGCCAGAAAAACCTACTGGTGGAGTACAGAATATAAAGGGAGAACAGAGTGTATAGAGAGAACAGAGAATGTATGGTGTGGACAGTATCTTCAGTGTATACAACAATCAGTAGCTTAGGTCTCTATTTATAGGAGAGGCCAAACGCAACTGATACCACCCAATTAATATTGTAACTCCCATTCCAATTAATCAGAATGAAACGGTCGATTTAATATAATCAAAATGGCTGTAACAGCTGATTTTATATTAAACAAATCGTAACAGTTACGTTATATATTTATCCACATTATGACTTCCAATTAATAGAATAAACACTCAGACTTTACTGTCAAAACCACGCAAAAGTTACTGTCAACAAGTCCCGACAGTACCTTTAAAGTAACTGTCAACAGTTGACAGCAAGTTTACTTCCTGACAGCAACTTTGTTTCCTGACAGCAACCTTGTTCATGACAGTAAGTTTAACCTTCCTGACAGCAACCTTTTTCCTGACAGTAAGTTTTACCTTCCTGACAGCAACCTTGTTTATGACAGTAAGTTTAACCTTCCTGACAGCAACCTTGTTCCTGACAGTAAGTTTTACCTCCCTGATTTATTTCAATGTGGGATAAATACACATTCTCATTTCAAGCTTATTCAAGCTACTAACTTCAACTCCATTTCTCTATGGGTTTCACTAAGAAAATTACTTAGACCCATATATGAAAATTTAAGTTCCCATATCAAGGAACAATTTCCAATCGTTAAAATCCGGAATTAACATCAAGAACATAAAATAATTATGCCCTAAAACTCCATTTTCTAACAATCCCCCACAAATCCATACAGAAATGCTCCAGGTTTTCCATCATGACTTATTTTTCAGAGTCGGTACCCTTCCGGGTTTGAACCCTCCTAAGTCCCCTACTTCAATGATTACCGGATTCAGATGGAATGTTTCACCTTGAATCTTAATCAGTTTGATGTAATCATGTTCCATAGACGACGACAAATCAAAGGCTATGGTGCCAATCTACGGCTTTGAGACATTAATGGTCTTGTCTCGATCCTGTTCGTCGAATGTTTCAAGGAATAACCCTTCCCTCTAGTTGCGACCACACAATTACATTCGCTTAGCTGGGCATCTCCAGAGATGTACTGCTACCATCTCGTCGAATGACTTGACCCCATTCAGAGTTATAATAACTCTTGCTTACTAGCAGTGTCAGTACCTTCTAGGTTTACAGGGGATAGACTCAGATACAAACAGTATCATCTATGTAGCAAAGGTACTACCAGTTCATCCTTACAGCTTGTTATTACCACATTGAATACACTTCAAGGGATCTCCTCTCATGTGTATTGGGTTCCCACTGATGATGAACTATGATGGGTTGACAGCCCCATCCCCAACCTCGACTTAAGGACCACTGCAGGTTCCAGTCCTTTAGTTAAAGGATCAGCTATATTATTCTGAGTTCCTATGAAATCTACAGCAATAATCCTATCAGACACTAAACCCCTTATAGACTTTAGTCTAACTTGGATGTGTCTCTTTGTTTTAGCATTATACTTTTTACTGCTAATCTTGTCGATAGTTGTTTTACTATCACAATGAATAGCAAACGCATGAAGTGGTCTGCTTACTACAGGTATCGTGGACATAAGTCCATGTAACCATTCAGCCTCCGTCCCCGTGGCATCTAGCGCACACAACTCAGCCTCAAAAGTAGACCGAGTTACTATAGTCTGTTTGGTCGATTTCCAGGATATTGCTCCACCTGCTAAAGTGAACACGTATCCAGTCACTCCATTGGAACCAGACTTCTTAGCTATCCAACTTGCATCACTGTACCCCTCAAGTACACCAGGAAATCTCCTATAGTGTAAACTTAGGTACATTGTGCCTTTCAGATATCTTAGTACTCTATCAAGAGCATCCCAATGAGTTCTGTTTGGACAGCTTGTATATCTAGCCAACTTAGACACAGAGTATGAAATATCTGGTCTAGTACAGTTAGCAAGATACTGCAAACTCCCTATAATCTGAGAATACCTTAACTGAGACACAGGTACTCCTGAAGCATTCTTAACAAGGGCAACTTTAGGATCATAGGGTGTACTAGCGATTCTACACTGTGAATAACCATATTTCTCAAGTATAGATTTTTCTATATAATGAGACTGCGATAAAGTTATTCCCTCAGCTGACTGTGTCAGTTTGAGACCAAGAATCACACTAGCCTCACCCATATCCTTCATTTCAAAATGCCTTTTCAAGAAAGTTTTTGTCTCGTTAATAATCTCAATATTGGTTCCAAACAATAATATGTCATCTACATATAGGCACAAGATGACACACTCACTACCTTTAACTTTGGTGTAGACACACTTATCACTATCATTAATATCATAACTGAACGGCACTATAGTTTCATCAAACTTTTTATGCCAATCCCTAGGAGCTTGTTTCAAGCCATAGATGGATTTGATCAACTTACATACTTTCCTTTCGTTACCAGATGCAACAAATCCCTCAGGCTGATCCATATAAATCTCTTCTTCAAGTTCACCATGAAGAAAAGCTGTCTTTACATCCATTTGATGGATGATAAGACCATGTACGGAAGCCAATGCTACTAGCATTCGAATTGTTGTCATTCTAGCTACTGGAGAGTATGTGTCAAAGTAATCAATGCCCTCCTTTTGCTTAAAACCCTTAGCTACCAGTCTAGCTTTGTACTTATCTATTGAGCCGTCAGGGTTCAACTTCCTTTTAAAGATCCATCTGCACCCGATAGTAGAACACCCAGGAGGGAGATCAACTAACTCCCATGTTCCGTTAGAAACAATAGAGTCAATTTCACTCTTTACAGCGCCCTTCCAGTGCCTAGATTCTGAAGAATTCATAGCTTGTCGGAAAGTTAAAGGTTCGTCCTCGACATTGTAAGTGATATAATCACTTCCAAAATCCTTGACTACCTTTGCACGCTTACTCCTTCGTAGTTCCTCTACCTCCTTAGGAGTAGAGCTACTACTAGGTTCCGCCCCCACATTTGTCATCTTTTCCACATGATCAGGAATAGAACTTGATGTGTGAGTAGGATCTTCATTAGAAGTATCTTGAGGCATACCAGTCTTCATAGGGTAAACATCCTCAAAGAATGTAGCATCACGAAACTCAACTATCGTGTTTGCCACTATACCATCTATGTCAGATTTTAATACTAAAAATCTCATAGCTGTAGTGGTCTCAAGATAGCCTAGAAAGATACAATCAACAGTCTTCGGACCTAGTTTCTTTCTCTTGTGTTCAGGGACAAGTACCTTAGCAAGGCACCCCCACACACGAAGATACTTAAGACTAGTTTTCTTGCTCTTCCATAACTCATAGGGTGTCTTATCCATGTGTTTCAGAGGAACTCTATTCAGAATATGGCAAGTCGTATTCAGAGCTTCTCCCCACATGTATTTAGGCAGCCCAGAGTTAATAAGCATACTATTAATCATATCTTTAAATGTTCTGTTCTTTTGCTCAGCAACCCCATTAGACTCAGGTGTGTATGGTGGGGTAACTTCATGAACTATTCCATTGTTTGCACAAAATTCATTAAAAGCGTTACTCGTATACTCACCACCTCTATCAGATCTCAATCTTTTAAGCACCTTACTAGTTTGTTTTTCTACTTCAGTTTTATATATAATGAATTTACTAAGTGCTCCATCCTTATGTCTAAGTAAATAAACATAACAGTATCTACTACTATCATCTATAAAGGTAATGAAGTATCTAAAATGGTCCTTAGTCAACACACCACCAAATTCACAAATATCAGTGTGTACTAAATCTAACAAGTCTGAATCCCTAACAATATTATGAAAAGGTTTCCTTATTTGTTTAGCAGACACACATACTTGACATTTAGAATTCTTTTCTATAGTGTGTTTTGGAATCAACTCTAAGTTCATTGTTATGCAAAATTTACGCAAGCGCACGTTGTCACAAGTAATATATGATTAAATCAAGTTCGTTCCCACAGAGATCTAGAATGGTGCTCAAATCAGCAAATATGCCTATGCAACAATGTATGGTTTTAATTCACTGCTAAGAAAAGTAACAAATTTGGGTTGATTATCTAAATTATACTAAGATGCAAATTATAAAACTAAGAATTGAACAATTAACGAGAATAAAAATCGAATTACTTATATGAGAATAAACATGGAATCCTAGTTTCATCATCTACTTCACTTAGAGTTGCAGCCTTTAATTGAAACATGCGATGGTTTTGATATCTGATCGGATAACACGAAAAGAGTAAAAGTTACCTCTCGGTATACTAGTACCAATCTATACATACATCCACAAAAGAGATAGAAGATGAATAGGCACCTATTATGTTTAGACCCTATATCTCTATAGAATTTGAAAACATAAAGGTTGAAGCACAAGTTATCCACTTAGATCACATAGGGTAGCATAATATCTCTATTCATGCCACAAATCATGATGCTTAACATCAACCTATCCTATGCTAGCATGGCAAGTTCTAAATCTCAAGATCCACTCTCGTTTAGCAAGAGATTAACAATTCAATTTAGATGTTAGCTACGCATCTAAAAGCATTAAGATTAACCATACGAGGATATCAGTATTCACCACACATAAATCTTTAAGGCATGCAAACTACTAAGCTACATAGATAAATCCACTAGGATCCCACGACAACGATTAGTTCATAATTAAACCTTTCGTCACCATGGGATTTGATGAAAACATGGTAAATAACAAGATATGAATAAAAGAAGTAATTATATTAATAAACAAGAGTTTGAGAAAACAAATCTATAATCCAAAGTAACACAAAGGATGAAGTAGATCTAGATCCGTTGCTTGTCACGAGCGTTGAATCCTTTTCTCCTTTTCTCCCTTGCAGATCTAAGCTAGTTACAATAATAAAACTATGATAATGTGTATCTATCTATTACAATGGTAGGATGTGTTTAAATAGACTCTAAAAGTCTTGCCCAGCAAGAAAATACCCAAAATAGAGTTAAAACAGAATTTCTGCAAAAGACGTTTCCTAAACTGATTCTGTTTTTAAGGAAAATTCGTGGCTGACTTTTCTTCAGTTTTTCTGGAACGTTCCAAACGTAATTGGACCTCTGGACCACCTTAGAATGATAGAAAATCTCGTTATCTTCGCGTGGATTGCTTACGGGCTGAAAACAGACTTATAGAACTCAAGATATGGCCCAAACACTGTAGACTGCGCAACCCTTCTTAAAAATCCGAATTTTAATCAATTAATTCCCAAAAAATAATAGAAGCATCCACCTTAGTCAACCTTCTCGTAAATCTGCACAACTAAGCAAAACACATCAAAACTACCAGAAACTTGAGTCCAAGACAATCAATTTAAGCCGATTTAGAATGCTCCAAGTGGATATAAATCCACTTATCATTCATCATATTTTTAAGAGCACCAAAATTTAAGTGACCAAGTCTAGCATGCCATAAATCAGAAGATTCAACATAATTAACAGAAGGAGTAATCTTATTAAAAGCACCCAAAACGGGCTCAGCATTTATTACAAATAAACCATTTGACAAGTAACCCTTGCCAAAGAAAGTACCAGTATGAATAAGAACTACTTTATTACATTTGAGAGAGACTTCAAAGCCATTAGCTACTAAACAACTACCACTTATTATATTTCTACGCATGTCGGGAACATGATGCACTCTCGTCAGGGATAGAATACGTCCCGAAGGAAACTTCAGGTCCACGTTTCCTACTCCATGTACTTGAGCAGCACTTGCATTCCCCATCGTCACTGTCAAGCTATGACTCTGTTGATAAGATACAAATAAACTAATGTCAGCACAAATATGCACATTAGCTCCAGTATCAATCAACCATTCATTTGACAGATAAGTGGAAAATAGTACAGGGTTGTAGGTAACATACCGGTCTACGTTGGTTTCAGAAGCCAAAGCCTCACCAACAACCATGTTCGCTACAGGCCCACTTGAGGTTCCAAGCACAGCATTCGCTTGAGCTACCCCCTCGGCTTTCTTCGCTTTCTTTGTAGGGCAGTCCTTACTCCAGTGCCCAACCTGCCCACAAGACCAACATGGTTTGTTTGCCTTTGGTTTCTTGGCCTTATCCTTGTCACTCTTAGGTTTATTACTATTACCCTTCTTAGAGACAGCCTTCCTTTTTTGTCCTACAGTAGCTACATTTACCTTCGAGCTTCCATGCTCAGTTGGCATCACATGTCCCTGTTTGGACTTGTGTTATTCTTGCACCGAGATGTCCAGCATAAGGTTGGTCCAGGTGATCTCTCCTTTCTGTCTTTTCAGGGAGAGAGAGAACTCTTCCCAAGACTTTGGGAGCTTTTCAATCACACTCATCACCTTAAACTTTTCGGGGAGGTCCATTCCAGACTCCTTCAAAGCATGCACTATCATCTCGAACTCATGCACTTGCTCAGTCATGGACTTATTGTCCACCAGCTTGAAATCAAGGAACCTAGCCACAGAATACTTTTCCAGACCTTGTGAGTCAGTATTATGTGTCTGGTCCAGCTTCTCCCATAAGAGTTTTGCGGTGTAGGCATCAGAAGAGTACACATCAAACAATGTGTTGGTTAGAGCAACCAGAATTGCTGCCCTAGCAACCCCATCCTTCTCAGCCCACCTCGCATAACTCTTAACTGATTCAGCATTCTCTTGATCCACAACCGGCTTCTCATATTCCACAACAGGCCATAGACCCTTTACAGTCAACCACAACTTCATCCTTTTGTGCCAACGAGAAAAGCCAACGCCCCTATTGAATTTGTCAGGCAAGCCAGTCAATTCAACGGGTTGTGGAAAACTGTAAGTGGTCCAATCAATGACCCCAGCAGATGCAACCGAACTACCACTAGCAGGAATTTCACTCTCGTTAACCATTATGCTAAATACTATATAACCAATTATCTCTTCAAGAATGTTGGAAATATTGACTACTACAGCAACATAGAGGCAGTTATATATCGTATTTAACAAGCCAAGGCCAAGCAAACAATTAACGAAACAAAACACGAAGGTAAAACACATGCAAATCAGTAACTGATAGAACAAAGGAAGATAAGAAATCATACCAGAAGCCATAGCTATGCAGGTATCAAATAAGAAATAATCAGCTGAGTCACCAGGCCTTGCAAAGAAGTCCTGATTGTTCTTGAAGAGATAATTGCCTCCACTTACACTGTGTCAGGATGCTGGCAATATTCTTCCAGGATAAAACAGCTCCGAGTTAGATGGTCACAGTCACCAGAAAACTCAACTTCGACTAGCACCTCAGTCGCCAGAAAAACCTACTGGTGGAGTACAGAATATAAAGGGAGAACAGAGTGTATAGAGAGAACAGAGAATGTATGGTGTGGACAGTATCTTCAGTGTATACAACAATCAGTAGCTTAGGTCTCTATTTATAGGAGAGGCCAAACGCAACTGATACCACCCAATTAATATTGTAACTCCCATTCCAATTAATCAGAATGAAACGGTCGATTTAATATAATCAAAATGGCTGTAACAGCTGATTTTATATTAAACAAATCGTAACAGTTACGTTATATATTTATCCACATTATGACTTCCAATTAATAGAATAAACACTCAGACTTTACTGTCAAAACCACGCAGAAGTTACTGTCAACAAGTCCCGACAGTACCTTTAAAGTAACTGTCAACAGTTGACAGCAAGTTTACTTCCTGACAGAAACTTTGTTTCCTGACAACAACCTTGTTCATGACAGTAAGTTTAACCTTCCTGACAGCAACCTTGTTCCTGACAGTAAGTTTTACCT
This sequence comes from Kitagawia praeruptora, assembly GCA_037693485.1. Classification (NCBI taxonomy): domain Eukaryota; kingdom Viridiplantae; phylum Streptophyta; class Magnoliopsida; order Apiales; family Apiaceae; genus Kitagawia; species Kitagawia praeruptora. The sequence continues at coordinate 42,294,104 of CM075347.1, forward strand.
TCCTGACAGCAACCTTGTTTATGACAGTAAGTTTAACCTTCCTGACAGCAACCTTGTTCCTGACAGTAAGTTTTACCTCCCTAATTTATTTCAATGTGAGATAAATACACATTCTCATTTCAAGCTTAATCAAGCTACTAACTTCAACTCCATTTCTCTATGAGTTTCACTAAGAAAATTACTTAGACCCATATATGAAAATTTAAGTTCTCATATCAAGGAACAATTTCCAATCGTTAAAATCCGGAATTAACATCAAGAACATAAAATAATTATGCCCTAAAACTCCATTTTCTAATAAATTGTGATACTACAAAATTGTTTTGGGTGAGTGGGTGTCGCGTGTGTGTGTCAAGAGATGTTTATATGTGTGTAAAATATTCTGTGTTTGCTGCGTGTATAGTACAGTGTGTGTATACAGATTATTGGGAGTCAAAATGTTGGGGCTTTGCTGTTGTTGTGGTTCAGGCAGTTGTTGCAGTGTGTGGCAGTTGTATGTGTGTGTATGTTTAAGCTGGTTCCCTCTTCCCCTGTTCTTGACCACGATCGCTGCTGGGTTTGTATGTAAAAGAAACGTGGTTGTGTGCTTAGTGTGGGTTCAATGGCAACTGCGTGTGTGTGAGTATATATACGAGGTGTGTGTTTGTATAATTGTGGTTTTGTTGGGCTAGCAAGTAGATGTTTGAATATTTAATTTTGAGCTAAACCCAATTTCGGCTTTTATCGCATATGGTTGCTACTGGGCTGTTTGTGATTATTGAAGTTATATTGTGGCTATGGGTATATTACAAACTTGCAGGCTGTAATTAAGTGTAAACTCAGTTCTTGGTTGTAAATTTTTATGAAGCCGAATGGTTAAGTTGCTTAATGCTCTATGCTTATATGATGATTATATGATGATTTCTGGTAATTGTAGTTGTGATGTTAGCAATTGTTACAAAAAGAAACGAAGCTTAATGCCTATATTTATGTTCATTTACGTATAGATACTAATTCTAGGTTTTGTGATTTATTGCGAATGTGAGGTTAAGGCAGCCTGTGATGTGTGTTTGGGTATGAGCTAGTGTTTAATGAGGTACTGATGTGTTTATGTGAAATTAATTCGATTTTGATGATTAATTAAAACTAGCGTAAAAACCCGTGCAAGGCACGGACATGTTAATAAATCGTTAAACTAAATTTTCTATTAGTTAAATTATTTATTTTAATTAATTTTATTATTTGTTTTTAAAAATTTTAGTTTTAAACTCATTTATACATTTTGATAAAAATATTTATTGACCAATATAAATTCCTTATTGAGTATATAAAAATAAATATAATATTTAAAAGATAATTAATAAATTACATGTATATTATGAACTTATATCTATGATTATTATATATTTTAATTTTAATTTTAATTTATGACTAAATTATATTCGTTATGACAATTTAATGTATTTATTTTAAAAAGTTCTATTTACAAATCTTTTAATTTTTTACACAAATTTACTACTCCAATCTAATTTCTTATTCTTAAATATATTTTTTTCAAACCCATTTATTTAATTGTATATATTACAATTGATTGATTATTTTATTTTGTATAATTACATATTATGATCTCACGTTAATATTTTATTTTTCTCGCAACCACAAATTTTTGCGCATACCCACGACCTCTCGTGAATAGCCACTTTTACTCATACTTTCAATCTATAAATGTGATTATATATCATGAGATTACTGGTTCGATATCCAACAATGACATAAATTCGTTATTATCTTATATAATATTAATATCGCAATTAATCATAACTCAATTGCATATTTTATTTAAATATTTAACATATTTCAAATCTAAATTTGTTATATATTATTTTGTTTTTTTAATTTTTTAAAATTGTACTAACAAAAATTTTGAATTCAACTTTATGAACTTCATTTATCATATTCAAAAAATTATTAATAAATAATTCACATATGATGGTGTGACAAAAAAACTTATAAACAATGCATTTATAACATGAAAAGTAAATATATGCAAAATGGGTGGTTTGTGCATTAAGATTTTTAAAAGGAAGATTAAAATCTAAGTAGAACAAGTGGTCATAACAACAAACTATGTATCACGAGGTCGCTTGTTCGATACCCAATGAAGTCATACAAAATAAAAGGGCATAGTTATCATTTCACAGCCATTAAAATGGCAAATTTTGCCCTTGTGTTGCCTTATTATAGATAGTAATAGAAGGGTGGTATAAATTCGAATATTATTAATGGTTAAGCGTTAATTAATTCTTTCTGATGATTTTTAGTAGTTAACTATTGTGTCTAGATGATTGTTAATTGATCAGTAAAATAATAGATTTCATGTTGTATTTTTGATTAATGATCCTAATTGTTAGATTTCTATTAAGAGTGTTGGTTTATTTGATAACTAGAGTTGAATTTCGAGTTGCAGTGGAGTAGTGGATTGTAAATCGTAAGTTGTAAGTACAAGTTGGGTTTGTGATTGATTTTTGGGTTAACAATGGTTGGTTGAGTCGGTTGTATCCCGACAAGTTAAACGATATTATAAAGGAGATGCTGTCCAATTTTCGTTAGAATTACTTCGTAATTCTTATAGTAATTTAATAAGAATTATTTGTAAGTCGGTATGATATACGTGTTAAGTGCTTATGTGATCAATACATGTTATGTGATATATGTGTTATGTTGTAAAGCGCGATAGGACGCGTATGGGTAGAATAGAGCAAACAATAAGGTTTTGGTTGATTCTGTACTGAAGTAGCACCTTACCTTTATATAGGTACGAGTAGGAGGTTTGGCCAGAGCAGTGCACGCATAGATTGAAATTCGAGTAGGAAATGATTATCGGAGTTGACGAGCATATTGGCACAGAGGCTGATGAATTGTGGAGGAAAAAAGGATGCATAGTCAAGTAGAGACCGATGTATAAAGAAGTGGAGTCTAGCGTAGAGTTGAGAAATGAATTGATGTTGTGAATTCAGGACCGTTTACTGAGGCAAGTATTTCTTTTCACTTCTCGTTCAAGTGAAGTTGTTCTTTAATTTTTTTTATGATAAAAATTTATCACCTCAATTATTTCTATTGAAATCGTCGATACCTGTTGTTACTAATTATTCATTTATACCCATTTATCGTATCGAACTTGTCGATACCTTTTGAGATTGTTGTTCTTCAGTTATTTCCCCATTTATTATGTCGAACTCATCGACACCTGTTGACATTGTTGTTTTGATGCCCTACTTTTGGGTTGTTTCCTGGAACGTGAGTTTCCAAGTTAGTTGATATGGCAAGGGTTGTCGATTGTTCCGACCCCTGGTGCGTTTGTTATAGATTTGGAATTCCTTATACTGGGCTGATCTGTTATCAGTGAGTTTAAGGACTTGGTTGTGAGTTTCCAGTTAGTTGTTGTGTTAAGGGTGATCTATTGTTCCAACACCTAGTGCGTTGGATTTAGAATTGGAATGTTTTTAAAACAGATGTCCCTTCGGGGAGACCATATTTATGGTCAGAGGAGTCCTTCGGGGAGACCACATTTATGGTCAGAGGAGTCCCTTCGGGGAGACCAGTTTAATGGTCAAAAGTTGAGGTCAATGTGTGCCGTGGATCCATTTAGAGGGACTTTGCTGTGTGCATTGTCCGGGGTTAGTGCGGGACTGATCAGCCGCCTAACTCCGCTGTTTTTTTTAAATATATAAAAATCCAATTCTAATCTATACGTTGAGGTTGAGTTGCTTTAGAGTCTGATTCCTTTGAAGCCTATGATGATTATCTTTGATTATCAGAACTTTTATCAGTTCTCACTATTGATGCATTTTATTCTAGCGGATCCCTGTTGGCTCATCTTGGAGTTACGATATTTAATTTCTTCAGTTGATTTCTTTCGTACCATATGATGGTTATTCTTGTTGATCAGAACCTATATTATTCTTCATCTTGCTATAGTTGTTTATACTTGATGAGCATTGTTGGCTCACTCTTGCTTGTTGTTTATTTTCTTTAGTTAATAGAGGAGATTAGTGGACCTTGTGGTCAGTCAGTTTTCCTGCTCCAGCATCGAGAGGTGACGTTCGAGTTGTTGGTTTCGTCGGGTAGTGATTTGAGCTTGTCAGAGGTTGGTTTACTAGTTCGTTAGACGAACTTAGTGGTTATCAATTTGTATAAATGTGTTATTTTGAGATTGGATTGTAATAATTAAATTTTATAGTTTGTTTCAAACCATAACCTGTAAGCGGTCTTGGATCAGGGGTATTTTATAATTATTTTTGGCTTATTTTCATGTTTACGTTATGTTGGTTGTGGTCCGTGGTCCCATATCTACACCCTGGATTTTTGGGATGCCACAGTGGAGAATGAAATGTGCGTCGTGGCTCTTATACCCTGTGATTTTCCTCTCCTTCGTGTGCACATACCGCCTAATGCTGGATGCACAACCGTATGGTGATTTAACATTCTCCAATACTGTGCAGAAAATTTCTTTTTCCTTATTCGTCATTTCAAATATGGCACCCCGGATTTTTGGGATGCCACAGTGGAGAATAAAATGTGCGTCGTGGCTCTTATACCCTGTGATTTTCCTCTCCTTCGTGTGCACATACCGCCTAATGCTGGATGCACAACCGTATGGTGATTTAACATTCTCCAATACTGTGCAGAAAATTTCTTTTTCCTTATTCGTCATTTCAAATATGGTAGCCCTTATCTCATAATTTTCCCCATCACTTGATAAAATTGGATGTAGATCCTTCCAGATGCCCATTTCTTGAAGATCAAACCGAGCATTTAAATTGTCTTTCGACCCACTCATATTCAGCAAAGTACCAAGTATGTTATCACAAAGGTGTTTTTCTATGTGCATAACATCAAGGTTATGTCAACATAAGTTCTGACTCCAATATGGTAAATCAAATAAAATTGACTTTTTTTTTAAAGGGGAATTTTTTTTTGACCTTAATTTTTCCGGCCATTCTTCTTGGTCTTATCACCCCCAAAATGATTCTCAAAACCAATCAATAATTCTTCAACATCTTCCCCCGATAAAATAGGCGGAGGTAGTTCCATTTCAATTTCACCATTGAACCCTTTTTTTATCAAACCTCCACTTGTGGTTCGGCTCTAAAAATTTCCTATGGTTCATGTAGCACATTTTTCTGCTATGTTTCAAGTACATTGAAGAAGTCTCATAATGGCATACGGGACAAGCTAATTTGCCCTTTATACTCCAACCGGATAACATGGCATATCCCAGGAAATCGTTAATGGTCCACAAAACACTTGCACGTAAAATAAAATTTTCATCAACGAAAGCATCGTAGGTTTCGATGCCTTTATCCCACAACTCTTTCAACTCGGCGATAAGAGGCTGCATAAATACATCAATATTGTTGTTCGGAGATTCTGGACCTGATATTAGTTGCTATCGACATCATCATCATCCAGACTCTTTAATTTCCAAGCAGCCACTCGTTACAATCATCAATTACATCAACAGCAATAGGGTCCTGAACAGCGCGCGCATCAAATCTACGCTTTAATGCTCTGTTCTATTTGACATAAACCAAGTCATTGAGCCATTTTTAAGTCAATCTGTTCCTCTTCTTAGAGTGAATGTGTTCAAACGCACTCCAATTGCGTTCAAAACCAGAAGCACTACATGTCAAGCTCAAGACTTTGATTGCGAATTTTTGTAAATTTGGTGCTGAACTTCCAAAGTTATCCCACCAGGTCGATCGCTACATATACAATAACATTAAGTTAAAATATATCAGATCTCCCTTCTATTTACTATTCTCTAGTTTACTAAACTGATTAAACTATAATTTACCTGGAGCAAGTCATTTCCTAGCTCTTTTTGCCATTTCTGATGAAAAGCTTTCTGTTGCATACTTGTAGACTGAAATTTCATCAATAATTGCATCCTGTATTTTTGTATCTGGTATTAATCTGTAGATACAATCATGTAAATTTGCATCCATTGACATATCTCCCCGATCATAGAAAAATTCTGGATTGAGGAAGTGACCTGCTGCGTGCAAAGGTTGGTGGAGTTGAACCTCCCACCTATGATCAATTATCTCAAAGGCTTTTTTGTATTCATTTGAAGATTCAAATGAACTCTCAATTACAGATTTTGCCCTCTCCATTGCCCCATAAATATATCCCATCAGATGCTTTGTTTCACCATCAACAATGCGCAAAACTTTAATAAGTGGACCACATACCTTAAGTGCAAAAACAATGTTTCTCCAGAAAGAAATTTTCAGTACAGTTGCTGTGGCTCTTTTTCCTGCATTCTCCTTAGACCACTTACTTGCAAACCATTCTTCGGAGACAAACATCTTTTGTAATGAAGCCTTAAGCAAGTAAAGCCTTCCTAACATGATACAAGATGTTGCAAATCTGGTTTTGGCAGGCCTAAGCAGCTCCTTCAATTTAGTGAAATAGCGGAGCATGTTGACGGTTCCAGGCCTAGCATAAATGAAGCCACACAAAGCCATGGCACTAGAGCATGTATCTTTCAGTTTTCTGATCTTAAATATATCCTCTAGCATTAGATCGATACAATGTGCGGCACATGGTGTCCAGTAGATATGTGGATACATTCGCATTAACATTTTTCCAGCCTTTACATTATTTGCAGCACTATCGGTGACAACTTGTATAACCTTATTTTCTCCAACAGCTTTAAAGCAATTCTATATTAACTCAAGCATCTTTTCTCCTGTTTTTGAATAATCTGAAGCATCAATTGATTCAAGAAAAATGCTCCCTTTTGGAGAATTTACCAGAAAATTAATTAGTGTTCTTTCCCTCTTGTCTTTCCAGCCATCACACATAATTGAACATCCAACTTTCTCCCATTCTTTTTTGTGCTTTTCTACAATCTTATTTGTTTCCTCAACCTCATTATTAAGTAAAGGAACTCTAACCTCGTGGTAGGTTGGTGGTTTCATTCCAGGACCATGTTGACCAATAGCTTCAATTGCTGGACCAAAGCTCTCGTAATTAACAACATTGAAGGGAATTCCTGCATCATACATCCACCTTGCAAACATCTTACAAGCTTGATTTCGGAAGTGTTCCATTACTTTCTTTGAATCTTCACTTGTGACCAATTTCCTTTTCTTTGATACAGTTTCCGGATCAGGCATAAAAAAGGAATCAATGGGTCCTCTAGTGTGTCGTTTTTTATTGCTTGCAATACTTGAATTTAGATGACTTATTTGAGTACTAGCTGCTTCTTCAGATTCTTGATCCTCCACAATGTTTACATACTCCATTGTTTTAATAATTTTCAATTCTTTTTTCTTTCCCATAAACTCTTTAATTTCATCTCGGACGGGGGCTGGTACCTTATCATAAGGTATGGCATCTCTGCTGTATCCACCAGCAAGGTGCTTCTTGAATCGGCAAATTCCACCTTTGTAAATATTCTTAAAAAATGAACATAGAACTTTGTTCTTATCATTCTCTACCGGACTTCCATACTTCCATCCGATGTCAGGTGCTCGAGTCATTCTCAACTAAAGTGAGAAAGAGATATACAAAGAGGAGGTTGTGTGTGTGTATATATATATATATACACACACATAAGATGGAGAAGAGAAGAGAAATCAACAAACAAGAGATAGAGATGAAGATTGAGAGTGTTAGTAATTTATTATATACATAAATATGTATGTATATATTGAGAAGTGAGACGAAGACTGACTTGTAGAGAGAAGAGGTTGAGATATAGATACGTTAGGAGACTAGTGGTTGCTGGAGGCTGGGTATAAAACACTTTAGGGTTTTTTTTTCCTTTTACCCTATTTTAATGGTATTCTTTTCTTTTAGTGACATAGGCGCTTTTTTTGTATTTTTTAGCGCCTTTAGCGCCTCACGAGCGCCTTTTGGACGATTTCAGAATCGCTTTAAATCGCAATTTTTGAATCGCACATCTTGCGCCTAATCGTAAAGCGCCATTAATCGCGCAATTAATCACGCCTTTAACAACACTGGCCGGATGCCTAAGTTTCCCATCATTTTTCCGTCGCGATGAATGCCAAGTCATAAGTTCAGCATAATCCTTGCACATAAACAACCTTTGCAGCCTTAGTTTTAGTTGAAAATACCGCATCACTTTTGCCGGTACTTTCTGCATCAACTTTTCCGGAACACCATCAGAAGTGACTTTCTTTTCCACTACGACCCACCTCGAAGCTTCACAAGTTTTGCAGACATCTTCCTTTTCATTTTCTGCCCAATACAGCATACAATTGTTTGGACAGGCATGTATTTTTTTGTAATCTAGACCTAATTCTCTAATGACATATTTCGCAGCATTAAAAGATAGAGGGATGTGGGCCTGTGGGAAAGCCTCTTTCATCAACTGTAACAAATCACTAAATGCAGACTCGGTCATTCCGTGTATGCATTTCAAGGAATAAAGCCTAATGATGAAACTTAGTCGTGAGAAATTTGTACAGCCTTGATATAACGGATGCTTTCCCTCTGTAACAAGGCGATAAAATTTTGTAGCTTACTCATTTGGTTTACCAGGTTTCCTACAGTTCTGCATACGTTGCAACATCTCAGCGAGATTATCTCCGAAATCGAGACCACCATCGTCGCACTCCATATTTTCATTACTCGCTTTGGATTGTGGGCGTGAAACCTCACAAATCCAGTTCGCATACATGGGACACGGACCCGCGTAGATGAGGTGATCATAAATCACATCCTCACAAAGCCACTTGCGATTTTTACAATTTTTGCAGAGGCACGTAATTTCATCACCAACAGCGAATCTAGAAAATGCATTCCGTAAAAAAAATCTTATCCCACTAATATATCCTTCACTGAATTTTGGAAGTTCAATCCAGCCATCCATCACTACAATTATGACGACAAGAATTATACTATTTGAAAATAAGAGTGGGTGCCGACAAAAAATCTAGTATCTAGTATCACTACAATTATGATAGACAAAGAATTATACTATTTGGAAGCCTAGTGCAGGGACCTAACCTAGTATAAGGAAAAACATACAATGGTTCTTTTCCTAGTATCACGTATAAACATCTATGTGGATTCATTTGGCTCATATGTGGATAATAGAGTATAGGTTCCACATCTTAGCTGTCATTTTCCCTAAACTTCACTAACACATTCCATATCGATTGTGAACGATAATCGTAAGTCTGTGGGCATATATTGTATTTGAAATTTGAAAACGGAAAGCAAGAGCAATTTGCAATTCCAACTAGAATGACATGTCCACTCTTTAGTGGTACATAACCAGACTAGAAAGTGTAGGAGCCATATATAAAAGAGAGAAAGATAACACAAGTGGACCCAAAATATCGATATAAGTATAAAATAAACACAACAAATGACCATTTCCAAACAATTCCTACTTGCCAAATACCAGATATTGTATTTGGAAAGCAAGAACCAAAAATTGACGAAAGGGATCAACTTGCATTTCCAACATAAATCAGTAGCCCAATCTAAGTGGTGCTTAAAGCTTTAAACCAGAGAGTTAAAAGTGTGGGACCCATATATTACAAAAGTGAACCAACAATGCTAACAATGTACTTGGCAAAACATTTTATCTTTTCACATGCTAACACGTACATAAACAAAATCAATAAGCTAATACAAATAAAACAAAATCAATAAACATTTTATCAGAAAATACAACCCAGTCCATAAACAATTTTCAGTACTGTAAAACCGAAAACAACAAATCAATACTTATAGAGAGTGAGAGACAAAGAGAGAGATAGGACAGAGAGTGAGAGACAGAGAGAGGGGAGAGGGAGAGAGACAGGGAGGGGGAGAGAAAGAGAGAGAGGGAGGGAAGGAGGGAGAGAGAGAGAGAGAGAGAGAGAGAGAGAGAGGGAGGGAGAGAGAGGGAGAGAGAGAGAGAGAGAGAGAGAGAGAGAGATGGAGAGGGAGAGAGATAGAGATAAAGAGACAGAGAGACAGAGAGATAAAGATATAGAGAGAGAGGGAAAAGCATGAAATCACATCATATATACAACATACATACTTTAATACAACAAACAAATCAAAACCCTAAATCAAATCAAAGAAAATCCCCAATTCAATTTGTATTCAAGCAGAGAATAACATTTCAAAAGCCATAATTCAATTCGAATTAACAGCTAAAAATAACAAATCCGAATAACATTTGATGCATACAAATTAATACCTGATGATGTTAAAGCCCTAATTCAATTCGATCCCCAATTCAAACCCTAACTGAATCAGCCTCCAAGCTTGAAGAAACCCCAAATCGAAACCCTAATCTTGAGTGAGTGAGCGGTGAGCGGCGGATAGGGTTAGGAGTGAGTGAGTGTGTTTTCTTTGTGTTAGAGTGAGTGAGTGTGTCCCGTTTCTTTTTTTACTAATTAGAATGTTATTGACTTGCTAAAATTACAAGTAGCAAAATTGCCGCGCTCCAAAATTTCAGACAGTGCCAAAACCCGCCCCACGCCAAAAGCAAAAACTCAGCCCAGTAATTTGGACACCGCCACAGCTCAGTACTGAACACATCGTACAATTTTTTTATTTTTTTTATTTTATTAATTTTTATTTGAAAATTTCTTCAGTTTTTTTTTACACCAAAATTTCTTCAATTTAATTAAATTTATAAGAAGATATGTTATTTTTATTTATAAAAATGTTATATTTTAGTTCAATAATGCATACAAATTTTTTATATCAAACTTAAAATTATTTCTCAAACTTTATTCATTTTCTAGAAAATTATTTTTTTTAAAAAAAAAATTAATTTGTTAAATTTTTTTAATAATTTGGTCTATTTTCAAATTATAAAAAATGTTCTATTTTATAAAAATTCTAATATTGACTCTAATAACAAACTTTGAAAATTTAAATTATTTGTTTTTTAAATTAATTAATTTTAATTCACAATAATTATTTATTTCAATTTTTGTTAAAAAGATTGTGTTTAAATCATATTAACGGCAACACTTCAGAAGGGTTGCAACTTGCTACGTTTCTTATAACTACGGAAACACCATGTTTTGTATACAGCAACATCAAATAAACAATGTTGCGGTAGGCAGAAACTTTAGAGCTACTACAACATTTTTCAAGGCAACACCAAAAAAACTAAAAAAGCGTTGTTGCAGGTCATCTATGGCGTAGTGTTAGGGAGTCCAAAAAATGGGAATATTTATATTTATTTTTTTAAGAAAAAAATGTGTATGGGAAGTTTAACATTCGTTATCTTCCAAAAATAAGTTACTTATTTCAGAAAAAATATATATTTATGTACTTTTTTTCCAAATAAGTAACTTAATTATGAGTGTTATGCCCGAATCTCGGCATAGATCCTAAACAGGCTCAAAAGGCTATACAAGGGGCCCACATCTCATAATGGGCTCAAATATCTATCAATGGGCCCAAGTATTGAAGAAGGATAAACAAGGCATGAGGCCAATTAAGGATCGCCTCACTTCTATCTCGTAAATCTCTTGAAGACATTATCACCCAAGGCGTCTCACGCTAAGCCTACAAGGGGTCTCACGCTAGCCCGGCCTAGAGGTCCAGCGAGGCCTAGAGGTGGCCTAGAGTTCTAGCGAGGCCTAGAGGAGGCCTAGAAGTCAGCGAGGCCTAGAGGTGGCCTAGAGGTCTAGCGAGGCCTAGAGGAGGTCTAGAAGTCAGCAAGGCCTAGAGGTGGCCTAGAGGTCTAGCGAGGCCTAGAAGAGGCCTAGAAGTCAGCGAGGCCTAGAGGTGGCCTAGGGGTCTAGCGAGGCCTAGAGGTCCATCGAGGCCTACAGGTCCAACGAGGCCTAGGGGTCCAACGAGGCCTAGAATATTCTTATGAAGGCTCATAGCTAGACCCAGCGAGGTCAAATGAGTAAAATATATCAACCCAAGGAGACGACTAGTGGATTTGGGCCTAGTCGAGCCCATAGAAACCCTAGCCCGTCTAGATAACTTCTTCTCCAAGAGAACTACGTATGTCTTGATCCCTACAAATAGGGTACGTAGGCACCTTGTTATGGATGATTGACAGCTCACCCCTGAAAACACCATACAAGATCAGCCACGAAAAATCACTAATCTCCTTCTGTGTTCTTCGTGTTCTTAGCAGAATATCCGTATTTTGCTCCATAAATCCAACAACCTCCAAAATATTGTTATACAATATTCTCCCTATAACATTTAGCGCTAGAGGGAGGGGAAGGTCATCATATGGGGAGAAAGATGACTAATTCGAACAAGAAGATGAACGGAGGGCACAACAACGGGAGACCCCGGGGTAGCTTATGACACCCAAATTCGACCCCGGGCTGCGACCCACGAGGAGGAAGACCCCAGGAGCGACCCCATAGGAGCGAGGCCATGCTTGCACCTAGCGTAGCGAGGCCGGGTTCGAGAAGGATAAGCTACATCACTAGCGTAGCGAGGCCAAGTCAAGGATCAAGGTTCTAAGTGACCCCAATCTCCTCGTCGAAATTATGAGCGGTCCCATCGTCGTGACGACAGACCCCCATCTCCTCATCGAGATTGTGAACGGTCCCATTGTCACGATGACAGACCCCCATCTCCACGTCGAGATCATGAGGGCCCCTACATGATGTAGCTAACGAGGACCCCTCTAATGTGACCAATGAGGCCCCTATATGGAGTAACTATTGAGATCTTGAGATACCTCTACATGTGATGCTTCTTCTTGGTGGATTACCTCTACGTCGAGGAGAGGGGGGACGCCCCCGATCCTTGAGGAGAGGGGGGACGCCCCCGACCCTTACCGGCAATGAGGAGGTCCTCGACTACCTCAAGACACTAGGAAGAGCAAGCAACAAATAAAGAGACTGAGTACGAGGCTCTCATCATTAGCCTCAAGCTCGCACTAGAGATGAAGGGAGAGAAGCCAAAATATTTGAAAAATCAAAATGAGCTCAAGACCTCAATATCTACATTCTTGTTCAACATATGGAAGTTTGTTATGATATTGAAGTACCCCGGGATAGCATGATGAGGCGAAGTGTCCCAGGATGGCGTGATGAGGCCAAGTGCTCCCGGATAGCGTTGATGAGGCCAAGTGTCTTGGGCAAGTCTGCTTATAGCGGGATCGCACCTAATTCTCTTCATTACAAATGGTGTCAACTCCAAATAATACAAGAAGGTTGTTGAAAAACTTTGATTCCTCATCACATCTACAATGATAATGAGGACTCGGGGGGTAGTGGCATTATATAAACACCTCTTCAAGCGGGACATTTGAAAATATTGCAAGACAAGGCCAGCACCTAGCATTGCGAGGCCACACCTAGCGTTGCGAGGCCACAAGCCCGATAACTTGTGATGCGAGGCCATTCGGTCCCACTGGTGATGACGGGCTCAATCAACTATCCTAAACCACTTGGAAAAATTCATGATTTTTGTGATGAATGCATAAGGCGAACATTTATGAGACACTGGGGACGTGTGTTAATGCAAAATAAATCTGACCTGAAATTACTTGGAAGAATTCAAAATATTTGAAAATGAAGATGCAAAATTCTATTCTCAAATAGCCAGCATTCAATGATGTGAGGCATAATCGACAAGAGCCATGAAATCAATCATGAAAAAAGCTACAGTAAAGGCGAACCGAGGCACTGCGAATTGAATTGGACTAGTTTAAATTATTCTGGTTAGTTCGTGAGGCAAGTTAATTTTCTTGCGAAGCGAAGGGCTCAAGGGATAGTGCGAAGACAATAATAATACAAGATGTAGTATCATGTACGTGCTAACGTGAGGAAGCATTTCAAAAAGTAGCTACAAGCAGTTCTCGTTAAGAAAAAAAATAACTGGAGCAATAAAGAAAGAGAAGTAATGGTTCGTTGGACCTGCAAGGAGGAGAAGTATCACAAAAGAACCAAGCACTGCAGCATCAATAAAAAAATAAAAGTCAAAGCATGATGGAAACAAAAGCAAGGACCTAAATTCAAGTGAGAGCTACCAGGAATGATATACAATGGAGGCTATGCGAAGAGAATTCAGTTGCCATGACAAATGCAAACTTGTGAGTGGACCGATTCTTAAAACAAGCCAATGTTCATCCTCGGTAATGCCACGGTCCGCAATCAATGCGAGGTCAAATTAAGCAGCAGTGGGGCTTTCTGCATTAAAAACAATATTTCATAGAATGATGGCTACACCATTCATGAAGGGGCCTGCATGTTGAAGTAATGTAACAAGGCACACAAGTTGGAGTAAATCACTAAGAAATTACGAGGAGGCAGACAACTACTCATGTGATTCTCAAGATAAAGAATCAAAGAACACTTCACTTTTATATTTTAAATAGCACACTAGTGGAGCCTACATATATTACAACAAGGACCCCCGATATTATGAAGGAAGATCAACAACGATCCAAATTGGTGGCCCGTATGCAAATATAGCTTCTTGGAATTTTAAAGAAAATTAAGCACACATTCAATCCTTGTGGACATTGTACTGGAAATTGCTACGGGCCCGCGAAACTTTGAAAGGAAGTGATCCTTGGGTACGTGCGTGGACAAAAAGAAGTCTATTGCAAGGACATCAAATTCCTACTACAGGACCCGCGTGCTCTAATTCTTAAACTATGATTATATGCACAAGAAATGGAGCCACGAGATTTTTTTCAAGATTTCAAGTTAACATTCCTGTTTGATGCAAAGCAACCCAGTAATGGGTTCGCTTCGTTATTGATCATAAAAAATATAGCCATGCGAGGCCTTGTGCGAGAATGAGTTAAAGTAGAAAGAGTTTCCAGACATGCGAAGTGGATGTCTAGGAGCGAAGTCAAGCTATGCTATTTCTATGCGAGGCGGATAGACGACTAGGACTATGGGGTCTACTTGGCTAATTCTTAATATTTATATAAGAGATTATTTTACATCGCACAAGGTGACAAGGAAGTTCCAGTAACTTGTATTTTGGACCTCACGAGTGTTAAAGATGGATGCGGAGTGAAGCACAACATCAAAATTGCATCCTGTATGTATGTTGCACGGTGATCATTTGGTATAATCCTTGAGGCAAGCTCCATGTAAAAGAAAACTAATGAAGGATGGGATGTACAAGCTCTGCAAATATAGGGAGGAAAAGCTGCAAAGACAATTTGAACTTTGAAGGAAATTAGCAGGGCCCGAGAGTCAAATGAAAAAAGTAAAGTCCGTGAAGCTCAGCATATTCAATTTCAAAGAATTCTTTATTATTGAGTTAAACTACATGAGGTGAATCTTCTATAAAATCACATGCGAGGACAATAAAATACATACGAAGTAGATGTCTGGGAGCGGTGTAAAGTAATTAAAACACGAGGCCACAAAATCAAACCAGGAAGAATTATTGAAGGTTTGCATATATGTTCACTACGACGGCTTGAATTGCAAAACAAGAAAATGGAGATCAAGACTTTCATGGACATTTATTAAGAAAAGCAAGGTCAAGGTATGCGAGGTGATTGATGCGATGAGACAATGGTTCGCTCGGGAATTTACAAAGAAAATGAGGCACAGTCGCTATGGATTTTTGAAAAATAAAGGAATCAATCCAAATACAAAGCAAAAAAAAAAGCAGCGAGGACATAAAAAAAACAAGCGGGGTTGCGAAGTGATTTGTTGCAAAGTGAAGTACGCTAGCGTGCATGGCTCTGGGCAGTTCGAATTAAAAAAAAACAGGAAGTAGCAAGCTGATCAATTAAGTCAGAGTGGACGGCAATTGTTTGGTGTTGTGGGATCCGCATGTAAAAAATTAGTTATGCGAGGCGAGTGCAGCGGAGCTATGGAACCAATTCTGATCAATTCATGTCTAGTGCGAAGTGAATTCTGCAAGATCAAAGCCATTAAATTACATGCAAGGTGGGACCATAATTATGTGATCAACTTGAATTAAAAGTATCGGGCAAATAAAAAATGGTGTGGACAAAACCTATGAAGTCAAATTGGAGACAAAATTGGTTGATTGCTACTGAGGACCACGAGATTATAAAAAATCATGCATAAGGCTTTATAATGGCTTTATGTATAAAAGCCTAAGTATGAATTTCAAGTTCACGTAGCCATGTACGTGGGCTACATGTCCTTTATTCAAGTTCGTGGGACCTGCAAGAAGGATTAAAGAATAAAGAAGTCCAAAATATTTTGGAAAGAAAAAGGGCCTGCAAAGAGAGAAAAATAATCAGCTACGCAAGGAGATCAAAATATTATGCACACAAGCTACAAGTTACGGAGTCAAGATGAAAGTGTTAAGGGACCTATGTTGTCTTCGGTGGAATTCTGACCTGTTATAAGGTGGCATTAACTTAAAAGGCAAAGGCAAAAGAATATTAGAGGTGGGACCCGCGTGAACTTTAAAACAAATTGAAAAATATAGCTTCTACGTGAAATCTAGTTCGTAGATTGCTATACACAGAGATACGAGGTCAATTTGTGGAGACGTGGAGATTTACTGAGCAAGCACTCAAAAATAGTAACGGAGCAAGAAGCAATATTTATGGGTCGTGGAGATGTACAACATGTGCAATAAAAATAATTATGGGGCGAGGAGGCTCCCAAAATTCAAAATATTTTCGAAAATATTGTGAAGAAAAAATAAATTTATACCAGCAAGGAGCAAGCTCGGAGAAGAGTTCTTTCATCATATTTCAAAAAAAAGACTTGAAGACATAAGTGGAAGACACGACTTTACTTGATTCCACATCGCATTCATAATGGCAATATGGAATCGGGGGGTAGTTGTTATGCCCGAATCTCGGCATAGATCCTAAACAAGCTCAAAAGGCTATACAAGGGGCCCACCTCTCATAATGGGCTCAAATATCTATCAATGGGCCCAAGTATTGAAGAAGGATAAACAAGGCATGAGGCCAATTAAGGATCGCCTCACTTCTATCTCGTAAATCTCTTGAAGACATTATCACCCAAGGGGTCTCACGCTAAGCCTACAAGGGGTCTCACGCTAGCCCGGCCTAGAGGTCCAGCGAGGCCTAGAGGTGGCCTAGAGGTCTAGCGAGGCCTAGAGGAGGCCTAGAAGTCAGCGAGGCCTAGAGGTGGCCTAGAGGTCTAGCGAGGCCTAGAGGAGGCCTAGAAGTCAGCGAGGCCTAGAGGTGGCCTAGGGGTCGAGCGAGGCCTAGAGGTCCAGCGAGGCCTAGAGGTCCAACGAGGCCTAGGGGTCCAACGAGGCCTAGAATATTCTTATGAAGGCTCATAGCTAGGCCCAGCGAGATCAAATGAGTAAAATATATCAACCCAAGGAGACGACTAGTGGATTTGGGCCTAGTCGAGCCCATAGAAACCCTAGCCCGTCTAGATAACTTCTTCTCCAAGAGAACTACGTATGGCTTGATCCCTATAAATAGGGTACGTAGGCACCTTGTTATGGATGATTGACAGCTCACCCCTGAAAACACCATACAAGATCAGCCACAAAAAATCACCAATCTCCTTCCGTGTTCTTCGTGTTCTTAGCAGAATATCCGTATTTTGCTCCATAAATCCAGCAACCTCCAAAATATTGTTATACAATATTCTCCCTATAACAATGAGCAATAAGATTTCTCAAACGGG
This sequence comes from Kitagawia praeruptora, assembly GCA_037693485.1. Lineage (NCBI taxonomy): Eukaryota > Viridiplantae > Streptophyta > Magnoliopsida > Apiales > Apiaceae > Kitagawia > Kitagawia praeruptora. The sequence goes on from CM075347.1 coordinate 42,311,683, forward strand.
ACCCATATGTCATGACCACTATTATCATCTATTTGGTCATTTTGCATTCCCAAATCCTTTACTCCTATAATTCTACCAGCTCATTCATCTATATTATATACAAATAACTGGTCACCTTTTACTCTACTTCATTTTATAAATTTACCAAATCACTGTCATTTTTTTCACCATTTCTCTCAAGCTCATAGTTATCACAAAAACTCTCCAATAAAATAAGATATAAAAACGTTGTTGAAAATTTTATCCTTGCACTAATGTACTTGCATACGTTCATTTTTAGTTGCTAATTTCCGATCAATTGTGTAGCCGGAAAGGTGTAATTAAATATAATAAGGATGCGTTTGGGGTGTGAAGCTCAACTTTAATTATTTTTTTTTGAAACTCCCGACTTTAATTTTTTATTTTTAACATGAAATAAATAAAAGCTAGGTATATCCCAAATTGGTACCTAAAAATTACTCCCAAATAATGTGACAAAGATTACATGACATAGTGAAAATTTTTGATTGGGTGGTTGGTGTGAATGCAGGGGGTCCATTATTATTATAACCAATTTAATTGCTACACTTGACTTTTGAAAAATTTGTTGGGAACTAATTTGAGATACCTAGCATTTTCCAAATAAATAAAAATAATCATTTTTGTAAAATTGTTCAACTATATATCAATAGATTACCCAACAGTCAATCCATGCAATACTCAAATGCTCAAATGTCAATGGAATCAACGGAGCATTTAAGTATCCCGTATCCAATATATATTACATGAGAAAACTAGGGCCAGAGGACAACCAATAGATTATAACATAAATAACCTATAAAGTTATTGGCTCGCAGCAACATTTTTGTAAATAAATATTTTTTCATTAATTTACATAAATATCTTTAAAATTGTATTGGAAATCTTTTAAATTCTACCTACCTGAGGTCATCCTCCGGAATAGCTAATTACCAGTTATATATACAAAATGATAAAATTGGCCAATTTTTCAAAATGATTATTTGTTAATTTCTTTAAAAAAGGTTATTTTTATAATTTTTTCGTGTTTGATTGGTTTTAATTAATAAAAAAAGAAACAAATCAATTGAGCATATTTCTTTTCATTATTGTTTCCTTTTTATCAAAAAAATTATATTATTTTCTTTGATCATTTTTAGTTTTAAAATTATCTAATGTCAATGGAGAGAGAAAGAGAGAGAGGAAGAGGAGAGAGCAACAGTAATGGAATTCAAAAAATTTCAAATTCCGATGGTGTAACCCATTACAGATCGGATAGTCATATTCAGACAACACCTGATGAAGGACCATCAAACAAACATAGATCGGTGAAGGAGCAGGGCAACATAATCACCAAAACTACAATCTACCACTATGGAGACAAGAAGAGAGCATCTTATCTGGAGGCAGCCATGGCCAGTAATAGTACTCACAACCCGGTAGATGACAAACAGTGGACGCTGGTAACAAGGCGTAAGAACAGTACTAGAGGAGTCTCGCACATCTTTGTAGGTAATATACCTACTAATGCAACCACAACGGACATCTGGAATTCAGTCTAAGGACAAGAATACTTCACAGATCTGCACACACCCAATCAGAGAGATAGAAATAACAATAAATATGGGTTCTTAACAATTAAGGCAAACGTATTGCCGGAAGAGGTGCTTGCCAAACTCAACAACACAAAACTCTTTGGGAGAACACTTGGGTTCGACATCGCTAGGAGGGGCCCGCCTTTCAATAGATTTGGACACAGAGTCATAAACGCAACACATCCAAAAGTTATCCCAGCGACAAAGCTAGGCAGTGCGAGGAGAGATTATAACAAAGAAGTGGAAGGAAACAAGAGCACAAAATTAGATCATAAAGTCTCGGGCAAGGTAAACTTGCAACTTAAAGAACATCTAGCACTCAGCATGATTGGGACGTCGCACTACCCAGATAGTTTGCAAAACATTAGAGAAAAATTATGGGTGGTTGGCATCAGTTTCATAACAGTCAAGGCAATTACGAAGAATAAATTCCTTCTTCCTTTCTCGGATAAAGAGGCATTTGACAACTTTGAACCAGACATGATTCATCCTGTATTTCATAGTGTCAAATACATAGACTCGTCTGATCTCATCACCATGAGGACAGCTAGGCTCCAAATTCTGGGAATTCTTATCTTCGCTTGGAACCTGGAGGTCTTGAGCCCACTTACCAAGCAATGGGGCAAGGTCATACCTGCACAATTCAATGGGGCAGAACTAGAGTACTACTCCTCCCCGACAATTCTGATAGAAACAACCTATAATGGACACATTGAAGCCTCCCTTGTGGTCTCCATCGAAGGAATATCATACCACATTAATATTAGGGAAACAAACACATAAGAGGAACTCTCTGATATAGTTAAACATATCAGCAATTCGGGTATGACTGATATGTGTAATTCAGACACAGAAGGAGAAGAGGATGGGGAAAAAGGACATACCCCAGACTATGAAGTTGAAGACACAGAAACATAGGGAGATAAGATTGACATTCCAATATCGGTAAGCATAGACAAGGTGGCACACGACAGTGTGTTGGGTTCCTAGGGATTGGTAAAAGACAATCATACTCACTCGATAGGGCCCCAGGGTTTGCAAGAAGTTGATACCACATATGCTAGACAGAAGGATGCAACAGGAGGATGCAACTCAAAAGGATGCCACATGTTCATGGGAGAATGTTAGTGGCGATGTCAGGGAGACATTAGACAACACCCTCACACTATTCAAACCACCTTCAAGGGACTACAGGGATATGGACATCCATAGTATCAGTGATTCTGACTCTTACTCAGAACAAGCAGAAACACAAGCAGAAGCATTAGACACCTATGATGTTACACACATGGTCTCAAAAAGCACCCAATTGAACCTCTGTAAAGGGATATTTGGGTTGCATATCAAAAGGGGCAGGGGTAGACCCAAGAAGTACAAGCATAACAAGGGGACAGACTCAGAAGAACAATACAATAAGAAGCGCTGAGGTGCAGAGCAACCACAAAGACCACCCTCTGACAGGGAGGAGTCAAGATATGTACATTGTTGCATACGATCCGAAGAGCAATAACAATCTAGTGGCGGCTAGCATTCTACAGGATGCAATTGACATGGGCCTCAAACCAAAATGTGACGAAGAACAAGCAATAGAGAGGATACTCTCCGTATTGTAACTCACCATCCTAATACAATCTCAAACACAACAATATCTGATTATGAATCATTTTTCGGGATTATCTTGGAATGTTAGAGGCTGCAACAACATTAAAAACAGGAGAAACTTGAAGGCGCACATACAACACTCTAATGTCAATTTATTATGCCTACAAGAAACCAAATGCTTGAGATGGGACGTCAGAATGATTAACAGTATATGGGATAGCCACAACCATCATTGGATAGAAGCTCCTTCGACAGGGCAATCGGGGGGACTACTAACTTCGTAGGATACTAGCCGTTTTCAACATATCAACCACATAGCCACAAAACATTGGATTTTATTCAAAGGCCAGGCGTATAACAACAACAAACCCTTCATTTGCATCAATGTATATGGGCCACAAGATACGATTAACAAAGTATCAGTGTGGGAACAGCTAAGCGACATCCTATCAGCGAACAATGACATCCCAACATGCCTCATGGGGGATTTTAATAGCGTCCGTGAAGAGACAGATAGGAGTAATTGCACTCACAGCAAATTAGACATGGAGGCCTTTAACAGTTTCATTAACAATAGTGGTCTAATACATTTGAAAACACAGAGTCCACAATTTACATGGTTTGGCCCTCAGAAAAGGAGAAGCACCCTTGACTTGGTATTTGTAAATAAAGCTTGGTTGGAGGAACTCACATGGTCTGCGAGGTTACTTAACAGAAAAAACTCTGATCACAGTGCTATTTGGTTTGGCACCACCATTTTAAACTGGGGCCCGAAACCTTTCAAACTATACAACTCCTGGCTTGGAGAAAACACTCTTAAAGAGATGTTCAGAAACCTCAACAACAACATAGACCCTAAACAACTCAGTCTTAGACATGCAATAAGATTAGACTAGCACTCAAATAAAATATGAACTAGATACACTTTATCACCATAGGGATCACATGCTATGGCAAAAATCCAGAACATTATGGCATGCAGGAGGGGACAAAAACTCGAAATACTTCCATCAGGTGGTCAACAGGAATAGACATAAAAATACAATCATTGGTCTTCAACAATCATCTCGTTGGATAGATGAACCTACTCAAGTCAAAACCATCTTGCTCAACCATTTCAGAGACTTCTTTAATCGTGATAGAGACTTAACAAAATTCCTAACAACTCCAAGGATTTTCTGGAAAGCAGGTTCAAGGAGGAATAAATAGCTCTAGCCTTGCATGAATCAGAGTCAAACAAGGCGCCGGGTCCCGATGGACTTAATGCTGGTTGTATCAAGCATTGCTGGAATTTCATTAAGCTTGGGTTTGTCAGTATGATCAATACCTTTCATCAGATTGGCCAGTTACCTGAAGGACTTAACTCGTCTTTTTTAGCACTGATTCAGAAGATATCTAATCCAAAGTAACCTTCGGATTTCCGTCCGATTAGCCTCATAAATAACAGCATGAAACTGTTACTTAAAATTCTACCAAATAGACTAAAAAGAGTACTCCCTCACATTATATCTGAGGAACAATCCGGCTTCATGCAAGGGAGAAACATCATAGATGGCATCATAATCACTTCAGAAATCATCCACTCTATGAAGTACCACAAAACCAACGGAGTCATTCTTAAATTAGACTTCGAAAAGGCTTTTGACTCCGTTAACTGGGATTTTTTGTTTGACATTCTTCAAAGGATGAACTTTGGAAAGAGGTGGATCATGTGGACAAAATCTATCTTGGACACAATCAGAATTGCTGTCCTTGTTAATGGATATCCGACTGAGGAATTCAAGCCCAGTAGGGGACTTCGACAAGGGGACCCCCTGTCCCCCCTTTTCTTCAACATGGTAGGGCCATTACCTAATCAAGAAGTCAGCAGAACTAGGGAAATTCCAAGGTATCAAGATCGGTCTTGAAGCACATAGATACACTCACTTGCAATTTGCAGATGATACATTACTCTTCATCAATGGAGATGATGAGTCCATATCATCTATAAGAAGAATTCTCATCGCATTCCAACTACTTTCGGACCTGAAGGTGATCTTTCATAAGAGTGAACTATATGCAGTAAACTTCCAGACACAACAACAGGAGAAATGGGCGAATATGCTAAATTTTAAATTAGGCACATGGCCATCCATTATCTTGGTGTTCCTTTGGGAGTAGCTTAATCAAGCACTAAACTTTGGGATCCTTTGATCAAGAGATTCCACAATAATCTTACAAAATGGGATTCGAGTCATCTAAACATGGCTGGGAAATTGGTTCTATTGAAGTCAACTATTGATAGCCTGCCAAACTATTGGTTTAACTACTTCAAAATGCCAATAGGAGTGTCAAAGAAAATTGACAGCATTCGCCGTAATTTCCTACGGGGAACTAAGAAAATGCACTACATTAGCTGGTAGAAGGTTACCCTTGATAAGAGTAAAGGGAGACTAGGGGTCACAAACTTGGAGCATAGAAACTTAGCAATGCTGGGAAAAATTTGGTGGCGCATTTTGGACAACAACTATACTGCGTTATGGACAAGACTATTAATAGAGAAATATGGTAGAGATCAATATAAGTGGGCAAATCCTACTGATAATAGGCCAAAGTCTACTCTGATTAGGAATTTGATAACACTCAAAGAGCATAGAGTAACAAATATTATATTTGACAGAAATAACTACAAATGGAAGGCTAACAGAGGCAACAGGGTTCTTTTCTGGGAGGACATATGGCTTCGAGATACGACTTTCAAATCGACATATCCAAGACTCTATCGTATTAGTAAACATAAACATACATTTATAAAAGACCTTTTGGATATTTGGAGCAGCAACACTGTTAGCCCGGATCAATTATGGACAAGAAGACTCCGTGCTCATGAATACATCGAAGCCAATGAGATATACAACATATTACACGCTTTCAACATCAACCAAAAACAGGACACTCTTATTTGGAAGCCAACAAACAACCGCTACACAACAGCATACATGTATGATCTTCTAAGGACAAGCACACATTCACTATTTAGATGGTCTTTTATTTGGTCATTAAAGATCCCACCCAAGATCAAGGTTTTAATGTGGAAAGTCTGCAATAACATCCTCCCTACGAAGACCTTCCTATGCAATAGGATCCCAAACAATCAAATCCCATCGTTGTGTGGAACGTGCAATAATGGAGAGGAGGATGTCCACCACCTATTTAACGGGTGCAATAAGGCACAATCAGTTTGGAATTTTATAGACAAATGGTGGATGGTCATAAACATTACACTAAATGATAACGACTGGCTGTGGATGGTCATATTTCCGGGTATATATTTTTAGGTGTTTAAAAAGGTAATTTCTTCAACTAAAAGTAAATGTTAAAAAGGCAATCGACTAATTACCATTATTTATGTTATTATTTATTTTAGGTGTATTTGTTTTTCTTTACAATGAAGGGTAAATAAGTAAATTCACGAAGTACCAAAAAATAGGTACCAAAAAACAGGTACCAACACTTTTAATGTTTCGGCTTTTTTGTTCCATAAAGAAGTGCAATTCTTGTTCAAACAATAATGTTTTCAACTAAATTATATTGGATGTTTGGAATATCTTAAAATTAATAAATTTTGTCTTAAAAATATAAATGTCATAAGTGATAATTGCAATAATACTTATAAGTTATATAACTGTTTGAATAAATTTATTTATAAGCTGCTGAACTTTTTTTACAATTAAACAAAAAAATATAGTATTTAACACAATAATATCAATACAAGTATTTTAAATTAAAAATACATCTAAAAACACTAATATAAAAATATAATTATTAAACAAGTAAATAAACAAGCAAATAAGAAATAAGTTGCATGAATGTATATTAGTTGTTAATATTCAACTTATCAACATATAAATTATAAATTGAGCTAATAAATTAAATAGACAAATATTCCCATAAATTATTATGGACTTATTAAGAATCGAAAAATCCAAATATTCTCTAAAAAAAAATTCCTAAATGGCGTGACATTACTCATACATACATAATCTATACTATTATATAAATTCCGAAATATTGAAAGTTTTGGTACCTGTTTTTTGGTACTAAGTGAATTTACTTATTTACCCTTTGTTAGATATAATTGATGTAAATATTAAACAATGTTTAAGTGATACAGTGATACATCAGAGTTTAAGCTGGAAGCAGTCAGAGTTTGGATAAACGCTGACGGGTGGAAGTGCAAACACTGACGAATGGAAGCAACAGAGTTTGTTAAACTCTATCTGACAGAAGCGTCTACAAGTCAACAGTGATTGAAGATTAATTGAAGATAAATATGGAAGCAATATCTTTGAAGATTGGATAGCTATCAAAGAGATTGAGTTGACTTAGAAGATGTGTAACAATCGTATTTGATATCAATTGTATAGCTTAATTGTAGGAGTATCAATTTACGATTGTATGGCAGCTGTATGTTTTATAAATACAGTTAGGTTAACCCTAGAAGGGTATCGAACATTGAAATATTCATTCATTGTAACCTAAGCAGCTCTTTGTGATATTTTACATCACTGAGAGAGGAATTGTTAATTCCAAACAGTTTTTAAGTACTAAAACGTGTGTTCTTGATATTCTCTCATACAGTACTTGATTATATATTGTGTATTCGGCATAACAAGTGGTATCAGAGACAATCTGTTACTTTATTACAGTTTAAAATCCAAACACAATAAAAATCAATGGCAGAGATTCCTCCTCCATCAGGTTCTGAGAAAGCTCCTACTACTGTGAGTAGGTGATGTGTTAAATTATGTCTAACCGCAAGCGCACAGTATCAATTGTAGTAGATACTAGCAAATACGGGTTGATTCCTCAAGGAGACAGTTTCAATTTCAATTCAACTATTATCAATTGCTTCTAGTCACAAACGATTGTTGGAGAATTTTATTAACTACTAAAACAAATTTAACAAAGGTTTTAAATCAATTAATTAAGGGATCTAGGGCAATTCAGGTTCACAATGCTTACACCAAGCAAATCACAAAGGTATAGTTTTTTAATGGGATTTAGTAATTAAAGCAATGGTTAATCTTTTTCAAGCATTAACACTCTCAGAATATCTAATGATGCTTTCACAATCACCTTCAATTCCGCTAATTGTATGTAAGCCTCTAGTAGTAAAATCTTTCGATCTATTACTCCTATTGCAATCAATTAATCCGTGATATTGCGCAATTACACAAATTAAGAATTAGAACATATCAATCAGAATTACTCTTTACCCATCAATCTACTAATCAAAATAAGCCCAAATCATGGTGCAAACATGGCTCCCCTTAATACCTTAGAATTAAACTACTCACTCATACTAGAAGTAAAAGCAATAAGAATAATGAAAGAAGCCATGTAAAACATATAATAATAAAACAAGAGAATAAAGAATACCTCAAACTTTGTATTAACAGAGAACAATGAAGATCCAAATTAAACCAAGTGCTTACAAAGGAAGAGATGAAGAGAGAAAAACCAAAACCCTAGCTTTTTAAAAAGTAAAAGTATACGTATCCATCTCTATCCCTCTTTCCACGTTTTTATAATAAAACCCCCCAATAAAATCTGATCTCTATCTCCTAATAAAAGTATTTTTAATATCCTAATCAATTTACAAAAAGATATCCATAATTGAATAGGATTTTCTTGTAAAATTCGTCACTTATTTTTCTCCTCTGTTTCTGGGCTCTTCCAGTTGGATTTTGCTTACTGGACCACCTCTGAATTAAAGAAAATTCCCTAAGCTTCGCGTGGACAGCAAGATCGTCAAATTCTGACTTCTGGAACTCAAGATATGGCCCAAACAGTGCAGGCAGCCCGTGTAGCCCAATAGTACGAATTTTCTCCTATTTTATCTCCAAAATAGCTCTTTTTGCTCCAAATCCTTCCAAGTCATGAATTCTTTATTTCCTACAATAAAACAATCAAATCTATTAAATAAAATCCAAATCAATGCAAAACAAAATAAATATGAGAATAAAATCATCTAAAATATATTTAAAAATATACTCTATCAAACATCCCCACACTTAGCATTTGCACGTCCTCGGGCAAATAAGTGAAATAAAAACTAAGTCCTAATAAACATCACTTTCGTAGATGACACGATTGCATTGAGCATATGCAACAAGCCGTTAAACCCCTAGGCAGCCCTAGTAGGACGAGTGTTGTCTCGTGAGGGTTTATAGTGAATGTACCCACAAAATTCATCCAACCATGCAAAAGATCAATGCTAACACAACACCACACACACAAGTCCTCTCATGCCACATCAACTTAAGAATCAAAGCAAACATACGATGTCTTGGTGTCGAAAGTGCAAGTATTCACGTAGTCTACTCAACCAACATGCAGAAGGTCATAAAAATTCATGTCAAGTGTAAAAATCGTTGGTAATCATGCTATAATGCGATCCCTCAACTTTATAAAATTTAGTTCATAATCAAGATATCAAAAACATACAAGAATTGATATCACATATTCATGATGTAAAAAGTTAAGGAGAGAATTCTAAACAAAAAGTTGAAGAAAACAAATCCAGTTGAACGTCTTCAATGGCTGAAATCTCCTTCTTCTCGCTTCTTCTTTTCTCTTCTCTCTGTACCTTTCTCTCGTACGTTGTCTGTATGTATTAGGTCTGATCTATATCTAATAATAATCCCTAATAAAAGTATTTTAATTATTTAATATAATTACAAGGAAATTTCCCAATCAAAATTGAATTCCAAGAAGAGGAAATTCGTCACTAACTCTTGGGCTCTGATTCTGGGCTGATTCGGCTGGATTTTAAATACAAGACCACTTCAGAAATAAAGCCCTTCTCATAAGCTTTCCGTGGGCTGTTGAATCGCCTAAAACGGACTTCTGGATCTCCAGATATGGCCCAAACAGTGCAGATTGCGCAAGCACCCCGAAAAATCCGATTTTTAATCAAATTTATCTCCAACTCTTGCTATTTAAGCTCCAAGCCCTCCTTTATTATAACTCCTTGATACCTACAATAAAACATTAAAATTTATTAAATAAAAATTCAAATCAATGCAAAATAACCTAAATATAGGGACAATATTATGATTAAACGCACACTTATCAAAGCCCACAAGAAATACATCTTTAAGTCTAAACCCGGGATCTCCTATGCCAAAACAAGTAATAACTCACCTTTCACTCAAAAACAAATATTCACTCAAGAACAAGGTTAAGTGTATCACTCAATTCCAACAAAATCATAAACACAACTTGACACTCTCAATCAATCTCACTCTCAACACAACATACATCACTGATGACAATCAAAAGGTCTTTATTCGGGTTATAGCGTGGGCTAGGGACCAGGTATGTCAAGTAAAGCTAAAACAGGTTAAATGTCAAAAGCTAGTACCCAACAATAATCATCATTCAATTCCTTTTCTATTAAAACAAATACTTCCCCACACTTGGATTTTTCAATAACCATTACATAATAACTTGACTAGTCGAATGAAGAAGGATCATACAAACATAAGAATGCTCTCAAATTTATTTATTTTTTTTCTTTTTTTTTTGTTTTTTTTTTAACGAGCTAAGGAATAAACACAATGATCCATAGATATTTTTATGAATTTCGACTAGCAAGCATCAACCCAAAATCAATATTCCCCAAAAGTATGATCATCAATAACCCCCCCTTTTATGAACACCTTATTACTCCCTTAAGCACGATACTAGCCTTTGACAATTTAGGATCAAAAATTACGGTAAGGCCAATAGAATAAAAAGGATAATGGCAAGTAATGTGGTGTGTCACCGAAAGAATAGGATCAAGCTCAACGGGTTAACTAATTGATCATGTATAAAAGGTGTGGAAATATGGGAAATACGAGGTTAAACCTATTGCCTTTATCATCTTATCATCAAGTAATGTTATGCATTTCAAGAAAGATCTCAAGTAAGTGCTAGCAATGTAAACAACATGTGGACACTCAAGCAAACGAAAAATCATGCAAAAGATATGCATATAGGCTCAAAACTCACTTGGTGTGACAAAACATAATCAATCTCAAGTAACAAGACTCTCTAACGCACCTACTTGTACTCAAAGCATGAAAACCAAGTCATCTTGCACATATTCATGTCATTCTAATCACTTACAACATTCAATTAAGTCTACCAGCTTCAATTTGCTAGTGTAAGTGTGTGCACAAGAACAAAGCACGTCACTTCTCATACAAAAGCGTCAATAAACACAAGAATTCTACGCATGCATGGGTGTATCAAGCAAAATACAACAACTAATCAAATTCCATGGCTAGAATTATTTTTGGTATTTTTAATTTTTTTTTTAATTTTTTTGGAATTTTTTTTTATATTTTTATATATATACACTACGTTGAGAACACCGAGAACACCTCCCCACACTTAAGCGGTTCATTGTCCCCAATGAACTAATGAACAAGATACAAAACTACAACTAAAAACAAAATAAAACTACACTAAAAAGAAAAGAAAGAAAACTCCCCTGGAATCAAGGTGTCGGGTGTAAAAACCATCCCTCATTTGCTTAGGAGCCACCCACGCACCACCAACAACCACCAAGAAATATCCTACCAAAAATACCCAATTAACAAAATTAATACAAAACCCCAAATTGACAAGAACACAAATTCGTAATAAAAAGAAAATATAGAAGAGATATCCCAACTACGAATCAAAGAGGTGAACTTGCAATTAATTCCTCTTTAGAATTGAATTTTTAGAGATTTAAAGAAAATAGAAGAGGAATTGGATTTGTATGTATAGGTGGGTATATAATAATAATAATAACAATAATAAGAATAAATAATAAAATAATAATAAGAATAAATAATAATAATAAATAATAATAATAATAATAATAATAAATAATAATAATAATAAATATGAATAATTATAATAATAATAATAATAATAATAAGAATAAATAATAATAATAATAAATAAGAATTAGAATAGATATAGGTTTAAAATTTTGGTGGAGAGATGGGAGGTTTCGGAATTGAAATAGGAAAAGAATTAGGTGAAAAGGGGTATAAATAGAATGGGGTGTAAGATTTTTTTTTTTTTATAATAGACAACAGCGCAACAGTACGTGAACAACGGCTGAAAAAAAATCTTTTCTCCTGGAACACGCGCAACTTGCGCGATTGAGAGGCAAACTGCGCCCATTGCAGATGCGCCAGCGCAAGTTGCGCAATAGGGGGGCAATTTGCCTCAAGACCAGTTGCGCAGGCGCAAGTTGCGCAGGCGCAAGTTGCGCAGGCGCAAGTTGCGCGATAGGAGCGCAATTTGCCCTGAAACGCAGTCACCTCCTGCGTTACACACCAAAAATCCGATTTTTTTGATTTTTTTTTTTTTTTTGGCAAGGCTTGGGTTGCCTCCCAAGAAGCGCTTTTGTTTAACGTCGTTGGCTCGACTCAGCTGGTTCAGATCTCCGTGGAGGGGTTGTCAAGATAAATCACTTCCATCTTTTCTAGGAATGCACCATCCACATATAATTTAAGGCGTTGACCGTTGACCTTAAATTTTGTTCCATCTCGTCCCATAACTTCAATAGCACCATAAAATTTGACATCGGTGACAGTAAAAGGTCCAGACCATCTTGATTTGAGCTTTCCTGGAAAAAGTCGAAGTCTGGAATTGAACAACAATACCTTATCACCAACCTGAAAATCTCTTCTCTGGATCATTTTATCATGCATCTTCTTCGTTCTCTCCTTGTAAAGCCGAGAGTTGTCATAAGCATCCAAACGAAGCTCATCTAACTCATTAAGTTGAAGAAGTCTTGCTTGCCCCGCAGCCTTCAAATCCATGTTGAGTTCTTTGATAGCCCAAAAGGCGCGATGTTCCAACTCCACTGGCAAGTGACATGCTTTACCATAAACCAACCGATAAGGAGTGGTTCCTATAGGTGTTTTGTATGCCGTCCGATAAGCCCACAAAGCATCATCTAACTTCAAATACCAATCTTTCCTTGACTTTGCCACCATCTTCTCCAAAATGCTCTTAATTTGGCGATTAGAAACCTCCACTTGGCCGCTTGTTTGAGGGTGATATGCAAGAGCAACCTTGTGAGTAACGCCATATTTCTTCAACAAAGTTTCAAACTGTCGATGGCGGAAATGAGAACCACCATCACTTATCACTGTTCTAGGAACTCCAAATCGAGGAAAGATAATATTCTTGAAAAGCTTCATAACCACCTTGGAATCATTGGTTACTGATCCAACAGCTTCAACCCACTTGGACACATAATCGACAGCAACTAAGATGTATCTCATCCCACAAGAACTTGGAAAAGGTCCCATGAAATCAACACCCCATACGTCAAATATCTCGACTTCAAGAATACCGGTTTGAGGCATCTCATGGCGTTTAGAAATATTACCCGTCCTTTGACATGCATCACACGCCAAATAGAAAGCACGAGCATCCTTAAATAGAGAAGGCCAAAAGAACCCAGATTGTAGTACCTTAGCAGCAGTTTTGGAAGGACCATGGTGGCCTCCACATGCGAGAGAATGACAATGCTTGAGAATGTCATGTACTTCGAACTCAGGGACACATCTACGAAAAATTCCATCAGCACACTTGCGATACAAGAAAGGGTCATCCCAAAAATATTGTTTAGCATCATGATAAAACCTCTTTCTTTGCTGATAAGTCAATTCTGGAGGGTGAGATCCACTAACACAGAAATTTGCAAAATCTGCATACCATGGAGTTTGAGTAGCAACCGAAAACAAGTGATCATCTGGAAAAGAATCGTCAATAAGAGTGTTTGACGCAATATCAGATTTGAAACGCAACCGTGAGAGAAGATCCGCAACCACATTCTCAGCACCCTTCTTGTCCTTGATTTCCAAATCAAATTCTTGGAGTAACAGAATCCAACGAATAAGCCTTGGCTTTGCTTCTTTCTTCGCCAACAGATATTTAAGCGCTGAATGATCAGTGTGAACAATGACTTTGGAGCCAATGAGATATGCTCGGAATTTGTCAAGAGCGTAGACCACAGCTAGAAGTTCCTTCTCAGTCGTAGCATAATTAACTTGAGCTTCATCTAAGGTTTTACTTGCATAGTAGATGGCGTGCAATACCTTGTCTTTCCTTTGACCGAGAACTGCTCCAACTGCATAATCACTTGCATCACACATGATTTCAAATGGAAGATTCCAATCTGGAGATTGAATGATTGGTGCACTTATCAAAGCTTCCTTAATCCTGTTAAAAGACTCCAAACAAGCGTCAGTAAACACAAAGGTGGCATCCTTAAGCAACAATTGAGTGAGGGGTTTTGCAATTTTCGAAAAATCTTTTATAAAACGACGATGAAAACCCGCATGACCAAGGAAACTCCTCACTCCCTTGACATTAACAGGAGGAGGAAGTTTCTCAATCACCTCAATTTTTACTTTGTCAACCTGGATGCCACGTTCAGAAATCAAATGACCAAGTACCACTCCTTCATTGACCATTAAGTGGCACTTTTCCCAATTCAAAACCAAATTCACCTCTTCACAACGTTTAAGCACTTTAGAAAGATTATGCAGACATACATCAAAATCAGACCCATAAACACTGAAATCATCCATAAATACTTCCATGATAGACTCTATGAAATCAGAAAATATAGCAGTCATGCAACGCTGAAAAGTAGCAGGGGCATTGCACAAACCAAAAGGCACTCTACGATATGCAAAATTACCATATGGGCAAGTAAATGTAGTCTTTTATTGGTCATCAGGATGTATAGGGATCTGAAAGAACCCTGAATATCCGTCTAAATATCAAAAGTACTTATGTTTAGCAAGTCTTTCTAACATCTGATCAATGAAAGGGAGAGGGTAATGGTCTTTCCTAGTAGCAGTGTTTAACTTACGGTAATCAATGCACATTCGCCAACCGGTGACAATTCGAGTGGGAATTAGTTCATCTTTATCATTTTTAATTACCGTTGTTCCTCCTTTCTTAGGGACTACCTGAACTGGGCTTACCCATTTAGAATCAGAAATCGGGTAAATGATGCCCGCATCTAACAATTTCAAAACTTCTTTTTTAACAACCTCTTGCATGTTAGGGTTCAAGCGACGTTGTCCCTGTATGCAAGGCTTATGGTCATCATCTAAGTGAATTCTATGCATGCAAAAGTCTGGGCTAATCCCTGTAAGATCATCAATACTATACTCAATAGCTTTTCTATGTGCACGCAAAACAGTAAGAAGCTTAAAAATCTGGTTATCATCAAGACTAGAGCTAACAATCACAGGACAAGTCTTTTCTTCATCAAGAAACACATATTTAAGATTAGATGGCAAAGACTTTAACTCTAACTTGTTTACCTGAGGTTCACCACAAGAAGTGACAGTGTTGGTTACCTCACAATTCGAATCAGATGCAGCATCCAACTCAAGAATCAATGAATCGACTTCAGCATGTCCTTCTCCTTCTGAAGCTTCAAGCATGAGCACTGCTTCCAATGCATCATTCAATAGAATCTGAGGCGTCTCATCTCGGATAATTCCATCTATAACATCAATCCTGCAGCAAGTATTCTCAAGCAAAGGGGATTTAAGAGCAGAGGTTAGAGTAAAAGTAATTTTATCATCACCAACGCTCAATGTGAGAGTCCCACTTTTAACATCGATTACAACACCTGCAGTACAAAGAAATGGTCTACCCAAAATAATAGGTATTTGGCTGTCCTCTTCCATATCTAGAACTACAAAGTCTACAGGAATATAGAAGTTTCCAACCCTAACAGGCACATCCTCTAAAATTCCAAGGGGATATTTTATCGAAAGGTCTGCCATTTGCAAAGTCATCTGTGTACATTTTAATTCTCCCATAATTAGTTTTTGAAAAATTGAGAGAGGCATGACTGAGACGCTAGCGCCTAAATCACATAAAGCTTTATCAATGAACAATGCACCTAAATGACACGGGATCGAAAAACTACTAGGATCTTTAAGCTTAGGTGTTGACTTATTTTGTAAAACAGCACTACACTCTTCAGTAAAATCTACTGTCTCCACCTCACCAAAAGACCTTTTCTTAGTGAGAATATCCTTAAGAAACATTGCATATGATGGAACTTGAGAAATTAAATCAGTGAAAGGAACTGTTACCTCAAGATTCTTGACAAGTGTCATGAACTTACCAAACTGCTGGTCCACCTTAGTTCTGTTCATCCTGCTAGGGAATGGGAGCTTTGGCACAAATGGTGGAGGAGTAACTGCAGTCTTCTCTTTATCCTTTTTCTTGCTTTCCTCAGTTTCATCTTCGTTTATATCTTCCACAACTTTCTCTACCTTGTCTTCCTCAGAATTCTCTTTTTCTTTCTCAGTAGGAACATCGTCAATAGGCATTGGAGGATCATCATATGTACGACCACTCCTAAGAGCAATGGCATTCACATTTTCAGTTGGCTGAGTTGGTTGTGCTGGTAGAGAGCCTTGTTGCCTTGTAGATGAAGAACTGGCCATTTGAGCAATCTGAGTTTCCAGCATCTTATTATGTATCTCCATCTGGTTCATCTTCCTATTGGTATCCTCCATATTCTTTTGCATTTGTAACAATATCTTCATCATGTCACCTTGATTATCAGCCTGTGCAGCTTGATTCGCTTGAGGAGCATAATTCTGAGGAGGCCTCTGGAATCCAGGGGGATTCATAGGTCCTTGAGGAGGCCTATACTGTTGCTGTGGAGGAGGCTGGTACGACTGCTGATATTGCTGTTGATTAGGAACATTTGTATTCTGAGCGTTATTGTTCCTATATGAGAAGTTCGGATGATCTTTCCAACCAGGATTGTAAGTGTTAGAGTACGGATTGTACTGCTGCCTCTGTTGGAAAACATTTGCTTGCTCCATCTGAAAATTATGTGAATTTTGAGCATTGTATTGGCAATCGTTACCATAGTGGCCGTGGATGCCACAGACTTCACAAACAAGATTATTCATAGGAGCCATAGATGACAATGCATTGATACTCATAGGTTGAGTAGAGGGCTGAGATGTCTTCAATGAGTGGATCTCCTGAGTTAATGCAGCGAGTTGAGATGATAATAGAGAATATGCATCCACTTCAAGTTTACCCCCTTTCTTGGTTGATCTCGGATTACTGAAGTGATTGGCAGCCAAATTTGAAAGAAAAAGCATGTGCATCATCAACTCCTTTATCCAGAAATACACCACCTGCAGCGTTATCAACCATACCTTTTGTTTCAGGGTCAAGACCATTGTAGAAGCGTTTAAGCAGAAACCACTTCTCAAGACCATGGTGAGGGCATGCACGTTGATAATCCTTGAATCTGTCCCAAGCATCCCGAAGAGATTCACCATAATCTTGCTTAAAACCCATCATCTTATCGTTCAAATTGTCGGTTCTGTTAGGAGGGAAGAACTCAGTTAAGAAAGCCTGAGCAATCTTATCCCACTCGGTCAAGTCAATATCATTCAACCATTTTTGAGC
The DNA here is from genome assembly GCA_037693485.1 of Kitagawia praeruptora. Classification (NCBI taxonomy): domain Eukaryota; kingdom Viridiplantae; phylum Streptophyta; class Magnoliopsida; order Apiales; family Apiaceae; genus Kitagawia; species Kitagawia praeruptora. The sequence goes on from CM075347.1 coordinate 42,329,391, forward strand.
TTTATCACGAAGAGAGAAACCGAACAACATGACTTTCAACTGGTCTAGAGTGACTCCCTGATGTTTAATTGTAGAACAGAGCTGTTGAAACCGTTGCAGATGATTTGTAGGGTCTTCAGAGGCAAGCCCAGCAAATTGATTCTGCTGGATCATAGTGAGCAAAGCAGGCTTGATCTCGAAATTTGCTGCTTGAATTGTTGGCATAGCAAGGCCAGCAGGTACCCCACTCGGAGAGGGCTGTGAGTAGTTCTTCAAAGATTTGGGAGGAAGGTCCGCCATCTCAATCTTTGGTTCAGATATCTTTTGTTGCTTCTCTTTCCTTTGTTGATCTATGTATTGTTGACAAGTAATTCTAGAATCTGGACTAAGAGGAGTTGTATCCTCTTTCGCTTGATCTTCTTTCGTTTGAGACCTGGTCTTGGGCATCAACAACTAAACAAGGAAAAGCAGTAAGATCGGTCTCAATTGGAACAAGAGTTCCAAAGAGACAAGAGAAACAATCTAAAACAATCAAACTAAAATTATAGAAACTAGGCGTCTCCCCGGCAGCGGCGCCAAAAACTTGATGTGTTAAATTATGTCTAACCGCAAGCGCACGGTATCAATTGTAGTAGATACTAGCAAATACGGGTCGATTCCTCAAGGAGACAGTTTCAATTTCAATTCAACTATTATCAATTGCTTTTAGTCACAAACGATTGTTGGAGAATTTTATTAACTACTAAAACAAATTTAACAAAGGTTTTAAATCAATTAATTAAGGGATCTAGGGCAATTCAGGTTCACCATGCTTACACCAAGCAAATCACAAAGGTATAGTTTTTTAATGGGATTTAGTAATTAAAGCAATGGTTAATCTTTTTCAAGCATTAACACTCTCAGAATATCTAATGATGCTTTCACAATCACCTTCAATTCCGCTAATTGTATGTAAGCCTCTAGTAGTAAAATCTTTCGATCTATTACTCCTATTGCAATCAATTAATCCGTGATATTGCGCAATTACACAAATTAAGAATTAGAACATATCAATCAGAATTACTCTTTACCCATCAATCTACTAATCAAATTAAGCCCAAATCATGGTGCAAACATGGCTCCCCTTAATACCCTAGAATTAAACTACTCACTCATACTAGAAGTAAAAGCAATAAGAATAATGAAAGAAGCCATGTAAAACATATAATAATAAAACAAGAGAATAAAGAATACCTCAAACTTTGTATTAACGGAGAACAATGAAGATCCAAATTAAACCAAGTGCTTACAAAGGAAGAGATGAAAAGAGAAAAATCAAAACCCTAGCTTTTTAAAAAGTAAAAGTATACGTATCCATCTCTATCCCTCTTTCCACATTTTTATAATAAAACCCCCCAATAAAATCTGATCTCTATCTCCTAATAAAAGTATTTTTAATATCCTAATCAATTTACAAAAAGATATCCATAATTGAATAGGATTTTCTTGTAAAATTCGTCACTTATTTTTCTCCTCTGTTTCTGGGCTCTTCCAGTTGGATTTTACTTATTGGACCACCTTTAAATGAAAGAAAATTCCCTAAGCTTCGCGTGGACAGCAAGATCGTCAAATTCTGACTTCTGGAACTCAAGATATGGCCCAAACAGTGCAGGCAGCCCGTGTAGCCCAATAATACGAATTTTCTCCTATTTTATCTCCAAAATAGCTCTTTTTGCTCCAAATCCTTCCAAGTCATGAATTCTTTATTTCCTACAATAAAACAATCAAATCTATTAAATAAAAATCCAAATCAATGCAAAACAAAATAAATATGAGAATAAAATCATCTAAAATATATATATAAATATACTCTATCAGTAGGTATGAGACAATTAGGGTTCCTATACTTAGGCCAGCAGAGTATGCAATCTGGAAGGTGAAGATGACTATGTTTCTGGATGCTACAGATTCAGAATATCTTGACAAAATTTATGAAGGCCCTCATAAACCTACAAAGTTATCTGCTGCTGTTGCTGGTGAGGAATCAAAAGTAATTCCAAAGGAAAAGAAAGATCTGACTGATGAGGATCTTTCATCTATTGCTAAGGATGCAAAAGTAAGGCATTTACTTCACAGTGCTTTAGACAATGTTATGTCTAATAAGGTGATTAACTGCACAACTGCAAAAGAAATTTGGGATGCACTTGAGGTTAGGTGTCAAGGAACTGCTGCTATCAAGAAGAATAGAAGGAACATACTCATACAGGAGTATGAGCATTTTGAGGCAAAGTCTGAAGAAACCATGACAGAAACATTTGACAGATTCTGTAAACTACTCAATGATTTGTCATTGGTTAACAAAGAATATGATCTAGAAGACTCAAATCTCAAGTTTCTTCTTTCTCTACCTAAAAAGTGGGATGTGAAAACAACCACTATAAGAGATAACTATGATCTTGCTGATACTGAGATTGATGAAATCTATGGACTGCTCAAGACTCATGAATTAGAAATGGAACAGAGAAACAGGAGATCAAGCAAGAAGTTAAAGTCTGTTGCTCTCAAGGTTGAAGAGAAACCCTTGAAGAAAAAATCAAAGGGAAAGGCTTTAGTCATTCATTCTGAAAGTGAATCATCAAACTCTGATGATGATTCAAACACTTCTGATTTATCTGACTCTGAGGATGATGAAGAAGAAATGAGAAAAATGGCTGTTTTGATGGTAAAGACCTTTAAGAAGATGGGTTTCAAGAACTTCAAGAAGGGAAAAAGATTTTCTAGAGATTCAAATGATAGAAAGAGCTTCAGAAACTCTGAGAGAAGAGATACCAAATCTGGGAAGAAAGACAAGTCTGAGATTCAATGCTACAAGTGTAAGGAGATGGGTCACTATGCTCCTGAGTGCAAGAAAGGTAAAACTGAAAAGGCACTCTATAAAAAAGGCAGAGACTGGGCAGACACTTCAGACTCAGATGAGTAAATTAACTATGCACTCATGGCTTCTACTCAGAAAGAAGATTCTGAACTAAAGGTACCCCCAACTACCTATGCTTATAATACTGATAATATAACTGAATTGAGGATTTATCTTAAAGCATTACATATCAGTTATAGGGATCAGACTTTAGAGAATGAGAGAATCAAGAATGAGAGTTCTCAACTTAAAAAGAGAAACAAACTTATTGAAGAAAAACTTGAAAACATGCAAAAAGTTTAGAAAGAGAGAGATGATGCTGTTTTTCTAGAACAAGAGTTGCTAGGTAAGTATAAGCAACTAGAATCTGAATTGGAGGATGCAAATCACATTATTAAAACTTGGACACACTCTGGAAAAGACACTCAAGAGGTTTTTCAATCAGACACAGTAGGTCTAGGTTATTCTGAGGATGATGTACTTAGGTTTCAGAATACAGTCAAGATTAGACCACCACTTCCTTCTAAGAAATTTGGAACATTTGTCAATGGAATAAGTGAACCTAGGTTTGAACATGGAAAAGAAGGTGTTAAGAGAGAACCAGTAAAAGCTAGTGTTAAACAGGTTAATATTCGTTCAATGACAGAAAAACAACTCAAGCATAAGCTTAAGGAGTTAAAATCTGTTAAGAAACAGAAAGTGTCTAAGAAGAACAGAAATGAAACAGTAGGCATCACTCAAGGTAATTATCCAATGCTTGCTACATTAGCTCCAAGAAAGTTATGTCATAACTGTGGTAGCACTAACCATCTTGCTAGTTTTTGCAGGAAAAACAAAAATATTAATTCTTTACCTTCAAAGTCTGAAGTAAAGAAAGTTAATGTTAGAGCTAGACCACAGACTTTATGCAAACACTGTGGTAGTACTTGGCATTCTATTTATACTTGCAGAGATTATCATGCTATTTATCATAATTACTATGAACCCAAGCCAAATTTGAAATGGGTTAATGTAAACTCTGTAAATGTAAACTCTGATAAAGTTAGCCTAAACTCTGATAATGTGAATTCCGCTGCAAAAGCTAATAGAGTTAAGAAAGCCAAAGGATCCAAGCAAGTCTGGATCCTTAAAACTAATCCTCAGTAATTGTTTGTGATTGCAGGGCACCAGGGAAAGTACCCTAGTCGTGGACAGTGGATGTTCAGGACACATGACTGGAAATAAAGCCCTGCTATCAGAGTATGTGGAGAAGGCTGGCCCAAAAGTTTCCTATGGAGATGGCAACATAGGACATACTCTGGGATATGGCAATATTGATCTTGGAAGTGTCATCATCACAAATTTAGCTCTGGTTCCAGGACTCAAGCATGATCTGCTATCTGTGAGTCAAATCTGTGACAGAGGATATCATGTAGATTTTCAGCCTGAATACTGTCAAGTCATCAGTAAATCTACAGGGAAAGTTGCTCTAGTTGGAAACAGACACAATAACATCTATGAAATAAAATTATCAACAAACTCTGATGGCAAAGCAGTGTGTCTGTCAACAAGGATGTCCAGTGAAGAGAGTTGGAAGTGGCACAAGAAACTCTCTCATTTGAATCTGAACAACATCAATGAGCTAATTAGAAAGAATCTTGTAAGAGGGCTCCCAAAATCATTATTAAATGTTGATGGCCTATGTGATTCCTGTCAAAAGGCCAAACAAAGGAAGTCATCTTTCAAGAGCAAAACTGAATCTTCAATTGTTGATCCTTATCATCTTCTTCATGTTGATCTTTTTGGTCCAGTAAATGTAATGTCACTTGGAAGAAAGATATATGCTTTAGTCATTGTTGATGAACACACCAGATATACATGGGTGTATTTTCTAGCAAAGAAGAATGAAACAGCATTAACTCTGATGGAGCATGTAAAGCAACTGGACAAAGGATCAAAACACAAAGTCAAAATAATCAGAAGTGATAATGGAACTGAATTCAGAAATGCAACAATGGAAGAATTTTGCAAAGACAGAGGAGTGAAGCAAGAGTTTTCCGCACCTGGTACACCACAGCAAAATGGTATAGTTGAAAGAAAGAACAGAACCCTCATAGAAGCTACCAGAACTATGCTTGATGAAGCAAAATTACCAACCTATTTCTGGGCAGAAGCTGTTCAAACTGCTTGTTTTACTCAGAATGCCACTCTGATCAATAAGCATGGAAAAACACCATATGAAATGGTGAGAGAAAAGAAGCCAAACCTGAAATATTTTCATATTTTTGGGTGCAAATGCTTTGTGCTGAAAACTCATCCTGAACCGTTGACAAAATTTGAGTTAAAAGCTGATGAAGGAATTTTTGTTGGCTATCCACTGTCAACTAAGGCATTCAGAGTTTATAATCTGAGAACCAAAGTGATCATGGAATCAATTCATGTGTCATTTGATGACAAGAAAATAACTGGACTTGAAGATGTAAATGAACATGATCAACTGCACTTTGAAAATGAAGATTTATTATCTGATGAAGTAAACTCTGATGAGGCTGATCTGATAAACTCTGTTGAGCTAAACTTTGAACCTCTACTGGTAAATACTGAAGAGACTTTTCAGCCAGAAACAAGAGAAGAACCAGTTGAGGGGGAGCATGAAGAATCACATCATAGTGATAACTCGAATTCTGATAGTGACTCAGCTGAAAAATCTGAATCAAACTCTGATGACTCAAACTCTGATAGTCCAAAATCTGACAATTCAAACTCTGAGCAGTCACATTCAGGGGGAGCCTCAGAGAATGAAGAAAGACACCAAGGAAATCAGGAGAACATGGATCGAGAGGGAGGATCAAACTCTGAGAGAAGTCATTTGCCTTTAGCTAGGAAATGGACCAAATCTCACACACCTGATTTGATTATTTGTGATCCAGATGCAAGAGTAAGGACAAGAAGTGCAACAACAAATGAATGTCTGTTTCATGCATTCTTGTCACAAACTGAGCCAAAGAAGGTTGAAGAAGCTCTTAAAGATGCTGACTGGATAACAGCAATGCAAGAGGAGTTAAATGAATTTGAGAGAAATGAAGTTTGGACACTGGTACCAAGACTTAAGAATAGGTCTATTGTTGGTACTAAGTGGGTTTTCAGAAACAAAACTGATAGTGAAGGGGTTGTTACAAAAAACAAAGCCAGACTTGTGGCAAAAGGCTATTCACAGCAAGAGGGAATAGATTATGATGAGACTTTTGCTCCAGTTGCCAGGTTGGAGGCAATAAGGATGTTTCTTGCCTATGCTTCTCACAAGAAATTCAAGGTGTTCCAGATGGATGTGAAAAGTGCTTTTCTGAATGGGAAGCTTGACGAAGAAGTGTTTGTTGAACAACCACCTGGTTTTGTAGATCCAAAATATCCAGACCATGTCTACAGGCTAGACAAGGCACTCTATAGACTTAAGCAGGCACCAAGAGCATGGTATGAAACTCTGGCTTAATTTCTCTTAGAAAGTGGGTTCAACAGAGGTACAATTGATAAAACTCTGTTTATTTCAAATCTGGAAGTGACTTGATTTTAGTTCAGATATATGTTGATGACATTATTTTTGGATCTACTAATGATAAACTCTGTAAGAAGTTTGCCAAGCTCATGCAATCCAGGTATCAAATGAGCATGATGGGAGAGCTTAGTTACTTTCTAGGCCTATAGGTGAAACAAACAGATGATGGGATTTTTATAAATCAAGCAAAATATACCAGAAATCTTCTCAAGAAATTTGGTATGCTTGACTGTTCATCTGCATCAACTCTCATGGCAACAGCAACCAAACTGGACAAAGACACAGGAGTTTCAGTGGATATGAAAAACTACAGGGGCATGATAGGGTCTCTTCTTTACTTGACAGCAAGTAGGCTTGACATCATGTATGCAACTTGTCTCTGTGCAAGGTTTCAGGCAGATCCTAGAGAGCCACATCTAACAGCTGTAAAAAGAATTTTCAAATATCTCAAGGGCACCGTTTCATTGGGTCTGTGGTACCCCAGAGAATCAGATTTCAAGCTACTCGGGTATTCTGATGCAGACTTTGCAGGCTGCAAGATAGATAGAAAGAGCACCAGTGGAAGTTGTCAATTTCTTGGTGACAGACTTGTTTCGTGGTACAGCAAGAAACAGAAATCAATTTCAACATCTACAGCTGAAGCATAGTATATTGCAGCTGGTAGTTGTTGTGCACAGATTTTGTGGATGAAGAATCAATTGCTGGATTATGGATTAGGGTACAGTAAGATTCCTATATACTGTGATAATCAAAGTGCTATTGCTATGACAGGTAATCCAGTATAGCATTCAATGACCAAGCACGTAAGCATAAGGTACCATTTTATCAGAGAACATGTGGAAGAAAGACATATTGAGCTTCACTTTGTGTCTACAGAACAACAACTTGCAGATATCTTCACAAAGCCATTGAGTGAAGCTACATTTACAAGACTGGTAAATGAACTAGGAATGGTCTCTAGTTTTGACTAGAGATGTTGGTTAGACTCAAAATTTTACTTGTGTAACGTGTTGCTCATATTTCTATGAATTGTTAAGTGCTATGTGAACTTTGTTGATTAAACTCTGTTATGCATACTCTGTTAACATGTTTTTGTTTAAACACTGTTAAACTCTGTCAGCATGTCTGTATGTCATACACTGTTAACATGTTTGATAAACTCTGTGAATTCTGAATTGATTATTGTCTGGATGAAAACACCAATGAAGAAATATGTATGAAGCATGATTCTCAGTAATTAAATCATGACTCTTTCTGAGTCACTGTGATTTAATCAGAACTTGTGCAGTAAGTTAACACAGCATGATACTTTTTCATATTTATAGCATCTCTTAGTTTATTTTGTCCTAAACTCTGAGTCTATAAATACTGTGTGCATTGCCAATCATGAATAACTTCTGATGTTGATGAACTTTAAACTCTGATTAGTGACACTCTGTTCCCAAGACATTTACATGGTTCTTGATGATTCCTTGTTTGTACTTGTGAAAATTATAAAACTTAAGATGTGTCATTGTTTATTTTGGTGAGTACCAAAGCATGTCTGCACCCTGTGAGACTTTGAGCCAAATAAGTGATTGATACATTTTATATCAATCGAATTTTATTGTTGTCTGGTGTTCATCAGTGAGTATGTTGCTCTAGAACTTGTTTTAAACCATTTTGAGACTACATGGTATGTGTGTGCATGAAAATGATAAAGGCACTAGGATTTACCACATTTCTCCAAACACTGTCCATAAATTACACCCTTAGTGAACCACTTTGAGCCTTATTAACTACTTCTTTTAAACTCTGATGTATTAAGAGCAGTTATATTCATTTGGAAATTGAAGAGCAAATGGGTGAGAGTTTCTCTACAAAGGAACGTTTATTTGGTCGATATATATACATAAAAAAAATGTATATATGCTGATCATCTTGTACAAATATGTACTAACAGTGCAACTGAACACTTTGCTCAATTAAAATGTTCAGTTAGCCATTTATTCAATTATTTTCCTTCTTCTCACCTGTTTGATTTTAACCAAATTACAACCTTGAATAAAGTCCTTTTGATTTGTGCATACATGTACTCAAAGTAGTGTAGATTTGGTTGAAAATCAAGCATATGGTAGCATCTGCTTTTACTGATTGAACTTGAGTGTAAACACTTCACCTAAACACTTGTGTGCTTTGAGAGTTTGTGAGTTTATCAAATCCCTGGCATGTTACTCATTGAATGATGCTTTGATATCTATCTTTTGATCTTTTTGTCTACAAAGACTGTGTGCTTACTTGGATAATCATGGACATCAAAGGGAATAGGTGCATTCAGATTTCTATATTTAAGTTACTACAGAGTTTAGATTTCATCATACAATTCGTGTTTATTATGAGAGTTTGTGCATCCAGTGTTTATTAATTTACTTTATGGATTTTATGAAATATTAGATGCTCTAAAAATTGGTTTGGTAACCTCTGCTACACACACACATATATTCACAACTGTGCAATTTTTGAAAGGGTTTCAGTGATAAAGTTGGAAAATTGACAAATGTTGTTGGATGGTGTTTAGTACTCTAAGGTAAATTTTCATTTGGATAATTTGAAAATTTTGGGGTAAAGAGAGTGTTTGACAACTGCTAATGAGTGTAAATGTGTTAAAGCATCTTGGTAATAGGAAAGAGAAAACAGCGGTAATTATTGCATTATTTACTTCGTGTGCTTAGTTGGTTCACTGCATGCTTGCCACGTGTCCCACTCATCCACTAATGTGTCTCACTCACACATTAATCTAGGAACTGTTGCGTGTTTAATGATAAAACGATTGGGTTTTAACTTTGTCACTCCATATTTTATCATTTTACTTACACGATTCATATTCACTTTTTCACTTTCACCCACTCACAGTTCATCTCACAGTTCTCTTACTTTTTCACTTAAGCATTTTTACAAACACCTTTCATACACATCACTTTCATTACTGCTTTCTTGCTCTTTCTTGATCTAATGGCTTCTAAACCTTTCACTGCTCTTGGTCTACGGTTTGTTCCTAACAACTATGCAGCTCTGCTCAACAATGGGCAAGTACCAGAGGTTTTTCATCTTATGCAGAGCTTTCTACGCTACTCAGAGATTGGGCAAGCTCTGATTGAACCCTCTCTGCTTTCTGCATCTCAGATTGCCTCTTTCTGGCAAAACTCAGCATATATTGATGGAGGAGAGAATGGGACTCCAACCATCGTTTTCACCCATGATGATACAGAGTTTGTAATTACTCCACAAACTGTCAGAGAAACAATGGGATTTGATACTCACACTTCATACGCCTATGTTGGTGAAGCTCAACTGAGAAAGATGCTGCAGGAGATAGGCTACATGGAGTCTCTTTAAAGGCTTGGCAGTGTGAAGAGGCCAAATCTCAGAAAGGAATGGAATTTCTTCTTTGATTGTATCACAAGAACATTTCAGAAGAAGGTCACCAACTGGGATGCCATTCTAATGGACAGTCTCCAAATTGGGTATTCTCTACTCTATGGCAGTAATTTTGATTTTGGTAGATATGTTTTAATGAATCTAGGTGATAAACTTTCAGAGACTACTACAGTCTATTTTGCTAGATTCTGTCAAATTCTATTCACTGCTTGTATTCCTGGTCTTGACATTGCACCAGATGATGTCATTCAACCTTTTAAGGTTGCTAAAAGGATATTCTCTGATATGACAAATAAAGACACTGGCAAAGAGAATTTACCTACATTTGTACTGCCTCTTGCCTTACAAAATTTTGTCCATCAACCTCAAGACCCACAACAACCAGAATCACCTCAACCTGAACCCTTAAACACTGAACACCAACCTGAGCCAACACCCACAAACATTGTACCTACTCAACCATCTACAACCTCAAACACCCAAGACACAACCTCTGAAACATTACCTACAACCACTCATACAACAAACACTGAACCCACTCAAACCACTCGACTACCAACTTCAAACACTACTCAAACACTAAACACAGAACCACAATCTTCACAACTACAACCTCAACCTAAACAGACTCAACAATACAAAAGAAAAGGCAAGAAAAAGCAACCAGCCTACAACACGAGACACAGTTCTGTTTGGCATAAAAGAACCAGAAAAGGTTTGAGACTCAGAAAACAAAGAGCAGACAGGAATCTATCAGATGTGGAAGAGTCTAGTGAAACAGAAGATTCTGGTGAGGTGCCTCTAGCTAAGAGAAGAAAATTGATAATCTCTGATTCTGATGAGGAAGTTGTTGAAGCTCCAGAGGTGATTTCTCAGCAAACACCTACTGTTGAGGTACATACTGCAGAGGATGTTAAGCCTACAGAGGATGTTATGCCTGCAGAGGATGTTATGCCTGCAGAGGATGTTATGCCTGCAGAGGAAGTTATGCCTGCAGAAGAGGACAACAGAGATGGTTTTGCTCCAATGGATGATTTTCTTGACTCATTCCTGCCATTCTCTGATCCTATCCCACCTGTCTCTGATAAATCTGATGCAACTGGTGTGGCTGATCAACTTACAGTTGTCATTACTGAAACTGTAGCATCACATACAGAGCTTATTTCTTATGCTCATCAGGTTCCTGAAAGAGGTGATGAGGTTGACCAAGCAACCAAGGCAAACTCTGAGCCTATGGAAGAAGAAGCTGCCATTGCAAACTTTGTTGCTGAGCCTGTGCAACCTGAAGAAAATATTCCAATTGCATGTGCAGAGACTGTACCTGTTGAACACATTGCAAAGTCTGTAGATGCAAGTGTTGAAATTGAAAGTGAATGGAGTGCAGACTCTGATTCTTCTCAGAGTGCACCAGTGCAGACAAATAACAAACATACATCTTTTGCTCAACCTTGCAAGTCTCATGCAATTGAAGAAGAGTAACTTGCTAAATTTGCTGCAAATTGGTATAAGGAAGACTGTATTTTTCCTAAAGGCAGAGCAGCTAATTTTGTTCAGCAAACTGCTAGAGAAATTTCCAATCCAGAGATTCTTTCATGCTTAAAGGCAACTGTTGTTCAAGTTAAAACTCTGGATGGAAGGTTTGTTGATAATCAAAAGGCAATCACTGACTTGAGAACTGAGATTCAGACTCAAGAAATGACCATGGAAAGAGAGTCTAAAATCAAGAGTACCAAATTTTCTCAAGCTCAAGACAATCTTTTTCAAAGGCTGGGTAAAGTTGAAGAAAATCAGTCTGTCTTGTCTGCTAAAATTGATTCCATTGCTACCTCTTTGGAACTGATTACATCTATACTCATTCCTGATGATGTCAAAAAGGGGGAGAGAATTGCTAAGTCAAAATGCAAGCAGTCTCAACCTCTGATCAGGAAGGATGATGCTGGAGATGGAGGAGCAAGAGATAAAGGCAAGTGTTTAAATGCTGAAGCAAATCAAACTCTGAAAACTAGCAAGTCTTTTAAATCATAGTCTGCTGGAATTAACAATAATACTCAAGGTGCTTCAAAGACCAAGAGTTTGGTATTAACCTCTGATCCTCAGACTGATGAGGAATTGGCTGCTAAGTTATTTCTTGAAGAAAATGAAGAGGGAATTACACTTGCAGATGTTCAAGCTCAAGAGAAGATGTTTCTAGCAGAACATCAGAAAGCTATGAAATTTGGCAAATCTAAGAAAAATGTAAAAGCTTCTAGGCCTGTTCTTAAAGGCATTGAAATCAAAGAAAATGTTGGAGCTGATCAAAAGACTCAAATGTCTAGAAAATCAACAGATGCAGAAGCTAAGCAAAAGCTAATAAGGCATTGATGTAGAAGAAAGAAGTTCAAAGAAATCAAGTACAACCTCTGTTGCTACACAAGTTGTACAGAAGAAAGAAAACACAACCTCTGTTTCTACACAAGTTGTGTCAAAACCACAATCTACTCAGTTTAAATCTTCTCAGTTGAAATCAGTATTTGGAAAAGGAACATTTATTGACCCAAATCAAGCTTCTGGAGGTCCTATGGATTTTTATGATGGAAGAGGTTTAACAGGGAAGATTGGAAGAAATAGGGCTGGTCTGGGCTCACATAGAGATTCAAGGCAACAAACTGGTCCTAGAGATCCTTCCTCACTGGATGTTCCAGGTCGTGGTGTTACTCAAGAGAGTTTAGACAGACTGGAGTCAATACAGTTGGTCTATCAGAAGAGTTTAGAAAAAGATTTTCTATTGTATTTTATGACTGATGGAACAGTGTACAAGATTGGTGAGTTTTACCTTGATTTGAAATATTGGGAAGAATTAGAACATGTTCTGTATCTTTTCAGCGTGAGGAATCGAAGAACTGAGTTAGTTGCTAATGTGCTTAGAAAGAAGATGCTTCATAACTTGGCAACTAGAGGCATGAAATATAATAGCAGATATGTTCCTAAGTACAGAGATTGGAATGGAAATTTTATTGAGATGAAGAAGGGTACTACAAAGTTGAAGACTGATCTGGGTGTTACAGTTCTTGATTTCAACTCACAATCAGAGGAAGTAAAGTTCATCAGACTGGGTAATTAGATGAGGAGAAACAAGATTTATGATCTGAGAGCTGCTATTTATCAGATTGATGAGAATGATTCTGAGTTAAGAGAAATCAAAGAGATAATGCAGAGAGAACTTGAGAATGCTGAGAGAAGATTGCTGATAGATTATCTCAAGACAACACCAGATCTTGAGGCGATTTTATGAATGATGCTCTGTAAGGATTTCTTGTTTGTCCTTTGATTTTGTTTAATTAAGTAGTTTAAACTCTGATCATTTATTAAACACTGCATTTGTCTATTTTGTTTTGACATCATCAATTATCATTAACTTGTGCATTTTTGCTAATGAACAAGTTGGGGGAGATTGTTAGATATAATTGATGTAAATATTAATTAGTGTTTAAGTGATACAGTGATACATCAGAGTTTAAGCTGGAAGCAGTCAGAGTTTGGATAAACGCTGACGGGTGGAAGCGCAAACACTGACGAATGGAAGCAACAGAGTTTGTTAAACTCTGTCTGATAGAAGCGTCTACAAGTCAACAGTGATTGAAGATTAATTGAAGATAAATATGGAAGCAATATCTTTGAAGATTGGATAGCTATCACAGAGATTGAGTTGACTTAGAAGACGTGTAGCAATCGTATTTGATATCAATTGTATAGCTTAATTGTAGGAGTATCAATTTACGATTGTATGGCAGCTGTATGTTTTATAAATACAGTTAGGTTAACCCTAGAAGGGTATCGAACATTGAAATATTCATTCATTGTAACCTAAGCAGCTCTCTGTGATATTTTACATCACTGAGAGAGGAATTGTTAATTCCAAACAGTTTTTATGTACTAAAACGTGTGTTCTTGTTATTCTCTCATACAGTACTTGATTATAAATTGTGTATTCGGCCTAACACCCTTCATTATAAAAAAATATATATATGATATCTATACTATTAAAACTTCTAAAATAAATAATAACATAATATAAATTAATGGTAAGTAGTCAATTGCCTTTTTTCGCATTTACTTTTAATTGAAGATACTACCTTTTATTAACTCCTAAAAACATCAATCGTATCCTATCTGCCAATCATTAATATTTTCTTCCAAATTAAAACACGTTACCCTTTTAATATAAAACTAATTTTATAATCATTAATATACTAAAAGTCTGACTTCGAGTGGGTTTTTGATGGTTTTGATTACATATATGCATAGATTGGTGCATATAAAGATGTTGTGTATATGTATAGATTAATATAATATCATAATTTTCAATTATTAATTAATATATTAAAAATATGTATACGCTATTTATAATAAGAAAACATTAGCCGAAACATTAAAAATTTTGAAACTTATTTTTTGGTATATGTTTCTTAGTATATCGTGAATTTACTTATTTAACCTTTATTATAAAGAAAAATCTATACTATTATATAAAAGCCGAAATATTAAAAGTTTTGATACCTGTTTTTTGGTACCTATTTTTTGGTACCTATTTTTGGTACATGTTTTTTGGTACTTCGTGAATTTACTTATTTACCCTTTAAGAAAAATATATATAAAAATACCTAAAATAATATTAACATAATATAATTAATGGTAATTAGTCAATTGCCTTTTTCACATTTACTTTTTGTTGAAATTGTTACCTTTTATCATATCTTCCAATCATTAACATTTCCTTTCGAATTAAACACGTTACCTTTATGATTTAAAAATAATCTTACAATCATTAATATATACCCGAAAATATCATACCATAATTTTCAATTATTAATAAAGTATATTAAAAATAAGTATATGTTGTTCATAATAAGGAAACATTAGTATAATCCGTAAATATGAGTATATTAAATTATATTAAATTAAAATAATGATTAAATAAAAACATAATTGTAATATTTTGGTACCTATTTTTTGGTACTTCATGAATTTATTTATTTACCCTTCATTATAAAGAAAAATATATATTAAAACACCTAAAATAAATAATAACATAATATAATTAAATGAATTAGTGGATTACCTTTTTCACATTTACTTTTAGTTGAAGATATTACCTTTTATCATATATTCCCATCATTAATATTTCCTTTCGATAAAAACACTTTACCTTTTTGATTTAAAACTAATCTTATAATCATTAATATAAACCCGAAAATATCATACCATATTTTTTAATTATTTATAAAATATATTAAAAATATGTATACAATGTTTATAATAAGGAAATATTAGTATAATCCGTAAACATGGGTATATTAAATTATATTAAATTAAAATTAAAAATTATTAAAAATAATGATTATGTAAAAACATAATTGTAATATTAAATAAAATTTATAACATATATAATAAAAGAAATCCGTGCATCGCACGAGTATTGAAAGTTTGTTAGTTCGATTTTCGGCACGTTCATCCTATTTATTAAAATAAATAATAAAATAATATAATAAATGATAATTAGCCAATTGCTTTTTTTAATTAAAAAATGTATACTTTTAATTGATGATATTACTTTCTATAAACACCTAAAATATCATATTTTTCAATCAATAATATTTCTTTTTTAATTAAAACACGTTAAGTTTTAATTTAAAACATAATATTGCAATAATTAATATATACCCAAAAAAATATCACACCATACCTTCTAATTACTAACAAAATATAATAAAAATCCGTATACTACGAATAATGATCGTTTAATTTTTGTTAAAAAGTCAGAACCGTTATATCTAATGATTAAATATGTTATACGATTAAATTAATTTACTAAAATTTCAAGGTTCGAATTTCATCAGCGACATATTTATTTTAAAATTTATAATATAGTTTTAAAACCATGCATATTATTAATTAAATATTAAATTATTTAAATTTAAATTAAATAAAATATTTTAAATAATGATTATATAAAAATTTATTATAACATAAAATAAAATTTATTATATATCGAAAGAAATCCGTGAATCGCACAGGTTATAAGCTAGTTACATGTAAATTCACAAATTGAAATTTGTCTCGTTTCATTTTCCAATAAATTTAGAAAAAATTAGGATGTTTCTCATTTTGTTTGAACCATTTTTTTTCATGCATTTTAATAAATTCATAGAATATATTTATAAATAAGAGAGTAGGGGCCTGTGATATATCTCATCACCTGAGATAGTATAATTTATATGTAAATATGGGTGAACATTTTTATAAAATCAAAATTTGTTTAAATTTTATTAATTAGCCCTGTGACCGAATAGAATATTTCACCAAAGTTTATTGAGGTTCATCTTAGGATCCTTTTTCTACAAGAGAAAATTGGGTCTGAGGTTGTCCTCAGACACCTCTCCTAAGGTTATAATATATTTGTACTTATAAAGTAAAGGGCCCCGCATAGGCATTTTTGTAAATGTAATTTTTTTTCCAGTAATTTACATAAATACCCTTAATTTTGTATGTAGATTATTTTAACCTCAGGTGGAACTCCGAGGATGACCTCAAGCACATGAAACTATTTCTATAAATAATAATTTTTTCTTTTGTTTTCTACCAACGCAATGGGATTGGTGTCATAAATTTTGGGTGTAAAATTTTTTTGTCATCTATTTGATTAATATATTATTTTAATTTTAATAGTTTATTATAAATATTTCGATCAAAAAATAATTAAAAATATTAATCGAGAATTTTAGAAATTGGATACCATCTAAAAAAATGTAAAAGGAGCGGAGGGTGTATAGGATAAGCCGAGCTTGGCGCGGGAAAGTAATGCTGGTATATGTAACACTGCTAACATGATTTGATTCCAGCTCAACTTCACATGAGTTTGAAATGCCAAAATTAAACTCTGATGTCTGTTACTGTGACTGTGTGTTTGATTTTGTTACTAGTGGCAGTGTGTTTGATCAAATGTTTCAATGAAATCAATCATTATTTATTACTATCATTTCTGTTTGAATTTTGTGTGGTTAACGAGACAGTGTTTGAGTTATACTGTTATACCGTTTCGATTCTCGTATATGAGTCTATAATATACTACTATGCCATTGGCAAAAATGCATGGGCCTTTTCTTATTTGCATGATATAATTTTGCTTTATACTAATCATGATTTTATTTGTGTTATATGCGATGTGCTTGACATTTCAGCCATACTAATGCGTTGGTTTGTTATCGCAGCTACTTGTTCTTTCTAATTAAAGTACTACCAGGTTTAAATATCCTAGTGTGCAGGTTGCCCAGCCAAAGGCAGCAGGTTGCTTGGAGACCATCGTTGACGACTTGACGTGTAACATCCTTCCATATGTTAGTGCTCCGTTTTCCTTCATATGCTTATCTATATCAAACTAAGGGTTTATGAATCTTTAAATCTGGATCTTGAAATTACAATTTGTTTTTTTATACTCCTATTTAAGCTGCTGCATTAAGTTGAGCGAGAGTAAGAATCCTGTCCTTACTCCTTGGAAGCAAATACTGTTTACCTGAAGAATCCTGTCTTGTTAATATAACTCGAAAAAAATGCAGGATACAAAATACTCCTGATAGCGGTGTCAATGTTGAAATTCTTTTTGTTATATGATTTACAAGTTATTAATTTATTCCCATTGCCTTATATTTCCTTACTTCCAGAATCTTTGATACTGAATGCTAAATTTTAACTGCTTTATTGTATCATATGTTGCGATTCAGTATCCAACATTTTACCGTGTAAATAAAAGTTATGAGGGTCCACACTCATTTGTTTTATGTTTATGCATGCTAATCTTCTTATACCTTAACCTCCATTCATAATCGATGTTGAGGCAATCTTTATATGTGTAGATCTCGGGTCAAGCCAATGGAACCAGAAGTTGATGCGAGAAATTTATGTTAAAAATGTTATGAATTATGATATACATTGACAAACCCCCTGTTTGCTGCTGCTTAATTTATAGGAAGGGGAACTGGAGGTTATTGACTTATTGGTACCTGTGCTAATAAAGATGATGTTGTTGCTAACCGTCTGTTAGCTGATGGCAAAGAGAAACATGTACAAAAATAGTTTGGTCTAAGGAGGTATCACTTGCACGACTTATGTGCAACCAGTGAAGACTGCTCGAGGAAAGCTAAGAGCAGTCATTGAGGGCGCTAAACTTGTTTGGAAAAGTGCCATAGTTTGAAGCCTTTAATAAGGTTGACTGGAAAAGTGCCGCAGCTTGAAGCTTTCTAGTAGACCAATAAGATTGACAACCCGATATCATAGTAAACACTCAGCAAATGGTGTCTAACAATATTTTTTTTCTTCTAGTAATTATGTTTCTTATCAAAGAAAACACTCAGCAAATGTTGCGTCTCTAACAATATGTTTACTTAGAATAAATATGTTTCTTTTTCCTAATCAGTACTATTATTAAGAGGTGAATTATTTTTAAAATAAATGTTACTTGATATGACTCAAAATTTTGCACAACTCACTTAAGTGTGGCATTCAAATCATAGTTATTGTAACTGGTCACAAACAATCTTGGTACTTCTCTAAAGACTCTTTACAGTTGACTTGAGTGTCTTTGAAACTGTAATTGCAGGAAACTTTTCATTTCATTTTTTTGGATTTGCCTCAGGTGAATTAGATCCAGATGTGGACATAAAGAAAGCAGCCTCCTTTGACGTTGGAGGTGGTACAAAACCTCGTTGCGAATGTTTGGGCAGAGACACTATTGCCAATGCTGCTTCAAAGATCTACGCCAAGAACCATAATGTATGTACAATATGTGTAGTTTTAGAATAACTCATCACTGTCTGCTAACAATTAGCCCCCCTTACAGAATTAGCTGTATACATAAGACACAGTAAATTCTATTAAAAAAATTAGTTCCTCTCCAGACCCCCATATTTAACTGCATGTGTATGTACAAATATTTAGCTGGAAAGGCCATTTCAACTTAAAAGATGAAATATAAATAATGAGGCAGAGACATACAAAGCTTCAATGCTAGAGGATATTTACATAGAAATCAATTAACTTAAGTTTCCCAGGTCAAGTATGCCAAATTCTTACACAGAGTTAAAAAGATTACACCAAACACTTCTAAATATACACCATACTCTTAATTTGTATATATTGCATGTCTTCCAATAGCAGTAAATAATAAATTTCTGTAGAACATCAACTTGTTGAGTGCTGACAGAATTACTAAACTTCAATTTGTGTAGGTTAACAATTTTTTGCTACTTCAAGCAAGCTATCCATAATGTACTTCATTATGATCAGCAGTCAAAAATGTAAAATTTTCATAGAGTACACCTAGATTCTTACAGTATCTTTGATAATTCAATTTCATTAGAATAATACATCTCTGCATATGCATATGATATACATGTAAGCACCTCTATACATTTAGATACTTGTATACAGTATTCTGTACCATTTTCTCAAAGCAATAAACAGAGATAGAGGTCTGAACTACATCATCAATGTTGATATTTTGTTTTCAACTTGTCTTCATGTTGATGAGCTCATGTACTGCTCAAAACAGTTCTGATGCTAGGTTTTTCAATGTTCAGAAATATGGTGCTGTAGCTAATGGAGGGAATGATAACTCAAAGGTAATCGGATGGTTCTTTTTATTTTGTGTCTGTTTGATATAAAAACTTCGACACTATAAAGGTGCATGATGCTTCTGTGTCTTCTCTCTTTTCCACAGCAATTTGTGAGAGCATGGGAAGATGCATGCCAATGGAATGGCAAGGGTGTGATGTTAATTCCAATGGGATCATACAAGCTCAATCCTGTTGAGTTTAGGGGACCCTGCAAAAGTTCTACGGTCGTGCGGATCGTTGGTGATCTTCAGGCTTCAAGTGATATTTCCGTGAAGACTTGGATTTCCTTTCAACATGTAGATTGGTTGCTGGTAGAAGGTATGGGCACTGTGGATGGCCAAGGTGCTTCTGCTTGGAGCAAAGGCGATTGTCGGCATAACCATAGATTATGTCGCCCTCTTCCTATTGTAAGTAAATACATAAGCCCATTTTATGTGACCATTTTACTTTATATTTCTGTAGAGAACAGTTTTCCTAAAAGAATATTATGTATAAGTATTTCTTGATCCGCATACCACACTGTTCACGTAAAATTGGAACAGAGTAAGCATAGTACTGTTAAACAAGGTTTTGAAATCAAGAGATCCCGAGAAAGTCTCTGTTTACGTCCTCAATGATATATTCTGTAACAAAACTTAATTTATTTAATTAAATAATTTTCTATTCTTTATATTAATAATTTGATACAGTATATATATTTGAAACATCGGTTGACTGCTATTTATATCTTTTTCTTAATAAATTTTTGCTTTGTAAATCAATGCATTCACTTATTTTCTTATATTTCCAACAGTCGATGGGATTCAATTTTGTCAAAAATTCAAATATCAGCAACTTAAGAATGATCAACAGCAAAGGTGTTCACTTGAAAGTGTTTCGTAGCCAAAAAGTACTGATTAGTGGAGTCAAAATTACAGCTCCAGGGAACAGTCCAAATACAGATGGCATATGTATATCTGATTCTCAGGACATCAAAGTCCATGACTGCAACATAGCATGTGGTGACGATTGTATATCCATGCTTAGTGGAAATGAAAATGTGGAAATTTTCGACGTTGTCTGCGGGCCTGGGCATGGCATTAGTGTTGGGAGCCTTGGACAGGGCCTTGGAAATGGAAGCAGCAGTGATGTTACAGGATTGCATGTAAGAAATTGTACTTGTATTGGTACTCAAAATGGCTTGAGGATCAAAACTTGGGCACCATCTGACCCTGGTTTGGTCAGTAATTTTGTGTATGAAGACATACATATGAAGAATGCTGATAATCCCATCATCATTGATCAACATTATTGCCCAAGTCGTGATTGTAGCAAAGAGGTACAAATAACACTTGTTTATGGCACCGCTATCCATGTTATTTGTATGCAAATGTTAATAACACTCATATATATATGAATGGCAGGCACAGTCATCAGTTCAGATAAAGAACGTGACATTCAAGAATATATGGGGGGAGTCAAGTACACCAGTTGCAATAAATATACAATGCAGCAGCAAAGTGCCATGTTTAGAGTTTAAGCTCCAAGATATAAACCTGACTTACAATGGAAGAGGACTAGCAAAATCACAGTGTTTGAATGTCCAAGGTCACTCCTACGGACACGAGCAGCCTCCTGGTTGTCTGTAATCTAGTCCTAGCCATTACTTTTATCAGCTAGTCTTAATAATATTAAGTTAACAGTATAGGGAAAAGTGATCACATGTATAATTTTTTTGTGCCCTTTAGTTCAGTTAAAACTTGGTTCTGTTTACTGTTTATAATGCTAATGTAATATAAAGTTTTCTTGTGCCCTTCAGTTCAGTTTTCTTGCGCATGTGTTTTGGGAATGTAAATATGCTAAAAAAATCTGGAAGAATTTGAGTTTCATAGCCTATTTCCAGAACAAGCCTCTTTTGACTTGTTAAGCTTTATTATGTGCATTCAAAGAAGAATTTCCAGGGAGTACTTTATAATATTTATTGTTATTTGCTGGGCTAGAAGAAACAAATGCTTGCATGGTCTCGCACATCCTGCGGATGTTGATCTTATTAATTTAGGGATGAGTTTTGTTCAATTGTCATCATCTCCGTACTTATCCAGCAATGTTGTGTACTTGTGTTGAGTAGCACGATTAAAGAGGGTTGGTATCCCCCTCCTGCTGAGTACATTCTGATTAACTTTGATGCTGCTTTTTTGAAGCAAAACCAGGTTGTGGTCTGGGATTGGTTGCTAGAGATTTCAGGGGAAGGGTGTTGGGAGCCGGGGCTAGTTATGTGAAAGGAGTTTTTTCTGTAGAACCAGCTGAATAAGATATGGCCTTTCTTTAGCAAAAGTGTTGGGATGTAAAACTTCTGGTTGTCTCCTGATTGTGTCAAGGTGATAGATTGTCTGAATAGGACTACGTCCTTAGCTGATTGGCATGTTATAATTAAAGATATATGTTCAAATCAAGTTTTTCAATACTGCTCTCGGATTTTTTACTCTCCTAGATCATCAAAATAAGGTGGCTCGCATTGTATACTTAGTGCTGGATTGAAGAGATTCCTCATTGTGTTGCTGCTAGTCTTTTAGCAGAAATGCACATCTGAGTTGTTCAGGTTTTCTAGCTAATGTTTGTTCAGAAAAAAATTTGCTGAAAAACTACAGTTATTTCTTAAGGTTGTATTGAAATAACAATAAAACTAACTTTGTAAGAGTTAACGTTTGATCATGTTTTCATGGAAGTGGTATAACCATACATGGAGAAATAGAATCAATATCATTGAGTTTATTAGTCACCAATCAAAAATTTACATCTTCATACAAGTACAACTAAGATTTTTGATAATATTTCTCCGTATCTTGATAATATTTTTCCGTATCGTTTCAAATTTATTCGGATGTTCCCTAAGGAACAGATTCTAAATAAATTTTAGTCTTCAACAAAATTTAAAATTCCATTTTTAACACTGATTAGTGAACTTTCACAATACATCTCTGCATATGGAATGTTGATGGTTGTATAAATACACTGAATTGCTTATCCTAGCTTCCACCTATAATAATCAACTATTATAATTTCATGCAAAAGGAAAGGGTTAAATTCATTCCCTAATCTATACCGAAACTTGAATTCAGCCAATTCAGTACTATACAAAAATTGGAGAATTTTAATACAGAAAATTTAAACAATAAAGGCAACTGAAGTTGGACCATAAAAATAAAATAGACTGCTCATAAAATTGCTATTTAATCTTGCAAATTTAGGTAGGTTAGGTTGCAAACAAAAGCTGGACAATGAAATATGCTAATTATATTAAATATTTTCCATACCTGTTTCTTCATATTAAATTAATAGATATTATATTTATATGTAGGTTAGGTTGATAGAAACCTAATATTTTGTGACCCATGATCAGTGTCTTTTATTAAAATTCTCATTTATTATTCCTTATTTACAACTCTCATTTATTCATTCTTGATAAATTAATAAATAATATTTTAATTATTACAAAATTTTAAAATTAAAGACTTATATTTTATCGTTAGTTCGATTATTGCTCATGCCGCTATTCATTAGTTCATAAACTGTATTCCCAAAAAAAAAATGGTTTTCAATAACCCATTTTTTCGTATAAAAAAAAAACAATAACCCATTTTTAGTATGGATAGAAGATAGATCATCACTTGATCTACACTTAATTGTAACAATATATGTTTACATGAGGAGAAGATGGGGGTGTAAAAAAAAAACTGACCAGTCTCCTGCCCACCAACTTGACTAAAAGTTCTTAATTTATAGCTGGAAAAAGCCATATGAAGTATCCAAATGATTAATGGTTTGGTCACATTCCGGCAGTACAAAATTTGCATGACCACTCTCATGTTTGTTCTCGTAGTTGATCAGAGACTAAAAGGGGTTGAGATTTAAATAACTAATCACTGGTCACAAGATTACAAAAACTTATAATTTATAGAAGTGATCATTGATCACTGGACTTATGATTAGTCTTTTCTACTAATTCCTTGTATGTCTTGTGTCTGTTTTACATGTTCTTGCTTTGCTAGAAACCTGCAAACTAAAAGGGAAACTCAGAAGATTGTTAATCTACATTATATGCATTACAATGAACAAATATATTAGTTGAGCAACTCGAAGGTAAAAAATTTATACCGCCTCTGACATACACACTATGCAGGTTTCTTTGGCAACTGGCAAGTGCTAACAACTTAAGTACCTAGGAAGTGATTTTGCAGTATACGATTTTTAAGTAATATCTTCTTCTCCATATCTTAGAAGAAAAAAGAAAACTAGTTTTTTATTTTGTTTGAGTTGTATACATTCCGTTAAAATTAACTGGGAGGCAGTCTAGAGAATCAAGTACATCCATCATATGAAAGTGACCAATCCGCTTGCTTTGTCTCTGGTTCTAATATTTAGGATTTTATGCTTGTCGATTATGGATTGAAGACTGCAAAAATGAGAATGTCGGAAAGGAATTCTTGTGAATTATCTGGGTCGGTCGAGCATCTCTATGTGATCAGGTTGACATTTTGATCTTCACACTTAGCTTGCCTATAATTTATAATTTAGTTGACTTACATATAATGATGCAAACAATTTATAGGGCTAAAGCAGAATAATTATATAGGACCACGGCCTGCCTTGCAGACAAATCTTAAGAAAATCAGCCACCAGATACAACTGTTTAGCTGGTTTAGGAAGTTAGTTATTTACAGTTGGGTCCCGGTCTGGTGCAGACGTTTGCTGACCGACCGTATGCCAATTCCACCGTACCGCGGAAACTTTTCGTGGTACGTGTACAGTACTGTTTTTGATGTGAAAACAGGGGGGCATTTTCTGCGGTACGGCAGAAAGTTTCCGCGGTACAGTGGGATTTTTTTTTTAAATCCCAGCCGTTGAATCAACGATCCAACGGCTGGGAAACCGTATGCTCAGTAACAGTACTTTGCATACGTATGTAGTAGACCGTTTGCCTTTACAGTTAAAGGAATGTTATCAGTACTTTAAGAGTAGTGCTAGGTATGAGTACCAAAAAAAGTTACAAAATGACATGGCAGGAGTGATTTGGCAGTTTGGAAAGATTTAATTGGTGAAGTTAATGTGTATACAGGGGGCCCCAATTAATTATAACCAATTAACTTAAGACACATAGCATTTTGTAATTTTTTTTGTACCCAATTTGGGGTCTGTAGTATTTTCCGTACTTTAAAGTTCCAACAATTAAACTAGAAACTTTTACATTTTGCAGTCAAAGGAAAATAGACTCCATATATCGCAGACATTTAGCTAAATTGCTGTAGAAAGGTCCACAAAATGTTTAAGGATGAAACTTGACATTGTCAACGTAGCTCGTACCTATGTTCCTCATATCGATTTGTGGTTTTGGCAGCATTTACTAAAATTACTGTTTGTGAACACATTTTTTTCCCTTCAGACAGAGATCTTTCTCCAGTCCAACAAGACCTGGAGAACTAACCAAGGTGGCAGCTTTCTTGCTTTAAGTTTCTGGCAATATTACTAGTACGAGACTTCTCCAACTTCCGAGTTAAATTTTTTAGAGTCTGAACTGATTTTCTCCTCATCATTTGTGATAGTAATGTCTGCAAGAAAAATAGAATGTTATACTAGCTTTCATGGGAATAAGAATTAGAACAAAATCATGCTTATGCTATGTTTTTGAACCTGATAATATTGTAATCCAGATTGAAGTTTAAGGCGCTTTATCTTTAAAATATTATTTTCTCCCGACTTAA
This sequence comes from Kitagawia praeruptora, assembly GCA_037693485.1. NCBI lineage: Eukaryota > Viridiplantae > Streptophyta > Magnoliopsida > Apiales > Apiaceae > Kitagawia > Kitagawia praeruptora. The sequence continues at coordinate 42,354,597 of CM075347.1, forward strand.
GGCTAGATATGTATATTAATTTATCAGAAATTGACCTGATATGTCTTCAAGATAATGCCCTGTGAAGGATCTTAGGTAGTCCAAAATTCGTTTGCATATTATAAATAGGATAAATATGTCAACTTCGCAGCTGTTTCCTATATATTCTTATAATGATTGTTTATATCGTTGTGATATTTTCAACTCAAGTGGCAGACGTGATCTTCAAATGTCAAAGTTGCTGTTTAATTTATACTCAACACTGGATTCAAGTATATGACTCGTGGGGGTGGAATTTTGGCATCCGGTCAGTCTTGTATTATATCGCCTTGTCGAGTTTCTATATAAATGGCATGGCTTACAAGTTTGTAATATCTTCACTATGATCTGATTGCACGACTGCTGCTTGTACCAAGTATAATTAGGTTTATCTGCGCATCTTCTTGAGTGCATACATATAAACTTCATAGTCACCCTGCTCTGTCAGCTTTAACTTGAAGAAATGTTACCATTTCATCATCTTGATCGTAGTGGATCTCCTGACAATCAGCATTATAACTGTCCCGTGGAGAATGTTGGTGAGCAGTCACGAATTTCTGAAAACCACACATCGCACGGGAAGCAGCAGATGCCATTCTTTCCAGGGTTTGAGAGATTTGACGAGTTATGTTTCAACGATGGGCCTTCCGAACCTTCTCCATTCCAGTTAAGTCATGAAGAGTGTGCAAAGCTTAGAAACATCCACTCAGAGATGTTGGAACTATTTGCGCCTGAAGAGGAAGAAACGTCGCCAACTTTATCATCGTTCAGAATTTTAAACAACTGCAGAAGCAACTTAGAAGAACAGAATTCTGAAAAAGTAAAAGTGTCTGGCTCTGATATTGCATGCTCTAAGGTGAATGGTCCATCACTCAGTGAAATCATACGGTTGGCAGTAGAAAAGTTCATAAAGTCCCGAACCCCAAGAGTTGATGATTTATCAGAGCTTAACCAAGGCCTTCATGATGACAAGACTGAAGATGTTGAACTCATTATACAGAATCTTCTATTGTCAGCTGAGAAAATAGGAGAGCAACAGTTTGAGCATGCAAGAAGCCTCCTAAACCTTTGTAACGAGTACTCTTGTAATAAAGGAAACCCTGTTCAAAGATTAGTGTACTACTTCTCTGCAGCTCTTCGTGAGAAAATCGACCTAGAAATGGGAGTGACAACACCAAAGATGGTTTCGCCTGAGTTTGAGAAAGCTTTAATGAGTCCAAGCTCCACCATCCTTTTACTTCACCAACGGATACCCTTCTGTCAAGTTATGCAATTCACTGGAATTCAAGCAATATTAGAAAATGTATCTGAAGCAAAAAGAATCCATATAATTGATCTTGACATAAAATACGGAAGTCATTGTTCAGTTATCATACAGGATCTTGCAGGTCGACAAGTATGTCCTGTTGAGCACCTGAAAATAACTGCAGTTGGAACTAAATCGAATACTTTACCAACAGAGACAGGTAAACGGCTGGCTAATTTTGCCAATTCCATGAATCTGTCATTCTCTTTCCACGTAGTTACCGTGGCTGACATACTAGATCTTCATGAAAATCTCTTTGAGTTGGACACTGATGAAGTTACTGCTGTGTACTCTCCATACTTCTTGTGGACCTTGATCAGCCAGCAAGATCGGCTTGAATGTTTGATGAGAGTAATCAGAACTATCAATCCATCTGTGATGGTTGTTAGTGAAACAGAGGTAAACCATAATTCACCCATATTTGTGAATCGTTTTGTCGAAGCGCTTTTCTTCTTTGGTTCATATTTCGACTGCTTTGGGGAATACATGGATCCTGATGATCCAGAAAGATTCACTGCAGAATTAATTTTTGGTCAGGGTATTCAAAACACAGTAGCTGCTGAGGGAAAGGAAAGAACACTTCGACTAGTGAAGAACAATGTGTGGGTGCAATTTTTCGGTCAGTTTAACATGGTGCAGAAGGAACTGAGCAGATCATCCCTGTATCAAGCAAGCTTGGTGGCTAAGAACTTCAATTGTGAGGCTTCTTGCTCACTTAAGATGGATGGGAAAAGTTTAATTCTTGGCTGGAAAGGAACATCTGTTCTCTCTCTTTCTGCATGGGAATTCGTATAAATATGATGGTTCCTGGTACACTTAAAAGAAGGAATAAAATTTTGTGCAAAAGTCTTTGATGTAGTCTCACCCTCTTCTTAGCTTTTGTAGATCACTTATCTTCAGTTATCTTTAATTATATGATGCGACTCATGAGATTGCATGAATCTCAGATGATTGTGACCCCATGCTCAGAAAGTCGTATACAGTAGAGACTGAGCCCGTTTAGGTACAAAAAAACAAAAAAAAAAATAATGTTAAAATTTTATTTCAAATTATTATCTATGTAAATAATTTTATTGGTCGATAATATCTACCCTGTATACTCTTTTCACATGTGAGAAAGGCGACGGGTTTGTGGAGCGGTGATTATCTGGTAAAAATTGTTGAAGGTGTTATGGGGAATTTGGTTGTTTAGATATAAGGTGTGGGGAAACAAAATTGTAAATGTAGATGTAGTCATGAATTGGAGCTCGATCCAGACTGATATCTGAGTGGAAAGTGCTAATGCAAAGCAGTGGAGTAGAACTCAACCTCAATGTAGATGCTTTATGTACCTAGACTTTATCATTCTCTATAGGTATGCTTATAAGAGATCACTTGGACAGGTTCTTGCGTGGTAAGAGTACCATGAGATTTAGGGGAACATGCTCAGCCTTTGAAGCTGAAATAGGGATTCATGAGACACTCTCCGGGATCAGTTCTCTTCAAGTTGATAATGTAATATTTAAAAGTTATTTCATGCCTTAAGTTCGAGCTTTGGATGCATGTCACACCGGCATGCTAAGCTGGACATTAATGTACCATGACAGTGTTACTTTGGGTGATTCAAACGATGGATATTTATTTGTAGAGAAATGCTAAAGTCCTCAACAAACAAAATGGTTCCCAAAACGATTCTCAAATGATGAGTTGTTACTGTATTATTGACTATTCCTTACATTAATGAGATGAACCCATCGTACATAGATATGAATTCACAAATAAAAAAATAAGACAAGCGTCATTTGTTCCGTACAAATTTGGAATCCGTAATTTGGGATCTGTTTCGGGATACGTATTTGCATTTTATTGTACAGATTAAAAACTATATCCCTGTAAATTTGAGCACACAAATATTAGATGAATTAATTTCGGGGCGAAATTCTACCAAGAAAGGAGGCAGTCTTGGTGATTTCACGAAGGGGCTTGTTTGTGAATCTCATGATATTGTAAATCCATCATCCATGCACCAGCTATAGCCCCAGTTATTGGACCCAACAGATATTCCAAATCCCATCGTAGCGGCTCGTCACCAAAACTGGGCCCAAACTTCTTGCTGGATTCATCGATGCTCCTGATATTTCAGTCACCATTAGAAGACAATTTCTTTCTTAGTGCGGCTGCGTTGAAGTTGCTGGATTATTCTGCAAACAACTCTTTGTGTAATGGTTTCTCTGATTATGGTGTGTGCATGTGTTGAGATATCATGGGTTAGGTATCAGTAACATCTCCTGCATACGTCTAAGACTATTTAAAAGATAGGGATCCTCTGTCCCATCCATTTCTTTACAATTTCCTTTTTGGGCCGTCCCATCATTTCTTTACATTACCCAAAATAGTAAGTTTTAACACTATTACACCCACTACTTCACTTATTTTAACAATACTTTACACTATTTCACCCACTACTTAACTTATTTTAACAATAAAATCACTATTACACCCATACTTCACTTATTTTAACAATAAAATCACTATTACACCCACTACTTCATTTATTTTAACAATATTACATCCACTTTACACCCACTATCCTTGACCTCCGTGCCCAGCCGCCATGTAAAGAACTGGCTGGGACGAAGGGAGAACTATATTATAAAATGATCGTAGATAGTTCACATTATTAGAATATCATATCGCTCTAAAATCTTAAGTTTTCCGTTGTCCATCCCAAAATAAAATTCCTTTTTACTAGAAATCACATAATTAAGCATGAAAGACTTTTAAGATTTTAGGAAATGATTTGGCAACTTAACAGCTATGAACTCATACAGTACGCTTTCCAAATAAACAAAAGGTTGGTTGCCAACAAATTAAGGGCAAAAGACAAGAAACTTCTTTTTGTTTTGTTCCTACATCCCAGGTTGAGGAAAAAGAACTGTTTTTTTTTTTCCAAAAAGATAGAAATTTCATTAACAAACCAAATCTTTGTTCAATACAAGATAGAGTTCTGGGTAAACACTTTCCCTACTCCAAACACGATCAGCTATAGAACTATTGTGCCTCGCTAAGAAGTGAGCCACCTTGTTCGCAGATCGTTTAACAAAAATCAACGTCACATGACGATTTTGTAATTCCGACACTAGAGCTTTGCACTCCTTTATGACTCGACCAAGATAGGACAGATGGACTGAGGATGACCGAATTGCCTGAACCACTGCCAATCAATCTGTCTCCACTATTGCTGGATGATTCCATTTATGCTTGATCCAGCTTAGAGCCTCCTTAATACTCAAAGATTCAGCTAAATCAGGAGCTATACGGCCTTCCCTGCATTTAGTACCAGCAACAACCAAGTCTCCTCTGTGATCCCGCACTACCATGGATAAACAATATGTACTAGAGTTTTCAAATATTGCTGCGTCGACGTTTAACTTAACCGTGCCTTCATGTGGGTGCTCCCAACGCTCCTTGCCGTCTTCTCGACTCATAAAGCCAAGAAAATTATCAAACGACTTATCTTGGGCGTTCTTCCATTGGTTAAGCAAGAGTTTTGCCGATATACAGACATCTGAGACCTCCTTTCCACCTTGATTCCATACTATCTCATTCTTATTCTTCCAGAGAGACCAACAAGTCATAAACACCTCCTGGATTTCTATGTTCTTACGCTTCTGCATAACTTCAGTAATCCACCTGTCGAAGCTTGAAATATTATGATCATCGATATTAATGCCCACCTTATTTCAGCATTGCTTCGCCAGTGTACAAGTTATCAAAGCATGACACACTGTTTCTATCTCCTCATTGCATACAGGGCATTTCTCATTGACATCAACCCTTCTAGCCAATAGTTGATCCTTTGTAGGCAAAACATCTCGAACAGCTCTCCACATGAAGTGCTTTACCTTTAAAGGAACTTTGGCATTCCATAACCTCTTCCATGAAATACTTCCCTCTTGGGTGCTGCTTGGTCTGGCTTCTTGTATTGCTGCGTACGCCGACTTCACTGAATACTGACCCATTTTATCCCATTTCCAGAACCATCGATCTGAGTCCCCTTCCCTCAATGGAATAGAAAGAATAAGCTGAGCATCCCTTTCAGTAAAAACGTCCTTAATTAAATCGACATCCCAAACAAACTGATCTGTAATCATTAGAGCATCGACAGTCCTATCTAAAATGGCATCATTTACTGTATGAACATAAGGATCTGCATTAGGGAGCCAAGGATCCTTAGATATGCTTACAGTTGTGCCTGTGCCTATTCGACGAACAGCTCCCTGCTTCAAGATAATCTGAGCCTCCATTATCGATCTCCAAATATAGCTAGGATTGCTACCCATAGTGGCTGAGAGAAAGGAGCCCTGAGGATAATACCTTGCTTTAAAAATTCTTTCAACTAGACTTCCTGTTCTACTAATCAACCGCCAACCCTGCTTGCCCAATAAAGCTAGATTAAAATCTTGCAACCTTCTGAAGCCCATACCTCCACTGGACTTTTTCGTGCACATTCGATCCCATTGCATCCAGTGGATGCCCTTCTTATTGTTCGAGTTCCTCCACCAGAATTTGTTCATGATTCTCTCCATATCACTACACATCTGTTGAGGGAGAAGGAAAAGGCTCATAGCATAATTGGGTAAAGACTGTGCTACAGATTTTAGCAACAACTCCTTTCCTCCCCTCGACAGCCAACTCTTATCCCATCCCTGCATTTTTTCTGTCATGCGATCTTTTAAGTAACCAAACATAGCTAATTTGTTACGCCCTATTATGCTAGGTAATCCCAAATAAGTCGTATTATCGTCTGTTTCTCTGAACTGGAGCATATTGCAGATTACATCTCGAACCTCCTGTGCAGTATTTTTACTGAAGAAAGCAGATGATTTAGCAGCGTTAATCTTTTGCCCCGAAGCACGTTCGAATATATGTAATAAATCGACGATATGATCTGCCTCTGTCTCATTCGCCTTGCAGAAAATATAAGTATCATCGGCAAAAAACATGTGGGTTAAACGAGGGGCTCTTCGAGCTACCTGAATACCAGACAAATTTTTTCTCCTTTCATATTCTTGAATTAGCACTGAAAGACCTTCCATACATATCAGGAATAAATAAGACGAAAGTGGATCGCCTTGGCGAATACCACGTTTAGGGATTATCGAACCAAACCTTCTACCTGCATGACAGATTTGATATTTAGCTGAGCACACACATGCCAACATCATCCTCACAACTCATTCCGCAAAACCCATTTGATCTAGCATATTTCTCAGAAAATTCCATTCTACCCTATCGTATGCTTTACTCATATCCAATTTTAACGCCATCCAACCCGTCTTGCCCTGTGTTTTACGCTTCATAAAGTGCATCACTTCGTATGACACCATTATGTTATCCGTTATTAACCTACCCGGGATAAATGCGCTTTGAGTTTCAGAAATCAAAAAGGAAAGCATCGACTTTAGTCTATTAGCTAAGACCTTAGAAATAACTTTATAGCTCACATTGCATAAGGCTATGGGACGAAGGTCCATCATCGTTGTGGGATTTTTCTTTTTAGGGATTAAAGCTATGTTTGTGTCCCCTATATCATTCTTCAGCTCACAGGTTGTAAAGAACTCCTGAACTAAATCCACCAAATCTTTACCAACAATACCTCAAAATTTCTGGTAAAAACCAGGGCTCATCCCGTCCGGACCAGGGGACTTGTCCGGGTGCATACTAAAGAGCGCTCTTTTTACCTCATTATGCTCTACCTGAGCTGTCAGACAATCGTTATGAGCTCGACCTATTCTTCTTGATACCCCTTCAAACATTGGATTCCATTCTTTGTCGGATGCATTAAACAACTTGTTGAAATAGTCTACCATAGTTCTTTCGAGCCCTGAGTCCCATCCCACTTCGTGGCCCTCATCATTAACCAGTGTGATGATCTGATTTGTTTTTCTCCGATTTTTAGTTGCAGCGTGGAAGAATTTACTGTTCTGGTCACCCTCTCTCAACCACAAAAGCTTACACCTCTATCTCCAAAACACCTCTTGTTGATTGTAAATTTCATTTAACCTGCTTGAGGTTTCTTTGAACTTGCACACTGACTGTGCATCTCTCCTGCCCTTGGTATTCTTCATTACCTTTTTGCATTGCATTATCCGACTCTTAAAGCTACCTGTAATTTCTTCTCCCCACACTTGCAACAACATAGCACACTCAATTAATTTTTCACGCAGAGAACGCCCTTGTTGCCTATACCAGACTTCTTCAATAATTTGACGACACATTGGCTCTCGAAGCCACGCATTTTCAAACTTGAAAGCTCTAGATGCAACCACATGATTGACCCTCACTGGCTCTAGAAGGATCGGGCTATGATCAGATGTGCTAATCTCCAGGTTTGTCAGCTTAATTTCTGTAAACAAATCATTAAAAGTTTTGGAAACTAATGCCCTGTCAAGTCTAACCTCCACCCAACTTTCCGTTCCATGATCGCGTTCCCAAGTGTATGGATACCCTAACAGCTCCACATCATTCAAACTACAATCTTCTAGCACCTCCTGGAAACCTTGAATCAGCCATGACGGATAGGGAAGACCCCCCCTCTTGTCCTCCTGCTTTACTATGTTATTCATGTCCCCCAACAGACACCAGGGAAGCCTGGACTTACCATATAACTCCCTTATTAGCTGCCAAGTTTCACGCCTTCTGGAACGATCTGGTTCACCGTAAATTCCAGTCAACCTGAATTTATCCCACCCTCTAATAGTAACCTCCACGTCTATATGATTTCTGCTATAAGATAGCACCTGCACCTCTTCTTGATTTCTCCAAAGCATTGCAATACCACCGCTTCTTCCTACAACATCAACAGCAAAAGCTCCTTCAAAGTTCACCTTGTCTTTAAACTTATCTATCGTATCTTTTTTACATAAAGTCTCACACAGAAAGACGATACTGGGTTTCTTTTGGAAAATTATTTCCTTTAGGAATTGAACGGCCCACGGGGTCCCAAGCCCGCGGCAATTCCAACTTAGGGAACTTATAATGCTAGGTGGGCCTGGAGTCCAGAACCCACCTCTTGTCCGTTTTTTGAAACATTCTCATTTACACTGACCCCCGTATTCTGCAACCCATTATCAGCGTCCATGATTATCTGGCTTTCATGCCCCACTCTACTCCTCTTTCTACCCTCCACATTAAGCCCAATGGGATCCTCTTCTTCTGGCCCAAATAAAGGGTTTGATATTACTTGATTGCCCGACATAACAGAATTAATATTATTATTATCAATTATATTTGAAGCAGATTTTGTTGACATCTCACTCCCATCAACCCGTAAATCACTCCTGTCCCCCATCCCCATATTTTGCGTCCCATTTTTTTCTCCCGTAAAACCCGCTTTGCTGTTTTCCCGCCCTACTCTCTCTTCCCATTCTGTGTCCCCCTCTTCCCTTAGCCACTTGCTAGAACTCTGTCCGGCCGCCCTACGTGGTGGCGCTCGAAGCCAAACTCCCCATTCTTTAATCCCTTCTCCCTCCCTCTTATCTATGTTCCTCCTGCAAAAACGATCGGTATGAGACACCAGGCCACAGTAGAAACAGAACTCTCCTAGCCTTTCATACTTGCATGTCACAACGAAGTCCTGACCATTTTTACGAGCAATTGTTTTCTTCCTCTTCAATGGCTTCCGCACATCCATCCTTATTTTCACCCTCATGCATTCCCTCCATATAGCTTTACTGTTCTTCACGTCGTACATTAAGAACTCACCAAAGAAGTTCCCCAATTGTTTACCAACCATTTCAGACATATACCCAACTGGTAAGTCATGGATTTGTATCTATATATTTAAATGCCACAATGGTACCTTCACCGGATCCTCCCCTGGTGGTATAGACTCTATACATAGCATATCATTATCAAAGGTCCAAGGTCCCATGTTCTGCACCCATGCCATGTCTTCTTTTTGGTAAAATTGAAACAGGAAAATGCCCTCCTCCATTTCTTTTATATTCACTCCCATAGTAGGCTTCCAGATGTCAGCCATTTTCGATTTCATGGCCCTTGTGTTTATATTCTTCTCTGTTAAGAATCATCCAACAAGACAGAGATTGTACTTGTCAACGTCCTCTATGACCTCTCCTTCGAACACTAGATCTTCATTTTCCTCATCATCGATATTCATGTCGTGCATCTGGTCTTCAATGCTCTGATAACGTGCCATGATGGCCTCCCACAGATCTCTTTGGATAGTAGAGATGGAGAGAAAAAAACTAGCCTCTCACTGATACGGAGAGAAAAAATTTCCACTGTAGGAAAAAGAACTGTTAGTTTCTAGCTACTTGATAAAACAGAGGACCAAAAAAAAACTTGACTTCAGTCAATATTTATCAAGCCAAAGCCCTATATATTGAGTGTCGCTAAAAAGCATGCATTGACAAGGTTTGTTCATACATTTTACAACTGCAAGTAGCTGTGTTAAGATTTAACCGAACGAAAAGCAAAGTAACATGTGAAAATTGTGAAACATGTTCAGTCAAACCGTAGTTACTTGGTACATACAGAATAGATAATTGGATACGTAAGGATGGTAGAAACATCGAACTGGATATGTTACCTTTTGTATGAAAGGAAGAGTTACAAAGCAGCTGTCATCAGGATGGTCATCGGAGTGGTCACCGGAGGGTTCATGCATACTGCCATCTAGTACGTACAGATAGATTAAGGTCTCCATCATTACCGTTACTTTCTGTCATCTCATGAGGCATCCTTTTGCCATAGCTAAAAACAAATGAGTTTAAAGCAAAGACATAACCATATGGTTAACAAGAAGATGTGAGCAACTCTGCAATTCAAGAAACTTGCATACTACACATTCTGGACCACAGTATACACCCCTGTGAGTCCTTTATCCTGCAACCATCCTACCAACCTAACAAACTGAGTAAATACCATTGTGCCCTTGCAACATGGTTCCAGCTAACTAATTTGTCTGTATACCGCAGTACAGTTTATTACATGACAAGTAAACTAAAAGACAAGGCAAGTAATGGACCATCTTTCATTACTCCCCCTCAAGATGAGTGGAGGTGTCAACCGTAGCTCCAATCTTGCGGAGAAGATAATTGTGCTGCTTGACTGAGAGAGGCTTCGTGAGAATGTCTGCCAATTGCGAGTATGATGGCACGTGTTGTGTAGTGACAGTTCCCTCAGCAATCTTGTCTCGTATGAAATGGCAATCGATTTCGATGTGCTTCGTTCTTTCGTGTAGTACGGGATTGGCTGCAATGGAGAGTGCCGCTTGATTGTCACTTTTGATGATCGTGGGTGGTAAGTTGTGCAATCCCATGTCCTTCAGTAGTGATTGTAACCAGGTTACTTCACAACAAGTTAGTGCCATCGCACAGTATTCGGCCTCTGCAGTAGACCGAGCTACAATTGATTGTTTCTTCGTCTTCCATGAAATTGGTGAGTTTCCCAGGAGTACACAATATCCAGAGGTGGACTTTCTAGTAGTAATGCAGATGGCCCAGTCACTATCGCAGTATGCAGTGAGCTGGGCAGCTGAGGACGAAGCAAGTAAGATCCCTTGAGCTGGGTTGGTGAGAAGGTACCTCGGTATCCTTTTTGCTGATTGCATATGCACAGTTGTTGGCCTTTGCATGTACTGGGCAAGGGTATGTACTGGGAATGCCAAATCAGGCCTCGTTATAGTCAAATATATGAGCTTTCCAAGTAACCTTTGGTATGGATGTGGGTCATTTAGCACTTCCCCTTTATCCGGAGTAATCTGAGCATGCATATCCATTGGGATCTTGAGCGGAGTCGCCTTCATCATTCCAAATTCCTTGAGAAGGTCCAAGGTGTACTTTCTTTGTGAGACAAAGAAACCTGCACTACTTCTATCTATTTCCAACCCAAGGAAGTAACTTACGGGGCCCAGATCTTTCATACGAAAGTGTGTTGACAACACAGCCTTAAGGTCCTTTATAGCTCCTTGACAGTTCCCAGATATTAGTATGTCATCGACATAGATCAACACCAGAATAATAACACTTCCATCCACCTTCGAATACAAGCTGTAATCTGACTTGGAGTGACTGAAACCCATCGATACCAGTGTAGTGGACAGCTTGTGATGCCACTGCCTTGAGGCTTATCGCAGACCATATAGTGCTTTCTTCAAGCGACATACCAGTTGTGAATCTCTTGTTTTCACCTCTGTCTGGTCTTGTGAGACTCTACTTCCATGACCTTTATATCCCAGTGGCATTGCCATGTAGACCACTCCTTCTAATTCTCCGTTTAGGAATGCATTAGACACGTCCAGTTGATGTACATGCCACTCCTTCATCGCTGCAACTGCAAGCAGTGCCCTTACTGTGACCATCTTCGCCACAGGTGCGAATGTTTCTACATAGTTGATGCCATATGTTTGCTTGTACCCCAAAATCACCAAACGAGCCTTGTATTTATCCACCGAACCGTCAGCTTTGAATTTAGTTTTGTAAATCCACTTACATTCAATAGATTTTCTGTTTGCTGGCAAACTTGTCACCTCCCATGTCTCGTTTGCTTCCAAGGCCTCGAGCTCCGCATTCATGGCTTCGACCCAATATGGCACCTTGATTGCTTGATGAAATGTTGTTGGGTCCGTCTGTGGTATAATCATAGCCAGGAAACAATTAAACTCCGAGCTAATCGATTATGTGGCCACTGCAGTTGCACTTACTGCTACATTGGATGTGGGTGTCACAAATTCCTTGAGCCAAGTTGGCCGTTTTGACGTTCTCGTTGATTTTCTTGGCTCCTGATGCTCTGTCTCTTCTTCAGTGTTTTCATCAGGTGACAATTGAGTTGTTTCAGCATTATCCTCCCTTTCCTCAGGTGTATCATCATCTATTTCGGCATTAATCTCCAAGTCATCTTCATACATTTGATTCCCAAGTGCAGGCATAGGAGTAGGTAACGGTTGCACATACGGTTTTGTAGTGTTTTTGTTCAAGGGGAACACGTCTTCATGGAATGTGACATGCCTCGAAACAAATGTTTGCATTGTCTTGAGGTTCAGCACTCTGTAGCCTTTAGTCCCATTTGGATATCCTATGAACGCACACGGAATGCTTCTCGCTGCAAACTTGTCGCCCCCATGTGTCGAATTGTAAACCATAGCTAGGCAACCAAAGACCTTCAACTCGTCATAATTTACTGGTTCTCCTTTTAACTTCTCATAAGGCACCTCAAAATTTATTGCAGCACTGGGCAATCGATTTATGATGTGCACAGCTGTGAGCACACACTCGCCCCAGTAGGATAGTGTCAGACCTGATTGAAAACGCAGTGCCCTTGCAACTTCCAACACATATCTGTGTTTTCTCTCTGCTCATGCGTTCTGCTGTGGTGTATACGGGCAAGACGTTTGGTGCACTATCCCTTTCTTAGCAAAGTGTTCATTGCATCCTTTGTCAGCAAACTCCAACGCGTTGTCCGACCTTATAACCTTCAACTTTCCACCAAATTGGGTGGTGACATACTCTTCAAACTTCAACAGGGTGTTCAAATAATCAGACTTCTTCTCGAGCAAGTAAACCCACGTCATTCTACTGTGGTCATCGACCAAAGTAAGAAAAAATCTGAACTTTCCTTTGGTGGGTACCTTATACGGCCCCCAAATATCTATATGTATTAAATCAAAAGGATTGACAGCATGCGAATTACTGGCAGGAAATGCAAGTTTAGTCATCCTTGCCATGGGGCAAGTGAGGCATACCTGATGTCTTTGTTGAGATAGGCAGTGCTTAACTCGATCAATATGTTGTAGCTTTGACAAAGGCGCATGCCCCAGTCTTTGATGCCAAACAATGTATTCGTTCTCAACTGCAATTCTCTCCGCTTTCTTTCCTTCACCATCGATTACTTCCTTCGACCTTTGCCCTGTCATCGCCATTGCTGGCACCTTTTCATCTTGCAAATAGTACAACCCCTTCTTCAGCTTCCCAAAACCAACCACATTCTTGTTCATTGAGTCTATTATGAAGCAACTTTCAGGATGAAACATCACTTCATATTTACTGTCCTTTGCAAGCTTGTGAATGGAAAGTAAATTGTGGTGAAATTGAGGCACATGTAGGACGTTTTTAAGTTTCAACCCACTGGAAAGTATCACGTCTCCTACATGTGTGATGACTGCTGTTGCACCCGTGGGTAGGGTGATCGTTAAATTGGATGGAGCAAGTTTCACATTCATTAGATTCTTCAAGGACGACGTCATGTGATCCGATGCACCCGAATCGATGATCCAATCCATTGATTCCACTGTGCCTTTCTTGTTGCTGTTCACCATCCCTGAAAAACCGTAGTCTATCTCCTCGTCCGTTTCGCTCTCTTGCACATTTGATGTTCCACCCTTTGGGATTAATTTCAACAGCTGGTCTAGTTGCTGTGCTGTCATCGTTACTGCTTGCTCATTGTTTACACTTCCTTGTGCATTGTTGGCCATTCTGGGCACGTTGTTTCTCTTATTTCCAGACCATTTGTTCATGGCAACTTGTTTCTGCCCTGGCTTATGTCTGTAGTGCCATTCTGGGTAGCCTGATGTTCCCCAACATTTGTCACTCGTGTGACCTCTTCTTCCACACGTCGTGCAGCTCAACACCTTGTTCACATTGCCCCTACTATACATGGCCAACGCATCAGCGTCATTCACCCCACCTTGTGTCAGAATTTGCTCCTGTGACTCTTCTTGTTGAACTGCAGAACAAGCCACTTCAACAGATGGCAGTGGACACATCATGAGAAGTTGACTCCTTTGTGCTCCATAAACATCATCCAACCCGTTCAAGAACTGAAACAACCTTGACTCTGCCTTCATAGTCTTGATTGCAGTCAACAAGGCTGTTATTTCTGTGGTTACCGTCGTGACAGCAGGCAGTGTGTTCATCGAATCAATTTCTTCCCACAAACTACTCAGGCTCGTGAAATAATCACTAACTTTCATACCATTTTGTCTGAGATTAAACAAATCTTTGTTTAATTTGTACTTTCGTGAACCGTTCGACAACGAAAAACGCTTTTCAAGTTGTCTCCATATGTCACTAGCAGTGTTGATAAACAATACAGAGGATTTAATATTATCTGAGATATTGTAGTGAATCCAGGATATTACCATGTTGTTGCAGGTGTCCCACTGCGTTGCTTCCACCGCATCAGTTGCGCTTCTTGTCACTGAGCCATCCACAAATCCAAGTTTCCTTTTTGCTGAAAGTTGGATCTCGAATGATCTTTTCCACGTCCTGTAGTCTCCAGGACCTTGCAGTTTCGTTACATTTATCGAGGTTGGCCCATCAGAAGGGTGTAAAAACAGGGGGTTTTGTAGGTCTGTGAATGATAGCTTACTGGTAGCCATGTGTAGGTCTGGAACTAACAGACTGGTGTGTGACAATGACAATACACAGATTCACTTAGATCTAAACAACACACTGAGCTTTACAACACAAAGATTTAAACAACTCACCACAGGGAATTGTTTTAAGACTCGGTTATCAATGCTTGCTCTGATACCATAAAAACAAATGAGTTTAAAGCAAAGACATAACCATATGGTTAACAAGAAGATGTGAGCAACTCTGCAATTCAAGAAACTTGCATACTACACATTCTGGACCACAGTATACACCCCTGTGAGTCCTTTATCCTGCAACCATCCTACCAACCTAACAAACTGAGTAAATACCATTGTGCCCTTGCAACATGGTTCCAGCTAACTAATTTGTCTGCATACCGCAGTACAGTTTATTACATGACAAGTAAACTAAAAGACAAGGCAAGTAATGGACCATCTTTCATTAATAGCCGATATGTAACTTTCTTTGTATATATATATCGGGGAAGAGCTAGCTAGAGGTGTTCCACATCAACGTACACACAGAATTTTAATGAAAACCAAGACACATATAATGATGACATGTTGCCAAGACCGGCTACTTGATTTTAACGGGACCCGTGGGTACAAAATAAAAGGGAAGAGATATGAAAATTGGAGATAACAACCGAAGTACATGGACAAAAAGAGAATCATGAAGCAACAGTCACAGGAACAAAGCATGGCCAGGAAACAATAAAAAAAAAGGAAGATACGTTGAAGTGAAAAACAGAGAATGAAAATCGAAGCAGAAGCACCACGCAAAAAAAAAACACCGCAAATTTACCGGAATGCGAAT
Source organism: Kitagawia praeruptora (assembly GCA_037693485.1). Classification (NCBI taxonomy): domain Eukaryota; kingdom Viridiplantae; phylum Streptophyta; class Magnoliopsida; order Apiales; family Apiaceae; genus Kitagawia; species Kitagawia praeruptora. Next base: position 42,370,116 of record CM075347.1, read on the forward strand.
TGGAAATTTCAGCCGAGAAGAAACGGAAAATAAAGATAAGTCCTTTTTCTTATTTTAATTATCTGCGATAATATTACCATGTCATGCATGCATAGTGTTTTTAAATATTTTTTCAGAAAAAATATTTATTATTTAAAAATTCGTGCAAGCAATATATTTTTATGCTTGTAAAATTATTGCGATTTGGAAAATATCGTACGAGATATATATGTTGATGAATTGCGGATATTTATGCTGATTGATTGTGGATTTATTTTACAATCCCGTACGAGCTACATGCTTTAAAGAAAAAAAAATTATATATGCGAGACGCATAATTTTGTAAAAGATTTTCTACAAAAAGGAGCATTATTTTCGAAGAAAATAAATATCGCGACACTCTTAAAGAGCATATTTATTATTGCATTTGAATTTGTAAAATATTTTTCATATATCGTCGCGATAGTACATACATGTCAAAAATATTTACAAACTTACGAACTAAATTGTCAAGTAGGGTAGCCTGGACAAGCTATAAATCTCGCAATGCAACATGCTTAGTAAAGTGCTGGTGCAGCACCCTCTGGATTATTGAAGGCCCATGAGATATCGCTATATCAAATGGGTGGAGGCATCCCTATGCAAACTATCTTTAAGACTTCGTAGTTCTGCTAACCCAACAAGGGACGCATGCGAAGTTCGCCACATCTACATCTACATCTCTTATCAACAGTCTCTCGTCACAAACGAAGACACAACATCCTCATGTGGTTGCATCAGACACTTGAAAAGCGTGTATGCCAATTCGGGATATATACAAGCGCCAAGGTCCTAACTAGACAACAAGGATCGCAAAGGATTTCAAAAATATTATTTATGCTCGCACATTTGAAACCTTGGCAAATATATATCTTATATTGGTCATCACATGCTATCAAACTTGCATCCGCATACGCCTAACGAGCACAGTGGTGCTCTAAATGTTTTGCTAATCTTCTGTTTTTAGCTGTTTCAGCGATCGAAGAAATTTGGAAGCTTGAAGAATTCTTAGTTCTCCACTGCAGCAAGCTACACTGAAGAACTGGGGGCTAGTTGTTATGCCATAATTTTGGCATGTCTAATAATCTCCCAAATTTCTAATATTTACTAATTATTAATTCAGATTAATAATTATTGCTTAACCACTAAGTTTTATCCTCTCTCTGAAATGAGGAAAGAATCAATCTTAATCTATCAATAACGGAAAATATCTCCAAACGATATTCTTCAAATCAGGAAGATATCACAACGATAAGATTAAATCAGATAAAATCAATCATTACCCACATTAACGTAACTTATCCCTTAAGTCTCTCGGGATAAGCCCAATTAATTCACAGAACTGCGTGGGGCTTGATCCTATATAAACATAGGTACGCAGGCATCTTGGTACGATATGGAATCCGATACACGAGACAAATCGAGACACCTGCCAAGTCCAGCCCCCTCTTTTTTCATAAACCCTAAACTCCTAATTCCCCAAAAACAGTCACATTCATCTAAATTCGCTCTACTATTCCAGCAAACCTCCGATTTCATGTTGTTACGAAATTCCTCCAACAACATTTGGCGCTAGAAGGAGGGGCTTTAATTATTCGAGGAGGACGAATAATTCATAATTGGTGTTAGAACACAATCAAAGTGGTTCTGACAGGAAGACGGTGGAGGGGTCAATAATCATAAAAAAAAATGACGGCTGCAATTTTGGAACAACGGCAAAAAATGGTATATACTGGTGTACACAGTTAGCACGGAAAGAGAAAGATAAAATTGCAGCAGGCTCTATCCTGCCATCAACAGAGAGAAAATGCAGGCGGAAGCACGATCCACAAGAAAAACTGGAACCTGTAGATGTACAAGACCGGCTACTTGATTTTAACGGGACCCGTGGGTACAAAATAAAAGGGAAGAGATGTGAAAATTGGAGATAACAACCGAAGTACATGGACAAAAAGAGAATCACGAAGCAACAGTCACAGGAACAAAGCATGGCCAGGAAACAATAAAAAAAAGAAGAAGATACGTTGAAGTGAAAAACAGAGAATGAAAATCGAAGCAGAAGCACCACGCAAAAAAAAAAAAAAACACCGCAAATTTACCGGAATGCGAATTGGAAATTTCAGCCGAGAAGAAACGGAAAATAAAGATAAGTCCTTTTTCTTATTTTAATTATCTGCGATAATATTACCATGTCATGTCATGCATGCATAGTGTTTTTAAATATTTTTTCAGAAAAAATATTTATTATTTAAAAATTCGTGCAAGCAATATATTTTTATGCTTGTAAAATTATTACGATTTGGAAAATATCGTACGAGATATATATGTTGATGAATTGCGGATATTTATGCTGATTGATTGTGGATTTATTTTACAATCCCGTACGAGCTACATGCTTTAAAGAAAAAAAAATTATATATGCGATACGCATAATTTTGTAAAAGATTTTCTACAAAAAGGAGCATTATTTTTGAAGAAAATAAATATCGCGACACTCTTAAAGAGCATATTTATTATTGCATTTGAATTTGTAAAATATTTTTCATATATCGTCGCGATAGTACATACATGTCAAAAATATTTACAAACTTGCGAACTAAATTGTCAAGTAGGGTAGCCTGGACAAGCTATAAATCTCGCAATGCAACATGCTTAGTAAAGTGCTGGTGCAGCACCTTCTGGATTATTGAAGGCCCATGAGATATCGCTATATCAAATGGGTGGAGGCATCCCTATGCAAACTATCTTTAAGACTTCATAGTTCTGCTAACCCAACAAGGGACGCATGCGAAGTTCGCCACATCTCCATCTACATCTCTTATCAACAGTCTCTCGTCACAAACGAAGACACAACATCCTCATGTGGTTGCATCAGACACTTGAAAAGCGTGTATGCCAATTCGGGATATATACAAGCGCCAAGGTCCTAACTAGACAACAAGGATCGCAAAGGATTTCAAAAATATTATTTATGCTCGCACATTTGAAACCTTGGCAAATATATATCTTATATTGGTCATCGCATGCTATCAAACTTGCATCCGCATACGCCTAACGAGCACAGTGGTGCTCTAAATGTTTTGCTAATCTTCTGTTTTTAGCTGTTTCAGCGATCGAAGAAATTTGGAAGCTTGAAGAATTCTTAGTTCTCCACTGCAGCAAGCTACACTGAAGAACCGGGGGCTAGTTGTTATGCCATAATTTTGGCATGTCTAATAATCTCCCAAATTTCTAATATTTACTAATTATTAATTCAGATTAATAATTATTGCTTAACCACTAAGTTTTATCCTCTCTCTGAAATGAGGAAAGAATCAATCTTAATCAATCAATAACGGAAAATATCTCCAAACGATATTCTTCAAATCAGGAAGATATCACAACGATAAGATTAAATCAGATAAAATCAATCATTACCCACATTAACGTAACTTATCCCTTAAGTCTCTCGGGATAAGCCCAATTAATTCACAGAACTGCGTGGGGCTTGATCCTATATAAACATAGGTACGCGGGCATCTTGGTACGATATGGAATCCGATACACGAGACAAATCGAGACACCTGCCAAGTCCAGCCCCCTCTTTTTTCATAAACCCTAAACCCCTAATTCCCCAAAAACAGTCACATTCATCTAAATTCGCTCTACTATTCCAGCAAACCTCCGATTTCGTGTTGTTACGAAATTCCTCCAACAACACCGTTTGTTGAATAAAAATTTATGATAAGAACGGATTTTTAAGTTAAAATGTAAGTAGGAAATATGGTAATCAACTATTCGAAACAATCGTATATTTGGTCCAACAATGGAGCAGAGTTTCTCAATGTGTGTTGGTATTAGTGATTCTTGCTTTCAAAAAACATATTCTCGATGTATTCTACATTTACGGATGTAATGGCCACCTGATGTTACAAACTACTTGAAGCAAGTGATTAAGGTGAACAAACAGAAAACAGGGTTGTCAACTTAATTGTTTTCTTGATGAGTTGATGTTGGAGTCAGATTCTGGTAAGAATATTGCAGTTTTGGAGTTGGCATCTGAGAAAGACACTCGTGACATGACATGAGTTTTGTAGTTGCCAACAGTGATTTTAGAAACAGATTCTCAAGTTCTGAATAGAGCCATTAAACACCATTTACCAAGTATCGGATTCATCTATTTTTGATATGATCGTACTAGATTGCATAGAACATTTATCTGACAGCATATTGCTCTATGTGTTTTGTTAAGAAATCAGTAAATCACTACGTAGTCCAGTGTCTTCTGTCAAATAAGAGTAGTCCGGTCTGTTTTTGAGCAATAGAGTCTCGAATCAGAGAGTTTATTTTAAGTTACCCTCTATTTTCGTAAAAAATATTAAACAAAAAGTTTCACCGCGGAGTGAACATAACGGATACAACCAAATGTCATTAGTATAAATGTAAATGCATTAAAACAATGAGTATGATTAATGCACTAATCCTATACTAAGCATGATAGCCCGTGCAAGGCACGGGCCACGTTCTAATTCGTACAATTTCTTCGCAAATAATCGGTCAATTTTTTTTGTCAATCTATTTCATGTGCTTCGATTTATTTAAGACCAACATTTAGTAACCGTTCAAATTTTAAAATATTAAAGAATTCTAAATTCTGAGTATTATACAGAATTAGTCCTGAGATTAAGTCACTCAAGCTAATGAATGGGACACAAAAAAGATGATGTAATTTAGGGGCACATCTTTTCTAATAAGTAAAAAAAATTTAAAAGTACGTAGAGGCACAAAAAAAATGATATTTGAGGCATATTTTGTTCAAAGTAGCACCAAAAATAGTTTAAGATATAAGGAGTGTCATGGGTATCATAGTTATAGCAGTACTCTTTGAATGTAAGAAGAATGACCGATAGTATTATCGGCCAAGTACTATTGCAACAATAATGTGTCGTTTAGTCTATTTTCTAGCAGTAATTTTTAAAATATTATCACGATAATGATATGCTATTTAGTTTGTTTCCATTGGCAAAAGTAAACCAGCAAGAGTAGATAGATGGATAATTACATATCTGGTAGGAGATGTATTATGGCAACAATAGCACAAATTATTTTAATATTAGGAGAAATCAACTAAAATGTATGATGTATCCATACAAACTAATATGTGCTATAGTGGGAAAAAACATTTATTTTTTATACAGTACTCTTAAAAAAATCACTAATCGATCATTATATTATAGGTAGTCATATATAATTTAACATTTTTGTTTAGTATATATAATCTTGTTATAGGTAGTTATATATAATTTAACATTTTTGTTTAGTATATATTTAATTTAATTATGCATTTTGTTTATTTATTTAATCGATAACTTATATAGAGTCTAAATCTAGCATATCAACTAATTCTGATTTTTTTAATATAGATATAAATTCAATTCCCTTGATAAGACCAAAAAATAAAGTCATGTTTCCCTATATTCTGTATCATATGTCCTAATTCGATGGTAGATAAACTCATGTTGTCTTGTGTAGCACGTGAATGCATATCTTGTTTTCATGGCAATATGGCATATTCTTAATATAGAGAAAAATATTATTGTATTATAATTTCATAAAACTATCATTCTAATTTCAGAACAATTTTTCCCCGATAATAACTTTTTTTTATAGTTGTTAAAACACTTCTATTTTAAAATTTTAAAAGTGAAATTATTGTGATGGCATGACAGTCGTGTAATGCATGCCCTACATTTTGACTATGACAATTTTATATACACATATTCTTATAAAATTATCACTACGATGATTATGAGCTAATTAGGTATAAAAAATTTTAATTGTCATATCTTTCATACAATAATCTTATACATATATTTTGAATGTCATTGTGTTAACACCATATTTTTTTTAATTTTTATTATAATTTATCCAACATTTGTTAACGGATTGGATTAACATAGTATTTTCAAACTAATGTATCAAGATTTGTATTTATTTGATTGAAAATAGATTTACCTATTTTTAATATAGTTTATTAATAGTTGGAATATATGGTAAGATTGTAATATTAGTTTTAAATTAAAAGGTCGTGTTTAATTAAAAAAAATAATAATAATTGGAAGATATACAACTGATTTTTGAGGTATTTATATAATATAATATCTTCAACTAACAATAAACGTGAAAAAGACAATCAGTTAATTACCATTAATTGTATTATATTATTATTTATTTTAATAATTAGGATAACCGTACAGAAAACCAAATCACCAAAACTTATAATATTTCGGATTTTAAATAATAGTATAGATGTGTAGGGGTCATTTTGTGTTAAATAACATAAATAACATTACATAATATTATATAATATTACATATCATTAGAATGTTATGTATGAAGTGAGTAGTTTAGAGATTTACTAAATAACACGAAAATCCATAACAAATTAATAAATTTTTGAAATGGTACGTTGAAATTTTGAGAATTTAAAGTTCATTAAATCTCAAAAAAAATAGTAAAAAATTATAGGAAGTGGGTTTTTTTTACATGTGACCGATGATTTTCAAAAAGGTACCAAAAAATTGATTAGTGTAGTTGTTGTGTATGTGAACATAAACCATTTATATCTTTAATGTCATGAGTTCAATTTAAATAACACGAAAATCCATAACAAATTTATAGGTTTTTGAAAAGGTTCAAATTTTGATAATTTTAAATTAAGTAAATATCAAAAAAATGTACAAATTATTGAGAGCGGGTTTTTTTTACATGTGATCGACGATTTTCAAAAAATCACTTGTATCTTTAAGGTAATGAGTTCAATTTAATCTAATAAATAAATCTCAAAAAAAAAAAATATAGGAAGCGGGTTTTTTTGTACATGTGATTGATGATTTTCAAAAATATACAAAATATTTGATGTGGTGTAGTGGTTGTGTATGTGAACATAGGTAATTTGTATCCTGAAGGTCATGAGTTCAATTCCAAAGAAAAACATCTTTTTTTATATTTTTATATAGTAAAGGGTATACTTGTAATTTACTAAATAGGCTTGAAACACCTTGTTAAGCTATAATAGATATAATGGATATATCATTGGGCACCAATAATGACTACCATTATATAAATTGATTAATGATAAAATAATTATTAATTAAATAATTTTTTTTTAACTAAAATATCTATTAAACATTAAGGGGGTGAATTCAATTTAGATTTTAATGGATTAATAAAAATAGCAGAGTTAATATAAAATATCATAGAATCATGTTGTTCTTGACGAATTTCTCATAAAAAAAAAAAAAAAATTGGATGCAGAGTGAACATGATATCTAACAGATCCAAATTCAGAACCAAATGTCATTAGAGTTGATGCATTAAAACTATGAGTATGATTTATGATTTTTACAATTACAAAGGTAAACTATTTCAATATATTCTAAAAAATAACCAAAAGCATCACTATAAATGTGAAATAAAATTTAAAAAGCCCAAAATACCCAATTTTTACTGCTTAAAATACCCAATTTTCAAAATACCGTCCAAAATACCCACGGGTCACGCCCATGAGTCAGGCGCAACCCGATTTACTATAGCAGTCGGAACCCAGCTGCCGTCGGCAACCATAATGATTTGGACGTTCCGATTCTGGCGAATAAAATGCTATAAAACTGGTATGGATGTGTAGAGGGTGAAGAGACGATTCCAATGGTGTGCATAACATGACTGAAAAAACACGATATGGAGGTGAACGGAGGAGAGAATAACAGCTCATCGGAATCGCGATTTAAAATAACAATTGTAAGATCACGATTTCTAGCAATCTATACATAACGAAACTTGTATAGGATTGTAGAGGAAACGAAGGCGGTTCGATTGGTGTATAGGTTATGACCGGAAGACCACGGAAGAGGGGTGAACGGATAGATGGAGTGAAGTCGCCGACGAGAGCTTCTCTCGCGTTTCTCTGGAGACGAAGAAGCTGATGGATGAGTATTCAGAAAATGCGTATCAGCATATGCGCATTTCTGAACGGCGCATCTCAGCTCACATGCGCCTACTTAAGTAGCGTATCAATGGATTACTCCGACTGCATAGGCGTAACAGGCCAAATACTCTAGCCCCGTAGGCGTATCCGAGGATACTCCTCCATTAGAGTCGTATCCCATGGGTATTTTGGGCGCGCAACGCGATTTTTAGACATTTTAATTATGAAACAATAAAAAGTGGGTATTTAGGGCACTCACCCACAATCATTTATTATGTTATTGTCAAAATCAACAACTTATTGTTCCTAAAAAAAATAATTCGACTACAAAACTAAAATTATGATTAAAAGTAAACACTTTTACTTAAAAAAAAAAAAGTAAACACTTTTTGCTATATAATTAAAATTAAATATCGATAATATTTGAGTCATAACTCATAAGTCAAGTTTAACAAGAATGTTGTTTTTGTTTATGTTTATATTTTTAAGTTACATTTTTGTTATGGGTCCGGGTTCCTGACAATCGTTTATCAGGGACCGGTTATTTAACAATCGATTCCACAACTGTTGGATCAACGATCCAACGACTACGACTGAGATTAAAAAAAAAAATTACTGTCCGCTATAATTTTCCGCGGATAGACAATCTGTCTATTCGCGGAAATTTTCCACGGACAGGTAGATTGCGGACAGTAAATTTTTTTTAATCCAGGTGGGTCGTTGGATCAACGATACAACGATTTAGAAAGCGATCGTCCCAACAAATAATTGTCAGGACCAAAACCCTTTTGTCATATACTGGTATAAACATACACACAAAAAATATACTTACACAGCAAGACAGAAAAAGAGGAGGAGAAATGGAGTTGGAGGAGGCAAGTGAAATTGAAGCTGAGAAATTCAAAACCAACAAAACAAACGTAACACAAACATGGGTGAACAAACATAGTTCAATTTACAAAAAAGCCACAAGACATCCTTTTATTCTTAGCATTAGAGATGGCACAATTGATTCCGCTTCCTTCAAGAAATGGCTGGTACTTTCTCTTTTCTTCATTTTTGTCCTTTTTTTAAATTACCCCTTTTCAATCTTGTAAACAAATTTATCGTTTTAGCATGGTTTTTACTGTTTCACTGTTAAAAGATTGAATCTTTATTGTTGGTACCAATACCATTCAAGAACTTTGTTTCCAAGAAAATATTATTGGATGATTGTCAGATTATAAGTTGTGTCCATTGCATATATATGCAGTTTTACTCTTATTTTTCGTAAAATACTCGTGACTCGGCAGGTAACAAGCACACATTTTTGTAAACAATGTGGAGCATAGTTATAAATTTGCTATGTTTTAATTATGTGTTTTTGTGATAAGTTTGATGGTTACTTTAATTAGGATCTAGTTTCACTATTTTTCTTTGTTCAAGAATCAAGACTAGTTTATATTTAGCTCAAAGACAAAATATGATTTACTGATGTGTTATTTGAAATGTAACAAGAGTAGGACAAATGGATTGAATTACATTTAGCAAAAAAAAAAGGATTGAATTAATATGGTTGTCGTTGAGTTCATTAGTTGTTGCTGCATATATGATGTAGGGACAGGATTACATATATGTCAGAGCTTTTGTCCCTTTTGTTGCAAGTGTCTTGGTGAAAGCTTGCGAGGAATCGAATGATAGTTCGGATGTGGACATTATTCTAGGTGGCATGGCCTCTATAAATGATGAGATTGCATGGTTTAAGGAAGAAGCTTCTAGATGGGAGGTTTCACTGACCAGTGTTGTTCCGCAAAGAGCAAACCTCATGTACTGCAGGTAACCAAATCCGCTAGATTTTATGACCTTTAGTAGTTACTAAATATATTCGAAATTTGAAATTCTGGGGCAAAGACATACAGTACTTTTCTTCTCTAAAGTCTAAATCGTTGATGGTTGTTAGATAATATGTGAACTGCTCGCTATCAACACTGGCGTTCGCACCCTATTTAGTGTCCTGGTTTAGTTTTTCCATTTCAACTTGGTGTCTTTCTCTTTGTCTGTCAAAACAAGTTAAGAAGTCGCATCGGGTTTCTGGATGTCAGTTTTCTAGCTTGTGCTTCAGCCTTCAGCTCTCACTGTACAATTCTTTGAGATGTCTGCGTTTATGAACATTTCTGTAAAAAGATTTAATGAAGCAATCAACCTTTATTAAATAGTTGACAGAAATTTGTAGTGCACTTCAAACTTCATAGTATCTATGTTTCATAAGCTACCAGTCAGTTTACAGCCGACCGCTCTGCCACTGAGCTACTCCTGTTTTATGATATGCGCATGTAACAATTAAAACATGCAAACATCACATATAGGAGCCTGTTATATTTTGAATATAAGTATGCAACGAGTCCCTAGTATCAAATTATCATTTGTGCACAAACAGTATAAATCATTTTTTGTATCTAGTAGCACAGCATGCTGGCTTTGAGGCCATGGTACGTGAAGAAGAATTCTAACCAAGCATAATTTCACTTATCACCTATGTGTTTTCCTTATGCTGATATCTCTCAACATGATCATTATATCTAGTTTGCTTTTGGTAAAAGTTTAATTTTTGCCTTCTTTGTATATATTATCATGTTATTAAATACAGTATCATTTCTTTTGCTGCAGCTTTCTGAAAAGTCTATTGACGTCAGAAATTGAATATACAGTAGCAATTACTGCATTTTGGGCTATTGAAACCGTTTATCAAGAGAGCTTTGCTCACTGTCTACAAGTCGGATCTAAAATTCCAGAAGAACTTAAAGAGACTTGCCAAAGATGGGGAAATAGTGGCTTTGGTCAGTACTGCCATTCCCTTCAGAGTATAGCTGACCGTTGTTTGGAGAAGGCATCAATTGATATCATTGCAAAAGCTGAGCGAGTTTTTTTAACAGTCCTTGAACATGAAGTTGAATTTTGGAACATGAGCAAAGGGGAGATCTAAGTGCTGATATGTATGTAGTTACTGTATATGCATAGAGAGGTGACAGTGTTACTGCCTCTCTGTTTCTTTACAATGGATAGCTTCTGTATTCCGAGCTTTGTTTTATGTAATCCTTGTTATATGTATTTGTCTATCTAGTATTCATAAGGTCGTTTTCCAGTGCGGTACTTTCCGGATGTTATTTACTTGATAATGTGAAAAAAAAACGCAAGGATGTTCTGAGCAGTGTCTTGAGTAATTTTTGCCTGGATTCACTGTTGTCTTGAAATATCTTTGTGGATCCAAGTTGTGAAACTTGATGCTTATCTTTGTGGATCCAAGTTTTGAAACTTGATGCTGGTTTTACATATGAACTTGCTGTTGATTTATTTTTAAGAATTCACAATTCATATTTAAACAAAAAATTCACATTTTTAATGATACCCGATATACTGAGATACTAATCAAATGTATGAAATACAAGTACAAGACCATATATAATGATATACTCTGTCCCATCCATTTCTTTACAATTTCCTTTTTGGGACGTCCCACCAATTCTTTACATTACCAAAAATAGTAACTTTTAACAATAAAATACATTACTACATTCACTACTTCACTTCACTTTTTCAAATACTTTACACTATTACACCCACTACTTCACTTATTTTAACAATAAAATCACTATTACACCCACTATTTCATTTATTTTAACAATATTACATCCACTATTTTTGGTCTCCGTGCCCAGCCCCATGCCCGTGCAAAACAAGACTATCATATATTATTATTATTATTATTATTATTATTATTATTAATTAATATATTAATTATTTAATTTAATATAATATTTTAATTTATTCTAAAAAAATTTATTATTAATTTTAAATTTACATATGTTCCATTGGTTAGTAAACTTAAAACATGTTCAGTTATAGTGTCTGTATCCTTATTATGACAAACTTGTTCACCACCTGTGGCTGTAGTTTAGTGGTCAGAATTCCACGTTGTGGCCGTGGAGACCTGGGCTCGAATCCCAGCAGCCACAAATTGTTTTGAAATATAAAGACACATTAGTTGAACTCAAATTAAACATGGAAACACAAAACATTTCCTCTTTTTTAGACACAAATACCAAAACATGAAAAACACAAGTACTATCTGTCACTTTTCAGTGAAGTGAAACCAGTACCATTGTCAGCATAGACAACCCCAGGTCCTTCCATAAAACTCCCTAGTGAGAATTTAGGCCTTTTGTCTGCAAAAAATAGTCCAAAGTGTTTCTCATACTCAGGCGATTTGTTATTTTCGTCTAATGTTGCAAACCAATATGCCTCTAGTATCTGAGGCCTCTTAGGTGTACCTGTTAGGATATGTTGAATCAATCTAGAGCAATAAGTTTGTGCATTTTCAAACGTTGTCGATACCCCGCCAGCAGATGGCCATCCTGTCTCTGACACAACTACTTTCAGTGAGCCACCTCCAGCTCTCCTCTCTAGGGCAGCGTATAAAGCATCCATCATAGCATCAAAAAGATTCTGATATCCCAGACCACCACTCCTGAAAAAGTAAACGTTGCATAGGCTAACGAAATGTTTCTCGGATTGCCAATGTGGCTAAATTAAGGATACACATTTGCAAGCAATGGAGCATTGTTTGCTACCAGAAAATTGATGATAGGATCAAAATACCATCTGATTTCATCGCGGAAACTACCAGCTGATGGTGGAAATGAGTTCCGAATCAGTGTCATGTCAATATATCAACTGCAGTTGAAACTCTGGTGGTTTCATGGAGGTTATAAGTATAAACATCATTTTGGATGTTTTGCACTGCAGGGAGAACGTATTGTGCCATCCAAGATGTGGCATCATTGACAGGCTTAATTTCATTTCCTACAGCTATGTATCGAAATTTAACTTGAGGGTAAAAGTTTCTCACATTTCTTTGTACCCAATCAAATGCAAAACCAGGATTGGTGGCTAAATTTTGAAGGTCTGAGTTGGGGACCCCTATCATGGTTACGATATTAGCATCTCTTAAAGCTTCTAAAGCCGCATGGTCCGGATCATAGAGTCTTGTGGCAACAATGTTGTTGGATTTGTACAGATTTATAACTTCTGTTGCAGGTGGTAGGTTGTTTCCCATCATTCCATAGCATGCACCTATAGGTTGTGCTCCTGTAGTGATCATAATTTTGTTAGGAACTTGAAATAATAAATCCACATGTTATGAAGAATTATAATCAACTTGTAGTACATTTCATTTTAATCTAAAATCTTATCCTCTCTCTTCTTGCTAAATTCAGTAAGCGTGGTGATTTAGGTTTTGGAGAAGGGTCGTGTTTTTTTGTATCATGTCAAACCATTATTATGAGCACAGGACAAGGAATGGGTGTCTTCTTTATGGGCGGCGCAACTTCAGTGATCGATTTTACTAAATAAATGACAGAGCATCCCTATAAATTGAAAGAAAAATCAATTCGTAAGTTAATAAATTATTCGTACTTTTTGATTTATGCCCCTAAATAAAATATCCGACTTTTTACATCACTAAATTTCTGGATTTCAACTTCCGTTAAAATTTGTTTGATGGATGTTAAGTAGGAATGTTAAGTTTTCATTTATGTGGACATGACTTAATTTTAAATCTTGGTTTTAAAAAAGGTTGGCAGTCATCAACAAATATTTGTTCCAGCAAATTGTACTGTAAAAACTTTTTGTTATACATAGATGGATTCCCTATTTTCACACTAAAAATCCAATTGTACACATATTGCAAAAAAAAAAATTACGGTAAACGTTTTCATAGTTGCCAGAAGCATATCCGCTGATTCCTTAGCCGATTGAAACTACATCATTATATAATCTGACTATCTGAGCCTCGAGGCGGCTTACCAAAGAAGAATAGGATATACTACAATAGTATTACAGTATCTTTTTTAAGAGAGACCAACCATCTTGATCACCTCTCAGTATCAAGTCAAGTGTCACCATTCTAGAACTAGAAGTGCATGCCAACCATGCATTCTTATCAACAACACAGGTTTTGCTAAAATCATTTTTTAGTAGAATACTTGCTTCTCTTTTACGATGCCTGAACCCTCTCCTGGAAAGGAGTTGAAGCAATACCACTAGGGTAGTAGAGACTTAATTGGATGAAGGCGAAAACACAAAGTTATAGCACACTAAATTTTTTACTCGATACTTATAACACAGTTAGAAGTTCAGTAGTACTACTCAGACCTAAGCTACAACATGTGCAGGTCATTTTGTGCTTTGTCAGATCATTATGACGGGGGATTATAGTTTGTTATGCCAAACACTCGAACACGATTCATTGACACATCACAAAGGATTCCTATATCTCCATTTGGATAAAAACTTTAAGAGTCCATTATATAGCTTGATACCTGTAAATCTGAAGACAACCAAAAAAGGCTTCAACACACCATCCTAATTATTCATGTTCTCCTTCTGAGATTGAGAATAGAAATATGAAATAAGCATACTTTACCAAGCTGCAGCTGGTGGTCTTTAAAAGGAAAAAAAAAAATAAGCCATGTTAGCATAGAGTCAGCGAGTGAGTTTCAGTTGCTTGAAGGCATACAATAGACCATACAGTTAAACTGAAGTTACAAATTTAATTTTGAATAAGAACATTCCTCAATTTCTTTGTCAGCTTATGATGCCAACAATTTGCTTCTTCATAGTCATACAGTTTTAGTCTCTCCAACGGTGGCCACAATTTGGGTTGCAGCACACGAAGAACAGTGTCATACCTTCTTCTCCCCTGGCAGTTGCCTGCACAATATATGACATATAAATATGAAGACAAGGGATGCTAATCGATGATAAGTGGATTTTATATCCACTTGGAACATTCTATATCGGCTTAAATTGATTGTTTTGGACTCAAGTTTGTGTAGTTTTGATGTGTTTTGTGTAGTTGTGCAGGTTTGCAAGAATATCTAAGCTTTTGTCGTTTTTGGAGATTTAATTGATTAAAATTCGGATTTTCCGGGAAGGTTGCGCAGCTTATACTGTTTTGGCCATATCTGGAGTTCTAGAAGTCCGTTTTCAGCGATCTTACTGCCCACGCGAAGCTTGAGAGATTTTCTACAACCTGGGATAGGAAACAAGTGTAAGGGACGTGCTGAATGAAGTCGCGCACGTGTTTTTATAAAAGAAGGCCATGAATTTACTGTTTTGCCCTTTTTCTAATTCTAATTGTATTCTGGGCAGTTTTTGGTACCTTCTTTAAATCCGAATTGTAATAGAAGGTAATATCTTGTTGGGCAAGATTTGTAGAGCCTATTTAAACACATCCTACCATTGTAAATCATAACAATTCATAGCTTTTAATCGTATCAAGGTACTTTCGATCTTCAATTCTTTCTTCAATATTATGTTTTCATTCATTATCATTATTATTTTGTTTTCTTCTTTAATTATGTGTAACTAAATCTTTAATCTGAGGATTGGGTAGTATTCCTTGGTATTCATGTGTGTTTAATTATCTGTGATTTTCTTGCTTTGCTGATCTGTTATTGAGGGCTTAACACAATTAGGGGAGTCATGAACCTTTGATTGGATTTTAGGGATTATAATAACTTGGAAGAGGAGTTGCAATTTTAGTACATGATTTAACAGACATAACTCGAATATTTGATTGGAAGATTAATAGGAGAGTTGTGAGACTTATAATTCTTGGAGCTTAATAGTTTATGATTGTCTTTGATTGTATCACGGAAGTGACAATTAGGATATAGTTGTAGACATTATATTGTATCTTGGAAGAGAACATTATAACCTTAAAAGAATTGTTTTCAGCAGAGTAAGAACGTAGACATCACATAGATATTGAATGTGCATTGAAACCAAGTGAAGAACCCCAGTTCTTGGATTGTTTTCCCCATATATTTTATTCTCGATTGATAATTAGTTTAATTTAGTTTATAAACAACCCAAACACTCTTTTACACTTCTAAATTGTGAGAGATAATAAACTTGAACTTGATATTACATTCAGTCCTTCCCTGCGAACGAACAAACAAAAATACTACTAACAAATTGGCGCTGCTGCCGGGGAAGGCAGCAATGTTGAGTTTGAGTTAATTGTTTTTTGTAGTTTGGATTTTATCTTTGTATATATTTTTCTTTTCTTTCTTTTTGTATTTCTTTCTTTGGTGTGTCTACAGGTTCTTTGAGGTAGACAACTTAAATAGGTTTGAGGAGAGAGACTAGATGGAGTACAACTTTGGTTAGAACAATACTCAGAATTTCTACAACAGTCAGGAACAATATCAAGACTTCAATCCTTACCCACAATTCAATTCTTATGAGGATTATAATGCATATCAGGTGAATTCGTTCTATTCTGAGAACTCATTTTATGCTCCATATGCCCCTAGCAATGATAATTCATATTCGTTTGAAAATCAATATCATGATGATGTTTGTCCATATATGTGTAATGATGTTGATACGAGTTTAACTCAGTCTAATCCTTCTTTACCTGCTGATTGGGAGATTGCGCTCAATAAAATGATTCAAGGAACTCAGTCTAATCCTCCCTTACTTTCTTTGGGAGTTTTTGATGAACCAACTTTAGAGATTGCTAGTGACAATGATATTCCATAAGATTCAATAGCTTGGTACGATGAGAATGCTAAACTAAATAATTTTATTTGGGAAGTTCGAGCAGTGTGGCATGAAGGTTATTATCGAACTCCCCCTTGTGTCAATTTTCCTCAATGCCATGATTCTTGTTTAGCAATTGATGATAATGTTGTGTCTGATGAGTCTACTTGTGTAGTTGATAATTGTCCCATGCGCATTAATGATAATTTGGATGCAATTGAAATTCTACCAAATCTAGAAAATTTTGAGCTTAATACATTGGTAGACGAGATTAAAATTGATGAGTGTCCAATTATAAAAGAGAAGGAAGTTAAGATTGATGAAGTTAAAAATCTTGCTTTAGAGTATAAGGATCCGATTTGGGAGGAGTATATGAGTCGTACTTATAATGATTATTCTGATGACTTTTCTAGCTATTTTGATGTTTCCAAGTCTCTTGAGCATGATAGGTTCTTGAAAGTTTTCGTACCTTTCAATGGATCTAAGGCATATATGCACATCATAATTTTATTACTAATTCGTAAATATGTGAATCTATTTGCTTTTTCTCCTCACTGAAGATTTTGTGTGCAAATACGTCAAGCTATTGACGTTAAAGGAGCGCTACATGGGAGGCAACCCATGCATTAGTGTAAAAAAAAAAAAAAAAAAATTGTGAGTGTTATTAAAAAAAATAAATAAATAAAAATAATTCAGGATGCGCCAGCGCAACATGCGCCAGCCAGCGCGCAGGAGCGCCACAGAGATGCAGTAAGGAACGGCGCATCATGCGCCACAGCGCGCCGTAGCGCCTTGTCCACGCCAGGTCGCGTTCAATATTCTGTCCATCCAGCCGATTGTTAAAAAAAAAGAGAGGGGTTTTTGCCAAAGACTCATATTGGCTATGTTGAACTGATTGGTGAGTTGCGATAAGGCGCCTTCTCTGGTTCCGACGAGTAGGTATGTTCTGCTATCCCTTGTATTACTTCCATTCAATGAGGGCATTGAATATTTTAAGTTTGGGGGTGATTTGGGGGATTAGTAGTTGTATATATTGTTGTATTTTGTGTTCATATAGGATATCATGTTTGCATAGTAGTGATAGTTCATGCATGATTGTTATGTTCGTATTATCTACGTGTGTTCATATAGGACATTTTGTTTTATTTTCGTATACCATGTGAGTCATATTAGTTGCATTTTCATGGCATGCATATTTCATGATCCTTTAGGACGAGCTGACTGATTGATATGTGGATGTTGATTTGGGTGTGATGATGATGAGTAGAGGGTTGATTTATAGTTTTTATGAAATTGACTTGCATGTTACGGGAACAAAATTTATTTCACAGTCTCATTGGGGTGCTTTTGGGCTAGGTTAGGGTCATGCCTGTTGGATGTTTTGAGATTTAATCACTTGTTTATATTTAGAATTTTCGTTATTCCCTTCATAGCGTAGGAACATTAAAGTCTAAGTTTGGGGGAAAACAGGAATTTCATGCTAAGTTGTTAATAAAGGCTAGGTGTCAAATGGCTAGTAGCCGGCTCATATTTATATGAGTAGTCTAGGGTTGGAAATGAGAAAGGCTCATTCCAGATTGCGGAAAAAAAAAATAAGAAAAAAAAAAAGAAGAAAAAAAAAAGAGTCATTAGTTCGTTGTTTTGTATGCAAAATTAACCAGAGTGAGCTCTTTAATACTCGAGTAATTAAGTCTGAGGGGACTTAGTCCTAGTAACCTAAAGCCCTTGTGGTTTGGGATTGCTGACCTAACACTCGCTACATGGGTATTATTGTATAAGCCTTTTGGGGTCTCATTCACTGCACGGTTAAATAAGCATGTGTATTGTATATAGTATTATGTGTCGTAGTAATAAAGCATGAGTTTCTGTCTACCTTGGATAAGGGTGGAGGTGTTCCTAGGTTATGAAGTGTCTACAGTCTATTCTGTTTATAAACCTGTGATTGTCTTGGCGGAAAGCATGTATGATTTTTGACTTAGTTTTGGGAGTATTTCTGATGAGCATTGCACACACGCACGTTTCTGTTCATGTATTTGTTAGTATACGGGAACTTAGTCGAGCTCTGCTTGGATTTGTTACATTCATTGAGATATTTGCTTGTTAGTTGGTGTTGGTGAGTTTCAAGGGGATCTTTGCATTTTTCATATTAGTTGCATTCATGCATTGCATTGCATTAGGTTAAATGGATTTTGTGGGTACATTCACTATAGGCCCTCACGAGACCTTACTCGTCCACTAGGGCTGCCTAGGGGTTTAAAGGGCTTGTTGCATATGCCAAATGCAACCGTGATCACCTACGGAAGTGGTACTAGTTAGTTAATTATAATTGTTTATGCTTGAGGACAAGCATCGGTTTAAGTTTGGGGGTGTTTGATAAGTGGATTTTATATCCACTTGGAACATTCTATATCGGCTTAAATTGATTGTTTTGGACTCAAGTTTGTGTAGTTTTGATGTGTTTTGTGTAGTTGTGCAGGTTTGCAAGAATATCTAAGCTTTTGTCATTTTTGGAGATTTAATTGATTAAAATTCGGATTTTCCGGGAAGGTTGCGCAGCTTATACTGTTTTGGCCATATCTGGAGTTCTAGAAGTCCGTTTTCAGCGATCTTACTGCCCACGCGAAGCTAGAGAGATTTTCTACAACCTGGGATAGGAAACAAGTGTAAGGGACGTGCTGAATGAAGTCGCGCACGTGTTTTTATAAAAGAAGGCCATGAATTTACTGTTTTGCCCTTTTTCTAATTCTAATTGTATTCTGGGCAGTTTTGGGTACCTTCTTTAAATCCTAATTGTAATAGAAGGTAATATCTTGTTGGGCAAGATTTGTAGAGCCTATTTAAACACATCCTACCATTGTAAATCATAACAATTCATAGCTTTTAATCGTATCAAGGTACTTTCGATCTTCAATTCTTTCTTCAATATTATTTTTTCATTCATTATCATTATTATTTTGTTTTCTTCTTTAATTATGTGTAACTAAATCTTTAATATGAGGATTGGGTAGTATTCCTTGGTATTCATGTGTGTTTAATTATCTGTGATTTTCTTGCTTTGCTGATCTGTTATTGAGGGCTTAACACAATTAGGGGAGTCATGAACCTTTGATTGGATTTTAGGGATTATAATAACTTGGAAGAGGAGTTGCAATTTTAGTACATGATTTAACAGACATAACTCGAATATTTGATTGGAAGATTAATAGGAGAGTTGTGAGACTTATAATTCTTGGAGCTTAATAGTTTATGATTGTCTTTGATTGTATCACGGAAGTGACAATTAGGGTATAGTTGTAGACATTATATTGTATCTTGGAAGAGAACATTATAACCTTAGAAGAATTGTTTTCAGCAGAGTAAGAACGTAGACATCACATAGATATTGAATGTGCATTGAAACCAAGTGAAGAACCCCAGTTCTTGGATTGTTTTCCTCATATATTTTATTCTCGATTGATAATTAGTTTAATTTAGTTTAGTTTAATTTAGTTTATAAACAAACACAACATTCTTCTACACTTCTAAATTGTGAGAGATAAGAAACTTGAACTTGATATTACATTCAGCCCTTCCCTGCGAACGAACACGTAAAAATACTACTAACAATCGAATTCATCAGTTCTCATGACCTCGAAAAATACAAAAATAAGAGAAACAGAATCATGCCCACATTAAACCTCCAGTCAAAGCACTAATCAGGCTATATATTTGCAAGGTGAGAGTTTGAAAAGGACAAGTACAAATTCAAATTACAAAGGCAGAGCATAATTTTAAAGTTATGTCCACTTCGAAAGCTACATTCCATTCAGCCAGAAAGAATGGTAGTTCAATCAAAGTGAAACATATGAAATTCTCAGTGTCTTTATATAATATACAATCATTCATTTTAGAATCGGTAAGAGAGTGACTCAGAGCAGTCCTTTCAGCAGTTTCCATCATGTGAATAAAAAAATTAACTTTCTAATAACCAAAATAGTATGATGTGCATAAATTATGATTTGCACTTGAAGTTGATCTTTAATAAATAAGTTATGCTTTAAAAGCAAGCTTACATACTTTCTCCTCCCAGTAAAACAAAGAGGGAAAGAAGACACAACACAAACAAAAAGAGGAACCACAGTGTGGAACATCAAACTTGACAGATATTAGACCAATGAAGATTTAAGATGAAAACCTGGAAGAAGGCAGCTTCGCTATGGTTGCACACAGCACAACGGACTGATTTCGTTCGTGGAAGAGTTGGATCAGCAGCTACATCCTGCAAAACTTGGGAGCGCTCCCCAACAGAGTGATGTATTTCTTTCCTGTACACACAATTGTTGTCTGCAGCCTCCTGTATAATTTTATATAAAGTAAAGAGCACTGGAAATTATGATGAGCTCACGAATTTTAGCTAAAATATGAAACAACAAACTGAAGACCATTAATTAAGTAAATTCATTTAGTTAAGAAACTATAACATAAGAGTGACTAGCTAACATTTGCTTAAACACCCAATTATATGACCTATAGCGTGAAATTACTAACTAAACATCACCATTCACCACCATCAACAAAGATGAAACTGCATTATTAATCTCCAATTCTCATATAAGAATCACGCATGAACTTTGTAACAAATATGTTAAAAAAATATATAATCCAATAACGCACATCTCCTAATACCTTATGTTTTGAGGAGGAAAAGTATATTATCCAATTACGCACATCTCCTAATACCTTATGTTTTGAGGAGAGTTGATACCTTACAAGTTACTAGGGCTTATGTAGGTCTTCAGTCTGAACCCTATGTCAAATGTTACCTTATAAAGGATGGCATCCAAGTGATACCCTCTTTGAACCTAGGTTTTCGAGTGAGGGAAAGTATCAAATATATACGACAGAAACAGCCCATCTCCATAAAACTATACCTTGAGGTATTCGCTTAGTTACTTAACAAAATGGTTGAGACCTAAAAATTCAATTGAACTATCTGATGCAACGCAAAACACAGGTCCTGACTCTACTCAAAAGTAAACCTACAAAGTGAGGTAAAGAGTCAGGATTGTTAATTAGCCGTAAACTGGTAAATGCATATTAAGCATTCTCTTAATTTTCCCCTTGTTACACATTTGTAAATAGTTAGGAGTTATAGTTGTATACATAGATTTGCAAATTATTAGTAACTAGCTTATAGCCCATGCAAATCACAGGTTACTTTTAATTTTTTTTTATTTGCTTATAGTGAAGTATAATATTATAAAATATTAATTTTAATATGCTGTTGGGAGGATTCGAGCATTAGACCTTTGTATATAACAACTTTTAGTATTAAATCTAAATTAATATGTTGTTGGCGGGAATCAAACCTTCAACTTTTCTATATAACATCTTTTAGTATTAATTTTAAATTAAAATGTTGTTACCAGATTCGAACCTAAGACCTCTGTATATAATAAATTTTAATATTATATCTAATGGCTATCATTATTTGAGTTGAAGATCTAACGGTTGTGGATAGAACAGATAACCAAAAATGAGGTCAACCAAACTACAAAATATACCCCCCTTTTGCTTATTATAGTTTAGTATATAGATAGATTAGTAAGAAGATGATAGTGTTTCCCCAGTTTCATAGTTTTTCACATTATCTTGAGTTCAGAATTGATACTTTCAGATTTATAACAATCCAAAATCACTGAAGGCCTAAATTTTAGTTTTTGGAATACTCAACTAAATCAGCAAAAGTTCAAGTAATATAACACCACCACCAATTGTAATAAGGAGATACACTACACAAACTTTTATAACTGAGGCATCCTAGAAACCAATTAAACTGAAAATGAACAACAGATTAATTGTCCAAACTAGAAAAAGGGAAATCAATTATTCACATTTTTTACAAAACCAGTGACAAATCGACAAATAGCCAGTGCACTAAATAACTCCCCACAACATATACTAGGGTATTTCGTGTTATTTCGAAAAGGGCTCACACAATAGGCATAAACCCCTCCACCAAAAACTTATAAACGCATACACAATCCAAAAGTTGAAGCTGAGACACTTGCATACACTAAATACAAATACAAAAATAAAGAATGCATGTCGAGGATAATGTTGGAAAACCCCAAATTTCAAAATTGGGGAAATGAAGGATATAAAATGAATGCAGCACCAAATTTATGATATATGTAAAACCCTAATGCAACATACAGGTGAATATTAAAAGGGAGAGAAGTGGGGTGGGACCTGATGATCACAGTTAGGACAAGCATAGAGAAGTCGATTTAGCTCTTCATCTTCCTTTGGATACATTGTGTTGTTGCTGTTTAAATTATTACAAAACAACATTAATAATATCAAGATCAATTTTTCTATGAATGTAGATATGTAACTGACCATTCACGACAAAACTTGATGGTACTCATTTTGCTTGCCTCAAGCCAGTTCTTCTCTGTTTCAAGTATCTGTCTTCTGGGAAGAACAAACACCAAGTTATACTCAGATAGTTCGGTCAAATTGACCTTGACTCGTTACCGGTGTTCTAAAAATCGCCGAGTCAACCGAGTACCCTCGTCTTATCCGAGTTCCGATTTTCGAGTTTTGGAGTCAAATCGAATTACACTTATTCGTATTTTTATTGTTTGTCTACTAGTTTTAATATTATTAAATAATTATTATTAATATATATATAAAATATATATTACCGTTAAATTCTAAACTTTAACACATGTACATTAAAATATGAATGAATGGATTTAATATATGAGAAAAAAATTTGAAAAAATATCTGATTTCTTTTCCGAGTACTCATTCCGGGTACTCTCCAAGTTTCCAAGTACTCATTTTTTAAGAATAAAACCGAGTCGAACCGAGTTCTGATTTTTACAACCTTGCTCATTACAGAATTAAGAATTATTGTTTTATAATTTTGAGAAATTGAAAAATACATCTTAATGAAATCGTTTTTATTTTTTAATAATTGAAAATTTTAAATATTTTTTATTATATTATACATATAAATTATACTTAAATTTTGATCAATATAATCCAAAAAAATTAAAAATGAACAACTATTTTTAAAACGAAAATAATAATATCTGTTGTAACTCATAAACCCAATGGGTCTGATGATATCATCTATTAACGTAAAAGCCCTGCGAGGCATGGGTATTGAAATAATTTTTCGCTTGAAAATGGCTTTATTCTAAAAATCGGTGATTAATCGGGGTTAATCGCCTTTAATCTACTGATTTTATAAAAATTGACTAAATAATCGCTTTATCGAAAATGCGCTCAAAAGTCGGTCAAAATCGGATTAATCAGTCAAAAATTGGCCTCATTGGTAAAAAAATTGAAAAATATCTAGAAAAATAAAAAAAGTATAAAATTTTAAAAGTATAAAATTGAATAAAATTTCAGAAAAATGTTATTCTCATATACGAAATTACTATTTTTAACGATTAAATCATGAATTTTATCAATTTTTTCTCTCATATTGACCCCAATTCAAAAATTAGATCTTAAAATTTATATTTACATTAATAATCCTATATATTTTAAATATATTTGTATAAATATATGATAATTATACATGTATAATCAAAATAATAAAATAATTACATATAATAATTATATTAAAAATAATATTAAGTTAGTTCTGATTAATGATCCGATTAATCCCCGATTACTGATTAACCCCTGGACGGTGCCTCTACCGATTAAGTCCGAATCCCGCTTTTTACAACACTGGAAAATGCATATATATTAAAATAATTTTGTAACTAAAAATACGATAATAATAAGATTTCGATTTTTTTATCTCATATTTTTATGATTATTTTTTAATATTTTATACAAAATTCATGTACCTAATATTATATAATTTATTTAGATTTCATAAAATTTGGATAATTATCAATACGATAAAAATCACATGTTTACTTGTTAAAGATAATTGATGTAAGTATTAATCAGTGTTTAAGTGATACAGTGATAAATCAAAGTTTAGCTGGAAGCAGTCAGAGTTTGGTTAAACGCTGACGAATGGAAGCGCAATAGAGTTTGATAAACTCTGTCTGGCGGAAGCGTCTACAAGTCAACAGTGATTGAAGATTAATTGAAGATAATTATGGAAGCAATATCTTTGAAGATTGGATAGCTGTCAAAGAGATTGTGTTGACTTAGAAGACGTGTAGCAATCGTGATTGATATTAATTGTATAGCTAAATTATAGGAGTATCAATTTATGATTGTACAGTAGCTGTATGTTTTATAAATACAGTTAGGTTAACCCTAGAAGGGTATCGTACAACGAATTATTCATTCATTGTAACCTAAGCAGCTTTCTGTGATATTTTACATCACTGAGAGAGGAATTATTAATTCCAAACAGCTTTTAGTTATTAAACGTGTGTTCTTGTTAATCTCTCATACAAATCTTGATTATATTTGTGTATTCGGCCTAACAAGTGGTATCAGAGCCAATCTGTAAATCAATACAGTTTAAGATCCACACACAACTATAATCATGTCAGAGATTCCTCCTCCAACAGGTTTAGGTTCTGAGAAGGCTCCTACTTCTGTGAGTCGTTATGAAACAATTAGGGTTCCTATTCTGAGGCCAGCATATTATGCTATCTAGAAGGTGAAGATGACTATGTTTCTGGAGGCTATAGATCCAGAATATCTTGATAGAATTTATGAAGGTCCTCATAATCCTACCAAGCTATCTGCCGCCACTGCTGGTCAAGAAGCTAAGACAGTTCCAAAGGAAAAGAAAGATCTGACTCCTGAAGATCTTTCATCTATTGCTAAGGATGCAAAGGTAAGGCATCTACTTCATAGTGCTTTAGACAATCTTATGTCTAATAAAGTGATTAACTGCACTACTGCCAAAGAGATATGGGATGCTCTTGAGGTTAGGTGTCAAGGAACTGCTGCTATCAAGAAGAATAGAAGGAACATACTCACACAAGAATATGAGCATTTTGAGGCAAAGTCTGAAGAAACCATGACAGAAACATTTAACAGGTTCTGTAAACTGATCAATGATTTGTCATTGGTAAATAAAGAGTATGATTTAGAAGACTCGAATCTCAAATTTCTTCTTGATCTACCTGAAAAGTGGGATGTGAAAACAATCACTATTAGAGACAATTATGATCTTGCTGATACTGAAATTGATGAGATCTATGGGTTGCTCAAAACCCATGAACTGGAGATGGAACAGAGAAACAGAAGATCAAGCAAAAAGGCAAAGTCTGTTGCTCTTAAGGTTGAAGAGAAACCTTTGAAGAAGGAAGCATCAAGGAAGAAATCTAAGGGAAAAGCTTTAGCTATTTATTCTGAAAGTGAGTCATCAAATTCTGATGTTGACTCAAACACTGATGAATCATCTGATTCTGAGGATGAAGAGGAAATGAGGAAAATGGCTGTCTTGATGGTGAAAACTTTCAAGAAGATGGGTTTCAAGAACTTTAAGAAGGGAAATAGGTTCTCTAGAGATTCAACTTCTGACAGAATGAGTTTCAGGAAGCCTGAGAGAAAGGAGACTAAATATGGGAAGAAAGATAAGTCTGAGATTCAATGCTACAAGTGTAAGGGGATGGGTCACTATGTTCCTGAGTGCAAGAAGGGTAAAACTGAAAAGACACTCATCACAAAAGGCAGAGATTGGGCAGACACTTCAGACTCAGATGAGGAAGTCAACTATGCTCTCATGGCTTCTATTGAAAATGAAACAGAAGAGTCTGAGAATAAGGTACCCTTAACTACCTATTCTTATAATACTGATAATATATCTGAATTGAGAATTTATCTCAAAACATTGCATATTAGTTATAGGGATCAGACTTTAGAGAATGAGAGAATAAAGTCTGAGAATTCTGAACTTAAACAAAGAAATAAAATTGTTGAAGAAAAACTTGAAAACATGCAACAAGTTCAGAAAGAGAGAGATGATGTTGTTTATCTAGAACAGGAGTTGCTAGGCAGATATAAGCAACTAGAATCTGAATTGGAGAAGGCAAATCACATAATCAAAACATGGACACATTCTGGAAAAGACACTAATGAAGTTTTTCGGTCAGACACAGTAGGGTTAGGTTACTATGAAGGAGATGAACTTAGATTTCAGAATCAAGTTAAAATGAGAACTCATCTTCCTACTACAAAATTTGTTCATGGAGTGAATGAATCTAAGTCTGAAGCTGAAAAAGGAATTGTTAAGAAAGAACCAGTAAAAACTAGTGTTAGACAGGTTAATATTGGTTTAATGACAGATAAACAACTCAAGCATAAGCTTAAGGAGTTAAAATCTGTTAAGAAACAGAAAGTGTCTAGAAAGAATAGAAATGGTAAAGTAGTCATTTCTCAGGGTAATTATCCAATGATTGCTACTTTTGCTCCAAGAAAGACATGTCATAATTGTGGTAGCACTAACCATCTTGCTAGTTTTTGCAGAAAGAACAAAAACATTAATTCTTTACCTTCTAAGTCTAAAGTAAAGAAAGTTAATGTTAGAACTAGACCACAGACATTATGCAAACATTGTGGAAGTACTTGGCATTCAATTTATATTTGAAGAGATTATCATGATATTTATCATAATTACTATGAACCCAAGCCAACTTTGAAATGGGTTAAAGTTAATTCTGCAAGTGTAAACTCTGATAAAGTTAGCTTAAACTCTGATAATGTGAATTCCGCTTCAAAAGCTAACAAATTTAAGAAAGCCAAAGGATCCAAGCAAGTCTGGATCCTTAAAACTAATCTTTAGTAAATGTTTATAATTGCAGGGCATCAGGAAGAGTACCCTAGTCGTGGACAGTGGATGTTCAGGACACATGACTGGAAATAAAGCCCTACTATCAGAGTATGTGGAGAAGGCTAGCCCAAAAGTTTCCTATGGAGATGGCAACATAGGACATACTCTGGGATATGACAATATTAATCTTGGAAGTGTCATCATCACAAATGTAGCTCTGGTTCCAGGACTCAAGCATGATTTGCTATCTGTGAGTCAAATATGTGATAGAGGATATCATGTAGATTTTCAGCCTGAATATTGTGAAATCATCAGTAAATCTACAGCAAAAGTTGTTCTAGTTGGAAACAGGCACAATAACATCTATGAAATAAAGTTGTCAACAAACTCTGAATGCAAAGCAGTGTGTCTATCAACAAGAATGTCCAGTGAAGAGAGTTGGAAGTGGCACAAGAAACTCTCTCATTTGAATCTGAACAACATCAATGAGCTGATTAGAAAGAATCTTGTTAGAGGGCTCCCAAAATCATTATTAAATGTTGATGGCCCGTGTGATTCCTGTCAAAAGGCCAAACAAAGGAAGTCATCTTTCAAGAGCAAGTCTGAATTTTCAATTATTGATCCTTATCATCTTTTACATGTTAATCTTTTTGGACCAGTAAATGTGATGTCAATTGGAAGAAAGAAATATGCTTTAGTCATTGTTGATGAATACACCAGATATACTTGGGTGTATTTTCTAGCAAAGAAGGATGAAACTACATTAACTTTGATGGAGCATGTAAAACTACTGGACAAAGGATCAAAACACAAAGTAAAGATTATCAGAAGTGATAATGGAACTGAATTCAGAAATGCAACAATGGAAGAATTCTGCAAAAATAGAGGAGTGAAGCAAGAGTTTTCTGCACTTGGTACACCACAGCAAAATGGTGTAGTTGAAAGAAAGAACAGAACCTTGATAGAAGCTGCTAGAACTATGCTTGATGAAGCAAAGTTGCCAACCTATTTCTGGGCAGAAGCTGTTCAAACTGCCTGTTTTACTCAGAATGCCACTCTGATCAACAAGCATGTAAAAACACCATATGAAATGGTGAGAGAAAAGAAGCCAAACCTGAAATATTTTCATATTTTTTGGTGCAAGTGCTTTGTGCTGAAAACTCATCCTGAACAGTTGACAAAATTTGAATTAAAAGCTGATGAAGGAATTTTTGTTGGCTATCCTCTGTCAACTAAGGCAATCAGAGTCTATGAAAGGCAGAGTGTATTAACTTGTAACACTATAACTAATGTAACTCAATTAAAAGAAAAGATACTTAACCAGAAGACAATCAAGAACAAGAAGTCACAAGAAATCAACGCTAAATGAAGACAAGGTAATTGATACAATTGAACATGTTAACTATGATCAAGCCAAGAAGAAATCATTGAGAGAAGTTCAAGTCAAAGTTGTTCAGGCCTCAGTGATTTGAGAATTCGAGATTCAAGATCATAACTATCAGTATCAACAAGACCAATTGATTTCAAGTGAACAAGAAGGAAAGCAAATATTGGAAAGCCAAGTTACTAAGTGAATATGGTAATTTATTCAAGAAGCAGAAACACTATCAAGACTAGTCACTTATGAACCAGACCAGTGCATCAAGTGTCAGGACATTGATAGCAAGTTTATGTCAGTAATAAAGATCCATGTTCAAGAGCTTGTAGAAGAACAAAGAAGATATGAAGATATCACAAGCTCAAGATGTGCATTGAAGTTTCAAGTTGAAGACCAGAATATTTTCTAAGTAAGAAATGTTCTAGATGGCTAAGTCGAAATTCTCAAGTAGAAGTTCTACTTAGAATTTCGAGATGGCTAAGTAGAAATTCTCAAGTAGAAGTTCTACTTAGAGTGCAGCTTCAACATGACACATGGCATCTTTTGATTGGCAGATTTCCAAGCTTTCAAGATAAGACAAGATTTATGTGGACATCATTGGGCCACGTACATCTTAGTCTTTGAAGACTACAGGTCATAGATTACATGTAGTATAAATAGAAGCACTTGTGTAATGTTTTAGTTAGTGAGCATATTGAGAAAAACACAAGAAAAAGAGAGAGAGTATTCACAGAGCTTAGAATCATTCACTTCTCTCTCAACTTCTGTTATACTTTGTAATGAATGTTGTAGCAACCTTTTCAAGTTATATATAAAAGAAATATATTCCTTGAATCTGTGTGTTCATTTATTGCATCGTATTTATTGCTACTCATAATCGAAAAGTTGTATTCACCCCCCCTCTACAACACATTTGGACCTAACAATTGGTATCAGAGCGGATGTTTAACATACAAAACATAGATCCTTGTGTTTGGTAGAAGAATCGTGAGTTTTCATTTTCTAGATCTACTTTTCATTTTTTCGAAAAGTGAGCTTTAATTCATTTCCAGTGAAAACTCATCCGGGAAAAATTATTTAAATACTCCAGGTGTGATTATTTGGCTTGGGTGTATTTTAATTAATTTTTGTGAATTAATCTGGGTTCATTGATATTTGGTGTTCTTGAGTGTTCATCATCTGTTCTTGTCAAAGAAGATAACCCAGCAACTTTTCAATTTCCTTTTCAAAGAAATTATAGTCAAAAAGGTGTTTTTGGTACTTTTGATTTGATTATTATTTCTTAGCCGAAAGCAAAAGAAAGTGTACTCAGTGCTTAGCAGGTGGGTTAGTCACTTTCGGCGTGTAAAACAATCAAAAGTCAAAAAGGTGTTTTAGTGGTGATATTGTTTATTCAATATTAAAGTAATCTGCAGAAGAAAATTATTCTAAGGACAAAAGTTCTACATAGAATTTCTACTTGAGATTTTCTACATAGAATTTCGACTTGGACAATTTCTACTTGGTGAATTTCGACTTGGACAATTTCTACTTAAGAGAAATTTCGACTTGAGCAAAAATTTCTACTTAGAGAAATTTCGACTTGGCAGAAGTTCTACATAGATATTCTACATAGCCTAGTCTTGGGTACTTAGAATTTTTTAGTGACAAGATTTGAAATGGCTCCTAAAAATTCTTTCAAGATCCCAATGTTCAACCGAGATCACTATGAAGAATGGGTTTTCAGAATGAGACTCTACTTAGAGACAATTAACCCTGAGTATCTGGAAGTCCTTGATAAGGGTAAATTCGTTCCAATGAGAGCTATTCCTGAGCGTACGGAAGGAGAGGAGGTTATACCTGCTCGGTCTGAGCCTAAAAAGGCAGCGGACTTTACGGATGCTGACAAGGAGCAAATAGCTTATGACACTTCTGTAAGACAAACCTTGATGGAATCTCTCGATCATGAAATGTTCAACATAGTCAAAGGTTTGAATACAGCAAAGAAGATTTGGGACAAGATAGAAGTTGTCATGGAAGGATCTGCAGAGGTTAGAAGCAACAAGACACTTATACTCAAGATGGAGTATGACACCTTTAGAATACGAAAAGGAGAAAGCATAACAGATGTCTACCTACGATTCAGTCAGTTGGTATTGGATTTGAATCTGAGAGGTGTTACTCTCCCCATGGTTGAAACCAATACAAGATATTTGAGGAACCAGCCAAAGAGCATTGAACATAGAGTCTACGCAATCAGAGAAACCAGAGATTTGCATACAACTTCTCTGGAAGAATATTATGGAATTCTGAAGACCTATGAGCTGGAAACTCTTCAAGATCAAGCATGGGACAATGATTCAAAGGGAAAAGAAACTGCATCAGGATTAGTTGCTGATGAGGAAGAGTCTAAGAAGGCAATGGTTGCAGCAAAGCCTAAATCATCACCTGCACCACGTCAAGTTGATAATGATGACGAGTGTGCATCTAACAGTGATGATGACTACTTCACCCAAGAAGAGCTGGACAACATGGACGATAGTGTCGTGGCATACATGGCAAGGAAGTTCAGCAATATGAGATTCAGAAAGAGCAACCGACCACAAAGAAATTCTTCATCTTATTATCGGGCTGCTAAGGGTGGTGGTAGTTCATCAGGCTACAAAAGCAAAGGCAAGAGTACCAGCTACAAATCTCCGTTGGACTTCAAAATGAAGTTCAATTGCTATAATTGTGGTGAACCTGGACATTTTGCCTCGGACTGCAAAAAGCCTAAACAGACTTATCCAAAAGAGACATTTGAAGCCCTCAAAAGCAAGTATGAATCGCTGGTGAAAGAAAAACATGGTAAAAGAGCTTTAGTAGTAACAGAAGGAAGAGCTTGGGATGATTCAGATGAGGAAGAGGTTACTCATGTAGCAAACTTTGCGCTCATGGCTGAGACATCAGAGGAACCAGAGGTACCAGTTCTAACCCTTAAAGTAGAAATGTCTATTGATGATTATAAGGAACAGAACGGGGCTCTTAGCGAAGAGATCTACATGTTGTGCAAAAGCCTAGACACTTCTCAAAAGGAACAGAAAACACTTGTCGCCAAAAGCAGAATGCTTGAGGCAAAAGTGGAAGAGTTAGAGGCTGCTTGCACTGTAGATACTTCTCTAAGAGATCTTATTAAATCTTTGGAACACAAGCTCGTCCTTAAGGCAGAAATAGAATCATGTTTAAGGAACAAACTAGCTGAGTTAGAAACTAAATGTGAAGCTTACAAACTAGCTGCTAGTAAAGTGTATGTAGATAATGACGTATTTAAGAAGATAACTGGAGTAGGTGTAGGACTTGACTATTCTGACCTATCTAAGAAAGAAGGGAAGAGACATATCGATCCTAGCTCCAGTGACCTTAAAAAGGAAACACCTAGTATTCTTAAATCTTCTGTCAAACCCATCTACAAACACCTTGTTCCTAGAATAGAAGAAGAAGAGACTGAATTGATAGCTAGATATGAGATAGAGATGGAAGATCTCCAGAAAGCACAACCTATAACTCCTATTAAACAAGTTAAAATCAATTTCCCTAGTGATGAATCTAGACTAGGAATAGGAGCTAAGGCTGTTAAACAACAAGGGAAGAAAGGCATAAAAGAGGTTAAGGCTGAACGAATAAAGAAAGCATGTTATCACTGTAAATCTACTGAACATCTTTCTTATGCATGCACTGCTACACATGCCATGCCTACCACACACACTATGAATAATCTGCATCAGAATCATGCACAGTGTGGTCAACCTAATTGTATGCCATGCACTTTTAACGTCATGCAAACTTTTGTGAATTTAATGAATGCATCTAGCCAGTCATGCTCAAATACTGCTGCTAGTTCAAACAACAAAAAGAAGTTTGGGAGAGCCAAGACTGTCAGTCCTCCTAAAGTTAGGAGTGACAAACCTTCTCCTAGGACTGATAAATATGTCAAGTCTGAGAGAGGAAAGGAGGAAGTCGAAAGCTCTAGTTATGTTAAGAAAAGTGCATCTCCTGTTGTTAAATCTGTTGATTCTAAATCTTATCGAAAAGCCGGGCCCAATCAAAGTTGGGTTCCGAAGAAAGTCTAATCAATCTGTTATTGCAGGGCATTAAGCAAAAGAGAAATAAAGTTATATGGGTGCTAGATAGTGGAGCATCGAGGCATATGACTGGAAACAAGTCCCTGCTTACAGAGTTGGTTATGAAAGCTGGCCCTTATGTTACCTTTGGAGATGACAGCATAGGTGTGACAAAGGGATATGGCAAATTGAAAACTGGAAATGTCATCATTGAAGATATTTCCTATGTTGAGGGATTAAAGCATAATTTGTTGAGTATCAGTCAATTCTGTGACAAAGGTTACGAAATTGTCTTCAACAAGAAAGGTGTATCAATCACTCACATCAAGGAAGGCTCACTGGCTTTGAGAGGAGTTCGAAAGGCAGATCTTTTTGTTGCAGACATGGATTCAGCAAATCAGAATCAAGTTACCTGTTTCTACAGCAAAGCTTCGGATGATGAAAGCTGGTTATGGCACAAAAAGTTATCTCATTTAAACTTCAAAACGATGAATGCTCTCGCGAGGCGAGAATTGGTGAGAGATCTACCTCAAATGGAGTTCGCTCCGAAAGGACTCTGTGAAGCCTGTGAAATGGGAAAGTCGAAGCGAGCCTCGCATAAAAGCAAGGAAATTTCAAGTATCACTGAGCCTCTGCAACTTCTTCATATGGATTTGTTTGGCCCAGTGAATGTCCTATCTTTGTCTAGGAAAAGATATGCATTGGTAATCGTGGATGACTTCTCCAAGTATACATGGGTATTGTTCGCAATGACGAAAGACGAAGTACCTTTCTTAATCATTGATCACATCACTCAAATTGAGAATGTTTCAACACTTACTGTGAAGACGATTAGATCAGACAATGGCACTGAATTCAAAAACGCAGTGCTAAATGACTTCTGTGTATCTAAAGGAATACGTCGTCAGTACTCAGCCCCGAGAACTCCACAGCAAAATGGAGTAGTTGAAAGGAAGAATAGAACATTGGTTGAAGCAGCAAGAACTTTGTTGTACGATTCGAAACTTCCTCTGTATTTCTGGGCAGAAGCAGTGAGTACCGTGTGTTACACTCAAAATCGATCCTTGATCATAAAAGATAAAGAAAAGACACCATGTGAGCTAATGAACGGCAGAAGACCAACAATCAAATATTTTCATGTATTCGGAGCAAAATGCTATGTACTTATAGATGATGAAAATCTAGGCAAGTTTGCAGCAAAAGCTCGTGAAGGAATCTTTGTTGGTTACTCCACAGATGTGGTAGCAGCTTATAGGGTGTTCTTAGTGAATGATCGAAAAGTGACTGAAAGCTACAACGTCAGATTCGACGATACCAAACTCTCATCAATTTCAAGAGATTCTAGTGAACCTGAGTCCCTAAAATTTCAGAATCTGGACTTAGAAGATCTTGAAGATGAACCTGAGTTGGTTGTCCCATTAAATGTTCCAAGTGTACGTGAAGAACCTGAGTCTAGTGAACAAGCTAATTCTACAAGATCAGGAGAGACTTCTTCAGTACGAACCGGCAACAACTCAGGGGGAGTAAATAGCAGCTCAAGGACTACTGTTCAAGGCTCGAATCGAGTTGACTCTAGTTCTGTAGGAGCTGGCACTAACTCAGGGGGAGTTAGTGAAAGTATTCAAAGTAGTCAGCACCACAATTCAGAAAGTCATGCTGAATCATCAAGACAATTTCCAAGAGAACGGGTATGGAATAGAGACCATCCGTTTGAATTAATTATTGGTGATCCAGATGCTGGTGTGTCTACTAGAAGAAATACAAGAGCTGACCTAGCTAATATTTGCTTATTTTCTGGGTTCTTATCCAAGCTTGAACCTAAAGAAATAGAAGAAGCTCTTGGTGATGCTGATTGGGTGATTGCAATGCAAGAGGAACTCAATCAGTTTGAAAGGCAGAAAGTTTGGAAACTGGTACCCCGACCAAAGAACAAATCAGTAATTGGAGCAAGGTGGGTATTCAGAAATAAAATGGATGAAAACGGACTTGTAACACGAAACAAGGCTCGTTTGGTTGCAAAAGGTTATTCTCAACGAGAAGGAATTGATTATGATGAGACCTATGCACCAGTTGCAAGACTTGAGGCAGTCAGGATGTTTTTGGCATTTGCAGCACATAAGAACTTCAAGGTTT
Organism: Kitagawia praeruptora; assembly: GCA_037693485.1. Classification (NCBI taxonomy): domain Eukaryota; kingdom Viridiplantae; phylum Streptophyta; class Magnoliopsida; order Apiales; family Apiaceae; genus Kitagawia; species Kitagawia praeruptora. The sequence continues at coordinate 42,405,026 of CM075347.1, forward strand.
TCCAGATGGATGTGAAAAGTGCCTTCCTGAACGGAGAGTTAGAAGAAGAAGTGTATCTGGAACAGCCGCCTGGCTTCGTTGATCCAGAACTTGTAGATTTTGTGTATCTTCTCTTCAAATCTGTCTATGGCCTCAGGCAATCCCCAAGATGTTGGTATGAAACCCTATCTGTATTCTTAATTGAAAGTGGTTTTACTAGGGGAGTAATTGACAAAACATTGTTCTATAAGAATGTGAAGAATGATCTAATACTTGTTCAAGTCTATGTGGACGATATTATCTTTGGGTCATCGAATGAGCGCTTGTGCGAGAAATTTGCTAAGCTAATGCAAGACAAATACGAGATGAGCATGATGGGAGAGCTGTCCTTCTTCCTTGGATTACAGATCAGTCAGAGAAAAGATGGTATCTTTATCTGTCAATCTAAGTACGTCAGAGATTTACTCAAGAAGTATAATCTAGAAGATGCATCAGCAGCCAAGACTCCCATGGCAACAGCCACGAAGCTTGATGAAGACAAATCAGGTAAATCAGTTGACATCACAAGCTATCGAGGTATGATTGGCTCACTTCTCTATTTAACTGCAAGTAGACCCGATATAATGTTCGCGACTTGTTTATGTGCAAGGTTCCAAGCGGATCCTAGAGAATCACATCTCATAGCCGTCAAAAGAATTTTTAGGTATCTCAAGGGCACACCAAATCTAGGAATTTGGTACCCAAGAGATACAGGTTTTAATCTAATTGGCTATACGGATTCAGATTATGCAGGTTGCAGGATTGATAGGAAAAGCACATCTGGTGCTTGTCAATTTCTTGGCAGAAGATTGGTGTCCTGGCAAAGTAAAAAGCAACATACAGTATCTACTTCTACTGCTGAAGCTGAGTACATTGCTGCTGGAAGTTGTGTAGCTCAAATACTGTGGATGAGGAACCAATTGAAGGATTATGGCATGGAGCACAAGAAAATTCCAATTATGTGTGACAACACAAGTGCCATTGCCATAACCAACAATCCTGTAGATCACTCAAGAACCAAGCACATCGACATCAGGTATCACTTCATAAGAGAACATGTCGAGGAGGGGACTGTGGAGCTACATTTTGTGCCCACAATGCAACAAATTGCAGATATATTCACCAAACCTCTTGATGAAGTAACATTCAATAGGTTAGTTGGTGAATTGGGAATGCTTAACACAAATTAGTAAAGCCTTCTCTCTGTAAAATCCATGGTTATGTTGGTATATGCAGGCTATTTAATCATTATGTGTTTAGACTTTAAAATGCCTAATTAATGATTATTATAGGATGCATATAGTGTGTTTTTGCATGAATTCAGTGTGTTTTAAGTGTCTTTTATAGCACAAATCTGTGAATTTATGCTTATTAGATTGCATGATCATAGGGGGAGTTAAATTCATAATATTCTAAATATTGCATGATTTTTAGATGAATTTACCTGTGTTTTTCATGTAATTAGAGGCCTTAGAATTGTCAAGGAATGTTTTAATTATGTCATATATTAAAATCCTTGAATTGATATTTATATTAATTTGACAAAATTAATTGTTGAGTTTTTCAAAGAAAAATTGTCAAATTATTCTAAGTATCTTCAAAATTTCGAGTTAGTCACTATCTCGAAACTCATCTTGAAATTCTAGTTGAATTTCGATTTGAGCTTTCTGAGGGAAGTTTTGAAAATTCTAAGTCTGGGAGAAATTTCGAGTTAGCCTCTATCTCGAAATTTATCTCGAAATTCGACTTAAGGTTCGAATTAGAGTTACCAGTGTGCCTAATTATTATCTTCAAAATATTCGAGATACAGTCTATCTCGAACTCTATCTCGAAATTCAGATGAGAGTTCCATTTTTGGGATATTTTGAAAAGAATTGAGAATAACTTCGAGTTAACCTCTATCTCGAAGTTCAACTCGAAGTTCGACTTAGAGTCCAACTCGAAGTTCGACTTAGAGTTTGAGAATTCTCAATTGGTTAAAGGGAATTTTCGAGTTAACTCCTAACTCGAAGTCTATCTCGAATTTCTACTTGAATTTCGAGATAGATTTCCCTAGTAATGTTGGTGATGTGTGCTGTTTACATGATCTTTGATAGATTAATGGTTCAAGTGGTTCAAGCTTTTCGAGTTAACTGCTAACTCGAACTTTATCTCGAATTTCGAGATAGATTTCCTTGCTGATTTTTTCTAAGTGCTAAAAGTTCGAGTTGACACCTATCTCGAACTTTATCTCGAAGTTCGACTTGAGGTTCGAGATAGAGTGTTCCCTGTATGTACTTGGTGTTTTACACACTTTTTATCAGGGGCATTTCTGTCATTGCACATTCATGTCTATATATACATATCTAACTCGACATTTTCTTTCACTTTTACCTAAATAGAGTTTTACAGCCGCACATATACATACAGGCGATTTCATAGATTCAAGCCATTGGTAGTGATTTTTGTGACAAATCTCATACGGACACCGAATTGATGCCCATTTTTTTACTGATATCTTCTGTGTGTCATCATTAATCACTGTTTTGTGTGTTTGTGTAACGATTCATTTCTCTTGAAGATATATACACACGTATATACACACACAATTTCTCAAATCTGTTCAAAAACGATTTTACACACGCACACTTCACTGTTAAAGCAGATTTAACCACTGGTTTGAGATTTGCCTTCCATTAATTGTTGATTGGAGCCCGTAGTTTAATTTTTCACAAAGGAACTTTTGTGTTCTTGATAAATTAAAAGGGTTATCACGGTTAATTGTTAGATTAATTGTTTTTCAGAAATTAAAATTAAAATTTCACATCTTTTTAAAGAAAAACTCTTAATTAAAATGGCTCACCAATTTTCACTTGCCAAAAACAATTTTTATAATATTTCTACGGAAATTGGTGATCAACTCCCGCGCTTTAAGTCTTGGATACGATTTCTAAATTTGTATTCCAAAGCTAGCGATGCTTTTACTGCTAAACCTACACTAGTGCATGATGCTTTACAGCAATTATGGACTAGTGCGGTTTCTTTTGGGAGCAAATCAACCCCCTTTGGTTTCAGGTTTACCTTAGCGGGTCAGGAATATGTGGTGACTGAACAAATTGTCAACAAGGTTCTGGGATTCCCTGTTAAAGATGCTTATGATCCAGAACCTACAGCTGCAGATCGCCTCAAATTCTTTGAAGAAATTGGGTGTTATCCTCCGACTGGCCGGATCACTGGAAACATCCAAAAACAATTTCTTCATGTGGAATGGAATTACTTTTTCGAGGCCATCACAAGATGTTTTCGGGCACGAGAAAGCGATTACCATCAAATTTCCATTCCCATGCAAAACCTCGGAATTGCCCTAGCAAGAGAGCTGGATATCAATTATGGACGAATAGTTCTCTCTGAGATAGTGGCCGTGATGGGATCTCCTGCAAGCAGAGACCTCAACACCACAGATGTTGTCTGCTGGTTTCCTCGGTTCCTACAGATGCTGATCAATAGTTTAGTACCGAAGGATGCTCTTGCTGTTAGACGGAGTTTTGCCAGTGGTCCATCATCTGCACCGCTAGGGATGGGCACTAAGTCACTTTCAACAGTTGAAAATCAGGATAAACATCATGGAAAACCGATGTCTATTCCTGATACCTTACAAAAGTGGCTTACATATGATGAAGGGGTTACCACTTTGATGGAATTCTCGCAAGCTTCATCACATGCTCAGAATCGGTCTGCTCATGCTGAGGCATTTGAAGCGATTCCTGATGAACAAAGCGGAGACGACCAAGGTAATGAATCAGGTAATCTCTCTCGACACTCTACTCATTCCTCTTCCTATGTTTCTGATTCCCAGACCCAAGAGACTGCTAGCCCGCAGGATCTATCCCAGGGTGAGAGCTATATTTCTAATTCTATATCATCCCAGTCACCGGAATCCAAACAGCCAGCACATATAGATGTAGGAAATGATGATGAGAGTGAACCCGAAGAGCAGCAACTTATTCGCAAGAAAGCCAAAATTTCCCATGCTGCTACTTCTAAATCTCAGTCAAACCCTAGAGTGTCACACGCAACCACTCCACCTCACGAGAGTGGTTCACCCCTTGAACAATCTGCACATAGGGATTTTGATTTTGATGATGATTTTGTACCTCTTAAAGATACTGTTGCTTCAAGAGGACATGAAGCTTTAAAAACTTCAGCCGTACCTTCACCGGTACGTCCTGATGCTACAAAGAGGATCGGTTCTGATGTTGTACAAGAACACTTTGTAGCCTCTCAGCCTGAGATTCCAACTCAGGAACAAACAGTATTTGATCCCATAACTGCAAATTATATTTCTTATCAAGTTTCTGCAGGTACTTCTTCATATTTTGGATCAATTATTGAAGACATACACGAGCGTGAGACAGGGAGTGTGTGTGAGAGGTTAGGGAGAGAGGGACCTTCATTTTTAAGGCCCGAAACCGAGCGCCAAATACCAACAGAACGAGAATTAGAGCGAGGTCACCTAAACCAAACACCGTCCCTTAATTCTGAAAATCTTGAATCTCGTTTGTCTTTTATGGAAAATCAAATGAAGGAGTTTGGGCAGTCAATGGGGCAGTTAGGGATGAATGTTGGAAATAATCAAAGGGCACTTGATGACTACGCAGCACGAATGGCACTTCAAGCTTCAGCTTTTACTGATTTGAAAAATCAGGTAAATGACATGGGCCATGCTGCTGGTGTCTTGGGAAACACCCTGAATGACAGGATGGGTGCAATGGAGCTTACAATGGATACTCTGGCTGTGGAGATAAGCAGAGTTATGTTCGCAATCAGAAGTTTTGTGCCCCAGGAGTGTTTCGCGCCGCAACAACCTCCCCCTGATGCTGGTACAGGTGGTGCTAGTGGAGCAGGAGTCTATGGTTCCGGGTTTGAAGATTTTGATACGGCTGGTGGATCTGGAGACCAGGGTGGAGTTCAGGATAACTCACCTAAGGGGGAGAGTATAAAGAAGACGAGACAGCAGGGAGTTCAAATCGAAGAAATTCAAGAACATGCTGATCTTGTAAAAGAAATGGAAGTTGAGCCGTCTATTGATGAAGAGGCTCTAAGAAGGAAAAAGGGTAAGGCAATAGCGATTGAGCCAGATGAGCCATTCGTTGATCTGAGTCATCAAGAAAAAGTACAGGAGGTACTCGACTCAGATTCCGATATGGAAGACGCACCGTTGAAACATGCTATAAAGAGATCATTGAAGGATCAAGGTGGAGGTGCTGGAATGTCTTTTGGATTGCCTGAAGAAATTACTGTCGATGAGGAAACCCTTGAAGCTCAACAGTTAGCCTTGGATCAAGCTGAGTTCTTCAAAATGAAGCAAATGCAAGGTCGTGCTGCGTTTCAGGAAAAGAAAGCGGAGCTACAAGGAAAGCAGTACGATTATGAGCTTGCAAGGCTAGCTGATCCTCAAATCGATCTGGACAATAGAAGGATAGGGAAGAAGTGGGATGACGCAAGAAAGATTTTGATGGGACCATGTACAAAAGGAGAGCATAACAAGGAAGCAGATGATCTGTTCTACCAACTAAATTTGCAGAATCCAATGGCGGCTGACTACATAAATGCTTTAAAGAGATTAATTTCTAAAGTCAGGGTTGGATACAATTCAACGCAAAAGGAGTGGCAGGTTGTTTTGTCTTTCACAGAAGGAGTCCCGATGTCTTTCATGTATGTGGATGATCAATTCATGACGAGAAGATCTGCATCAGAGTTGTTCTTGCTAGCAACAAAAATTCAATACTCTCATTCTGAGAATCTAAGCATTCTGTATAGGGATCAGTTAATGCGGCTAGCAGAGGACAAGGGTCCAGAATTCTCAGCATATCCAAATGTTGTCCGGATGGTGGTTGACAGTAAATTGAAGAGGGTGAGCCTGGAGGAAAATGAATTAATGGAACTTTCAGTGGAATCTCTTAAGGCCGTCTGTAGGCAAATGATGAGTAAGGGATTCGCTTCTGTGCTTAAGGATAAAACAGTGAAGACCATTGAAAGTGTCATACTAAAGAAGAGCAATGAGGTGTGGAAGTGTGATGTCATTGCTCCGAACCCTCTTGATAATGTGAAGATTGAACCAGAGCTGATAGAGAGAAATTGGAATATTCTTCAAGCAATGAAGAACGTTGATGAAGCTCTGAATCTTCCTACTGGAGAACTGGAACAAGGAGAGATAAGGGAGGCAGTTGGTGTTCCAGGAAGAGACAGCGTATACTGGATACATTCTTTTGCTGATAATGCAGCTGATGCCTTAGTATTCATAGATGCAGACCAGAAGCAAACACTCTTGCATATGAGTAGAGACTGGCTGAAGCAGACTCAAGATGCTGCATTTCTAGAGAAAGTGTTATATGTGTTCAAATGGGAAGATGTGGAAGTTAAGTATGTGACAGAAAAGCAGAGACTCGTGAGTTACCTATCTGATGTAGTAGTGGAAATGAAGCGATTGGAGCGAGATGCGGCTAGTGTCCACAATACTAACCGTGTCATAGGCTATCCCAAAATGATCTACTGTCAGTTTAAATCTGATAAAACTCATAGGAAACCTCGGCTTATCATGAAGAAATTTGAGGAAATTCCAGAGATCAGAACTACTCAGGAGGTGGACAAACTCAGAAGGCTTTTCAAACATCCTTACCCAGAACCCAGGAACCCTCTAGAGATGGAAGCAGTAAGTTTGTTGAATACTAGGTGGACGCAACTTCATAATCCAGTATATAAGAAACAAAAGCAGCAGGAGGAGAAGCGCAGAAGGCAAAAAGAAGAAAAGGACCAAGCTGCTGAAGCTAGGAAGAGGAAACGGAATTAGGGTTAAAGGTCAGAGTGGTGTGAACTTGAAGTTGGAAAACCTTCATGTCTTTCGGTTGCTTTAACTCACTTGAGGAAAATTCATCTTAGAATGAATCCAATAAGGTGATATAAGTTTGACTAAAAGATATGAAATAATCCAGGTGATAGGAATCATTCAAATGATCTTTAATTCGAGGTTCGAATTCTGTTTCTAGTTTAAGTTCTTTGTATTGTTTTCATGTACTTGTAATTGTATATTTTTCAAGACTGTAATGTTAATTATCTTTTCTCGTCTCATTGTTTAGTTGAGTTATCCTTCATTAATTTGAATGTCATTGTTAGACAATCAAATTGGGGGAGATTGAAAGGCAGAGTGTATTAACTTGTAACACTATAACTAATGTAACTCAATTAAAAGAAAAGATACTTAACCAGAAGACAATCAAGAACAAGAAGTCACAAGAAATCAACGCTAAATGAAGACAAGGTAATTGATACAATTGAACATGTTAACTATGATCAAGCCAAGAAGAAATCATTGAGAGAAGTTCAAGTCAAAGTTGTTCAGGCCTCAGTGATTTGAGAATTCGAGATTCAAGATCATAACTATCAGTATCAACAAGACCAATTGATTTCAAGTGAACAAGAAGGAAAGCAAATATTGGAAAGCCAAGTTACTAAGTGAATATGGTAATTTATTCAAGAAGCAGAAACACTATCAAGACTAGTCACTTATGAACCAGACCAGTGCATCAAGTGTCAGGACATTGATAGCAAGTTTATGTCAGTAATAAAGATCCATGTTCAAGAGCTTGTAGAAGAACAAAGAAGATATGAAGATATCACAAGCTCAAGATGTGCATTGAAGTTTCAAGTTGAAGACCAGAATATTTTCTAAGTAAGAAATGTTCTAGATGGCTAAGTCGAAATTCTCAAGTAGAAGTTCTACTTAGAATTTCGAGATGGCTAAGTAGAAATTCTCAAGTAGAAGTTCTACTTAGAGTGCAGCTTCAACATGACACATGGCATCTTTTGATTGGCAGATTTCCAAGCTTTCAAGATAAGACAAGATTTATGTGGACATCATTGGGCCACGTACATCTTAGTCTTTGAAGACTACAGGTCATAGATTACATGTAGTATAAATAGAAGCACTTGTGTAATGTTTTAGTTAGTGAGCATATTGAGAAAAACACAAGAAAAAGAGAGAGAGTATTCACAGAGCTTAGAATCATTCACTTCTCTCTCAACTTCTGTTATACTTTGTAATGAATGTTGTAGCAACCTTTTCAAGTTATATATAAAAGAAATATATTCCTTGAATCTGTGTGTTCATTTATTGCATCGTATTTATTGCTACTCATAATCGAAAAGTTGTATTCACCCCCCCTCTACAACACATTTGGACCTAACAGTCTATAACCTGAGAACCAAGGTGATCATGGAGTCTATTCATGTGTCATTTGATGACAAGAAAATAACTGGACATGAAGATGTAGATGAACATGATCAACTGCACTTTGAAAATGAAGATTTATTCTCTGATGAAGTAAACTCTGATGAAGCTGAACTGACAAACTCTGTTGAGCTAAACTCTGAACCTCTACTGGTAAATACTGAAGAAACTTCTCAGCCACAGACAAGGAGAGAACCAGTTGAGGGGGAGCATGAAGAATCACTTCAAAGTGATGACTCAAAATCTGATAATGAGTCAACTGAAAAATCTGGGTCAAACTCTGACAGTCCAAAATCTGACAGTTCAAACTCTGAGCAGTCACATTCAGGGGGAGCCTCAGAGAATGAAGAAAGGCAACAAGAAAATCAGGAGAACATGGATCGAGGGGGAGGATCAAACACTGAGAGAAGTCATTTACCTTCAGCTAGGAAATGGACAAAATCTCACACACCTGATTTGATTATTGGTGATCCAGATGCAAGGGTAAGGACAAGAAGTGCAACAACAAATGAATGTCTGTTTCATGCATTCTTGTCACAAACTGAGCCAAAGAAGGTAGAAGAAGCTCTTAAAGATGCTGACTGGATAACAGCAATGCAGGAGGAGTTGAATGAATTTGAAAGAAATGAAGTATGGACCCTTGTACCAAGACCAAAGAATAGATCTGTTGTTGGTACTAAATGGGTTTTCAGAAATAAAACTGATAGTGAGGGGGTTGTTACAAGAAACAAAGCCAGACTTGTGGCAAAAGGCTATTCACAGCAGGAAGGAATAGATTATGATGAGAATTTTGCTCCAGTTGCAAGATTGGAGGAAATAAGGATGTTTCTTGCATATGCTTCTCATAAGAAATTCAAGGTATTTCAGATGGATGTGAAAAGTGCATTTCTGAATGGAAAACTTGAAGAAGAAGTGTTTGTTGAACAACCACCAGGATTTGTGGACCCCAAATATCCAGATTATGTCTACAGGCTTGATAAAGCACTCTATGGACTTAAGCAGGCACCAAGAGCATGGTATGAAACACTAGCTTAATTTCTACTAGAAAGTGGGTTTAACAGAGGTACAATTGATAAAACTCTGTTTTACTTTAAATCTGGTAGTGACTTGATTTTAGTTCAAATATATGTTGATGACATAATTTTTGGGTCTACTAATGATAAACTCTGTACAAAGTTTGCCAAGCTAATGCAGTCCAGGTATCAAATAAGTATGATGGGAGAGCTTAGTTATTTTCTAGGCCTACAGGTGAAGCAAACAAATGATGGGATCTTTATAAATCAAGCAAAATATACCAGAAATCTTCTCAAGAAATTTGGTTTGCTTGACTGCTCATCTGTATCAACTCTCATGGCAACAACAACTAAGTTGGACAAAGATACAGGAGCATCAGTAGATATGACAAATTACAGAGGCATGATAGGGTCTCTTCTTTATCTAACAGCAAGTAGACCTGATATCATGTATGCAACCTGTCTCTGTGCAAGGTTTCAGGCAGATCCCAGAGAACCACATCTACAGCTGAGGCAGAGTATATTGGTGCTGGTAGCTGTTGTGCATAGATCTCTCTCTTTCCAATTATATCACGGACGGTTCTATTTAATAAAAATAAAGTAATAATATTATAATATTAATAATTAATTGATTACTATTTCAGCTAAAACGTATCATTTTTTGAGAATACGCATGATACATATGCGTGACCAGTTTTTTTAAAAAAATAATAAAGTACACGCATGATACAAATGCGTATAATCAGCTACGCATCTTGAAAATGCGCTTTTGGTGGGTATTTTGGGCGATCTGCAGCGCTGGTGGGTATTTTGGTTTTTTGTTTTGAAAATGTGGGTATTTAAGAATTTCACCCTCATTTTTTCCATCTTTTCTAATTAAAGATATCTATCAAACCTGAATATGGATCCCGAACCTGAGGAAAGGGTTATCCAGCAATTTATAATATATAGATTCCTTTATTTATTTATTTTACAAACTGAGGTCTTACCTTTTCTTTTTTCTCTAACTAAAATCTTTTTTTTTTCAATTATGTCACGGGCAATTACCTTTTTCAACCAAAACAAGTTAACTTTTCTCTTTTCTCTAACTAAAATCTCTCTATTTCCAATTATATCACGGGTGGTTCTATTTAATAAAAATAAAATAATAATATTATAATAATTACAATTAACTGATTACCTTTCAAGCTAAAACGTAACATTTTTTCATCTTTTCTAATTAAATTTCTTCTTTTAGTAATATCATGGGCAACATTAATTTCTCATTTTATAAAAACACTACGAGCAATTTTATTTAGTAAAATAAGATAATTAATTTATAATTACTATTAACTAATTAATTATCTTTTTTAGTCAAAACACGTTATCTTTTATCTAACTAAAATCTCTATCTTTCCAATTATATCACGGTCGGTTCTATTTAATAGAAATAAAGTAATAAAATTATAATATTAATAATTAACTTATTACCTTATCAGCCAAAACGTATCACTTTTCCATTTTTTCTAATTAAATTCCCTTTTTTATTTATTTTACAAACTCAGGACTTACCCTTTCTCTTTTCTCTAACTAAAATCTCTCTCTTTCCAATTCCATCAAATAAGTATGATGGGAGAGCTTAGTTATTTTCTAGGCCTACAGGTGAAGCAAACAAATGATGGGATCTTTATAAATCAAGCAAAATATACCAGAAATCTTCTCAAGAAATTTGGTATGCTTGACTGCTCATCTGTATCAACTCTCATGGCAACAGCAACTAAGTTGGACAAAGATACAGGAGCATCAGTAGATATGACAAATTACAGAGGCATGATAGGGTCTCTTCTTTATCTGACAGCAAGTAGACCTGATATCATGTATGCAACCTGTCTCTGTGCAAGGTTTCAGGCAGATCCCAGAGAACCACATCTACAATTAACTGAGATGAACACCGATGAAGAAAATGTATGAAGCATGATTCTAAGTTATTAATTATGAATCTTTCTAAGTTATCTGTGATCTAAACTTATAGCATCTCTTAGTTTATTTATCCTAAACTCTGAGTCTGTAAACATTGTGTGCATTGCCTCTCATAAATAATGTCTGATGTTTGATGACTCCTAAACTCTGTTAGTGATACTCTGTTCCCAAAGAAATTCACATGGTACTTGATGATTCCTTGTTTGTACTTGTGAAAATTTATAAACCTAAGATGTGTCATTGTTTATTTTGGTGAGTACTGAAGCATGCTTGCACCCTGTGAGAACTTGAGCCAAATAGTGATTGATACATTTTATATCAATCGATTTTCATTGTTGTGTGTTGTTCATCAGTGAGTATGTTGCTCTAGAACTTGTTTTAAACCATTTTGAGACTGCATGATATGTGTGTGCATGAAAATGATAAAGGCACTAGGATTAACCACATTTATCCAAACACTGCCAGAAATTTTCAATCCTTAGTGAACCCCTTTGAGCCTTTTTAAATTTTTTTTCTCACTATAAACTTTCAAGTTACTGGTAAAGCAATCTGATTCAATTGGGGATTGATGACAGAACAGTGTGGGGATTTCTTGTGACAGTGTGTTCATTTGATGGGAATATATATAAAAAAAAAGAAAAAAGGGGGGGTGTATATATAAATTATTAAGTAAAAAAATTGCTCTATCAGTTTGTCAAATTTATAACCTGCTAGTTTTTTTTTTTCCTTCCTTCATTTTTAACCACATTACAACCTTGAACAAAGTCCTTTTGATTTGTGCATACATGTATTCAAAGTAGTGTAGATTTGGTGGACAACCAAGCATATGGTAGCACATGCTTTTATTGATTGAACTTGAGTGTAAACACTTTACCTAAACACTTGTGTGATTTGAGAGTTTGTGAGTTATTAAATCCATGGCATGTCACTCACTGAATGCGATATTGACAACTATTTCATGATCTTTTTGTCTATATAGACTGTGTGCTTACTTGGATAATCATGGACATCAAGGGGAATAGGTGAATTCAGACTTCTGTATATCAGTTACTACAGAGTTTAGCATTCATCATAAATTCAGTGTTTACAATGAGAGTTTGTGCATCCATTGTTTACTGATTTATTTTTTATGGATTTTATGAAATATTAGATGCTCTAAAAATTGGATTAGTAAACTCTGCTATCCACACACAAAATTCACATCTGTGCAATTTTTGAAAGGGTTCAGTAACAAAGTTGGAGAATTGACAAACGCTGATGGATTTTGTCTAAATACTCTAAGGTATTTTTTATTTCAAATGATTTCAAATTTGGGGTAAATAGAGTTTTTGACAGCTGTTGATAAGTGTCAAAGTGTTTACTTCGTCAGTAATTAGAGAACGAAAGTAGCAGTAATTATGGTTGTAATTACTGAACTTGCACATTTGGTTCGCTAATTATGTGCCACGTGTCCCACTCACACATTTCTCAAGGATCGTGTCCCACTACACATGGTAACTGGTTGCGTGTATTAATGGTAAAACGATTGAGTTTAACTTTTCAGTACATATCTAATCATTTTTAGCTACACGATTCATATTCACTCATACACTTTCACCCACTCACAATTACTTTTTCCACAACCACTCACAGTTCCTTCGCATTTTTCACTTAAACATTTCATCAAACACCTTTCACTCATATCATTTTCTTTCGTATTCCCTTCTCTAATCGTTCTAATGGCCACCAAACCTTTCACTGCTCTTGGGCTATTGTTTGTTTCTAACAATTATGCAGCTTCACTGCACAATGACAACGTTCCAGATGCGTTTCATTTGATGCAGAATTTCTTGAGAGATTCAGAGATTGGTCGAGCTTTGGTTGAACCCCAAACGTTGTCTCCATCACAAATTGCTTCTTAGTTCTTTCTGGAAACACTCTGTTTATGATAATGGTGGAGAGAATGGGACTCCGTCTATTATTTTCTCTTACGAGGAAACTGACTATGTTATCACTCCAGATACAGTCAGAGAAATCACGGGGTTTGACACTCACACTTCGTATAGTGTTGTTTTTGAAAAGAATCTGCGAGAGATGTTGCAGCAGATTGGATACTCAGGATCTTTGGCCAAGCTTGGGTCAGTGAAAAGGCCACAGTTGAGAAAAGAATGGAGTTTCTTCTTCAACTGTATCACAAGGGCTTTTGGGAACAAAGTCACCAACTGGGATGCAATTCCTACTGACAGTCTCCAAATCGGGTATTCTCTTCTCTATGGTAGTAATTTCGATTTTGGAAGACTTGTGTTAATGAACTTAAGTGATAGGTTGTCAACAACTACAACTGTGTATTTTGCTAGATTTTGTCAAATGCTATTTACTGCCTGTGTTCCTAATGCTGAAATTACTAAGGATGCTAAAATTCAGTCCTTTAAAGTCAACAAGAGAATTTTCTCTGATTTGACAAACAAAGATGCCACCAAGGATGTGCCTGAGTTGGTTTTCCCTCTTGCTTTACAAAATTTTATAAATCAACCACAAGACCCTCAACAGCCTGAGCAATCTTCTCCAAACACTGATCAAACTTCAATCCCTGCACCCACTCCAACTAAAACACAACATAAACCTTTATCCACTGAACCTGATACTACATCAAACACTGAGCCACTATCCATAAACACTGAATCTCAACCACCTCAACCACAACCTCAGCCTTCTACTCAACCTCAACCTGTCCAACAACCATCCAAACGCAAACGTGGGGGAAGAACCAAGCATGCTGCTCATAATTCAAGGCATAGCTCTGCAAGGGCTACGAGGGCCAGAAAAGAGAAAAAGGAGAGAGCAAATAGGTCTCCATCACCCTCAGTTGTTGATGTAGCTGAAGAGTCAACCTCTGCTGCAGAGGAGGTAGAAGTTGAGGTACAGACCTACAAAAGAAGGAAGTTGGTAATCTCTGACTCTGATGAAGAGATGAATATTGAAGCTCCAGAGGTAATTCCTTCAGAGATACCTGCTATTGAGATGAATGTTGAGCTAAATGCTGCAGAAGAAGCTGTGCAACCACCTACCAATATTCAAGTAGATGAAGATAACAGAGATGGCTTCCTACAATGGATGATTTTCTTGACATAGTTATGCCATTCTCTGCTCCTGTTGATGTTCCTACTTCTTCTTTTGCTCTTAATTCTGGTGAAACTTGTGCAGCAGATCAAGCTACTTTGGAACTTGATGAAACAGTAGCTACACATACTGAAATATTGTCTGATGCTCACCACACTGTTGAACAAGGAGAAGAAGTTGAGCAGATACCCAATGATGTAATCTCTGATCCTATGGATACAGTTGTTCAACTTGCACAGTCTGTTGATATTCCAGAACAACCAGCAAAGTCTGTTTCTGATAAAGTAGAGAATAAGTAGAGATTATTATTCCAAATTCTGAAGTTCCTATTGTAGAGTCTGTACATACGGTTGTTGAGACTACAGAGTCATCTGTTCTTGCTGAGAATGTAAAGACTATTGAGGCTGTTGCAGAGCATGTTGAAATGCAAACAGCTGAGGATGTTCTCGCTACTGTTGCAGAGAATGTTCAGATTGTTGAGTCTCAAGAGCAACCTGCAGTGCAAGTTTTTGTTGAGTCTGCAGAGATTATTGCTGAGAATGTTGGAGTGCATATAGCAGAAAATGTTGAGATTTTTGCTGAGACTGATCATGTTGCAGATGAACATGCTAGATTTACCAATGCAGATGCTGATGTTCAAATTGAAGAGAAGGTAGACTCTGATTCTTCTCAGAGTGTCCCTGTGCAAACTGATGCAAAGCATGCACCATTCTCTCAACCTTCTAAATCACATGTAGTTGAAGCAGAGTACCTTGCTAAATTTTCAGCAAATTGGTACAAGGAAGATTGTATTTTTCCTAGAGGGAGAGCAGCAAAGTTTGTGCAACAAACTGCTAAAGAAATTTCCAATCCAGAGATTCTTTCTTGTTTGAAGGCCACTGTGGTGCAAGTCAAAACTTTGGATGGCAGATTTGATGATTATTAGAAAGCAGTTACTGATCTGAGAACTGAAATTCAGTCTCGAGATATGACTCTGGAGAGAGACACTAAACTCAAGCTAACTAAATTTTCTAAAGCTCAAGACACTATGTTTGAAAGGCTGAGCAAAGTTGAAGAAAATCAGAATGTATTGTCTGGTAAAATTGATTCTATTGCTACCTCCTTGGAGCTGATTACATCAATTCTGATTCCTGATGATGTCAAAAAGGGGGAGAAATTTGCTAAGTCCAAATGCAGGCAGTCTCAATCTCTGACTCAGAAGGATGATGCAGGAGATGGAGGAGCAAGAAGTCAGAGGAGTCTAAGGTCAAGAGCTATTGATAAGATTTTACAAACTGACAACACTTCTAAATCAAAGTCTGATGCTGTAAACACTGATACTCAGGGTACTTCCAAAACTCAGAATTTGGTATTAACTTCTAATCCACAAACTGATGAGGAATTGGCTGCTAAGTTGTTTATTCAAGAAAATGAAGAGGGAGTTACACTTGCAGATATTCAAGCTGAGGAGAAAATTCTTCAAGAAGAGCATCAGAAGGCTTTGAAGTCTGGTAAGTTTAAGAAGAATGTGAAAGCTGCTAAGCCTGTTCTTAAAGGCATTACAATTAAAGAGAATGTTGGTGCTGATCAAAGGATGCAAGTATCCAGAAAACCAACAGAAGCAGAAGCTAAGTTGAAACTGAAGGGTAAAGTTGTGGAGGAGGAAAGAGTCTCAAAGAAAGCAAATACAACCTCTGTTTCTACACAAGTTGTACAAAAATCCTTCTCTACTCCACTACAAGCAATTTTTAAAAGACCTGTAATTGATGTGCAAACTCTGGATGTTAGTAGGACTGGAGGTGCTTTTGTACATGGTAGAACTCAGACGGGAAAGGTTGATAAAGCTGGTTTGGGTTCTCACAGAGAACAGAGAATAAATAATAGTCCTCAAGATCCATCATCTCTGTTTGTTCCAGGTCTTGGAGTTACACAAGAAAGCTTGGATAGACTGGAATCAGTTCAGATAATACATCAGAAGAGTTTAGAAAGAGATTTTCTTCTGTACTTTATGGCAGATGGAATTGTGTTTAAAATTGGTGAGTTCGATCTTGATTTGAAGCTCTGGGAGGAGTTGGAGTATGTTCTTTATATTTTTAAAGTGAGGAATTATAGAACTCAAAGAGTTGCAGATGTACTGAGAAAAAAGATGCTGCAAAATTTGGCAGTTAGAGGTGACAAGTGGAACAGTTAGTATGTTCCTAAGTACAGAGATTATCATGGTAAGATTGTGGAGATGAAGAGAGATAGTGCAAAGCTGAAGACAGATTTGGGAATAACTGTTCTTGATTTTAACTCTGAATCAAAGGAAGCACACTTCATCAGACTGGGTAATGAGATGAGAAGAAACAAGATTTATTCTCTGAGAGCTGCTATTTATCAAACTGGTGAGAATGATCCCAGGTTAAGAGAGATCAAGGAGATAATGCAGAGAGAACTTGAAAATGCAGAGAGAAGATTGCTGATAGATTATCTCAGGACAACACCATATGTTGAGGCGATTTGATCAATGATGCTCTATAAGAATTTCTTGTTTTCTGTAGATTTTGTTTAAGTAAGTAGTTTAAACTCTGATTATTTGTTAAACACTGCATTTGTCTATTTTGTTTTGACATCATCAATTATTGTTAACTTGTGCATTTTTGCTAATGAACAAGTTGGGGAAGATTGTAAAATATAATTGATATAAGTATTAATCAGTGTTTAAGTGATACAGTGATAAATCAGAGTTTAGCTGGAAGCAGTCAGATGGTTAAACGCTGACGAATGGAAGCGCAAACGCTGATAGATGGAAGCGCAACAGAGTTTGATAAACTCTGTCTGGCGGAAGCGTCTACAAGTCAACAGTGATTGAAGATTAATTAAAGATAATTATGGAAGCAATATCTTTGAAGATTGGATAGCTGTCAAAGAGGTTGTGTTGACTTAGAAGACGTGAAGCAATCGTGATTGATATTAATTGTATAGCTAAATTATAGGAGTATCAATTTACGATTGTACAATAGCTGTATGTTTTATAAATACAGTTAGGTTAACCCTAGAAGGGTATCGTACAACGAATTATTCATTCATTGTAACCTAAGCAGCTCTCTGTGATATTTTACATCACTGAGAGATGAATTATTAATTCCAAACAGTTTTTAGTTATTAAACGTGTGTTCTTGTTAATCTCTCATACAAATCTTGATTATATTTGTGTATTCGGCCTAACATTACTGTTAATTGCCGAAATGTTAATTTAGTGTTTAAAACGACGTGAAATCAGTTTTTATCAAAGTGAATATCTGATTATAATATATATTATTCATCTTAATATTATGTAAAAAAAATATTAAATGATTTATGGTTCGTATATACATACATATTTATACACATTTAAATTCAATTGATTTCTTTTACTCTAATGCTTATTACACAATATGAAATTCTGTTTCAAAAATTAAGTAGTTTGATAAAAAAATATAATTTTGAATATTTTTTTAACACAGGTTTAATTTTTTGAAAATATTAAAATTGATGTAAAATATGATTAAACGACCTTAATGACTTGTACGTCTATTTTTTTGGTTATATCTATAGTAATATAATAGTAAGGGTTACAACTCAACCATTATATATTATGTTGATCAATTTATTATACTAGCTTATAACCCGTACAATGCACGGTTTCTTGTATTATGTTATATTACAATTATGTTTTTATATAATTATTATTTTTAATATTACAATCAGGTATTTAATATACTTATGTTTACGGATTATACTAATGCTTCCTTATTATAAACAACGTATATGATTTAAATATATTTTTATTAATAATTGAAAAATATAGTGTGATATTTTCAGTTATATATTAATGATTATAAGATATGTTGTAAATTAAAAAGGTAACGTGTTTTAATTTGAAAGAAAATTTTAATGATTGAAAGATATGATATGATTGATCTTTTTAAGTGTTTATAAAAGATAATATCTTCAACTAAAAGTAGATGTAAAAAAGACAATCGACTAATTACCCATTAATTATATTATGTTATTATTTATTTTAGGTGTTATATTTTTCTTGAAAATTATGGTGTGATATTTTTGGGTATGTTTTAGTGATTGTAAGATTTATTTTAAATTAAAAAGGTAACTTGTTTTAATTCGAAGGGAAATATTAATGATCGGAAGATATGATACGATTGATATTTTTAGGTATTTATAAAAGGTAATATCTTCAACTAAAAGTAATGTGAAAAAGTCCATCGACTAATTACCATTAATTATATTATATTATTATTTATTTAAGGTGTACTTATTTTTCTTTATAATGAAGGGTAAATAAGTAAATTCACGAAGTACCAAAAAACTGGTACCAAAAAACAGGTACCAAATTTTTAATGTTTCGGCTTTTATATAATAGTATAGATTATATGAAAATTCGTATAACCGTAAGTTATAGTTGAGTTATAATCTAATCGGTCATTATTTATAATTATTGCAGTTTTGTAATTAAGACTAAAAAATCATATCTTCTTTCATTCAATATTAAAAATTAGTTACGTTGTTTTATATATACTAGCTTATAATATTTTTATATAATCATTATTTACAATATTTTATTTTAATTTTAATATTAATAATTTAATATAAATTTTAATTAATGATATGCATGGTTTAAAACTTATATTATAAAATTTTAAAATAAATATGTCGTTGATAGAATTCGAACCTTGAAATTTTATTAAATTAATTTAAATATATAATATATTTAATCATTAGATTTAACGATTCTGATTTTTTACTAAAAATCTAATGGTCATTATTCGTAGTATACGATTTCTGTTATATTTTGGTAGTGATTAAAAGATATGATGTGATATTTTTGGGTATATATTAATTATTGCTAGATATGATATGATTGGAAGATATGATATGATTGATGTTTTTAGGTGTTCATAAAAGATAATATCTAAATGTGAAAAAGGCAATCGACTAATTACCATTAATTATATTATGTTATTATTTATTTTAGGTGTTTTAATAGTATAGATGTTCTATATATTTTTCTTTATAATAAAGGTTAAAAAGTAAATTCATGAAATACTAAAAAACATATACCAAAAAATAGGTACCAAAATTTTTAATGTTTCGACTATTAGATAATTAATTAATTTTAATTTAATTTTAATTTAATATAATTTAATGTACTCATGTTTATGGATTATACTAATGTTTCTTTATTATAAACAACGTATACAAATATTTAATATATTTTATTAATAATTGAAAAATATGATGTGATATTTTTGGTTAAAAAGGTAACGTGTTGTAATTCGAAAGTAAATATTAATGATTGAAAAATATGATACGATTGATGTTTTTAGGTGTCTATAAAAGATAATATCTTCAATTGAAAGCAAATATGAAAAAAGGCAATCGATTACTTACCATTAATTATATTATGTTATTATTTATTTTAGGAGTTTTAATAGCATAATATAACATATATTTTTCTTTATAATGAAGGGTAAATAAGTAAATTCACGACGTACAAAAAAAATAGGTACCAAAACTTTAATGTTTCGGCTTTTATAATGTTTCCTTATTATAAACAACGTATACAGATTGTTAGAGAAAATTAAAAAGGAAACATGTTTTAGGTGAAAAAGGTAATTAATTAGTTTATAGTATTTATAATTTAATTATGTTATTTTATTAAATAAAATTGCTCGTAATGTTTTTAAAAAAGGAGAAAATAATGTTGCCCGTGACATTTGTAGAAAAAGTGGGATTTTAGTTATAAAATATAGAAAAAATAATATGTTTTAGCTGAAAAAGGTCATCGCTTAATTATTAGTGTTATAATATTATTTAATTTTATTAGATAAAACCACCCGTGACACAATTGGAAAAAGAGAGATTTCGTGATTAAAAAAAGGAGAAATTTTAGTTAAAAGAAAATAGAAATGGTAACGTGAAAATTAAAAAGATGACATGTTTTAGGTGAAAAAAGTAACTAATTAGTTCATAGTAATTATAATTAAATTATCTTATTTTACTAAATAAAATTGCTCGTAATGTTTTTATAAAATGAGAAATTAATGTTGCCATGATATTTCAAGAAGAAAAGATAATTTAATTAGAAAATATGGAAAAAATGTTACGTTTTAGCTGAAAAGGTAATCAGTTAATTATTACTATTATTATAATATTATTATTTTATTTTTATTAAATAGAACGCCCGTAATATAATTGGAAAGAGGGAGGTTTTAGTTAGAGAAAAGGTAACGTGTTTTGGTTAAAAAAAAGTAATTGTCTGTGATATAATTGGATAAAAAGAGATTTTAGTTAGAGAAAAGAGAAAGGGTAAGTCCTGAGTTTGTAAAATAAATAAAAAAAGGGAATTTAATTAGAAAAAATGGAAAAGTGATACGTTTTGGCTGATAAGGTAATAAGTTAATTATTAATATTATAATTTTATTATTTTATTTCTATTAAATAGAACCGACCGTGATATAATTGGAAAGATAGAGATTTTAGTTAGATAAAAGATAACGTGTTTTGACTAAAAAAGATAATTAATTAGTTAATAGTAATTATAAATTAATTATCTTATTTTACTAAATAAAATTGCTCGTAGTGTTTTTATAAAATGAGAAATTAATGTTGCCCATGATATTACTAAAAAAAGAAATTTAATTAGAAAAGATGAAAAAATGTTACGTTTTAGCTTGAAAGGTAATCAGTTAATTGTAATTATTATATTATTATTATTTTATTTTTATTAAATAGAACCACCCGTGATATAATTGGAAATAGAGAGATTTTAGTTAGAGAAAAGAGAAAAGTTAACTTGTTTTGGTTGAAAAAGGTAATTGCCCGTGACATAATTGAAAAAAAAGATTTTAGTTAGAGAAAAAAGAAAAGGTAAGACCTCAGTTTGTAAAATAAATAAATAAAGGAATCTATATATTATAAATTGCTGGATAACCCTTTCCTCAGGTTCGGGATCCATATTCAGGTTTGATAGATATCTTTAATTAGAAAAGATGGAAAAAATGAGGGTGAAATTCTTAAATACCCACATTTTCAAAACAAAAAACCAAAATACCCACCAGCGCTGCAGATCGCCCAAAATACCCACCAAAAGCGCATTTTCAAGATGCGTAGCTGATTATACGCATGATATCATGCGTGTACTTTATTATTTTTTTAAAAAAACTGGTCACGCATATGTATCATGCGTATTCTCAAAAAATGATACGTTTTAGCTGAAATAGTAATCAATTAATTATTAATATTATAATATTATTACTTTATTTTTATTAAATAGAACCGTCCGTGATATAATTGGAAAGAGAGAGATTTTAGTTAGAAACGTGTTTTGGTTGAAAAGGGTAATTGACCGTGATATAATTGGAAAAAAAAGAGTTTTTAGTTAAAGAAAAGAGAAATGGTAATGTGTTTTGGCTAAAAAGGGTAATTAATTAGTTAACTGTAAGTATAATTTAATCATGTTCCTGAAAAAGAAAATTATTTAGTTATTGAAAAATAAAATAGATAATATGTTTAATCTGAAAAAGGAAATTGATTAGCTAGTAGAATGAGTTTTATTTGTAATTAATTAAGGGTAAATTAGTAACAATTGGAAAAAAAGAGTTTTTAGTTAAAGAAAAGACAAAAGGTAACGTGTTTTGGCTGAAAAAGGTAATTAATTAGTTAATAATAATTACTCCCTCTGTCCCCCTTGGTTCTTTACCTTGGGGGACGTAATTCTGGCACGGATTTTAAGGTGCAATTTGCGGATAGTTTCATAACTTATTTTTTAAATTTTCTTTTTTTGTATAAAAATAGAATTGTTCTATTTTTATACAAAAAAAGAAAATTTAAAAAATAAGTTATGGAACTGTACTTTTTAGGAGCCTTAAAATGCGTGTCGAGCAGTGAAAAAGAAATGTAAAGAAATGGGAGGGACAGAGGGAGTATAATTTAATTATGTTATTTTATTAAACAAAATTGCTCATAATATTTTTAAAAAGGAGAAATTTTAGTTAGATAAAATATAAAAGATATTGTACTTTACTTAAAAATAGAAATTATTTGAATAATTATTAGTTAATAGTAATTATAATTTAATTATATTATCTTATTAAACAAAATTGCTCATAAAATTTTTAAAAAGGAGAAATTTTAGTTAGATAAAATATAAAAGATATGGTACTTTACTTGAAAAAAGATTTTTTTTTTTGAAAAGCGAAAAAAGAAATTATTTGGTTTTGAAAAATAGAAAAGGTAATATATTTAAGCTGAAAAAGAAAATTGATTAGTAAAGGAGAAATTTTAGTAGATAAAATATAAAACATATTGTATTTTACCTGAAAAAGGAAATTATTAAGTTATGGAAAAATAAAATAAAATATGTTTAATCTGAAAAAGGAAATTGATTAGTTAGTAGGATGAGTTTTATTTGTAATTAAGTAAGGGTAAATTAGTAAAATCAACAGGTACCAACCAACCAACAAAACTTTTAATGTTTCAAATTGCTGGATAACCCTTTCCTCAGGTTCGGGATCCATATTCAGGTTTGATAGATATCTTTAATTAGAAAAGATGGAAAAAATGAGGGTGAAATTCTTAAATACCCACATTTTCAAAACAAAAAACCAAAATACCCACCAGCGCTGCAGATCGCCCAAAATACCCACCAAAAGCGCATTTTCAAGATGCGTAGCTGATTATACGCATGATATCATGCGTGTACTTTATTATTTTTTTAAAAAAACTGGTCACGCATATGTATCATGCGTATTCTCAAAAAATGATACGTTTTAGCTGAAATAGTAATCAATTAATTATTAATATTATAATATTATTACTTTATTTTTATTAAATAGAATCGTCCGTGATATAATTGGAAAGAGAGAGATTTTAGTTAGAAACGTGTTTTGGTTGAAAAGGGTAATTGACCGTGATATAATTGGAAAAAAAAGAGTTTTTAGTTAAAGAAAAGAGAAATGGTAATGTGTTTTGGCTAAAAAGGGTAATTAATTAGTTAACTGTAAGTATAATTTAATCATGTTCCTGAAAAAGAAAATTATTTAGTTATTGAAAAATAAAATAGATAATATGTTTAATCTGAAAAAGGAAATTGATTAGCTAGTAGAATGAGTTTTATTTGTAATTAATTAAGGGTAAATTAGTAACAATTGGAAAAAAAGAGTTTTTAGTTAAAGAAAAGACAAAAGGTAACGTGTTTTGGCTGAAAAAGGTAATTAATTAGTTAATAATAATTACTCCCTCTGTCCCCCTTGGTTCTTTACCTTGGGGGACGTAATTCTGGCACGGATTTTAAGGTGCAATTTGCGGATAGTTTCATAACTTATTTTTTAAATTTTCTTTTTTTGTATAAAAATAGAATTGTTCTATTTTTATACAAAAAAAGAAAATTTAAAAAATAAGTTATGGAACTGTACTTTTTAGGAGCCTTAAAATGCGTGTCGAGCAGTGAAAAAGAAATGTAAAGAAATGGGAGGGACAGAGGGAGTATAATTTAATTATGTTATTTTATTAAACAAAATTGCTCATAATATTTTTAAAAAGGAGAAATTTTAGTTAGATAAAATATAAAAGATATTGTACTTTACTTAAAAATAGAAATTATTTGAATAATTATTAGTTAATAGTAATTATAATTTAATTATATTATCTTATTAAACAAAATTGCTCATAAAATTTTTAAAAAGGAGAAATTTTAGTTAGATAAAATATAAAAGATATGGTACTTTACTTGAAAAAAGATTTTTTTTTTTGAAAAGCGAAAAAAGAAATTATTTGGTTTTGAAAAATAGAAAAGGTAATATATTTAAGCTGAAAAAGAAAATTGATTAGTAAAGGAGAAATTTTAGTAGATAAAATATAAAACATATTGTATTTTACCTGAAAAAGGAAATTATTAAGTTATGGAAAAATAAAATAAAATATGTTTAATCTGAAAAAGGAAATTGATTAGTTAGTAGGATGAGTTTTATTTGTAATTAAGTAAGGGTAAATTAGTAAAATCAACAGGTACCAACCAACCAACAAAACTTTTAATGTTTCGGCTTTTATATAATAGATAGATTGCTCATAATATTTTTAAAATTGAGAAATTTTAGTTAGATAAAATATAAAAGATATTGTACTTTACTTGAAAAAAGAAATTATTTGGCTTTGAAAATAGAAAAGGTAATATATTTAAGCTGAAAAAGAAAATTGATTAGTAAGGGAGAAATTTTAGTAGATAAAATATAAAACATATTGTATTTTACCTGAAAAAGGAAATTATTAAGTTATGGAAAAATAAAATAAAATTTGTTTAATCTGAAAAAGGAAATTGATTAGTTAGTAGGATGAGTTTTATTTGTAATTAAGTAAGGGTAAATTAGTAAAATCAACAGGTACCAACCAACCAACCAACCAAACTTTTAATGTTTCAGCTTTTATATAATAGTATATATATATATATATATATATATATATATATATATATATATATATATATAACATAGATTAATTTTTAGAGCTCTCACCTTTTTAACATAAATTCAATTATTTTTCGTGTTTTTCAAAATATTTATGTTTTAACACCAATCATACATTTAAATTGTTGAAAGTCTAAATAGTAGGCCAACCAAAAATCTCTACTATGATTCACTTATTTAAATTTTTATTTACCTAAAAATTATGTTATGCAATTATTAATTATGTCTGATTTGATAAATAATATTTAAGTATTTCTTGAAACATAATTTTATCTTTTATTTTAATAATTAAATATCTACTTGCAGATGAATGTAAATAAATGTTTTTTTTCCCGAACTCGGTTATATTTTTGTACAATCTAAAATTTTGTAAACTTGGAGACGAATATAAATGGCAAGTACTTCCTATTAGCTTCTGAATTTTGTAAACTTGGAGACGAATATAAATGGCAAGTACTTCCTATTAGCTTCTGAATTTTGTAAACTTTAATTCATTTTTGGAAAAATTACATACATTTTTTAATTTTAGTGTAAAAAATCAGTTTAGGTCTCTGTGATTTTTTAATTAAAAAACATTTAATTTTTAAATTGTTTAATCAATTTAATTTTAATTGTTACTTCCTCCGTCCCAAATTACCTGTTCATTTTGACTTTTACACGTATTTTAATTTTAACTATATTGACACATAGTTACATAAATTATTTTAAATTTTTTTTTTGAATAAAAATTCAAATAGAAAATTTTTATTCACAAAAATTAAATTTTTAAAACAATTTATGTAACTATGCATATTAAATTACATATTAAATTACATATTAAATTACCTATTAAATTACATATTACGTAATTTTAATATTATTACGTGTAAAAGTCAAAGATACTCCCTCCGTCCATTTCATTTCTTTACACTTTCTATTTTGGGCCGTCCATTCCATTTCTTTACATTACTAAAAATAGTAACTTTTAACAATAAAATACATTATTACATCCACTACCTCACTCCACCTTTTCAACCATTTACACTATTACACCCACTACTTCACTTATTTTAACAATAAAATTACTATTACACCCACTACTACATTTATTTTAACAATATTACATCCACTATCTTGGTTTCCGTGCAAAAAGTAAACGTAAAGAAATAAAAAAAACGGAGGGAGTAATAAGTAATTTGGGATCGAGGGAGTAATTTTTTATTTTTTTAATAAAAAGAGTCGTTTACGTTTAGGTTACTTCGCAAGGGCTGCGTTGCGAATCCCCGTGGACCTGGACTGACCGGGTTTTTATATAAAAAAACCCTTCCAGTATATGGTACTACTATAGCTTAAGGAACAGTTATTATTCATAAAGAAAAAAAAAAAGAGATGGCCAAAAGTGAAGGAGTAGCTGTTGGAATCGACCTAGGCACAACATATTCTTGTGTTGGAGTTTGGCAACACAATCGGGTTGAAATCATTGCAAATGATCAGGGTAACAGAACTACACCATCATGTGTTGCTTTTACTGATATGGAGCGTTTCATTGGCGACGCTGCTAAAAATCAAGCTGCTCTCAATCCTGTCAACACTATCTTTGGTAGGTTCAAATATTGTTATTTATCATACTATCCTTTTGGAGTTTCTATTTGGTTGTTTGGTTTGCAACAGGAGATTATATATTATGGGTTTGTGTAGTGTGTGCCAAAGGGCATATGCTAAGAATCCGTGTTTGATGTCAAAATTTTGATTGGTGGAGATTTTTGTGCATGCAAGGGGTCCATCATTATTAATGAAATTTACGCCGATCAAAATTGAAACTCTTCAAACATGGATTCTTAGCATATGCCCTCGGACACACACTATTATATTATTACTCTCCTTTGCAAATTGCAATACATAGGAATTAGCCGAAAATTATGTTTGGTAATTTGGTACTAGGAATTAACTTCTCATAGGAAGTGCAAGTTACCAATAGGGGATTTTATGGGTATCTTATTTTCCAATTAAGTTATACTCCCCCTATTAATGTTAACCAAACAAACTTCTTGACATCCTACTTTTAGAAATTTCAACTTCCTGGATATATTTTTGTAAACGAAACAACCATTATATGGTTCCTAGATTGTTATTAGTTGGATGTGAATATTAGTTTGGTATAGGTTTTAATGACTTTATTATGTTTGTGTACACAGATGCTAAAAGGTTGATCGGAAGGAAATTCTCGGATTCAACTGTGCAAAGTGACATGAAGCTATGGCCATTTAAGGTAGTTGGTGATTCTGGTAACAAACCAAAGATAATTGTGAATCACAAAGGTGTTGAGAAACATCTCTCGCCTGAGGAGTTGTCTTCCATGGTCCTTAATAGGATGAAGGAAATCGCCCAAGACTACCTAGGAGAAAAAATAAAGAATGCTGTTGTCACTGTACCTGCACACTTCAACGACTCACAGCGCCAGGCTACAAAAGATGCAGCAAAAATAGCTGGACTCAATGTATTGCGCATTCTAGTTGAGCCAACAGCTGCTGCAGTCGCTTATGGTCTTGACCAAAAGCTTACAAGTGATTCCAAACGGCAGAAAATTGTTCTTATTTTTGACTTGGGTGGTGGTACTTTTGATGTTTCCCTTCTTAAAATTAAAAAGGATAATATTCAAGTACTGGCTACCGCTGGTAATACTCACCTTGGAGGTGAGGACTTCGACAATCGTTTGCTAAACCATTTTGCTGAGGAATTCACAAGGAAACACAAAAAGGATATTTGTCAAAATGCTAAATCCCTAAGAAGATTAAAAACTGCTTGTGAGAAGGCAAAAAGGGTTCTTTCTCATAATGCTACTACAAGTATTGATGTAGATTCATTATACGAGGGAATTGATTACTCTGCACAGGTTTCCCGCGCCAGATTCGAGGATTTGAACATGGATATGTTTAGCAGTTGTGTAGAGACTGTGAAGAAATGTTTGGAAGATGCAGAGATGGACAAGAGTAAGGTCCATGATGTTGTTCTTGTGGGTGGATCAACTAGAATTCCCAAAGTACAACAGCTGTTACAAGAATTTTTTGATGGAAAAGAACTTTGCAAGAACATAAATCCTGACGAGGCAGTTGCTTATGGTGCAGCTGTACAAGCAGCAGTATTAAGTGGAAAGGGTAACCAAAAGATCCAGAACTTGGTGCTGCTTGATGTTACCCCTCTGTCTCTTGGGGTTGAAACCGAAGGGGGTGCCATGTCTGTAATAATTCCAAGGAACACAACTATTCCTAACTCAAAGAAAAAGTCATTCGTTACGGTTGAGGATAATCAAACATCTGTTTCAATCAGAGTTTTTGAGGGTGAGAGAACAAAAACAGCAGACAACAATTCACTAGGAGTATTTACATTATCAGGCCTTCCCCCTGCGCCAAGGGGAAAAGTTAGTATTTGTGAAACGTTTACCATTGATGCTGACGGAGTATTAAGTGTTTCTGCTGAGGATAAGAATACCGGAATCAAGGAGAGCATTAAAATAACTAGAAGAGGAACCCTTACAAATGAGGAGATTGAGAGAATGGTAAATGAAGCTGAACAATTCAGGATTGAAGACGAGGAGTTCATGAGAAAGAACAATGCAATGCTTGCATTTAAGGATTATGTATATGAGGTGCGGAACATCACTGAAAGTAATTACAGTCTTGAAGCTTCTGTTAAGAAGAAGATAAATAATTATTTCAAGGATGCTATTGAATGGTTAGACGCAAACAAGAAAGCAGAAGTTTACGAGTATGAGTACAGGAAGCAACATTTTCAAACAATCTGCAATCAAATACTTCCTGGAATTGCTATTTCGAAAAAAAAAAAAAAAACTTCCTGGAATTGCAGGTACTTGAGGGAGTTTACAGTCTCCATGTTTAATTGCAAGTTTTAAAGTGTTTTTGTGTCTGTCTTCTAAAAAATTAACTAGGGTGCGTACCTGGTCTTGTGAAGGTTTTCAGGATGACAACTTCTGTTGCCAACAGTTTCTAATTTTCTATTATCTCATATAGAACTACAAGTATATTACAATTTGCAAGTGTGGCTCTTAAATTTTATTTCTTCCATTCACTTCATTTCTTTTATTTTCTTAATAAGAGTTCGGGTATTCACCTTTGATGGACAACACTAAAATGTTACTACTCGGATATTTTAACGTTTTGCATAACAACAAAAAAATAAAATAGAGTTTTCAATAACTGATTATAATCTTTTTTAGAGATATAGGACAGGAGTACCTATAACATATTGAATCTCTGATACTATTAGTCAATAATATTTTCATATTTCCGGTCCCTTTTAAAATAAATACCTTAACAAATTTATTTGGTATCAATGTATCATATATGTAATATTAACTAGATTATTTAATAAGATGTTTCATTTTCTGCATTTTCATCTATGAATAAATTAGATGTCTGTTTTAGTTGCTGCGCGGCTGGGCATAGGAATATCAACATTATCATCACAGATCTGCCAAGCCGGATGAAAAGCTTTCAGAACCCATTCTCATACTATTCTATCGCACCATCCTCATTCTGATCATGTCTGTGCAGATTAGAGGAAAAATCACAGCTTATGGTGCTCGATGTGAGATTTTTTAAATGTTTATGTGTATTGCAGTAATTATGTTGTTGTATAAATACTGTACCAAAAAGCTGCCTGAACTCCCTTTGGTAGTTCTGAAATCAAAGATCTAGTATTCTCAACTAGCAGAACAAACTTTGTACAGAGAAACACCATCAAGCACTAAGTATAAGATTATATTTTGAAGGACATGGAAGAGTTTTGTTAACAATATATAACGGTATGTAGAGAGATTGACAGAGGAAGAAGATATCTTGTATATATTTTGTGTTATATTCAGTTTTTTTAATTACATGAACAATGATACTATATATAGAATAAGTGAACAACAAAGTCTATACTAGAGGCACCAAAGTCTATGGACGGTGCCAAACTTGTGCCAACCTTGCTGACAATTTTGACACTCCCCCTCAAGTTGATGCATATATATCGCTCATGCCCAACTTGCCAATAAGTGGATGTAACATCTTCCGATTTAGACCTTTGGTAAATATGTTAACTATCTGATCCTCTGATCTTACAAAGTGAATACCAATGGTATCATTATTGATCTTCTCTTTGATGAAGTGTCGATCAATTTCGATATGTTTGGTCCGATCATGTTGAACTGGATCATGTGCAATGGCAATAGCGGCTTTGTTATCACAATGCAGCTTCATTGGAGTTGCGGATTCAAGTTCCAATTCTTCTAGAAACAATCTTATCCACAATAATTCACGTACACCTTTAGCCATATATAGCTCTATACTCTGCCTCAGCACTGGATAAGGCAACCACAGGTTGTTTCTTGCTTCGCCAAGTAACCAAATTGCCACCAACAAATGTACAATATCCTGAAGTTGAACGTCTATCGTCTTGACATCCGGCCCAATCTGCATCTGTATAACTCTCAACCCCGAGATGATTGTTTTTAGTAAACATTACTCCTTTTCCAGGAGCAGCTTTGAGATACCTAAATATCATATAAACTGCATCCAAATGAGGTTGACGAGGCTCATGCATGTACCTGCTAACAATTCCCACTGCATATGATATATCT
The DNA here is from genome assembly GCA_037693485.1 of Kitagawia praeruptora. NCBI lineage: Eukaryota > Viridiplantae > Streptophyta > Magnoliopsida > Apiales > Apiaceae > Kitagawia > Kitagawia praeruptora. Next base: position 42,435,482 of record CM075347.1, read on the forward strand.
GGCCTTGTGTGTGCGAGGTAGATTAGTCGTCCAACTAATCTTTGGTATTGGGATCTATCAACAATTTCACCAGCATCTCCACAAAGCTTATGATTTGCTTCTATAGGAGAATCTGCAGGTCTGCATCCTAACATCCCTGTTTCATTCAAAAGATCAAGTGTATACTTCCGTTGTGAAAGGAAGATACCACCCGGACTTCTGGAGACTTCAATGCCACCGTAGTTTTCCCAAGTCTTTCATCTCAAATTCAGAGGCAAGTCTCTGTTTAACATTTGTAATCTCACATGTGTCATTGCCGGTGATCACAATATCATCGACATAAACAATTAACACTGTGATCTATACACCTCGTCTTTTCACGAACATGGTGTTATCCGAGTTGCTCTCCAAATTTAATTAACTACTGTTCTCTGAAATTTGCCAAACCAATCCCTTGGAGACTGTTTCACACTACGCCATAAATGGGCTATCGGAACATTTTTTTCATGGATGTTACTAGAATATGTTACCTTAGCATGTCACTTTGGACCTACTATAACATTTTATTTTTTATGTTACCTTAGCCACAAACGTGATGTTACTTTAGCTTTAAAGTGTTGGATGCTAGCAACATGCATAATATGTTACCTTAGATCATTGATAAACTCTATTTTTAATTTTTTAATCAAAAAATTGTTTAATTATTTAAAAATGACATGTACCTTTAAAATATTCCATTTTCATAAAAAGTAAAAGTTTACCAATAGAATGATTTTTTATTTTTAAATATTAAGGTATTTAATTATTATTATTTTTGAGGTTCTATTTATTTATTAAATGTAAAATGGATATATTAAAAAATAAAATAAACAGAAAAATAATTGTAAAAACAGGAAAATGAAGGTGGCACGGTTACCGATGAAATTGTTTAGCGGCCAAATGGCGTTTGTCTGAACCTTAAAATAAATAAAAAATTATGAATTTTAAAATTTTAAAAATTTTATAAACGAATTTAAAGAATATATAATCATTAAATGTAAAAATATGAATTTTTAAAATAATAAATTTTAAAATTTCAATAAAAAATTCCTAAATTAATAAAATACATATAATTAATAAATTTTCTTTTAAAAAAATGTAAACAATATTTCGGATGAAAATATTAATACAGACAATAATTGACAGCACAATCCCCAATTACAAGAAGGCACAATAACAATTGTAATTGCAAGAGCGGCAATTTTTTCGCCCAAATTTTCACTTTTCCGCCCAAGTTTTCATCAAACTCCCTCTCCTCCTCCCTCTCCCTCTTACTCTCTCAGTACACCTCTCTTTCACTCTCCCTTCCAAAATTCTTTCTCTCACTTTCGTACTTAGAGGTTCAATTAGGACTTGTTAGGGCTTAAATTACTTAGATTTCAAATTACTTAGGTCGAAGCTTTGGACCTTTGGTTCTTCAAATTAGGGATTTGGTTCTTCATTGAGTTCAATTTCTTAAATATCATTCACTTTAATTTTATCTAATCAAACTATATTACTGATTTCAGGTCTTCTTCGGTTGGGTTTTGCATTTGAAGGTCTCACTTTCTCCCCTCTCTCCCCCTTTCTCTGTCTCTCACACACGGTCTCTCTACTACTCACCGAAAGCGATGGCACCAGGTATTTTATGGAGCTAACTGCTCATTATACCTGTTTGATCGAATTTCTTGTAGACCGTTGTGCGTTTTATTAATTATGTTTTAAATGTTTCTTATAAGGACATATAGAGGATATATTTTACTTTTGCTTCATCACCAGAAGTGCTTGTAATGGATACTTATGGACTGAAGTCAGCCTCAGATTTACCTGCTCCTTTTCTTTCTGATGTCAACATGTTTATATCTGCACCAACTAGCCAGCCTACTGTTAAAAGGGCAATCAATGTGCAAGCAGTCTATAGGTGTTAATATTTATTGTTTTCATTAGTTTTGCTTTGACTAACTGCAAGTTGTAATTGAAGTAGCGGTGGATTTTGGAGAATACTAATATGACTTAATGGTGTTTGTTCGAAAAATTTATAGCAATAATCGTCTAATTAATTGTAGTGATGGTGGAAGGCCAAACAGCGGGAACAACATCTTCATTGGTGGATTCGTATTAGGTGGAATAATTATTGTCGCTCTTGGTGCTGTATATGCACCTCAGGTACTTTGTTAACCTACTTGAACAAAGTTTACCTGTACTGGACGTATGTGAGAAAAATTGCTAATTATTGTATATGATCTATTTAAGCATTTTGTTTCCAAAACTTCAATTTTTTTGGGATATTTGGCCAACTGACTCAACTAACAAGCACAAATGTGGAATCCTCTATATACTGTTACCTGTATTTCATCCGCACCAAAGATTTCACGCAGCAAAGCCAAGATCATAGTACGCTTTCCTACCCCTGGAAACCCTTCAAATATGAAGTGGCTGATGTCTTGTGATTTAGCCTGCAATATCATAAAATCTCTATTACAGCTTAATTAGTTGGAATGCAGGAAACAAATATCTACAAGTCATTTTACCATGGTCTTCAGCTCCATAGCTTTTTCTCTGTTAACAGATAAATTCTGTTAGATGATGTGGTTGATCATTTTTTCATGCATTTTAGTTCAGAAACGAGTGTTGTATATGCACCTCAGTTAATTTGTTAATTAACCTTTTTATATATTTGAACTTCTCATCTGAACTGACTGATTGTAGAGTGTGATGCTATCATAATACTCGATAAGACATATTGTCCTTTTGAGAGTATGATTGGTGCACGGACAATCCCTTCCAATGTCCTAAATTTCACATTCAATCAACTTTTTATCTCTTGCAGATCAGCAAGGCACTAGCAAAAGCTGACAAGTAGTTGCCTGCACTCATTATAGTAGTGTCATTTCTTTTAATCAAATTGACTAAATTGACTACTATGCATGATTAGATGCAGAACCTAGTATTTATCTACAAAAATTGTTCCTCTTTGTGAGTATATTACAACTGACTGAACCTAGTATTTTTAGCTTATGTGCGCATTGCTTCTTAAAATAATGCATCACTTGTTGGGACTGATTATGTTCTTGGTTTAAGCCGTTGAGGGTAATGAGTTCAATTATATGTCCTTTTCGCTAAATTTGTAATATGGGTGATTTTTTTTTGTTTTTTTTGTTTCCGTGACCAATTTAATGTCTTATTTTGCTGTGTTCTCTCCATTTCAGATAAAATCAGATGTAGAAACGCAAGGTGAATTCATTAGGTTCTTGATCAAAGAAGTCGAGGAAGCTAAATTTACAGATATTCAAGATGTTGTTGCTTTTGTTAGATGGCTTGATGACGAGCTGTCTTACCTGGTAAGAAAGATACTCCCACCACAATTATAGGTTTTATCTAAATTATGATGTGTTGTAGTTCAGTGTCATAAATTATAATTTCAATTACTTTTTAATTTTAGGTCGATGAGAGAGTAATGCTTAAACACTTCCAATGGCCAGAGAAAAGAGCCGATATATTAAGAGAAACAGTATTTGGATATTGTGATGTCAAGGAGCTGGTATCCAGGGCATCTTTGTTCAGGGACGATTCCCAATTGCCTTTTGTCCCTGCTCTTAAATGTTTTTCCCTTACTGTCCAGGAGCTGGAAAAAAAGGCTTATCTATAATGTTATGTTTCTAAATGTTTTTATTTTGATTGTTTTCTTGTAGAGGTGATGAAAGTATTGAGAGCGAAAAAGTATGCAAAGATGAAGAAGAATCTGCCAAAATCAGTTGATATGTTGGAGATAGACATGGAGACTCATAATTCTTGTTGTGAAACATAAGCAAGAAGCTCGGGACTGGAAACTCACACTCAGGTAACTTTCAAAAACATTTGGAATTTGTTATTTTTGTAATCCTGTAAGAGATTTTATTTTTTAATCGCTGCACACTTTCTCCAATCACGTTAAGTTGCTAGTGGAGTGAACGTCTGTACTTCATAATTGTTTTGTTACCTGAGACCTTTTGGTTAATTTATTACAACAACTTCTTTGCATTTTATCCTTAAATTACTCTTTATTATTGCTTTAAAAGGACTAATTAATCTCCTCTGTTATTGACATGTAGAAGCACATGTACTTCAAGGAATTTATATTTCAGAGGATCGCAAGTTAGAAAGAATTTGGGCATGTTCGTTTCAATGTCACTCATCAGTGCTACTGTGATTACTGCATGCTCCGGTGTAGTCGACTCCAACATTTGGAAAAGATGGAGAAAAAAGGCTGGCAATACTCCTTTAATGATTATGTATAGATGTTAACTACTTGTTTTTAATTAAGTTTGTGTTCTGTGAGTGTGTTGTTGACTATGTAGTAGTGAATTAGTTTAGAATGCTTGGTGCGTGTTTGGGAGTTTGTTTAGTATATTTGGATCATCGATGTAACTTTTGGAATGGTGTATCGAATTGAACAGGTCATTCAGGGATATATAATATTTGTAGTAGCTATTTTCAATTTTTTTTAGCAAATTGTTGCCTGCTAAAGTGGGTCCCACACAGTTGGCATTCATATAGTGTGGGTCTCATGGTGGATCCCAATGTGGGTTCCTCTGTGGGACCCACTATTTTTTAAAAGAAACTGAATATCTAAGGTAACACAAATATTAAGATACAATAGAACTCACTTTTGTTACTATAGCAAGCTATGGTAACATAAAACTGCATGTTACTCTAGGGATCAAAGATGTTACCTTAGACACCTAAGGCAACATGCTGAGAACTATCATCAGAAAAATGTTACCTTAGCTACTTTATGGGCCTAAGGTAACATATAATGTACCTGTTGTAACATTTTTTTTATGTTACCGTAGGCTGTTTATGGTGTAGTGTCAATCCATAAATAGTCTTCTTTAACTTGCATACTTTCCCAATGGTCACATCTGTAGAAAAACCAGGTGGAATATCCATGTAGATTTCTTCTTTCAGGTCTCCGTGTAAGAATGCATTTTTCACATCCAACTGTTGAAGTTCCCAACCAAGCTGATTTGTTGCACATGATATTAAGATTCGAATAGACGCCATCTTTGCTACTAGAGCAAAAGTTTCCTAATAATCAATCCCGTAAAATTGAGTATACCCTTTTACCACAAGTCTTGCTTTGTACCTATCAACCAGCCCATTAGGTTTTTGCTTCACAGTGAACACCCATTTGCATCCTACTACCTTCCTTTCAGCAGGAAGATGAGTCAACTCCCAAGTGTTATTATGTTTTAATGCATTCATTTCCTCAATCATAGCATCTTTCCATTTAGGATCACATAAAGCTTCCTGCCAAGTATGAGGGACAGAAACACTAGACAAGGATGACACAAAAGCAAGTGAAGAAGGAGATAATGCATTATAGGACACATAGTTTGAGATCGGGTGGTTAGTACAAGAACGTACGTACACCCTTTCTAAAAGCAATAGGAAGATCAAGAGTAGGATCAAGAGTGTTACCGTTATCAGGCTCAATTGTAGGAGCTGTAGGATCTGCCTCGAGGTCAGAAGTCTCTAGAGGTGGTAAAGTGGTTATATCATTATTTTTCCGTCTAGAATATGTGATCAAATCTGGCCCCTTTAATCTATTTAGATCATCCAACTCTCTACTCTTAAGTGGAGGGATGGATGATGTGTTTGGGCTAGTGTCTGGCACATTGATGAATGGAAGGAATTGAGACTCCTCTGTCGCTTTACTATCAAGACTGTGTCGGTTAATCTCCCCCTGAAGCAAGGAGGAGGATCCGGGAGAGAAGTAAGAAATTGACTCCCAGAAAGTAACATCGTGACTAACATATGTGCGATGTGAGGGAGGATGATAGCACTTATACCCCTTTTGAGTTGGTGTATAACCAATGAAAACACAGCGGAGAGCACGAGAATCAAGTTTATCCCGAGAGGGAGAATGATTATGAACAAAGCAGACACTCCCAAATAACCGAAGAGGCAGTGGATGAGACGAAGGTGCAGGAATAAAGGACAACGGTGTTCTGAATTGTAGTACACTGACGGTTAATCAGATATGCAGCAGTCATGACTGCCTCACCCAAAGATATTTAGGGACATGCATAGTTAATATGAGGGACCGTGCTACCTGTTTTAAGTGACCAATTTTCCTTTCAGCAATTCCATTTTGCTGAGAGGTTTTAACACATGTAGTTTGATGCATAATACCCCATGTGTCCAAATAAGATGTAAACATTCCAGCATACTCGGTACCATTATCACTTCGCAGAATTTTAACAGAGGCATTGAATAATTGTGTTTGAATCATTTGGTGAAAGGATTTAAAACATCCAAATACTTCACTTTTGTGTTTAAGAAGGTGTACAAAAGTAAGTTGAGAATGACAATCAACAAAGACAACAAACCATTTATACCCATCATGTGTAGGATGACTAAATGGACCCCAAACATCAGTATGAATAGTAGAAAATAGAGTAGGACTTCTCTTATTTCTAGATGGATAAGGTGACCTTTTATGTTTTGCTAATTCACATGGTTCACAAAAAAATTCATCCTTTTTACATTTTGATGCTAAATTCGGAAAGAGATGCGACAGAACACCAAATGAAGGATGACCTAAGCGTCTATGCCATTGATACAAGGACTCTAAACTGGGATTAGATTTAGATAAAACCTGATAATTTGCCGATGGTGAAACAGAATTCCCTTCCATAATATAGAGGCCATCTACCACTTTACCACTGCCAAGGACCTTGCCTGTCGCCAGATCCTGAAACACACAGTGAGAAGGGAAAAAAGTTACTGAACAATTAAGTTTTTCAGTAATTTGATGAACCGATAATTAATTCACTGATAAGGAAGGAACTTGTAGAACAGATGATAGTGGTAGTGAAGGGAGACATTTGGAAGTGCCCCATCCGTGAACAGGCACATGAGTTCCATTGGCAACACGAACACTCTCTGTTTTATTGATGTAGTGATATGATTGCAGTAAACTGAAATTGCCAGTCATATGTTCTGACGCTCCCGATTCGATAATCCATGAATTAGGTGAACTGTGAGAGACCAACTCTCGAAAAAACTTGAGTTCCGAAACAATTAGATCGGAATGAGTTGAAGAAAATTCCTCTTTCATCATGCTAAAATACTCAAAAGATAATTATCCAATAATTATAGTCAAGTCTTAACTTGGACTAAATCAATATCAATTTAGCAAATTTATGCTAAATTTGGAAGCACCAGTTGTGTTTCAATTCTTGGCCCAGTTAATGTATATAGACCCAAATAACAAGAAGCCGATTAACAAATAATAGCCTGCTAGCCCAATTATAAAGAACCGGTTGTATAACAAGTACTGATTCAATATATATTATATATATACACACAATCGTGAGTCACAGCTGCAAGACTCCCCTTTTTTCCTGTCTCCCTCAAACAAATAATAAAGAAGTAAAACACAGGTGAATTAAACGAAACAGAGCAAATTCAGAGGAGAAACTAAAAAATTCTCTGATTCAAAAATGAATACCACGTATAGATTCGGAATAGGGAGGAGATCAAAAAGTCCAACTGCAGCGTCGCCGGAATCTGAGCGGAAGTGGTCCCACGCGCTAGAGCGTGGCGCGCATAGTCGCGGACTACCGCGCGTGGGGCGGCGCGTTAGTGCGAGTGCGCGTGCGGCGTTGTTTTTTAGATCGGAAAATTTCTGGGAGCTCCTCTGGTAGTGCACTATATTATGGTATGTTTACATCTTGGGTTTGAACACTTTGATTTTCCGATTTCTTGATTGAACCACTGTTTTTTGGTTGGAAGCTTGTTCTTCTTGAAGAACACAAGCTTTTGCAGAGATTAATCACTCAAACTCGCTCTGATACCATGTTAACAATATATAACAGTATGTAGAGAGATTGACAGAGGTAGAAGATATCTTGTATATATTTTGTGTTATATTCAGTTTTTTTAATTACATGAACAATGATACTATATATAGAATAAGTGAACAACAAAGTCTATACTAGAGGCACCAAAGTCTATGGACGGTGCCAAACTTGTGCCAACCTTACTGATAATTTTGACAAGTTTGTATAACCTCCATACAATACACTAATATAGAGAGAGTGATTAACATGGACGAAAGCGAAGAACCAACTTTTTTTTTGTCAAAGCGAAGAACCAACTTTTAGTTAAATAAGAGCCCTACTTTCCTTTTTGAGACCTCATAACTTGCTGAGACATTACCTTCACCCTTTATAACATGAAAGTTGGCTGCTGAAATCGCTGATAGCCACTTTGACAAAATACAATTAGAGCATCTACAACCATTAAAAACCTTTAGGTAAAAGTGTGGATTACATGCCATATATAAAGATTTTAAAGAATATGTAAAATAATTTCATCTCCAATGGGACATTACTGTTATCCAAAATTTTAGCCAACCTCTTCGTATTGCCTATATTTGTTGAACCGCTAGAGATCTGTAAAAAAACTCCACATCATCTATTACCATATCGAAATAATATATTATATTTTTAATAATTTGAAATAACATTTACATACCATTTATAAAATATAACCAATCAATATGGCCAACTCCATTGAAGTACAATTTCTTACAGATTCAACAAATTTTACATAATCGTTATTTTATAGATTTTAGCCAATCGTTTTAGCAAATGCCATTAAAGATGCTCTTAGTTCTATGGACTCTGGTCTCTGGCTACTAATCTGATTAGAGCTGTAAACGAACAGAGCTTTTAATGAACAGCTCGAGCTCGGCTCGATAAAAGCTCGGTTCGGCTCAAGCTCGAACAAGATTTTTGTTCGTTAAGCTCGGCTCGATAAGAGCTCGGTTCGGTTTGCCTCGAGCTCGGCTCGTTGGCTCGTTGGCTCGTTAAAACTCGAAAAAAATCAAAATTTTTACTTTTTTATTTTTTTTATCTCCAACCAAATTAATTTTTATTTTTTGAAAATTTGGGAATATCACTAAATTAGATATATCTTGACATTCATATGGTTGGATCGTCGAGAAATATTTTTTAAAAAATAGAAACAACAATTCGTGACAAAACACTAGTTACTAGAACTAGTTAAATTAGTAGTGATCTACTAAGATCTCCAACCAAATTAACTTTTTATTTTTTGAAAATTTGGGAATATCAATAAATTAGATATATCTTGACATCCGTACGGTTGGATCGTCGAAAAATATTTTTTAAAAATAGAAACAACAATTCGTGACAAAGCAGTAGTTACTAGTACTAGTTAAATTAGTAGTGATCTACTAAGATCTCCAACCAAATTAATTTTTTATTTTTTAAAAATTTGGGAATATCATGAAATTAGATATATCTTGACATCCGTACGGTTGGATCGTCGAGAAATATTTTTTAAAAAATAGAAACAACAATCCGTGACAAAGCACTAGTTACTAGTACTACTTAGAATAGTAGTGATCTACTAAGATCTCCAACCAAATTAATTGTTCACAAACAGCTCGAGCTCGGATCGAACTCGGCTCGGCTCGAGGCTGTTCGTGAACAACTCGAGTTCGGCTCGGTTCGGTCAAAGCTCGGCTCAGTTCGTTAAGAAATCAGCTTGGTTCGTTAAGATCAAAGCTCGGCTCGGTTCGTTAAGGTTAAAGCTCGGCTCGTTTCGGTCAAAGCTCGGCTCGGCTCGGTTCGTGAACAACCCTAAATCTGATATCCTTTTGGACCATGACCACTAATTAGATAATTATGGCATATATCTAGGCATCTACTTTCAATCTCCCACCCCAATTTCTTTTTTAAAGTCATGGGAGGTCCTCTTTTTTGTTAGAGGTGGGAAAATACGAGGAATACCCAATTTGAAAGAAATATATCCTTACCAAATACTTGTGTGATCAACTGCTATCAGCCAAAAAAACTAACATTCTAACAGAATGCATGTACTGAATAATCCAAGAATGGACAAGATGCATGATAATGGTATGTTTCCATGGGGACTGCCATATATATTATATACTTGTGAGCAAGAACAGATTAAAAAGACAGTGATGACTTCTATATGTAGACACTAAATCGAAGTTATACCGGGAAGAAAGACTAGACTACTGTTTGTTCCTTGTAAAGAAAATGTCATAGAATACTATAGCTGTTAAAAGATATTGATATTTAATAGATAAATACAATTGCAAAGCAGATAAGCTAAAAAAGATCAAAAACTATAGCTGTAATATTGGAGTGAGAACAAGGATCAGTAAACAACTTGGGGAAAAAATATCACTAAAAGAGCTTATATTAGCATCTCTTAAGTAGAACCACAACTGGTCAGTTCCCTGAAGCAGGCAACTTCTCCAACATGGTCTGTATAATCTACAACTACAGGTTAGAGAAGCACATCTGGAAATAAAATATGCCAGCCTCTCTACCCTTCATAACAAAAGCAGTACCTCACCATACGAGACTATAATTAGAATCATACCCTACACATGAATTCATACTTGTATGATCATCTGATGTCAGGTAAGTGATCTCAATCACGTAACCAAACTAACAATCTAACAAAATACTACATGCTAGTGGTAATTTGATAACATACATCTAAAAAGCACAGTATCTTACTTGGCTAAAAAAAACACACAATATGTTCTCTCATTCAGCACTAGTAGCAAAAATATATACAATAGTTTAAGTGTTATTGATATAAATATCAATCAAGAAGAATGAGTGTATGAGGGTGTGTTTCAAATGCAGACCACAAAATGCATGTATAGCAACTGCCAGAGTATGTACTCATGGGCAAGAACAGATCAAAATGCTATTTCCACTTGGTAGAAGCTACAATTGAAGTTACGTCATGAAGAAAATATTAATAGACTAGTGTCAATACATTAGATAATAGACTAATGGACAATTAAAAGATTAATGATATAAATCTTCAAAATCGAAATTATCTCATCCAACCAAACTAATGACAAAGTTCCTAACATTACATTCGAGTTCACTATTCAAGTATGAGATTAATTAACATTAGAGATACTGGGATGACTGGTTGACTTAACTCAGTGAGCTGCAGTTGCTTACTGTCTTACCAAAAGCTTACACGTGATTGGGCAGAAAACAGTTCTTATTTTTTAACTAGATGGTGGTACTTTTGATGTTTCTCTCCTTAAAAGTAGAAAGGATAGTTTTGAAGTACTTGCTACAGCTGGGAATACTCACCTTGGAGGTGAGGACTTCGAAAATCGTTTGCTAAATCATTTTGTTGAGGAATTCAAAAGAAGCACAGAAAGGACATTTGTCAAAATGCTAAATCTCTTAGAAGATTGACATATGCTTGTGAAAAGGCAAAGTGGGTTCTCTCTCTTAATGCTACGACAAGTACGATTGTAGATTTTTAATTTGTACGAGGGAATGGATTACTCCGCAAAATCACTCGTTCCAGATTTGAGGAATTAAAAATGGATATGTTTAGGAGTTGTGTTGAGACTGTGAAGAAATGTTTGGAAGATGCAGAGATGGACACAAGTAGGGTTCATGATGCTGTTCTTGTGGGTGGATATACTAGAATTCCCGAAGAGCAACAACCATTGCAACAGTTTTTTGATGGGAAGGAACTTCACAAAAAAACATAAACCCTGATGCCAGATTTGAGGAATTAAAAATGGATATGTTTAGGAGTTGTGTTGAGACTGTGAAGAAATGTTTGGAAGATGCAGAGATGGACACAAGTAGGGTTCATGATGCTGTTCTTGTGGGTGGATATACTAGAATTCCCGAAGAGCAACAACCATTGCAACAGTTTTTTGATGGGAAGGAACTTCACAAAAAAACATAAACCCTGATGAGACTGTTGTTTATGGTGCGGCTGTCCAAGCTGCAATATTAAGTGGAGAGAGTAATCAAAAAATCAAGAACTTAATGTTGCTTGATGTTACTCCTCTATCGCTTGGGGTTGAAGTTAGAGAGGGAGTTATGTTTATAATGATTCCGTGGAACACAACGAATCCCATCTCAGTGCAAAAACAACTATTATGCCCAAATCTTGGCATAAGCCCTAAGCAGGTCTAATGGGTTTGAATAGAGGTCCACAACTCATAATGGGCCTAGAGATGAAGATTGGGTCACTAAAACCCACCACCAGGAGTCAGTCCAATATACTATCAAGCACAATGTAGAAGTTTGCGACCCCAAGCTGCGGGTCGAGTTCGCCAACAAAGTCCCTAGTATGGGATATCATCTATCATGCATGTCTCTCTACAAGGTCCAACGTGGCCTAGAGGTCCAGCGTGACCTAGAATACTCTCTCTGCAAGGTCCAGCGAGGCCTAGAGCATATTTATTATGAAGGCTTACGGTCAGGCCCAGCGAGGTAGCGTGAGTATAATTATCTCCGTACAACGTGGACCACCTTGCATGACTAGCCCAGCGAGGCCGCATGCGAGGCCATGCAGCTTCTCCATTCGCCTCGTCAGCGAGGCCAGTTGATGTAAGCATCATGCTAGCCCGGCCTCAAGGTCACATCTATAGCGATCACCTCTCGTATAACTCCCGTCAAGGGATCGCTTCGCTACGACTTCCCTCATTGGGATATGATCGCTTCTTACTATCATCACATCCACATACTACACGAGATCGCTATCTCATTCTCTGCTGGAAGGCTCATGACGCAGCCCCTCGAGGTCGCATGAGTATTAATACACTTGGGTCCCCTTCGCATGACTCAACCCCTCGAGGTTGCATGCTACACCCTTGCTACTTCTCTGTTAGCCTCGCCCAAGAGGTCCCGACTCTAGCCATGCGAGACCATTTGCTTCCTTCTTTGGACCATGGATCATGGATAGAATTGATGACTCATTGCCACATCAGCCCTAAAACGAGTGGGTTTGGTCCATGACTTATCTACTAAAACCCTAGCACGTCTAGGTAACTTCTTCTCTAAGAACTACGTACGGCTTGATCCCTATAAATAGGGTACGTAGGCATCTTGTTTTGGATGATTGACAGCTCACCCCTGAAAACACCATACAAGATCAGCCACAAACAATCTCCAATCTCCTTCCGTGTTCTTGGTGTTCTTAGCAAAATATCCGTATTTTGCTTCGTGATTCCAGCAAACCTCCAAAATATTGTTATACAATATTCTCCCTATAACATTTTGCGCTAGAAGGAGGGGTGGTCATTAATTTGGGAGAACGATGACTAACACGAACAAGAAGAACAGAGAGGCCGAGGAGCGAGACCCCGGGATAGCATATGACTCCGGGCTGCGACCCCCAAGAAGCGAAGCCAAGACCCCGGGATAGCTTATGACACCAAAATGCGACCCCAGGCTGCGACCCACGAGGAGGAAGACCCCCAAGAGCGACCCCATAGGAGCGAGGCCATGCTTGCACCTAGCATAGCGAGGCCGGGTTCGAGAAGGATAAGCTACATCACTAGAAGCGAGGCCAAGGCAAGGGTCAAGGTTCTAAGCGACCCACATCTCCTAGCAAGGCCTCAATATGGAGTAACTATCGAGATCTTGAGATGCCTTCTAGCGAGATGCCTTCTAGCAAGATGCCTATTAATGAGATACCTCTACATGAGATGCTTTTTCTTGGTGAAATACCTCTACGTCGAGGAGAGGGGGGACGCCCCTGATCCTTGTCGGGGAGAGGGGGGACGCCCCTGATCCTCGCCGGCAAAGAGGAGGTCATCGACTATCTCAAGACACTGGGAAGAGCAAGCAACAAATAACGAGGTTGAGCCTGAGGCTCTCATCAATTAGCCTCAAGCTCCCACAAGAGATGAAAGGAGAGAAGTCAAAGTATTTGAAGATCAAAATGAGCTCAAGACCTCAATATTTTATTACATGTGCAACAAAGGGAAGCCTGTTATGACATTGAAAAAGCTAAGTGCTGATACATGCTAATTTTATGTACATTTTATAGCATGTTATCTCTCATTTATCCTTAGTTTGTAATAATTTTGTCCTGGATTAGTATTGTTATTAGCATTTTAATCTGGATTGGATGCTAAGATGATTTTTATAATTATAGGATAGTTTTGGAAGCAAAAGGAGCCTGATTTCACATCTTCAAGAGACCGTAGATTAGACCTGAACGAGCAATGAGGAAATAAGAAGTGTCACTTAAATATGGAAAGTGATATATTCTTAAAGCAGGAATCCCGGTTGGAATTAATATAATTTTTGTGAAGCGAAAGGAGTCCGGTTTCAGGCCCTCAATATACCGCAGCTTAGGACTTAAGGATTTATTTATATTAATAAATATTTAATTTATTTAGAAAATTATATTTATAAATATCTAATAATATTAGATATTTATTTTTATAATTTCTGTAATTAATTAATTATTTATTAATTAAAGATTATAAGTTGTACGGGTTAAAAAGCATTTTTAGGAAGCCCGTTCAAAAGTCAAATACCACATGAATTGTTTTTTAAACAAAAGAATGTGAATCAATATGGTTTGCTTTTGAATTCTAAAATCAAAAGTAGCACACGTCTGTCTCCTGTGCAAGCTGTCGGTTGCTGTCTCACTTGCCTTCCAAGCGCGTGCAACAAACGCGCCAGAATATGTACAGCAATACAGAGCCGCTTGTTTTCACTTTTCTATTTCGAGAATTGTTTTCTAGCACTTATGTGATAAAGAAAAAAACGAAGCAGGATTTTTTTTTTGCCGAAAGTTAGCCGGCTGTGTTTTAATTTTGCAGTGCTGTTTTGTTGGTGGAAATATTTTATGGTAGCTGGTGTGCTCATCTCTCCTATAAATAGGAGAGTTTTTCATTGGTTTAATACATCTCTTGTACTGAAATATTCAGATAAATTTCCCCCTTGTTTTCATAAATTTTCTTTTGTAATTTTAGTTTTAATTTAAACACTTTGATTTTCTGCAAAGTTCTATTTCGGATGAAGATTTATTTCGGTTAAAGATTTATTTCGGGTGAAGATTGTAAGGGAATTACGTAAAGTGCTCGGTTATTTCATTGACAATTATTTCGGGAGGATAAATTCTTCAAGTTGTACTTTCTTTGCTCTAAACTCTTTTAATTATGATTTTACCATTTATTATATGCTTATTTTATTTATCTAGCATGAATAACTAATTTCATAATCCGAGAATTAGGTAGTATTCGTTGATGATATATGCTTGTTTAATTGTGATAATAATTCTCTACTTTTGCTAATCTATCATTGGGGGTTTAACCCAATTAAGGGCGTAGCTAACCTTTAATTGTATTCATAGTGATTGTGATAAATTGGGAGATGAGTCATAATTCTTGTTCATGATTTGATAGACATGGTTCAATTATTGAATCGGGAGATTAATAAGAGGACTATTAAACTTATAATTCTTGGGTCTTAAAAATCTAAAATTATATTTCGATTGATCATGGGAGTGACCTTTGAGATATGATTATAGACAATATTTTGTATCTTGGGAGAGAACATTATAAAGTATAGAAGAATTGTTTTTAGCAAAATATGAGAAAAATATATATCGCATTAAAACAACATTATTGAACCAATTGAAGAACCCTAGTTCTCGGATCGCTTTTCCTCATCAATTAAATTTTAGTTTTACTTGTTTATAATAGTTTATTAGATCTCACAAATTATTTCTCACACTTCTAGATATTAAGAAATTAAAACTTGAACTTGTATTAATAGTCCTTCCACGAACTTCACAAAAATACTACCAACAAATTGGCGCCGCTGCCATGGAAGACATCAATATTAAGTTTAGGTTATTTTATTTCTTATAATTTAGATTTTATTTTGTTCAGTGAAATAAAAAAAAAATAACAAAAATATTTTAGTTTTATTATAATTGTAATATTTGTTTTCTGTGTTTTCAGTAGGTTTTTATTTGTTTTTAATTGATTAATTCGAAGCTTTTCCCCTGTTTTATACAAAACCCAGTTACTCCCCTGTTCTTCAACGAGCACCCATAACCACCCTTATCTGTCCACTCCATCCGCTACTCCACCTACACCGCCCCCTATTTCGATTTCAACAGCCCTTCAATCTCACCTCGCCGTTCCTCAACCATCGTCACCATCCCATCTCCACCATCCCATCTCCACCGTACTACCATTCCGATCCCCTCACCACACCCGCCACCAATCGCTGCAATTCATCTCCACACCAAACACATAAAAACCCCCAACTTGAGTTGCTGCTACGTGTTGTTACCGCTGCTCTCTTTTGATTCCCACCACATCTCCTCCACCGCCACCATCTCCTTCCACACTACTGTCCGTTTCAGCACACCCACCGCTTTAATTCAACTCCTACCGCACCTCCACCTTCAACGCCATTCCCTTCACCACATCTCCTCCATACACCACAAACACCACCCATTTGTTCACTTTAGTCGAATTCTTCTGCGAGTTGCTGGTTACCGGAGTTTAGATGTAGTTTGTTTTCCGGGATTTATGTTGAATGATTGTTGTCGAGTATCGAACTGTTTTGCCGAGTCTAGTTGCTGTGTTTGTGGTTGCTGTTTTCTTATTTGTGTTGTTAGATTTGATTTCAGAGTTACCGAGTTTGTGGTGTAGTGCTGAGCCGATTCATTCCTATGTACGAG
Source organism: Kitagawia praeruptora (assembly GCA_037693485.1). Lineage (NCBI taxonomy): Eukaryota > Viridiplantae > Streptophyta > Magnoliopsida > Apiales > Apiaceae > Kitagawia > Kitagawia praeruptora. The sequence goes on from CM075347.1 coordinate 42,452,018, forward strand.
TCCTTTGACGAGTCTGATTCCTGGGTCTGTGTAGTTGAGTTCTGTTGTGTCATTGTTGTGTTGTTTGAATCGATTCTGAGTTAATGTCGAGTTGGATTGCTGGAAACGTGTTTGATTTTCAATAAGTTGCGTTTCGCTGCTTGTCGTTGCCCAGCTGCAGTTCTGAATTCTTTTTGATTTTACTGAGTTCGTAGTTGGTTTTGTATATCATCGAGTCATCTTGTTTTGTTGTTGTAGTTTACTGAGTACGAATTATTAAACGTTGTTTTGGAATCAGCCGAGTTGTCTGCGTTGTGTGTTTGTAAAGTTCTGTTTTGCTGTTAGTTCGGTTTTCTAAATTAGTTGTCGAGTTACTGTTGTTTAAATTTGAATACTGGTTTCGTGTTAAAGTTTAAGTTGTCGTTAATTCCATTTTGTTGTAGTCGTTGCTAGGTCGAGTTGTAATTGAGTCGAACCCTGCGTGAGGTTGGTTTTTGCTGAGTTTGTAGTTCTGAGTTGCTGCAGTTGTGTTGAAGTTGTAGGAGTCGTATTCTTGTATTTCGGTTTTCCCGAATTGTGGATTTTGGCTAGTTAGTATGTACAAAAACTTCATGTCAAAATTTTCGTATAATTTTTGTAAAGAATTTTCTTAAAAATTTGAGTTTTTACTTTTTAGAATCATTCAGTTTTTAATCTTTTCATTTGTATTTAATTAGTTTAGAAATAGGTTATAAAAAAATAAAAAAATAAATTTTGGAATTTAATTAGATTTTAAATAGCTTTCAATTATTTGTTAAATTAGTTTTTAGATCTTTTCATTTTTACTTGATTAGTTTAAAATAGTTTAAATCTTCTTTTAAATCTGTAAAGTTGTTTTGTGAGTTTTGTGGCTTTCTTGATAAATAATAATAATAATAATAATAATAATAATAATAATAATAATAATAATAATAATAATAAATAATAATAAATAAATATATATATATACATATTTTGTTTGTTAAATAAGATTTAGTTTTAATTAGAGCTTGAAATTATTCTTTTATTTACGGTTTTGTTGTTTGAAAACAATTAAAATTGGTGTTTTCGTTTCAGGTGCTATAAATCTTGCATGCGACGTACAGTAAGTGCTGGAAATCTAGAATTTGATTCGGAAATCGAACGCACTGCTCGAATCTTAAGGCGAGAGACAAAGCAAAGGAAAGAAAAATCTAAGATGGCTGACGAAGATCGTGAAGTTGCTATTATTGATGAGACTTCAATTTGGGACCATGAGACACCAAATCCTGCTAATTGCATGTACAAAACTCCAGAGATTGGGGCAGCCCAATTCAACATTAATCCAAGCTTAATTCAGATGATCAGCAATCAAGCTTTTGAAGGAGATATTGAGCTAGAGGACCCACACAGACATCTAGAGCGTTTCGTGCAGATGTGTGGCTCATTCAGAATCAATGGTGTTACGAGTGACAAGATTCGTCTCCATATGTTTCCCTACTCTATTAAGGGAAGAGCTTTGGAATGGTTTCAACAACTTCCAGACACCACGGTTGCTACATGGGAGAGTCTTTCTACTGCATTCTTGTCCAAATATTATCCTTCTGACAAGACGCAACAATTGAGGAATATGATTATGAGTTTCAAAGCACAACCGGGTGAAGGTCTATATCAGGCATGGGAGAGATTTAAGGCATTATTGAGGAAGTGTCCACATCATGGTTTGCAAGATTGGCAGGTCATTAGTACTTTTTATGGGGCCATGAATGCAGATATTCGTTTGAGTTTGGATGTGGCTGGTGGTGGAAATTTTAAGAAGACACCAACTACACAGGCTAAAGCACTCCTTGAGGAATTGGCATCTAACAATTATTCATGGGCGCCTAGTGGGACAAGCTCAGCAAAAGCAGCACAAGATTCTGAGATGATCAACATGCTGGCTCTCAAATTGGATACTCTAACTCAGGAGATGCGAGGACAAAGGGCAAATGTGAATTCTATTTCTTCACCTATGGAAGGGTATAATGATTATGGTGCTAGTCAAAACTTTTATGTGTAACAATTTCCAGAAGAAGCATCTTTTATTCAGGGAAGACAGCTGTGGCCTGTTCAGAATAACTCCTACTACAATCCAAATCAAAGGCCAAACAACAATCTTTCTTGCAGTAATAATCATGCGGCTAATCCTTCTTATTCATTTCCAAGGCAGAATCAACCTCCTGGTTTTCAGTCACGACCACCGTATCAAGCACAGCAGCAGTATCAACCTCCGCCAAAGAAAGAACCAGCTGATTGGGAGGTTGCACTAAATAAAATTATGCAAGGAACTTCTGGGGCATTGGCTAATATGGAATCAAGAATATATCAGATAGCATCATCTCAAAAGATGCTAGAAACACAGATTGGACATATTGCCTCCAAAATTGGTGTTCGTGAGCAAGGTTCTCTTCCAAGTCAACCCGACCAGACTGGTAAGGAACAATGCAAATCAATTACTTTGAGGAGTGGAAAAGAGTTTCCCGGCGTTGAGGTTCTTAAGCCTAAAGAGAGGGATGCTGAAAAAGAAGATGAGATAGTAGTGATTGATGCAGAAAAGTTAGAAAAAGAAGATGAGAAGAAGAAGGAAGAAGAACAAGAAAAGCCGTATGTTCCACCACCACCTTATGTTCCTCCTATTCCATTTCCACAGAGACTTCATAACAGGCAGTTAGAGAAGCAGTACGAGAAGTTCTTGACTATTTTCCGGCAGTTGCATGTTAATATTCCTTTAGCTGAAGCTTTGAATCAAATGCCACTTTATGCTAAATTTCTTAAGGAGATGTTGACAAAGAAGAGGAAACTTGAGGATGCGGAAACCATTACTCTCAATGCTGAATGCAGTGCAGTCATCCAAAAGGCCATTCCTCAGAAATTGAAAGATCCGGGAAGCTTTTCTTTGCCTTGTACTATTGGGAAGATGGAGAACATGAAAGCCTTGTGTGACTTAGGGGCTAGTGTGAGTTTGATGCCATATTCAATTTGCAAACGACTTGGTCTTGGAGAGCTTAAAAAGACATGGATTTCACTTCAGTTGGCGGATCGTTCTGTTAAGTATCCGTTGGGGGTCATTGAAGATGTGGTAGTCAAAGTGGATAAATTTGTCATACCTTGTGATTTTGTGGTGTTAGAGATGGATGAAGATGTTTAAATGCCTATTATCTTGGGAAGGCCATTCTTGGCTACTGCTGGCACTACAATCGATGTTAAAGCTGGAAAATTGACATTGAATGTTGGCGAGGACAAAGTGGAATTTGATCTGAACAAAGCAATGAAGATGCCTCCTTTTGGAGCAACTTGTTTTACTGTTGACATAGTGGATGATATTGTGCAACTCGAAAATGAACACTTCATGGGAGCAGAATTTGGATGATGTAGTAGAAGAAGAAGCACTTGTTGTACGAGACACAGAAGTTGAGATGGCTTTTACACTTTCAGAGGCACCACAGGTTGAACTTAAACCTCTACCTGCTAATTTGAGGTATGCTTTTCTGGGTCCTAATGATACATATCCTGTGGTAGTTTCTGCTTTGCTTAGTGATGATGAGCTAGACAAATTATTACATGTTCTTCGGCAATATAAATCAGCTATTGGTTGGACAATTCAAGATATCAAGGGAATTAGCCCTGCTCTTTGCATGCATAGAATTGCCTTAGAAGATGATCATAAGCCTATGATTGAGGGACAAAGAAAATCGAATCCGAATTTGCAAGAGGTGGTGAAGAAAGAAATCACTAAGTTGCTGGATGCTGGTATCATATATTCGGTTCCACACAGTAAATGGGTTAGCCCTATTCATGTTGTGCCTAAGAAAGGTGGGATGACTGTTGTACACAATGAGAAGAATGAATTAATTCCCACGAGAACAGTAACAGGTTGGAGAGTTTGCATTGATTATAGGAAGTTGAATAACGCTACTCGCAAAGATCATTTTCCCCTCCCATTCATTGATTAAATGCTCGAAAGGTTGGCGGGTAATGAGTATTACAATTTTCTGGATGGTTTCTCGGGTTACTTTCATATTCCTATTGCACCCGAAGATCAAGAGAAGACCACCTTTACTTGTCCTTATGGTACTTTTGCTTATCGGAGGCTTCCTTTTGGTTTGTGTAATGGCCCTTCGACGTTTCAACGGCTTATGAACCACATATTCTCAGATTTTATAGGGAGAGACATGGAGGTCTTCATGGATGACTTCACGGTATATGGTTCTTCCTTTGAATCCTGTTTAGCCAGTTTGTCAAAGGTGTTGCAGAGATGTATGGAAACTAATCTTGTTCTTAATTGGGAAAAATGTCACTTTATGGTGAAGGAGGGCATTGTGCTTGGACATAAAATCTCTAGTAAAGGCATTGAGGTCGATAGAGCAAAAATTGAAGTTATTGAAAAATTGCCACCGCCTTCATCTGTGAAAGGTATTCGAAGCTTTCTTGGTCATGCTGGTTTTTATCGATGGTTCATCAAAGATTTCTCCAAGTTAGCTCGGCCTCTCTGCAATCTTCTCGAAAAGGATCGTGTTTTTGACTTTGATGAAAGTTGTCTTGTTGCTTTTAATAGGCTGAAGAAGGAACTTACTTCTGCACCCATAGTTACATCGCCCGATTGGAGCTTGCCATTTGAGCTTATGTGTGATGCTAGTGACTATGCTGTGGGTGTTGTTCTTGGGCAAAAGAAAGATAAGCGTATGCACGTGATAGCTTATGCAAGCAAGACTCTTGATGATGCACAAATCAACTATTCCACTACGGAGAAAGAGCTACTCGCAGTGGTATTTGCACTTGATAAATTCAGATCCTATCTTGTTGGGTCTAAGGTGATTGTCTATTCGGATCATGCTGCGATTCGTTTTTTGATGACAAAGAAGGACGCCAAGCCTCGACTAGTTCGTTGGATTCTCTTACTCCAGGAATTTGATCTTGATATTCGAGATAAGAAGGGGTCCGAGAACTTGGTAGCTGATCATTTATCTAGGTTGGATCAAGGAGATGAAGAGGTAGGAGGTGAAAAACATATCAATGATAAATTTCCGGAAGAGCAGCTTCTAGGTGTGTCCTTGTCTACACCATGGTATGCAGATTTTGTGAACTACATTGTGGGAGGAGTTGTGCCGGATAATCTCTCTTATAACCAAAAGAAGAAATTCTTTTATGATGTGAAGCACTACTATTGGGAGGAACCGCTACTTTACAAGGAGTGTGCTGATGGAATGTTTCGTAGATGTGTACCTTATGACGAAGTTCCTCATATTTTCCGGCATTGTCATTCTCTAGAGTGTGGAGGTCATAACAGTAGCATGAAGACAATGGCGAAAGTTTTGCAGTCAGGATTCTATTGGCCAACCATGCATCAGGATGCTAGAGACTTTGTGGCAAAATGTGATAGATGTCAACGAGTTGGAAATATTTCGAGGAGGAACGAGATGCCTTTACAATCTATTCTTGAGGTGGAGATTTTCTATGTGTGGGGGATGGACTTCATGGGTCCATTTCCATCTTCTTATGGGAACCAGTATATTTTGGTGGGAGTTGATTATGTCTCGAAATGGGTTGAAGCTATTGCGTCTCCTACTAACGATGCTAGAGTGGTGAAGAAGTTCCTAAAGAAGCATGTGTTCACTAGATTTGGAGTGCCAAGGGCTATTATCAATGATGGAGGTGCACACTTTTGCAATAAACAGGTGGCGGATCTCTTGAAAAAGTATGGTGTGACACAAAAGGTGGCAACTCCTTATCATCCGCAAACAAGTGGACAAGTTGAGATTTCAAATCGTGAGCTGAAGTCAATTTTGGACAAGACAGTGGCAACGTCAAGAAAGGATTGGTCAACAAAGCTTGATGATGCACTTTGGGCATATAGAATGGCGTTTAAAACACCTATTGGAATGTCTCCATTTAGGTTGATCTTTGGGAAGCCATGTCATTTGTCGGTGGAACTTCAGCATAAGGCATTTTGGGCGACACGAGATTTAAATATGGATTTAAAATCTGCGGGAGAGAAGCGTTTGCTTCAACTTGGAGAGCTTGAGGAGATTAAGCTCCAATCTTATGAAAATGCTAGTATCTACAAGGAAAAAACCAAATTGTGGCATGACAAGCACATTCAAAAGAAAGAGTTTGAAGTTGACCAACAAGTTCTACTGTTCAACTCAAGGCTGAAACTCTTTCCCGAAAAATTGAAGTCAAGATGGTCTGGTCCGTTTAAAGTTGTCAAGGTATATCCGTATGGTGTTGTGGACATCACTCGAGATGGTTCCGAGGTGTTTAAAGTGAATGGGCAAAGACTCAAGCCATATTTATTTGGTGATGACATTCCAAGAGGAGTCAATTGGCTTCTTTCCAATCCTCAAGCTTAAGTTCATCAACAGAGGCGTCGAGCTAATGACGTTAAACAAGCGCTATTTGGGAGGCAACCCAAGGAATTTTGTTGATTTGAATAATATTTTCTGTGTGTTTGGACTATGCAGGAGGATCTTCATTTCAAGATGGATGCCTCAATGACATTTCTTGGTTGCACACTACAACCTCGACCATGATTCAGGGGAGTTCTTTCTTTTCTTCCTCGCATATTAGTCCATTGTGTGTTGTTTCTTGTGGACAAGAAACGTGATAAGTTGGGGGGGTATTAATGTGTTCATTTAGATAGAACTTATTGGGTTATTTGGTGTTAAAAAAATAAAATTAAAAATTAAAAATCACAAAAATAATTCTAGCCTTGTGAAGATTACTTGTTGTAAGTAGCTTGATTCATCCATGCATGCTAAAAGAATCTTGTGTTATTGATGCTTTTGATTGAAAAGTGATATGCTTTGTTCTTGTGCACACACATACACTAGCAAGTTGAAGCAAGTGAACTCATTGAATTTCGTAAGTGATTAAAAGGACATGAATATGTGCAGGATGATTTGGTTCGCATGCTTTGAGTACAAGTAGGTGCATTAGAGAGACTATTTACTTGGAATTGATTATGATTTTCCACCAAGTGAGCTTTTGAGCCTATATGCATATCTTTTGCATCTTATATTCGTTTGCTTGAGTGTCCACATGTTGTTTGCATTGCTAGCACTTGTTTGAGACCTTTCTTAAAATGCATGACATTATTTGATGATACCATGATAAAGGCAGTTAGGTATAACCTCATATTTCCTATATTGCCACACCATTTTAATATGATCAAATAGTTACCCCGTTGATCTTAATCCTTTTCTTTCGGTGACGCACCACATTACTTGCCTATACCTTTTTCTTGAATTAGCCGTACATTAACTTGAACCCAATTGTCAAAGGCTAGTGTAGTGCTTAAGGGAGTGATAAGGTGTGCAAAAAGGGGGTTTATTGATGATCATTACTTTTGGGAAAATATTGGGTTTGGTTGTTACTTGTTAGTCGAAGCTTGTAATAATATCAATGGATCATTGTTCTTGTTTATATTTAGCTCTCTCTAAAAAAATAAAAATAAAAAATAAAAAAAATAAAAAAGAAAAAAGAAAAAAGAAAATATTATTTATATGAGAGCATACTTGTGTTTCTATGATCCTTTTTCATTCGACTAGTCAAGTTACTTATTAAAAGAGAATAAAAAGATTCAAGTGTGAGGATAATAGGGTGGAGTTGAATGAATTATGTTGTTGGATACTAGCTTTTGACATTTAACCTGTTTTGGCTTTACTTGACATACCTTGTCCCTAGCCCCATTACAACCCGAATAAAGACCTTTTGATTATCATCAGTAGTGTATGTTGTGTTAAAGTTAGATTGATACCAAATGTCAAGCATGCTTATGATTTTGTTGGAATAGAGTGATACACTTACCCTTGTTCTTGAGTGAATATTCTTTTGTGAGTGAAAGGTGAGTTATTACTTGTATTTTGCATTTGAGATCCCAAGTTTTGACTCAAAGATGTGCTCTTGTGGGCTTAGCATGATTACCAACTTATTCTTGCATTTGACATGAACTTTTGAGAACTTATGCATATTCATTTAGTAGACTATGTGAATACTTGTACCTTTGACACCAAGACATTGTGGTATTCACTTTGATTCTTAAGTTGATGTGCATGTGTGGTAAGTATTGGCATTTGATCTTTCACATGAGCTAGATGGATTTTAGGGGTACATTCACTATAGGCCCTCACGAGACAAAACTCGTCCTACTAGGGCTACCTAGGGGTTCGCTTTTCCTCATCAATTAAATTTTAGTTTTACTTGTTTATAATTAGTTTATTAGATCTCACCAATTATTTCCCACACTTCTAGATATTAAGAAATTAAAACTTGAACTTGTATTAATAGTCCTTCCCTGCGAACGAACTTCACAAAAATACTACCAACAAGTGCTCTCGCTTAGCGTTGAAGAGTCCAAGTACCCCGGGATAGCGTAGCGAGGCCAACTGCCTTGGGACAACAGTGAAGAAGACAAGTGCCCCGGGATAACGATGCGTGGTCAAGTGCCCCCGGATAGTGATGCGAGGTCAAGTGCCCCCGGATAGCGAAGCGAAGTCAAGTGTTCTGGGATAGTGTTGAAGAAATCAAGTCTACTCATAGTGGGATCACATCAAATTCTCTTCATTTCAAATGGTGTCAAATCCAAATAATACAAGAAGGTTGCTGAAAGACTTTGATTCCTCACCACATCTACAATGATAATGAGGACTCGGGGGGGGGGGGGGGGGTAGTGGCATTACATAAACACCTCTTTTAGTGGGACATTTGAAAAATTGCAAGACATAGCGCTGTGAGGCCACACTTAACGCCGCGAGGCCACACTTAGCGTTGCGAGGCCACACTTAGCGCTGTGAGGCCAAACTAGCTTTGTGAGGCCGCACCTAGCGTTGCGAGGCCAGAAGCCCGATATCTTACGATGCGAAGCCGCTTGACCACAATGGCAATGATGGGTCAGTCCGTGAGTCTAGTCTATACAATGTGGAGCTATCTCTATGCATGTGTTAATGTCAATTTATAAGCAAAGGAGATCATATGGAGGTTTAACCAGCTGTTTCAAAGCACTTGGAAAAAATTTCAAATACCAATTTTCAAAGATGCAAGGCCCACCAGCTAGCATATGCGAGGAGGGGCTAGAGCCATAAATATGAATTATGCGAGGCGAAGGAGGGGTACTTTGTGTTCATATGCTAGGGGAGGGAAAAGAATTCAACGAAGCGGCAACTTGAGACAGGCTGTGGGACCCACTGGTGTGTAAGCAAAATATGCCCATGAAACTGAAGCTTGTGGAAATAGATCTTCATAGACAAAAATTTACTCTACACTGGTGCATCGAGGACGAAGCGACAAGGCATGTAAAAAAACAGCATTGTACAGTGGGTTGGGCTCGTATGCATGATTCTTAGTAGTTCGTATTAAGGATAATACAGGAGGCAACGAGGAGGTCAATTAAAATGGAATGGATAGCAATTGTTCGATGATTGGTATGGTGTTGTGAGATCTGCATGTAACAGAGCGGGGATTGCAACACGAGGAAGAAGAAGAAACCAGCAAGGAAGGGTCTGAAAAATCTCATAGGCGAGGCGATGAAGAAGATAGTAACAGGATATGCTATGTAATGTACGATGTGGACCAAAGAACATAAATAAACAACAATGAAATAAATGAGGAAGGCCCAAGGCAATGCAAAAGGGCACGGTTCACATTGCTATCAGGACACGCTGAGTTAGCCTGTTTGCTTCTTTTAAAAAAAAATATATGCATGCAAAGTAAAAAAACGAAGCCAACTTCGCTGAAGGTCAGTGAGGGTCTTGAAAATTTCACATGTGAAAGGCTAATCAAGAAAGAAAGGAAGGCAAACGAAGAAAAAAAAATTGGATCAAGCAAAAAGGCGTCATCGCAGGAAAAAAAAAAAGCAATTCAAGGTGGTACAAGTCTACTAAAAAATCTAATAAGTGGATTTTATATCCACTTGGAGCGTTCCATATCGGCTTAAATTGATTGACTTGATCTCAAGTTTGGTGTATTTTTGATGTGTTTTGTGTAGTTGTGCAGGGTTGTAGCTATCGGTTTGTGTTGGTATTTCTAATCGATATTAGAGTGGAATTAAGCATTGGAATGAAGATTGGACACTTGTGTTTTGCTATCAAGGAGTTACATGTGTCTTGGTATTGAAGATGTTAGCTAATGCAAAAGAAACGGAGGAGAAAGGAGCAAATTTGTGTAAAATTCGGATTTTCTGGATAGGTTGCGCAGTCTTCACTGTTTTGGCCATATCTGGAGTTCTAGAAGTCCGTTTTCAGCGATCTTACTGCCCACACGAAGCCTGACAGATTTTCTACAATATTGGTCAGGTATGCCACGCGCAGGCTGCGCGAAGAACAGACTGCTGGGCGCAGATTGCGCCTGAAAAATTCTGCCAGATTGCTGATTCACTGTTTTAGCCATATCTTGAGTTCTACAAGTCTGTTTTGGACGATCTTACTGTCCACGCGAAGATAACGGAATTCTCTTTCATTCTAAAGTGCTCTAGAGGTCAAATTACAACTGGAACGGCCTAGAAATATTGAAGAAAAGTCAGCTACGAATTTTCCTTAAAAACCGAATTAGTTTAGGAAACGTATCATGTGCCGAACTGCAGAAATTCAACTTTGACAAGGAAATTGCTATAATTCCTACTTCTAATAAGTATGGTAATTTCTTTGGGCGGCTAGAACATTCCAGAATCAGATCTACACATGGAATTTGCAATTCTATTCTCATTCAAGAACGGAAATTGCCAATCTTCTATTCCAACTCTAAAAAGGCAATTTCTTGCTGGGCAAGAATTATAGAGCCTATATAAACACATCCTACCATTGTAATTTAAAGAACCATTACATATCAATTACTTAGGTTTATTTGTATTTTTTCATACTTTGTTTTTATCATGGTTTCATCAGATCCCATGATGACGAGAGGTTCGATTATGAGCTAATCGTTGTCATGGGATTCTAACGGATTTATTTATGGAGCTTTAGTATCTTGATGCTTTACAGATTTGTGTGTGATGTATATCTGATATCCTCGTATGGTTGTGCTTTATGAATTTAGATGCGTAGCTAACATCTAATTTGTTAATCTCTTGTGAAGCGAGAGTGGATCTTGAGATTTAGAACTTGTCATGCTAGCATAGGATAGGTTGATGTTTTAACATCATGATTTGTGGCGTAAATAGAGATATTATGCTGCCCTATGTGATCATTATGGATAACTTGTTCATCAACCGTTATGTTTTCAAATTCTATAGAGATATAGGGTCTAAGCATAATTGGTGTCTATTCATCTTCTATCTCTTTTGTGGATGTATGGGTAGTTTGGTATTCGTATACTGAGAAGTAGCGTATACTTGTTTCGTGTTGTCTGATCAGATATCATAACCAATGCATATAGTGATTCAAGGCGTCAGATCTAAGCAAAGTATTTAATGAAGTTAGGATCCCATGTTTTCTCTTGCAGAAGTAATTTGATTTAAATTCTCGTTAGTTAGATAATTCTTAGTTTGTTAATTTGTTTTTTAGTTAATCTTAGTTAATCGAAACCCAATTTGGTAATTGTCTTAGTAGTGAATAATAATCATACATTGTTGCATAGGTATATCTACTGAATTAAAACCATAACCAGATCTCTGTGGGAACGAACTTGACTTCTATCTGTATTACTTGTGACCACGTACGCTTGCGTGATTTAGTGCAAACAAAATCAAAAGCTACTAGGAGAATTGCCAAGGCCTCACGTCAAGTCTTAATTCATGGAAGTCAAAATAGGGTGCTCAAATATCACTCGGTATTGCAAGTGGAACAATGCGAGGCGGAATAAAAATAAATAAAAGCAACAAAGCGATGGTTATTAAAATAATAATTTATTTATTATTTTATTCTTGGAAGAATTCAGAATAATTTTGAAGACCAGAAAAAATAGTTCTCCGTTACAGCTGCCTGCACCGAAGAACTAGGGGGTAATTGCTATGCTCGAAAATTGATACGGCCTCGCTACGTATAAGGCTGCGAGGAGTCCTCGCAATATATGAGGGTGTAAGGAGGCCTCGCAATGTAAGTGGCTGCGAGGAGGCCTCGCAACATATGAAGCTGTAAGGAGTCCTCTCAATTTACGAGGAGGCCTCTCATCATAATAACAAGGAGCAGAGGAGAACACTTTCATCATACTTTAAGAAGACCTGAAGATATAGGTGGGAGCCCGAGCTCACATATCAGCTGGATAGAAGATATAATTTGTTAGGTCGAATACACAATATATATAATCAAGTACTGTATGCGTAAATAACAAGAACACACGTTTTAACTTTTAAAACTGTTTGGAATTAATAATTCCTCTCTCAGTGATGTAAAATATCACAGAGAGCTGCTTAGGTTACAAGAATGATATTCGTTCACGATGGATACCCCTCTAGGGTTAACCTAACTGTATTTATAAGATATACAGCTACGTACAATCGTTAATTGATTCTCCAAAAATTAAGCTATACAATTGATATCAATTACGATTGCTACACGTCTTCTAAGTCAACTCAATCTCTTTGACAGCTATCCAATCTTCAAAGATATCGCTTCCATATTAATATTAAATTAATCTTCAAACTCTGTTGACTTGTAGACGCTCCCAGTAGACAGACTTTAGCAAACTCTGTTCTCTCCAAGCTAACAGTGTTTGCACTTCCATGTGTTCAGCTAACAGTGTTTGCGCTTTCCTCTGTCAGCGTTTGCGCTTCCAGCTATCAGCGTATACTCAAACTCTGTTACAACTGCTTTCAATATCAAGTTAAACTCTCTTTACCTGTAACACTTAAACACTGACATTAAATCACATCAATTATATCTAACAATCTCCCCCAACTTGTTCATTAGAAAAATGTACAAGTTCATAATAATTGATGATGTCAAAACGAACAAATAAAAACACAGTGTTTAACATATAATCAGAGTTTAAACTTGACTTAGCAAAATTTACAGAAAATTCGAATTACTTACAAATTCTGTCTACCTAACCTCCTCAAGATCTGGAGTTGTTCTGAGATAATCAATCAACAATCTCCTCTCAGCATTTTCAAGTTCAACCTCCATAGCTTCCTTGATCTCTCTTAAATCTGGATCATTCTCATCAGTTTGAAAAATAGCAGCTCTGAGATCATAGATCTTGTTTCTTCTCATTTCATTTCCCAACCTGATGTACTTCACTTCTTCAGACTTTACATTGAAATCCAGAACAGTAATTCCAAGATCAGTCTTCAGCTTTGAAGTCCCCTTCTCCATTTCTATCAGATTGCCATTCCAATCTCTGTACTTAGGAACATATCTTTCAGCAGACTTTGATCCTGTAACAACTTTAGCTTTCTGCATATACCCCCTTATAGAATTAGCAATAAGCTGTGTTTGACGATTTCTGACTCTGAAGATATGCAAGACATACTGAAGTTCCTCAAATAATTTTAGCTTGATTGCTTCTTCATTCACTCTATACACTGACCCATCTGCCATAAAGTATAACAGAAAGTGAATGTCTAAGCTCCTTTGACGAACTAGCTGAACTGACTCCAATTTGTCTAGATTTTCTTGAGTAATACCAGAACCAAGAGATACAAGTGCAGAGGGATCTCTTGGACTGTTACTAAATCTCAAATCTCTTTTTGAACCTAAGCCAGAAGTATTCCTGCCTGGTGGCTTTCCTGAACATGCAACATTATGTTGATATCCACCAGTCACTCCTGCTTCTTCTTGCACTGGAATCTTTGGCCTTGAAAAACCAGGTAAGGGTTTACTTTGAGTCTGTACAACTTGTGTAGCAACAGAGGTTGTAACTATCATTTTGCCTTTGCTCTCTTCACCCATTATCCCTTTTAACTTCAACTTAGCATCAAGAGAAGACTTTCTAATCAGCTTTCCAGTATCTTCTTCTTCTTCTTCTTCTTGAATACCAGATAGTTTTTCTTTGATTTCAATTCCTTTCATTACAGGCCTTGAAGACTTTGAAGCTCTAACAGTTTTCTTCCCTTTCTTGGACTTTTGAGCTTTTAAATGCTCTTTCTGCAACAGCTTTTCTTCAGCTTGAATATCCTCAAGTGTAGCTTCAGCATTCTCTTCACGAAAGAGTTTTGCAGCCAATTCTTCATCTGTTTGTGGATTGTCAGTGAATGACAAATCCTTTGGCTTTGAACCAGAAGTACTCTGAATATTTGTATCTGTCATCAAATTTGGCTTTGACCTTGAAGACCTTTCATGTCCTTGTCTGGAATTTGCATTTCTTAAGCCCTTATCAGCATTAGTACCTTCATCATCAAGATGATCTTTCTTTGACAGAGTTTGAGTTTGCTTGCACTTGGTTTTAGCAATTCTCTCCCCCTTTTTGACATCATCACCATCTTGAATCAGAATTGAGGTGATTAACTCAAGAGAGTTTGCAATGGAATCAACCTTCTCAGTCAGCAAAATCTGATTCTTTTCAACTGTGCTCAGTCTGTCATTAAGATTTGATTGAGCTTTAGAGAATTGTTGAAAAAGCTTAGCATTAGCTAGTTGAGCTTTCTCCTCATGAGTAGCAACCTCTGTTCGAAGATCAACAATAGATTTCTGAGTAGCATCAAATCTATTATTCAAAGTTTTGATTTGAATCACTGTGCCTTGCAAACAAGTGAATATTTCTGGATTTTTAATCTTCGAAGAATTTTCTTGGAGAAACATAGCTGCCCTTCCAGGAGGAAAAATACAGTCTGACTTGTACCAATCAGCAGTTTGTTTGGCCAAATAATTGTCATCAATTTCATTTACAGAAGGCCCAGCAAAATCTGGTTTTTCTCCTGTTTTCTGACCATCAGAATGAGTTTGTGCTTTTTCAACTCCTGTACTGTTGTCTTCAATCGAATCACTCACAGATTCATTAGTAGGAGCAACAGAAGCAATATCTTCATCTTGAGCAACAACAGGTTCTTGAGCAACCTGTTTTCCTTTATCAGCTTGAATCTGCTCTGAAGAAATAACCTTCTCTGGTTTATCAATCTCCTCACCATGCTCAGAAACATGATGGGCATCAGAGTTTAATTCAGTGTGTGATGCAACCTCAGTGTCTTCAAGAACATCAGTAGGCCCATCAGCAACACCAGTATCAATAGAATGTGTAACCTCCATGAGTGGTGGAGTAGATGCTTCATGATTAAAAGAAATTGGAGTTTCATCAAACTCTTCCATTGGAGACAAAGCATCTCTAACATCTTCATTCTCTTGAACCTTAGCAGATTCTGGTTCAGCAATCTTGACTTCTGATTCTGGTATAATAGGTTCTATGATAACCTCTGTCTCACCAGTAGGAATATCAATAGAGATTTTCTCTTGAGCCTCTTGAACATGCTCATCATCAGAATCAGTAAGGATGAGCCTTCTCCTCTTAGCTTGAGGCACTGCAATCAGTTCATCATCTTCACTAGAACTGTCCTCAGCTTGTGGTGGTGAAGGTCTATTTGCTCTTTCTTTGAATCTTCTAGAATAAACAGCCTTTGGAGATGTCTGTTTAGCCTTAGAATGTTTTGTGTTAAGTGCAGTATGCTTCTTCCTTTTGGACTTAGATGGAGGTTGTGGGTGAGTAGTAGTGACAGGGTTTGTTGATTCAGTATTCATTTGGTCAGGTTGTGTTTGAGTTGATGTAGGATGAATTGGTTCAGTTTGTGTTTGAGGTGATATGGGTTGAACAGTGGTTGTTGGTGTTGGCTCAGGTTGAGATGGTATGTTTTCTGTACGATCAGTGGCTAAAGGTTCAGGCATAGGTTGTGGTTCTGGTTGTTGTGTTTCATGTGGTTCATGGTGTGGTGATGGAGTATCTTGTGGTTGATTGACAAAGTTCTGTAAGGCAAGTGGCATTACAAAAGGAGGTATGTCTTTACCAACATCTTTGTTAGTCATATCAGAGAATATTCTCTTAGTGACTCGAAAAGGTTGAATCTCATCAGCTTCATCAACAGTTAACCCAGGTACACATGCATTGAACAAAAGTTGACATAATCTAGCAAAGTAAACTGTAGTAGACTCTGACAACTTATCACCCAAATTCATTAATACATACCGACCATAATCAAAATTACTGCCATAGAGTAGAGAATACCCAATTTGCAGACTGTCCATTGGAATAGCATCCCAGTTGGTGACCTTCTTCTGGAATGTTCTGGTGATACAATCAAAGAAAAAGTTCCACTCTTTTCTCAGATTCGGCCTCCTCACACTGCCCAGCTTTGCAAGTGAGTCCATATACCCAATCTCTGTTAGCATCTCTCTCAGATTTTGCTCAGAGACAACAGCATACGAAGTATGTGTGTCGAAATCCATGGCATCACGAACAGTTTGTGGAGTAATCACAAACTCTTGTTCTTCATGAGAGAAGATGATAGATGGAGTTCCATTTTCACCTCCTTCTATATACCTCGAGTTTTGCCAGAAAGTGACCACCTGAGAAGCAGATAATGTAGCCGGTTCAACCAACGCTTGCCCAATCTCAGAGTCGCGAAGAAAGTTTTGCCTTAGGTGAAACGCCTCAGGAGCCCGGTCATTCTCAAGTAAAGCTGCATAATTGTTAGGCACAAAACGTAGACCAAACAAAGTGAAAGGTTTTGTTGCCATTAGATTAAGAAATAAGCAAAAAGCAACTGTGAAAATGATATGCACTAAAGGTGTTTGTGAAAATGCGAAAGTGAAAAACGAAAGAGATCTGTGGTTTGGTAAAGTGAATATGAGTGGGTGAATAATGATTGTGGCAAAAAGTGATTTGAGTAGTAATTAAAAATTAAACTCAAAGGTTTTTACTTGAAAACACGCAACCGTTTCCTTGAGAAGTGCAAAAGTGATACATAACGATGAGATAGTGGATGAAAGTGGGACACGTGTCAAACATGCAACGATTCATTTAATACATGCGCAGTAAAAGCCATTATTACTGTTGTCGTTCCACTTATCAAGACACTTTACCACTAAATACACTAATTAACAGTTGTCAACCACTCCATTTGCTCCAAAATTTTCAAATTATCTAAATGAAAATTCACCTTAGAGTACGTAACACAATCAATCAGTGTTTGTCAAATATTCAAACTTTATCACAAAAACCCTTTCAAAAATGCACAGTTGTGATTTTTGTGTGTGAGTAGCAGAGTTTACCAAATCAATTTTTATAGCATCTAATATTTCATAAAATCCATAAATCAAAACAATAAACACTGGATGCACAAACTCTCATATTAAACACGGAGTATATGATGAATGCTAAACTCTGTAGTTCCTTAATTACAGAAATCTGAATATCCCTGTTCCAGTTTATGTTCATGATTATTCAAGTAAGCACACAGTCATTATAGACAAAAAGATCAGGAGATAAACATCAAAGCATCATTCAGTGAGTTTAGAGTTCATCAATATCAGAGTTATTCATGAGAGGCAATGCATACAATATTCATAGATTCAGAGTTTAGGATCAAATAAACTAAGAGATGCTCTAAATATGAAACAGTATCATGCTGTGTTAACTTACTGCACAATTTCTGATTAGATCACAGTGACTCAGAAAGAATCTTGATTTTTCACTGAGAATCATGCTTCATACATTTTTCTTCATTGGTATTTTCATTCAGACAAAAATCAACTCAGAATTCACAGAGTTTAACAAACATATTAACAGTGTATGACCAACAATCATGCTGACAGAGTTTAATAAACAAGGTTCACATAGCACTTTAGCAATTTACAGAAATATGAGCAGCACATTTTATTAGAAAAGTTTGAGTCTAACCAACATGTTTAGTCAAAACCAGATACCATTCCTAGTTCATTGATCAGTCTTGTAAATGTTGCTTCACTTAGAGGCTTTGTGAAAACATCTGCAAGTTGTTGATCTGTAGGCACAAAGTGAAGCTCAATATTGCCTTCTTCTACATGCTCTCTGATAAAGTGATACCTTATGCTGATGTGCTTGGTCATTGAGTGTTGCACTGGATTACCTGTCATTGCAATAGCACTTTGATTATCACAAAAAATAGGTATCTTACTATACCTCAACACATAATCCAGCAATTGATTCTTCATCCATAGAATCTGTGCACAGCAACTACCAGCAGCAATATACTCTGCTTCAGCTGTAGATGTTGATATTGATTTTTGTTTCTTGCTGTACCAAGACACAAGTCTGTCACCAAGAAATTGACAGCTTCCACTTGTGCTTTTTCTATCAATCTTACAGCCTGCAAAATCTGCATCAGAGTAACCAAGTAGTTTAAAATCTGATTCTCTTGGGTACCACAGCCCTAAGGTTACAGAGCCCTTGAGATACTTGAAAATCCTCTTCACAGCTGTTAAATGTGGTTCTCTTGGATCTGCCTGAAACCTTGCACACAGACAGGTGGCATACATGATATCAGGTCTACTAGCTGTTAAGTAGAGTAGAGAACCAATCATTCCTCTGTAACTTGTCATATCCACTGATGACCCTGTATTTTTGTCCAGTTTTGTTGCAGTTGCCATGGGAGTTGTTGCAGATGAACAGTCAAGCATGCCAAATTTCTTGAGAAGATTTCTGGTATATTTTGCTTGATTAATGAAAATTCCATCATCTGTTTGTTTTACTTGTAAGCCTAGAAAATAGCTTAGCTCTCCCATCATACTCATTTGATATCTAGACTGCATGAGCTTGGCAAACTTCTTACAGAGTTTATCATTAGTAGATCCAAAAATGATATCATCTACATATATCTGAACTAAGAGCAGGTCATTACCAGATTGAAAGTAAAACAGAGTTTTGTCAATAGTACCTCTGTGAAACCCACTTTCTAGTAGAAATTTAGCAAGAGTTTCATACCATGCCCTTGGTGCCTGTTTAAGTCCATAGAGTGCCTTGTCTAACCTGTAGACATGGTCTGGATATTTTGGATCTACAAAACCAGGTGGTTGTTTAACAAATACTTCTTCTTCAAGTTTTCCATTTAGAAAAGCACTTTTCACATCCATTTGAAAAACCTTGAATTTCTTGTGAGAAGCATAGGCAAGAAACATCCTTATTGCCTCCAATCTGGCAACTGGTGCAAAGGTCTCATCATAGTCTATTCCTTCTTGCTGTGAATAGCCTTTTGCAACCAGTCTTGCTTTGTTCCTTGTGATAACACCATCACTGTCAGTTTTATTTCTGAAAACCCATTTAGTACCAACAATGGATCTGTTCTTTGGCCTTGGTACTAGGGTCCACACTTCATTTCTCTCAAATTCATTTAGCTCTTCTTGCATTGCTGTTATCCAGTCAGCATCTTTAAGAGCTTCTTCTACTTTCTTTGGCTCAGTTTGTGACAAGAATGCATGAAACAGACATTCATTTGTTGTTGCCCTTCTTGTCCTTACTCTTGCATCTGGATCACCAATAATCAAATCAGGTGTGTGTGACTTAGTCCATTTTCTTGCAGAAGGCAGATTGCTTCTGTCAACATGTGATCCTCCCCCTTGATCCATGCTCTCCTGATTTTCTTGGTGCCTCTCTTCATTTTCAGATGCTCCCCCTGAATGTGACTGCTCGGAATTTGAACGTTCAGAGTTTGAATCAACAGAGTTTGATTCAGAGTTTTCAACTGAGTCACTATCAGTGTTTGAATTATCACTTTGATGTGATTCTTCATGCTCCCCCTCAACTGGTTCTTCCCTTGTTTCTGATTGAAAAGTTTCTTCAGTGTTTACCAGTAGAGGTTCAGAATTGACCTCAACAGTGTTTGTCAGATCTGTCTCATCCGAGTTTAATAAATCTTCATTTTCAAAGTGCAGTTGATCATGTTCATTAACATCTTCAAGTCCAGTTATTTTCTTGTCATCAAATGACACATGAATAGACTCCATGATCACTCTAGTTCTCAGATTATAAACTCTGAATGCTTTAGTTGATAGTGGATAGCCAACAAAAATTCCTTCATCTGCCTTTAGATCAAATTTGGTCAACTGTTCAGGATGAGTCTTCAACACAAAGCACTTGCATCCAAAAATATGAAAATATTTTAGATTTGGCTTCTTCTTTTTCACCATTTCATATGGTGTTTTACCATGCTTGTTGATCAGTGTTGCATTTTGAGTAAAACAAGCAGTTTGAACTGCTTCTGCCCAGAAATATGTTGGCAATTTTGCTTCATCTAGCATGGTTCTGGCAGCTTCTATCAAGGTTCTGTTCTTCCTCTCCACTACACCATTTTGTTGTGGAGTGCCAGGTGCAGAAAACTCTTGTTTGATTCCTTTACTCTTGCAAAATTCTTCCATTGATGAATTCCTGAATTCAGTTCCATTGTCACTTCTGATTATTTTCACTTGATTCTCTGACCCTTTGTCCAGTTGGATTATATGTTCTGTCAGTGTTAATGCAGTTTCATCCTTCTTTGCAAGAAAATATACCCATGTGTATCTGGTATATTCATCAACAATGACTAGAGCATATTTCTTCTTTCCAAGAGACATCACATTCACTGGTCCAAAAAGATCAACATGTAAGAGATGATAAGGATCAACAATTGAAGACTCAGATTTGCTTTTGAATGAGGCTTTTCTCTGTTTGGCCTTTTGACAAGAATCACACAGGCCTTCTACATTCAACAAAGACCTTGGTAGACCTCTTACAAGATCATTCTTGATTAGCTCATTGATGTTGTTCAGGTTCAAATGAGAGAGTTTCTTGTGCCATTTCCAACTCTCTTCACTGGACATTCTTGTTGACAGACACACTGCTTTGCCATCAGTGTTTGTTGACAATTTAATTTCATAGATGTTATTGTGTCTGTTTCCAACTAGAGCAACTTTCCCTGTAGATTTACTGATCACTTGACAATATTCAGGCTGAAAATCCACATGATATCCTCTGTCACAGATTTGACTCACAGATAGCAAATCATGCTTGAGTCCTGGAACCAGAGCTACATTTGTGATGATGACATTCCCAAGATTAATATTGCCATATCCCAGAGTATGTCCTATGTTGCCATCTCCATAGGAAACTTTTGGGCCAGCCTTCTCCTCATACTCTGATAGCAGGGCTTTATTTCCAGTCATGTGTCCTGAACATCCACTGTCCACGACTAGGGTACTCACCCTGGTGCCCTGCAATCACAAACAATCACTGATTGTTAGTTTTAAGGATCCAGACTTGCTTGGATCCTTTGGCTTTCTTGATTCTGTTAGCTTTTGCAGCGGAATTCACATTATCAGAGTTTAAGCTAACTTTTTCAGAATTTACATTTGCAGAGTTTACTTTAACCCATTTCAAATTTGGCTTGGGTTCATAGTAATTATAGTAAATAGCATGATAATCTCTGCAAGTGTAAATAGAATGTCATGTACTTCCACAGTGTTTACATAAAGTCTGTGGTCTAGTTCTCACATAATCATTTTTAACTGCAGTTTTAGAGGGCAAAGAATTAATGTTCTTATTCTTACTGCAGAAACTAGCAAGATGATTAGTGCTACCACAATTAAAGCATGTCTTTCTAGGAGCTAATGAAGCAAGCATTGGCTTAATTCCTGATGTTATGCCTACTTTTCCATTTCTGTTTTTCTTAGGCAATCTCTGTTTGTTGACAGATTTTATCTCCTTAAGCTTATGCTTGAGTTGTTTATCTGTCATTAAACCAATGTTAGCCTCTTTAACAAAAGTCTTAGCATATGACTCTTTAACAGCCTTTTTCTGTGCTTCAGTCTTAGGTCCACCTGTTCCCATGACATTACCTTCAGATGAACGATGTGGTCTAACTTTTACCAAATTTTCAAATCTAAGTTCATCTCCCTCAGAGTAACCTAGACCTACTGTATCTGACTGAAACACTTCTTGAGTATCTTTACCAGAGTGTGTCCAAGTTTTAATGATGTGTTTAGTATCCTCCAATTCAGATTCTAGTTGCTTATACTTACCTAGCAACTCCTGTTCAATAAACACTGCATCATCTCTCTCCTTCTGAATTTTATTCATGTTTTCAAGCTGTTCCTCAACAATTTTATTCCTATCTTTGAGTTGAGAGCACTCATTCTTTATCCTCTCATTTTCTAAAGTCTGATCCCTATAACTGATATGCAATGCTTTAAGATAGATTCTTAATTCAGTTATATTATCAGTATTATAAGCATAGGTAGTTGGGGGTACCTTGAGATCATCATCTTCATTTTGAGTAGTAGCCATGAGTGCATAGTTGACTTCTTCATCTGAATCTGAAGTGTCTGCCCAATCTCTGCCTTTGGTGTAGAGTGCCTTTTCAGTTTTACCCTTCTTGCACTCAGGAGCATAGTGACCCATCTCCTTACACTTGTAGCATTGAATTTCAGATTTGTCTTTCTTACCAGATTTGAAGTCCTTTCCCTCAGATTTCTTGAAATTCTTCTTGTCAGACTTAGAGTAGTCCTTGGAGAATCTCTTTCCCTTCTTGAATTTCTTGAATCCCATCTTCTTGAAGGTCTTTACCATCAATGCAGCCATTTGCATCATCTCTTCATCATCTTCAGAATCAGATGTTTCATCTGTGTTTGAGTCAACATCAGTGTCTGATGACTCACTTTCTGAGTGTATGACTAAAGCTTTTCCTTTTGCCTTTTTCCTTGATGCTTCCTTCTTTGATGGTTTCTCCTCAACCTTAAGAGCAACAGACTTTGACTTTCTACTTGATCTTTTGTTTCTCTGCTCCAATTCCAATTCATGGGTTTTGAGCAGTCCATAAATTTCATCAATCTCTGTTTCACCAAGTTCATAGTTATCTCTTATGGTGGTTGTTTTCACATCCCACTTTTCAGGAAGAGAAAGAAGAAACTTGAGATTTGAGTCTTCTAAATCATACTCTTTGTTCACCAATGACAAATCATTGAGCAGTTTACAGAATCTGTCAAATGTTTCTGTCATGGTTTCATCAGCTTTTGCCTCAAAATGCTCATACTCCTGTGTGAGTATGTTCCTTCTGTTCTTCTTAATTGCAGGAGTTCCTTGACACCTTACCTCAAGTGCATCCTATATTTCCTTTGCAGTTGTGCAATTAATCACTTTGTTAGACATAACATTGTCTAATGCACTGTGAAGTAAATGCCTTACTTTCGCATCCTTAGCAATAGATGAAAGATCTTCAGCAGTTAGATCTTTCTTCTCCTTAGGAACCACCTTTGATTCCTCACCAGCAGTAGCAGCAGTTAACTTTGTAGGTTTATGAGGACCTTCATAAATTCTGTCAAGATATTCTGGATCTGTGGCTTCCAGAAACATGGTCATCTTTACCTTCCAGATTGCATATTCTGATGGCTTCAGAATTGGTACCCTAATTGTTTCATACCTACTGACAGTAGTAGGGGCTTTCTTAGATGGTGGAGGTATCTCTGCCATTGATTACTATTGTGTTTGGATCTTTAACTGTAATAAAGTAACAGATTTCGCTCTGATACCACTTGTTAGGTCGAATACACAATATATATAATCAAGTACTGTATGCGTAAATAACAAGAACACACGTTTTAACTTTTAAAACTGTTTGGAATTAATAATTCCTCTCTCAGTGATGTAAAATATCACAGAGAGCTGCTTAGGTTACAAGAATGATATTCGTTCACGATGGATACCCCTCTAGGGTTAACCTAACTGTATTTATAAGATATACAGCTACGTACAATCGTTAATTGATTCTCCAAAAATTAAGCTATACAATTGATATCAATTACGATTGCTACACGTCTTCTAAGTCAACTCAATCTCTTTGACAGCTATCCAATCTTCAAAGATATCGCTTCCATATTAATATTAAATTAATCTTCAAACTCTGTTGACTTGTAGACGCTCCCAGTAGACAGACTTTAGCAAACTCTGTTCTCTCCAAGCTAACAGTGTTTGCGCTTCCATGTGTTCAGCTAACAGTGTTTGCGCTTTCCTCTGTCAGCGTTTGCGCTTCCAGCTATCAGCGTATACTCAAACTCTGTTACAACTGCTTTCAATATCAAGTTAAACTCTCTTTACCTGTAACACTTAAACACTGACATTAAATCACATCAATTATATCTAACATAATTAAAACAACTTATGACTGCAGGGCCCTATGGGGTCGTCTCTCAAGGTCCCTGCAGGACCATATTGCGCTTGGAAGGACCCTTCGAGGTCACCATCACTCACTTATACATGGCTTCGTATTAATTGAAAGACATACAACACATGTCATCATCTTAACAACTGGGAGAAGATCTCGAAATACGACAGTTGTCTACAATCATTAAAATTCATTGGGATCGCGATGCAATTCGAAGACACTTGAGATAGCTATGCTTTCATCTACATCAATCTATATCGAGCACAAGCCTCGCATCGAAGTTTTGACAAGCAGTTTTTGAGTCCGCATTGCATCTTCAATGACAATATGGACTCGGGGGGTAGTTGTTATGCCCAAATCTTGGGATAAGCCCTAAGCAGTTCTAATGGGTTTGAATAGAGGTCCACAACTCATAATGGGCCTAGAGATGAAGATTGGGTCACTAAAACCCACCACCAGGAGTCAGTCCAATATACTATCAAGCACAATGTAGAAGTTTGCGACCCCAAGCTACGGGTCGAGTTCGCCAACAAAGTCCCTAGTATGGGATAGCATCTATCATGCATGTCTCTCTACAAGGTCCAGCGTGGCCTAGAGGTCCAGCGTGGCCTAGAATACTCTCTCTGCAAGGTCCAGCGAGGCCTAGAGGTCCAGCGAGGCCTAGAGCACATTTATTATGAAGGCTTACGGTCAGGCCCAGCGAGGTCGCGTGAGTATAATTATCTCTGTACAGCGTGGACCACCTCGCATGACTAGTCCAGCGAGGCCGCATGCGAGGCCATGCAGCTTCTCCATTCGCCTCGTCAGCGAGGCTAGTTGATGTAAGCATCATGCTAGCCCGGCCTCAAGGTCGCATCTATAGGGATCACCTCTCGTATAACTCCCGTCAAGGGATCGCTTCGCTACGACTTCCCTCATTGGGATATGATCGCTTCGTACTATCATCACATCCACATACTACACGAGATCGCTATCTCATTCTCTGCTGGAAGGCTCATGACGCAGCCCCTCGAGGTCGCATGAGTATCAATACACTTGGGTCCGCTTCGCATGACTCAACCCCTCGAGCTTGCATGCTACACCCTTGCTACTTCTCTGTTAGCCTCGCCCAAGAGGTCCCGACTCTAGCCATGCGAGACCATTTGCTTCCTTCTTTGGACCATGGATCATGGATAGAATTGATGACTCATTGCCACATCAGCCCTAAAACGAGTGGGTTTGGGCCATGACTTATCTACTAAAACCCTAGCCCGTCTAGGTAACTTCTTCTCTAAGAACTACGTACGGCTTGATCCCTATAAATATGGTACGTAGGCATCTTGTTTTGGATGATTGACAGCTCACCCCTGAAAACACCATACAAGATCAGCCACAAACAATCTTCAATCTCCTTTCGTGTTCTTTGTGTTCTTAGCAAAATATCCGTATTTTGCTTCGTGATTCCAGCAAACCTCCAAAATATTGTTATACAATATTCTCCCTATAGCAACAACTATGTACACAATTCGACAATGCAACCTCTGTATCTATCAGAGTTTTAGCAAGAAGGGAAGATAACATTTTGCTTGGAAAGTTTATGCTATCTGACTTTCCCCCTTGCCCCAAGGGGGGAAGTCAAAATACATGTAACATTTACGGTAGATGCTAATGTGGTATTTTGTGTTTTTGCTGAGAATAGAAGTAGTGGAACTAAAAAGGGATAGGAAGAGATTGAAAAAATGGTAAAGGATGCTGAAGAATTTAAAAATGAAGACGAAGAGTTCAATAGAAAGGAGAAAGCAATGTGAGCATTTGAGGATTGTGTATATAACATGAGGGACGTCACTGAACGAAATACAAGCCTGACGCTTCTATCAAGAATATAAAAGTTATTCTTTCAAGGAGGCCATCGAATGGCTGGATGCAAACAAGAATGCGGAAGCTCATGGGTATGAGTACAAAAAACAGCAATTTTAAGCAATCTGCAAACATCTACTTCCTGGTGTTGCATTTAGGAAGTAAGATCCCCATGTTTAACTGCATGATTCAAAATGTTTATTGTGTGGGCATTTGAAATTCAACTTGAACGGGCAATCTGTGCTAACTGTTAGTGTGATTGTTCTCATAACGACAACTATCGATTGTAACATTTTCCATTATTTCATTGTTTACTGCAAGAGTTTTTATTTAAAAACTATGGTGTCCTGGTATTTAAGTAATAAACATCTAAATTTTACTCGGACAGGTATTATGTTTTCAGGACGTATGTATTTAACAATTGCAATCTATTATCTTTTTCACATACACATGATAATTTTCATATACATTGAATCTATTAGTAATACTAGGATACCTTCATTTGACTGCATTTGTATGAAACGAAACAAAATCATTTCAGTAGGCCTTCGTTTTCCTTGGTGACGGGCGCCATAGATTATTTTTCTCGTTTAAAATTTAAATAGCGTTCATAACATTGTTCTAGAGTTAGAATGCTTATTTACAATGGAATGGACTGGGTACATATTTAGTTACCATATAGATCACTAGATCAGTGAAGCTGTTATGCTGTTTAGTTGTAACTGGAGCTTCTGGAACCCATTCCCCATTGTGTAGATAAGATGAGAAAATGACAATTTCTTTATAACAGTATGCAGAATTAATAGGAATTATGGTTGTTTTAGCTAAATATCTTATATTGCCAGCCATGAGCGGACCTATGTATGGACTAGGTGGGTTCAAGCCCGGGTCATTCTTCCCCTTTTCAGAATTTTGCCATTATAATCAGTAGCGTAATCAGGATCAATTTGCAGGGAGGGCTGAAAAATGTTCGAAATCAATAATATTGCTTCATCTTGACTTATATCAATAAGAATAAGAAAAAATAATTAAAGAACTACCTTTGTAAAGTGATGAATCTCTTATTCTATGAATTTGGATGAGTTTGTGTGAAGTTATTGGCTTGGCCAAGGTTTGGAAT
Source organism: Kitagawia praeruptora (assembly GCA_037693485.1). Lineage (NCBI taxonomy): Eukaryota > Viridiplantae > Streptophyta > Magnoliopsida > Apiales > Apiaceae > Kitagawia > Kitagawia praeruptora. The sequence continues at coordinate 42,479,011 of CM075347.1, forward strand.
TCTAAATTTCAAAATTTGTCCTAGGCTATTAAAAAAACTAGCTTTATCGCCCGTGCAAGGCACGGGCATGCTCTAGATGTGTGTATGACTTGACAAATATTTAACTGCTGTGTCATGAGTGTAAAATTTTTATAGCTCGTTGCATAGTGCCATGTCCAGTAGGCACATCACGAAGGCTACACATTCACGATGTCTGCTTATTTGCCGAGAACATGAATGTGTACCATGTCAAAACGAATATATTGTTTATCAGTTGGGTAGAGAAATGGGCATGGCTGTATACCTTTTGGATGTATGATACACTAATCAAGATGATTAAATAAATAGGGTCTTCCACGGTGCTCAAAATTCATGCTATATGATGAACTGTGCTAGAGATATCAAATCGGTTACCTAGACAAAATGAAGTAGAATCTCCTGTAATGTACATTAAATCCAAGACTCCAAACTTATCAATAGCAGAAGCATTTCCTGTCTAGTCTGGCTCTACTGTTCCTTGATCTGCAAGTTGACCACATATTGTTCCTAGAAATATCCTTCTTCAATAGTGGAATTATAGGAACTAACTGATTGCGGAAGAGAGAAACCGAGAATCTAGCTTGCATACAATTTACTCTGCTCCTATTCTGGCAAGCTCAACATGGCCAAAGCCCTGGAAGTTCCATGTTCCTCTGTTCACCTTACTCTCTTGCTCTTTAAGCTTCCTGCATGCTTCAAGTGCGATTTGCGAAAGAAATTTATAAAGACTTAATATAAACCAGAATACCAGAAACAGAATCTAATATATAAGCATTGCATCATGACAACTACATCTTGTTCTGTTTATTTCCTCACTTTCTCTGCTTACTCAAAGGCCTTTTTTTTCATTCTCAATCTTTAAAAAACCATGATAGCTACATGATGAAATTCATTAAAACACCATGCTGGCTAGATTCTGCATGGGTTAATTAAGGAGCTAGATTATACCTCTCTGTTAGTAAAAACTTTTTGCCCATGTTTTGCGTATTCTGGTTCATTGGAGATTAAAACATTGTCAAAGACTGCATCAGCCTTTTTTTGCAAGTATAACACCATGGAATTCCATGAATTCTATAAATGATACATTAATATCCCACCTGCCATTTTTCTGTGTCCATAAATTGAATTGGGTTCATAACATAAAGATCAGGATCACCTTCAGGTTCTATACATTATGAAAGAAAATTAGACATCTATGTACATAAAAGTTGGACAGAAAAAATAAAAGCACACTATGAAGTATACATTATTGGAGTATCTAAATTATAATTGGAGTACATTATCAAGTAAGCAATTTGTGGCTTTTATTGGCTTTTAGAGAAAAGTAAATGTACATTGCTCTTCCATAGGAACTCTATTGGTTTCCTCGATAATAGATTGCCCATAAAAAGAGTTTTGAATCATGCGGCTATAACTTTCGGAGTACTGGGGGTTCTTGGTTGCAAAAATAAAAGGAAAAAAAATCATATTCAACATATGTTTCACGTGGGTAAAAAGTAGAAGAAAGCACTGTTCAGAACCTATATAATTTTTTATTTATGACTTTGTCGAAACAGCACCTACCAATTCTACGCAACCACCCTATTTACCAAAAGATATATTTCAGATAATATTAATCTTAAAGCTAAAAATACAACTCACCACAAGGCAGACGAGCAATAGAGTGATCAAACAAAATTACGTAATTAAGCTGAGCTAGCAAAGCGCCTTCACTTTGTCTGCAATTACAAATCATTCCGAGTCATATTCAGTATAGTAGAACCTTTGAATGGTGCATGAATTAAGTACAGTAAGCAGAACCTGATTTCTCGGCACCTTGGAGCCTTGAAGTGGCTAAATGCTGCTCCATTTCCATGCTCCAAAATCTTAACAAAAGTACCAGTTCTCAAAATACAGAGCTTAGAGGGTCCAATTGGTAGCATGTGCCCACATTTGACATTTCCACTGCCACCCATATAGAGTAGAAACAGCTGCGAAAAAAAGCGTGGAAACAGCTGCGAACAAAAGAAATCAAAGCTTTGGTGCACTAAGCCAAAATATAAAATGAAAAGATTTTATCAAGCCAGCTCCAAGTTAGTCCCATTGTCATAAAGAAAGACGTTATTAAAAAATTACTTACAGAATCTTGTTTCAGGTATATTTATGAGATTCCTTGTAGCTGGAAGTTCTCATTTCAAGTTTATTCTTGTCATTCTGAAACCAAAGTGAACATAAGCGATCAAGATAGTTATAATGCAGAAAAAGAAAATTAGTAAAACTGAAAATGGTTCTCCCGTTTATTCTTGATAGAATTCAGTAGGTGCAACCTAAAGACTACCCCAACATGCTTGTCACTGCAGTCAAAGAAAAATTCAAGTTTGAAGGAGTAAATGAAGTGAACATAGAAAGAACCATTGAGAGTTAAATGAGATCTGCATGTCTAATTATATTAGCTCTCTGTTAATAACATGTCTCAATAAATACCACATTTGCGAACATGCAATAAGCAGAACATAAGGGAGGCTTGAAAGGCAGAACAGCTGAAATCAATATAATATTATATCAAGAATGACACATAAATACTTGTAAAAATTATTTGTCTAGAGTTAGGTTTCAGGGGCAGGGCCAGTCATAAGGTTAATAGGTTCCTGGGCCAGGGGCAGTCAGAAGGTTAATTATATCTGATTTCAAATTAAAAATGAGTTCCGCAAATTTATTGAACTCATCTTGATCCCATACGAACGCGCAGATTTGATTACAAAATAGTTGGCTGGTTTGTTACAAAAATATTGGTTTGTTTTTTCAGACCCAACTAAACCTCCATCTCAAACCATGTCCTGACCTCCCAAATGAAAAAAAAAATACAAGTTTTTGGATACTAAAAACCATTAGTACAACTTTAAGATTTAGAGTTCAAATTTTCGACAACGATCAAATGGATCCCATTACTTTTAAACTATTCTGACACATTTTCAAATCAAATAAAACATCAGCATATTGAAGGATTTAATTATTATGCTAACGATTGGTAAAATCTCTTTCTTTATGCAGGGTTACAACCAAATTATGGATTGAAAACATCCTCAGATGCACAATACATAAACCATACCAGGAACAATGACTTCCGCAACCACATCTGTAATATTTTATTTTATGCACCAAATAAATTGAGTGAGTAAACTATCTTCTTTCACTAGTGATAATCCAACAATAGAAATTTTTAATTCTTAAATAACAGGCATAACATGACACTGAAGTTGTTCTCTAATGACCTCTACGTCATGGGGTGATAAAGCATCAATAAGAAGCGAAATTAAGACTTAACTTTTAAGTAATTTTGTCGGCAGAAACAACCAAAATATGCTTCTTTTTTCACAGGCTGCATCTTGAACCGAGCTATGAGTAACTAATAGTACATATAATCTTCAGCTCTGATCATTTTAAGCTAAATTTACTTGTGATTGAACTCGATCCATATAAGTACATATTTTTTAAACAACCATAAAGAACAAATTTTTTCTCCTATAATAGATAGTAGTAGATAATATGGTTGAATAAGTTGTTTTGTATGATTCAGTGCATTTTTATATCTTAGAGTATGCCAATAGTTTTTATTTCAACAATAAAATGGGAATATAGTTTCGCAGGATTATAAGACATGTCACCACATCTTCCATGTATTTTCATCTCTCGTGTTTTCCTCTATATATAGACGAACACGAACAGGGAACCTTTTAAAGAACCACATAGACAAACAAGTAACCACATAGCCTTGAAATGGAATATAAAGGTGAGAAAGGAACTTATTACGAGCAAGAAAGCTTGAAATTATAGTCTGACTATAGCATATATAGTTTACCAAGTAATTTTCTAAATATGCACGAGTTACTGGAGGGACCAAGTAATTTTCTGAGTCTGCGCGTGTTCCTCGGGGGAGGGGTGTTATTAAAATTTAATCTAATATATTGATTTAATATCTGTCCACTTAAGTAAGTATTACATTGATCTACTACTTTTTACAGGGAGATTTATTTTAACTTTCTTGGTTAATTACTTGATTTTTCTTATTAATCAATCCCACAAATAACTTATGAATTTAATTTGTTATATCAGTTGTTATCACCACTTATGCGCATACGTGGTATATAGTTTTAAATCTATTAAACTGGCCAGATGAGTAAGGGAAAGATAGCATGTACCCACGTTTGACGTTTCCATTGTCATCCATATAGAGTAGAAACAGCTGCGAAGAAAAGCAATCAAAGCTTTGGTGCACTAATCCAAAAGATAAAGAGAAAAGATTTATCAAGGCAGCTCCAAGTTAGTCCCATTGTCATAAAGAAAGACGTTATTAAAAATGTCTTACAATATCTTGTTTCAGGTATATTTATTATGTTCGTTGTAGCTGGCAGCTCTCTTTTCAAATATATTTTTGTCATTCTGAAACCAAAGTGAGCATAAGTGATCAAGATAGTTATAATGCAGTAAAAGAAAATTAGTAAACTTGAAAATGGTTCTCCCGTTTATTTCTTGATAGAATTCAGTAGGTGCAATATAAAGAATACCCCAACATACTTGTCGCTGCAGTCAAAGAAAAATTCAAGTTTGAAGGAGTAAATGAAGTGAACATAGAAAAAACCATTGAGAGTTAAATGAGATCTACATGTCTAAATATATTAGCTCTCTGTTAATAACATGTCTCAATAAATACCACATTTGGTCCACATGATCCAAACCAACCTTCCATTTATCTGACATAGTACAATATCTAGTCTTACAATCTATTTTTGACCTGTGTCTCATAATTTTATAAAGTTTACGAAGGATCCATATAGTTCTTAGATTAAATCAAATTTGTAGCTGAAAATTCTTGGAACAGTTGCATCGTAATATGATCCTATATCTATACATATTTGGCTCTGATGCAACATTAAATTCAGAGTTAAATGCAAAGTGTGTACCTCAAAGTTACACGTTTTTGCACTTTATGTACACCAGGTTATGAATCTAGCAAGAAGCATGTTGTGGTTTCCAATTAGGTGCGACTTGTGTAACTCTGTCAAACTCATCTAGCACCATGAAGGGGTAGGTGCATTTGTTGCCATTCCATTTGCAACGGCTATGTATATGTCCGTGACCTACATTAAAGAGATTCAACTGTGTTATGGGGATTCCTTGATCCAACAACCTATATTAAAAATATATTTTTAAAAATAACATTCCAAACAACCTTTACCTTACCTTTACATCTGAAGTTTGGAGTCAAACCCGGATATATAAGTTTGTAAATTCTTCTTTTTGACCTTGAAGCATCGCTACACTTAAAAGGTTCCCAAACAATACAATTTCAATAGGGCACACTTGCGTCAGTGCTCGCCCACTCACTCACAACCTATCAATCTAGTAATCATCTTCGTGCATTTTTAGACTCACAATAGCTATTAGTGGACATCATGTATTTTTGTGTATTTTGTGAGCATGATATTGTACTATACTAATTTAATGCTTAATATATTATAGATTATATTCATTACACAGAGTTTCAAGAAGAACTAAACAAGGAGGACACTAGATAATGTGAATTTCCCTCAAATACGATATTTTTAAAACAAGCATAAAACCAATGAAGTAACTAACACTTCATTTATCAACACTACTAATAGAAAGCGCAATAGCATGTTAATTCTTCTCTAGCAAAATCAATTTCAACACCTTCAACTATAAAAAAATTGAAACCACCCAAAATTCTTACTTTACCTAAAGTCTCAAACTTAACAGTCAAAACATAGCATAATCAATAAAAACACAAATTCTTGAAACCCCTTTGACAATAAAAATATAAAAGGGCTTACATTACTTACTATTCAGCAACATCAATAAAAACACAAATTCTTGAAACCCCTTTGACAATAAAAATATAAAAGGGCTTACATTACTTACTATTCAGTAACATCTTCAAGAACCATATTAACATAAACATCAAAATCGCCAAGAGTTACAAAAAGTTCCTTGTCTCCTTTCATTATCACCCAAATCTTTGACCCAATACATCGATCTATTAGCTCTGTTCTCCATTCATTACAAACCCCAATTAGAAAAACCAAAATACAACTTTCTTGAAAATAAATGTAGAGATACAAAACATATATGTAAAAGAGGGGGTAGGAAGTAAACCTGAAGGGAGAAGCTGTGAAGGGTTGTCAGCCATGGCTCTCACAATTAATCGATCCCCCTGCTGTTTCACTTTTTGTTGGTTAAATTGTGTTGGGCGTTCGTTCAAGTAGTAAACAAGTCACAAATAATTTGGAGGAGGTCAAAGTTGGATCATCAAATAACGTGAAGGTTTAATCAGTGATGAGATTCATGGCTGATGGGCTTCATTAGTAATGTGAAAGGCGAAAGGTTAGGAGTAGCACCAAACTAAGACGGAAAACAACAGTGGTATATAATAGGGTAAAACAGTACATAATAGGGTTAAATTAGTAATTTAACGTGGAATAAAATCAATCACAAACTACTATGTTGCCGTATAAGATATATATTAGATATATAGTTATTTTCAAAATTAAACCCGGGCTAAAAAAAATTTACTTAATTTTTTCGGTTCGAGCCAGGCTAGCGCCTGGGCTAGCCCCCTAGTTCCGCCCCTGATTATAATTGATCTTCATATTATGCTCAGCCCGGGGTAAAGAATTTGAACCACCTTTGTTTTAAAATTTTTATCATTGGTTGGGGACTCTGTTCTAAAAATCGGCGATTAATCACGATTAATCACCGATTAATCTCTGTTCCATGGGTTACCGAACTGATTAATAATCCGATTATTCGATTAATCATTCCGATTAATCCTCAAATACCCGATTAATCCCTGGACAGTGCCTCTACCGATTAAGTCCGATTTCCGCTTTTTACAACACTGGTTGGGGATTAGATAAAACACTACTTGATTACCATTTTGATAAAGAACACCCAATATTAGTTAACAATTATGAGATAGAATACTAATAATTAATATTTAACTTAGTTCACGCATGTATATTCTATTCTATTAATTATATGTCTTCTAATTTTTATAATTTGACCATTATTTTATACGGTGTAAAAAACGACAAAAAACGACAACGACAACGACAACAAAAAAAAAGAATAAATAAATAATAATAATAATAATAATAATAATAATAATAATAATAATAATAGTTTTATATTTACATTATCATTATCAATTAATAATATTGTTCGCTATTAAAATTTGTTCAATCTATTTTATTTGTCATTAGCAAAATTTTAAGATAGTAATTTCCGACACAAAATAAAATAGGTTCAATTTTTACAAAATTATATATTAAAAAGATATAAAAAAATATTTTTTTGTTTCACGAAAAAGAAAAAACACACAAATTTGAAAATTAAAGCTAACATAAATGAAAAGGATCTTATGTGTAATAAAAAATATCGAACAAGTTTTCATTTTTTTATATAATTAAATAGTAAAGTTTTACTTATATTTTTTCCAAAAAAAATAGAATTTGTTACCTATCTTTGATGACTAACACAGGGACAAGTAACAAATTTGTAGTAAATCAAATCTCACGAGCACATGAAAATTAATTTTAATCATATATTTCACCAGGAGCCAAACCTTCCGGAGATTCATTAATTTTTTTGTGACATGAATTTATTATATTTTCTAGCCCGGTCACCTAAGGATAAAAATTATTTTTAATAACTCGCTGGTGTTAGATTGTTTAAAAAGATTCGGATAAAAATAAATTGTTACTGTTCCATTATGAATAATTTATGATTTATTAAAAATGTCGAAATAAAAATTAAATGCTAAATATATATTTGAATGATGATATTAATTTATCGAATAAAATTACCACAAAGTAAAATAAGTGGAAAGTACTTCCTATTAACTTCTGAATTTTTTAAAATTTAATTCATTTTAGGACAAACATACATTTTTTAATTTTGTCAAAAATCATTTTAGGTCTCGACCTTTAATTTAGCGAAACGGCTCTGGAATAAAAAGAGTCGTTTAGGGTTACTTAGAAACTGTTGCGAATCCCCGTGACCTGGACTGCCTGAGTTTTTATATAAAAAACCCTTCCAGTACGGTAGCTTAAGGAACAGTTTATAGTATCTTACAGATCTCTGTACGTCTGCAAGTCTGAAATCTATTAGCTTGTATATGAAAGAGATGGCCAAAAATGAAGGAGTAACTGTTGGAATCGACCTAGGCACCACATATTCTTGCGTTGGAGTTTGGCAACACGATCGGGTTGAAATCATTGCAAATGATCAGGGTAACAGAACTACACCATCATGTGTTGCTTTTACTGATACGGAGCGTTTCATTGGCGACGCTGCTAAAAATCAAGCTGCTCTCAATCCTGTCAACACTATCTTTGGTACGTTCCTATGTGTTGAAATATGAACACACCTTAGCGGTTAGCAGCCATTGTTGAACACAGCCATTGTTGAACAATGGCAGCTGCCATGTTTCTTGCCTAATTTCATACCTAATCTCCCACCATTTTCCTTGTTTTATGCTTGCTAGCTCTCATGTATGTTGCTATTTAAGGACTACATCTCATTTGTAATATGCACCTCATTCACAATGTAATCTTCAAGTTTTATCACTATGGAAGTATGTTTCCCATGGAAATTGCAATACCTAGGAAGTCCAAAATTATGTTTGGTTTGGTAGTAGGAATTAACTTTTCATACACTACACCATAGATGACTTTACACAACACTTTTGCAAGGTGTTGCCGTTTGAAAAAGTGATGTCGTAGCTATTTTCATCCTTACCTACTACAACACCAAGTAATTGTGTTAGCGTAGACATGAAAAGGGTTGTCGTAGATGTTTTATAATTTATTACACTAGCATGTATTTATTTTTCTTTTTTTTTTTTATATTATAATGTTGACTGGGCAATGCTGACTATGCGCCAACGTGGCAGGGGACCCCACACATTGACTGGAATTTGTTGACGTGGCAGATGGGACCCACCCTACTCACGTCGCATGCTGACGTGGCAATGGGTCCCAACCCTTGCTGACGTGGTCGCTGATGTGGCAGTGGGGCTCGCATGACTATTTTTTTTATTTTTTAAAAAAATTAAAAATAATTCACAAAACATTTTACATAAAACTATTAATATTTTAAATTAAAAATAAATAATACTTTACATAAAACGTTAAAAAATTGTGAAATGAATTTATTTATTATATCAAAAACAATAAATTAAGAGAATTTACCAAATATACTAAGTTTTCTAATTTGTTTTGCAAAAATACTATATCCTGAAATTCATTGCAAATATAATATCTTAATTTCTTTATATTATTATGTATTTATATATTTTATATAAAAAATTGGATGAACAGCACCCGTTGACGTGGCATGCCACATCAGCACCTGCCACGTGGTACTACCACATTTCTTAAAAAAAGAAAAATTGCAAAAAAAATAATTTTTTTCCATATATTTATCAAAAAAGCTCTTAAAAGTAAATAGGAATGAAAATGATGATTTTTTTTTGAATAATTTGAAATTGAAATATTTTGTAAAAAAAAAGTTTTCAAAAATAAAATAATAACATTATTAATATTTATTATATATATATATATATATTGTATATTGTACATTATAAATACTGTATATACATTATGTGGCCTGCAAAGGTGTGTAAAAGCCCAAGCCCAATCTAATAGATATGTGGCAGATATAATACTCAAAAACAAGTTAAAAACCCTAATCTACTTCTTGCTTGTTTGAGCGCCTCTTTCACCATCTCTCTTGGTCTCGGAGACCCCTTATCCTTACTTAAAACCCTAACACCCTTGGATCATATAAACCCTTCCCCCCATCATCGCCTATACACGCATTTATTTATTTGTATACTTACATTCCCTCTGTCTATCTATAAACCCACACCGATAACAACACATGAGTAATACATACAGATACAATCAATCGAGAGAGATGTGGCTGCCCCTATCTCTGCTTTCAATCCCTCCAACCTTTCGGTAATTAACCCCTTTCAAACTATATCATATGTGTCTTTTATTTTTTCTCTGTGTTTATATGATTTGTGTTCCTTTTGCTATATTTGTGTGTAATTAATTGTGTGAATTGAAGTATAGTCATCCAAGTGATTACTTTTTTCTCCGGGATGCAGAATGTTATTAGCCCTGATATGCGTTGTTGATTTACTATGTTAGACTTGATGTGGAATTAAAGTGTTGTTTATTTAGTGTATTGAAACTGAGTTAATTTGGAACTTGTAACAGGCTGGAGAGGTTGATGCCAAACAAAGATGGTACTCTGTCTTTCCTGCTGGACTGTTGGCACACCTGTGGTTCTGAATGACAATTTCAATAAGCTTAATTGTTCTCTCTTTAGTTTTTGTTATTTCTTTTCAATCTCTGTACTGTTGGGCAGAATCTAATAATATAAAAAAGGATACTTGTTGTCTTTAGTCGTCAACTGGATGATTTTTTGTCCAAGGCATTTAACCTGAAGCTTTAGTCAGCTTGATGTTCAGATTATCGAATACTAACAAGTATAGCCATAAGAATATGAATAAACTGCACACATTCTGAATTAAAAGAATTTTACAGGACTATACATCTAGTTTGGACTTTTGGAGTATGATTTACACATCGGAACATGAGTTTTGTGATGGTAGTTTACTTCTGCTAACAATTTTACATCTGGTTGACTTGATGTGATAAATTACTGCCTACAATTAAGTGCATAGTCAACCCCTGCTACCTGCACTTAAGTATTTAGTATAGCAGTTCTTTTTTTTAACAAGCATTTTGAATATTTGAATTTGCAGGACAATGACATCTATTTTGGATAGCTTTTTGATTGTACTGAGGTAATGATGGAACAACAAAAGTGAAGATTGTGTTGGTTATTATTGTGGTGCACAGATTCTTGTCAGTAACCTATCTATTTCAGGTATCGGTTATTATGGTGTTTGTGACGTTATGGGTTTTGTTATTGAATTATTAGTTAGACAATGAATATATCTATTCTGACATTGCTATGTTTGTGTGAAACTAAGATAATTTAGTATAGGCTTACTATAAATCACACAGTAAAGCATATTGGCAATTTTGCTAAGCTGTTGATATTCCTTACTTCACTTAATTTACTGGTGAGACATTAGGTTTAATAACAATTGAAGGTTGATGTTGAATTATGAACTAGTGTTCAGGAATGAGGGAATGCACTTCTCTCATTTTAATTTTTGATGATAAAAATTAAACACAGGAGAGCTTCGATTAGACGTCCACCAAGGTCATGCCTTTCTCTCATTTTTATCTACATTTTCTTGATTTGCATTTACCATTGCTCTCTTTATTTGAAATTTATTCTTATATGTATTTGTGACTTTTTCTTGCATTTGATAATTTGTTATTTGTTTTGTGAAATGTGTATTTTGTAAGTAGATATCTTACTGCTGTGTAGATGATAGAGAGTGGAGAAAAGGAAAGATTGAAAGAACTGCTGAAAGAAAGGCTTATAGATTGTAGTTGGAGGGATGGAATGAAATCCCTTTGCAGGTCCGCCGAAACTTTCTCTCATTCTCTTTTTACAAGTCCCTATTATTAATTTGGATAATTTGTACAGCTTTTTATGCCAAAACAGAATGATAATGATTTGATTTTTTAAGTGTGGTTGCCATTTTAAAGCCATGTAAGCCTAACATTCACGTAAACAAGTATGCACTAAGTAGAGCTAATTTGCAAAAATATTAACATTGAAGAAGACCTGTCCATGTAATTTTCGTACAACAATTTATAAGTTGCCAAAGATGAATCTACAATCGTGCCTATTTTTTGTTGCAAGGGAACTTTTAATCTTGTTTTGTGCAAAGCTTAATATAAGCAAGCATTTGTGATTTGCAGCTTATGTGCACCTTCTAGATAGCTTTTCACCTGTCAACTAAGTGCTGAATGATGATTCTCTTGACTAGGTTCGTTGCAAAGGATAAAGATAGCTGCTTATTCTCCTCTAGAAGTAGCTGGAGCTTTCTGGGGAACCAAAGGAGTGTTGGAATCTGAGGTTCTAATGGGGTGTTGAAGCAGCTGTTTATGATCTTTTGGTTTCTTAGTATTATCCGGATCTGTGTCTAGTACTTTATAACATTTGCAATGTGGGTGCTTCACTAGGAAGTTGATATTTATTTCATTTTGTACTGATGTAATGTAGTTCTATTATTTTATTTTGGAGTTGACAATTGTGAAATGGGAAAACAGGTTTTAATTTTTAATCAGAAGTGTGTTGTACTGGAAATTGTATTTATCAGAAGTGTATTCTTAATTTTCCATTGCAAAGGTGTTGCAATAGCTATAACAAAGTGTTGCCTTAGCTATAAGATTTAATAAAAAATGTTGTAATAGTTTAATTTGGTGTTGCCATATGTTCCAAGAAAGTGTTGCCAAAGACTTAGGTGGGTCCCACTTGTTAGTGGGTCCTAGTTGTCAGTGGGCCTCACCACGTGTCAGTGGGTCCACCACGTGTCAATGGGTTCAGCCACGTGTCAGTGGGTCCAGCCACGTGTCAATGGGGTCCTGCCATGTGTCAGTGGCCATTTACACCAAATGTGTATTCTACGGCAACACATTTTATCATGTTGCTGTAGGTGTAAAAGTGTTGCTATTGACCCTACGCCAACATCGAAAAAGCTAACACTCGAAAAGTGTTGCCGTAGATATTTTTTAGGCTACGGTAACAGTTTTTGGGCCTTTGGCAACAGTTTTGAAGTGTTGCCGAAGGCCATCTATGGCGTAGTGATAGGAAGTGCAACTTACCAATAGGGCCAGGGATGGCTCTAAGAGGGACGACTCTGGGATTCACGAGGCCTTATGGTTTTGGGGCCCTAATGTACGTATATGTATGCAGATGCTACATATTTGAAAATTTTATGTAGAAGAACTTGAAATTTTCAAGGTCTTAGGCGCAAGTCTTACCCCCTCATCCCTGAATAGGGGGTTTTTAACTTTTTATGGGTATCTAAATTTCCAAGTTATACTTCCCCCTATTAATGCTAATCAAACAACTTCTAGTTCACTTTTAAGAATTTCAACTTCCTGGGTATATTTTTTGTTAACCAAACAACCACTATATTGTTCCTAGATTGTTATTAATTGTATGTGTATGTTAGTTCGGTATACGTTTTTATGACTTTATTATGTGTGTGTACACATGCAGGTGCTAAAAGGTTGATTGGAAGGAAATTCTCGGATTCAACTGTGCAAAGTGACATGAAGCTATGGCCATTTAAGGTAGTTGGTGATTCTGGTAACAAACCAAAGATAATTGTGAATTACAAAGGTGTTGAGAAACATCTCTCGCCTGAGGAGTTGTCTTCCATGGTCCTCATTAAGATGATGGAAATCGCCCAAGACTACCTAGGAAAAGAAATAAAGAATGCTATTGTCACTGTACCTGCACACTTCAACGACTCACAACGCCAGGCTACAAAAGATGCAGCAAAAATAGCTGGACTCAATGTATTGCACATTCTAGTCGAGCCAACAGCTGCTGCAATCGCTTACGGTCTTGACCAAAAGCTTACAAGTGATTCCGAAGGTGAAAAAACTGTTCTTATCTTTGACCTAGGTGGTGGTACTTTTGATGTTTCCCTTCTTAAAATTAAAAAGGATAATATTGAAGTACTGGCTACCGCTGGTAATACTCACCTTGGAGGTGAGGACTTTGACAATCGTTTGCTAAACCATTTTGCTGAGGACTTTAAAAGGAAGCACGGAAAGGACATCTGTCAAAATGCTAAATCTCTTAGAAGATTGAAACATGCTTGTGAAAAGGCAAAGCGGGTTCTCTCTCTTAATGCTACAACAAGTATTAATGTAGATTGCTTGTACGAGGGAATTGATTACTCTGCAAAAATCACTCGTTCCAGATTTGAGGAATTTAACATGGATCTGTTTAGGAGTTGTGTTGAGACTGTGAAGATATGTTTGGAAGATGCAAAGATGGACAAGAGTAGGGTTCATGATGTTGTTCTTGTGGGTGGATCTACTAGAATCCCCAAAGTACAAGAACTACTGCAACAGTTTTTTGATGGGAAGGAACTTCACAAAAACATCAATCCTGATGAGGCTGTTGCTTATGGTGCTGCTATCCAAGCTGCAATATTAGGTGGATATAGTAATCAAAAGATCAAGAACTTGATGCTGCTTGATGTTACTCCTCTATCTCTTGGGGTTGAAGTTCGAGAGGGAGTCATGTTTGTGATTATTCCGAGGAACACGACTATCCCCACCTCAATGCAAAAACAACTATTTACACGTTTCGACAATCAGGCCACTATGTCAATCGGAGTTTTCGAGGGTGAGAGGACAAGAACTGAAGACAACAATTTACTTGGTACGTTTGTACTATCTGACCTCCCCCTTGCCCCAAGGGGGGAAGTTACAGTACATGTAACATTTACAATTGATGCTAATGGGGTATTAAGTGTTTCTGCTGAGAATAAAACCAGTGGAATAAAAAAAAGTATCAAAATCATCAGAACAGGAACGCTTACAGAGGAGGAGATTGAAAGAATGATGAAGGATGCTGAACAATTTAAGAGTGAAGACGAGGAGTTCAGTAGAAAGGACAAGGCAATGCGTGCATTTGAGGATTATGTTTATAACATGAGGGCTGTCACCGAACGAAATGACAAGCTTGAAACTTCTGTCAAAAAGATGATAAGTTATTCTTTCAAGGAAGCTATTGAATGGTTAGATGCAAACAAGAATGTGGAAGTTCATGAGTACGAGTACAAGAGGCAGCAATTTGAAGCAATATGCAATCAACTACTTCCCGGCATTGCAAGTACCAGGACTGAGGAAGTTTAATGATTTTCTTGTTTAAGTGCCAAGATTAAGAATGTTTGGTGGGCCATCTTTAGGTGGGCCAACTGTTTGTGTGATTGTTCTCATTTTAACAACTTCCGTTTGTTTCAATTATTCCATTGTTTATTGCAAGAGTGTTTTTTTTTTTTAACTTACAGTACATTGTTTGAGCTTTCAATGAAGTATTTGACATATTAATTTTTCCCAGGAGGCCAGGACAGATATTAACGTTTTGGCTTTTTGCCAAGAAATTGCAAGATGTATATGTTTGATAAATAATCAGAATCTGTTATATATTCTACAATTAATGAAGTATGTGCTAGATGTGAGATTGTAAAATGTTGCTGCCATGTCGCAGCGAATATACAGCTTTCAAAAAGAGGAAACATTGCTGATGGCTGTTTTAGCTAATTAGCTTATATCTTCTAACTTCGCCATGCCCAAAAAGAATCTAACGTTAGCTAGTGGCTCATGAAAGAATACCTTCACAGCTTCACTACTTGCGTGCAGCTTAAAAGTTGGCAACCTAACATCTCAGATATTCTTATGAAGATTCATCGAAGTACCAAGTAAGAAATCTAGTTTAAGTTGAACTTAAACTCTGTAACCTGAAATGAGTTTACTGTTTATACAAAAGACCATTCAGGATAGCAGCTTAAAGCACAGAATTTGCACACATATCTGTTTGTTTTGAAAGTCTGAAATCTATTTGTGTGCAAATATGACCAAAGATGGAGTAGCTGTTGGAATCGATCTAGGCACCACATATTCTTGCGTTGGAGTTTGGCAACACGATCATAGTTACATATTTATGTAACTATGCATATTAAATTACATATTAAATTACCTATTAAATTACATTTTACGTAATTTTAATATTATTACGTGTAAAAGTCAAAGATAATAAGTAATTTGGGATCGAGGGAGTAATTTTTTATTTTTTTAATAAAAAGAGTCGTTTACGTTTAGGTTACTTCGCAAGGGCTGCGTTGCGAATCCCCGTGGACCTGGACTGACCGGGTTTTTATATAAAAAAACCCTTCCAGTATATGGTACTACTATAGCTTAAGGAACAGTTATTATTCATAAAGAAAAAAAAAAAGAGATGGCCAAAAGTGAAGGAGTAGCTGTTGGAATCGACCTAGGCACAACATATTCTTGTGTTGGAGTTTGGCAACACAATCGGGTTGAAATCATTGCAAATGATCAGGGTAACAGAACTACACCATCATGTGTTGCTTTTACTGATATGGAGCGTTTCATTGGCGACGCTGCTAAAAATCAAGCTGCTCTCAATCCTGTCAACACTATCTTTGATAGGTTCATATGTAATTAGTTGTATGCTTTTACTGTATGTGTATGTTAGTTTGGTTTTAATGACCTATTCTATATAGGGTGAATGACATATATGACCGGTTTTGTAAACACCGGTGACAAAAATAACCACATTCTAATTGTTGAGCAAAAATAGCCGATCCAATACGCATATGGGATTGTGGTATTAGATGATACGCAATTGGTAAAAGAGTATTACAAAAAAAAATTGGAGTTACGCAAATGTGACTAGAGTATTCTTTAAAAAAATTGGAGTTACGCAAATGAGACTAGAGTATTCTTTAGTTGGATACACCAGTCCCATATGCGTAACACATACGTATACTATACTGTCACATGCGTAACACCTGAATCCAACTTCTATTCTATTCAGTCAGTTGTATCCATGTCACTGATATAATGCATAATTGTTGTAACAGAATGTACGACATGGGTCCCCCAATGAAAATCACATTAAATCACTGTATCTTCATCTTTGCCTTTTCTACATCTTTGCCCTTTTCATCCCGATCGCCACCATAAACACTGAATACGCATTTCACACCTAGGTATTAGATGGGTCATTATTGGCCACTTATTTGAAAGTGGTTATTTTCGTAAAAAAAAATGTAAAATGAGTTATTCTTGTCATTTTTTCTTCTATATATGTGTGAACGGATGATAAAAGGTTGACCGGAAGGAAATTCTCAGATTCAACTGTGCAAAGTGACAAGAAGGTATGGCCATTTGAGGTAGTTGGTGATTCTGGTAACAAACCAAAGATAATTGTGAATTGCAAAGGTGTTGAGAAACATCTCTCGCCTGAGGAGTTGTCTTCCATGGTCCTCATTAAGATGAAGGAAATCGTCAACGACTCCCTAGGAAAAGAAATAAAGAAAGTTGTTGTCACTGTACCTGCACATTTCAACGAATCACAGCGGCAGGCTACAAAAGATGCAGCAAAATAGCTATCTGACTTACCCCCTGCCCCAAGGGGGGAAGTCAAAATACATGTAACATTTACGGTAGATGCTAATGGGGTATTAAGTGTTTCTGCTGAGAATATAAGTAGTGGAACTAAAAAGCATCAAAATCATCAGAACAGGAACCCTTATAGAGGAGGAGATTGAAAAAATGGTATAGGATGCTGAAGAATTTAAAAATGAAGACGAGGAGTTCAATATAAAGGACAAGGCAATGTGTGCATTTGAGGATTGTGTATATAACATGAGGGACGTCACTGAACGAAATACAAGCCTAACGCTTCTATCAAGAATATAATAAGTTATTCTTTCAGTGAGGCCATCGAATGGCTGGATGCAAACAAGAATGCTGAAGCTCATGGGTATGAGTACAAGAAATGTTTACTGTGGGCATTTGAAATTCAACTTGAACGGGCAATCTGTAGGTGGGCTAACTGTTAGTGTGACTGTTCTCACAATGACAACTATCGATTGTAACATTTTCCATTATTGCATTGTTATTGCAAGAGTTCTTATTTAAAATTTACGACGTCCTGGTATGTAAGTAATGAACATCTAAATTTTACTCGGACAAATATAAAGTTTTCAGGACGTATGTATTTAACAATTACAATTACTTGTCTTGTTTGACTTTTTGTGATCAAATTAACCAAACTTTGACTAACAATTACTTATCACTACAAAGATTCTTGCTTTAGACAACCGGCAAAACGTGTTGTCTGAACGTGTTGTCTGAATAGACTGAATGTATCAAAAACTGTTTGACTATTGAGAAGCCGTCTGATACACACCTTAGACAACACATTGCAACTGTTGTGTGAAAGTAAAAATCACCTGAAACGTGTTGTCTGATACCCAGAAACAACAACACTTCTTTGGAAACCTCTTGTCAAAGCTCCAATAACACAAATTAAATGTATTTTCTAATGATATAATTTTAATTTTAATTTTCATTTATATTATATATGTAATATGCGGTCAAAAGTTGGTCAATTTGACCATTAAAAATCAAACAAGACAAAAGATTTGGGACGGAGGAAGTATTATATTTTTCACATTGAATCTCTTTGTAATACTAGGATACCTTCATTTGACTGCATTTGTATGTTAAACGAAACAAAAATCATTTCAGTAGGCCTTCGTTTTCTTTGGTGACGGGCGCCATAGATTACTTTCTCATTTAAAATTTAAATAGCGTTCATAACATTGTTCTAGAGTTAGAATGCTTATTTACAATGGAATGGACTGGGTACATATTTAGTTACCACATAGATCAGTCAAGCTGTTACGCTGTTATGCTGTTTTGGAGCTTCTGGAACCCATTCCCCATTGTGTAGATAAGATGAGAAAATTACAATTTCTTTATAACAGTATGCAGAATTAATAGGAATTATGGTTGTTTTAGCTAAATAGCTTATATCGCCAGCCCAAAACAATCTAACACTAGCGAGTGGCTCAGGAATGAAAGAGTACCTTCACAGCTTCACTACTTGCATCTTGAAAGTTGGCAACCTAACATCTCAGATGTTCTTATAAAAAATTTATCAAAGTTCCTAGTAAGAAACCTAAATCATAGAGATATCAACCCTGGTTAAACACCATCACTTCTATGAACTGTGACAACTAACTAGTTACACTATATCGGAAAAAGTAAAACAGATACACTTTATGGACCATGACCACTAACTTCGTATAAAATCCGACTCCTACCCCATCTGATTCTACACAAGAAAAATGAATCCTTATTTTTCGTATTTCCCATCGAAATATTACTTGAATATCACTGAAATTTGGGGGGAAACTACTTCACATAAATCCTTACATGTGCCATCATCTAAAGTCAGCTTAAGTAATCTCCGCTATGTAATATTCTAACAAAATACATGTTAGTGGTGATAATACTTACCTATGCAAATACAAAAGCACTGTACATTACTTAGCAAAAATAAAGCACAATACTTTCACTCATAAAGCACTAGTAACAGAAGATACACAACAGTTTTTTTTTTTTTTGCTAAGCAAGATACACAACAGTTTAATCGTTTATTGGTATGATATAAATATAAATCAAGAAGAATGAGGGTGTGTTTCGAATGCAGACCGGGGACATGCATGTTATATATGCTCTATAGTAATGCCAGATTATGTACTCATGGGAAAGAACAGATCAAAATGCTTTTTACGTACAGTTAGTAGAAGCTACAATTAAAGTTATGTCATGACGAGAAGACTAATAGACTAGTGTTTGTTTGCCTACAATTTTAAGGAAGATTACTCTAATTTACATGCCAAAATGAAGTTTGAGGGAGAATAAAGATCACTAAACCAACTTC
This sequence comes from Kitagawia praeruptora, assembly GCA_037693485.1. Taxonomy (NCBI): domain Eukaryota; kingdom Viridiplantae; phylum Streptophyta; class Magnoliopsida; order Apiales; family Apiaceae; genus Kitagawia; species Kitagawia praeruptora. Next base: position 42,498,529 of record CM075347.1, read on the forward strand.
TTAGCTTTTCTCAACCAGTAGCTTACTCTAATTTTAAGGTTCGCTTTACGTACTTGTTCATCTCAAACTTGTATTTACACTTGTCACTCAAGGCATTAATGTCAAAGTCTAGTTTCATAGTAGATTCGTAGTGTTCACACTTTCATCTCTACTTAGAATTACATTGCCAAATTTATATTTTCATAAGCACACATTCGGTTGTTTTTTGAACATTTTGTCAGCCTGTAGGTTCGAACCTTAAAACAACTTTTCTGTGTGTTATGAAATTACCTTTTTATTTACTTGCATAGTTGCATGTTTCAAGTGTCCCCAGATAAGTCTACTTACATGGGTTGACATGTCATCTGCGTCATTTGGTAAGACTGTTTCTTTAATCCCAGTCTTATCAATGTCCAAAAAAATTGATGAACACTGTCATTGTAGGATTGGGATATGCTTTCTTTCATCAGATCCCCCTTCAACTGTATATGGAGCAGAACAATTGTTCAACTTAGACGCAATGCTAGATATGCTCTCTTTGAGGTAACCAGGTTACAATTTAGAACATCAGCCTGTTCCTCTCAAAAGAATTCAATATGAACTTGTCTTAATTAATTGTCAACATACTCCACTCCAATAATTTTTTTGGAAATTCAGCTTGATCCAACTCTTCTCTATTAAATATGATCTTACTTACCATTATCTACAAGTCTTAGATATATTAATCTGTATTTCAGGACACCTCAAGTGTACTATGAAGGTGACTATATCAAAAATTTAGAGTCAGAATTATCCAGGGCTTCTAAGCTAAAATGTAGTACATGTGGGCTTCATAGTACATGCTGGACTTGGCTACTTAATGAAGTCCTGCAGCAGAAGTTATCATGTACCTTGTGCAATAAAAACATCAAATTGCAGATGGGACATTGTAAATCTATCAAGTTACTCGAACATTTGTTATATAGTCAGCTGCACTGCTGCAATAATGATTGCAGATGGGGTTGTAGTATTTGTTTAGTTTGTTTTTTGTAAGTTGAATTGGGGTTTATGAAATGAATCTTTGTTTTGTTTGAATCTCATTTATGAATTTGATAATTGTGTAATAGCAACGAAATTAGCAACGAAATACCAACTAAATTTGTTATGGATTACTTTTGTTCCCCAACAAATGATTCGTTGGTAAAGTGTTGCTAGATTGTAGAAGTCCGTTGGCAAAGCGTTGGTAGAATCACTTGTTATGGTCAAGAGATCTGTTATTAAACGTTGTTGATATTCCGTTAGTAAGTTTTGTAACGGACACAAAATTCGTTGGTAAGCACTTCCCAACGATGTTTGCTCCAACGACCGTATTCTGTTAGCATTTTGTTGGGAAACCATTTTGCCAACGGGAAATTTCTGTTGGGATGTTGTTGCTAAATATAGCAACAGAATAATCTGTTGTCCCTTCGTTGTAACATGGTTGTTAGTAAAACAAGAATTTTGTTATTGTTCTCTTGTATTCCGTTGGTAAGTTTAGTAACGGAAACAAATTAGTTGGTAATGATTTCCCAACAAGGTTTCCTCCAACAGACATGTTTGGTGGTCATTCCGTTGGTAAAGGGTTTTCCCAACGGATTTCCTTAACATGCCAACGGAATGTTCTGTTATTAAAGCTGGGTTTTTTTGTAGTGACATGGTCGGGATTTCAGATGTTCAATGGTCCCTGAATAGGTCGATTAGTTATCATAGGAAACTCAATTCGCAAGACAAGTAAAAATCTGTCATGTCTTTGCCGTAGAATGAACTAGCGGTCTAGCACTTGTTAAACTTAATGCAAACCTGGTGAGTAGTAACGTACTGACATCCATTTCTGGAATGTGCTCATGATTCAAGAAAATATTAACTTGGCGGCGGACTAAATATAATGGGATGCTATCAGATTTTACTACTAAATGAGAGACAAACTGTATAAAACAGGGAGTAAAGTCATATACTGGATATATCCTTATGTAGTTATGTACTTACGTTTCATTTAGGTGTACAAGAAAAATGAATCTGGGTTGTCTAGTTTTTATAGTGCAGATCACGTAGAGAAAAATGGACCTGAGGTTGTCCTCAGGATCTTCTCCTAAGGTTATAACAATTTCTACTTATAAAGTAAGGGCCCCGCAGGGACATTTTTGTAATTACAAATTTTTTTCACAGTGATTTACATAAATACCCTCCCATTTGTATTGTAACTGTTTTAACCTCAGGGTGCTCTCCTGAGGTCATCCTCAGGCACTTGAAGCCCATCTATAATTTACGGTATGAAAATAAGTCTCAGGTTTTGCATTTGCTGGTGCTAAAGTCTGCAGTACAATGCCCTCCCATTTCTAAATGGAAGGGAGTAATATTAATGAATAATCTTTCTTCTCAAAAAAAAAAAAATGCTTTTCATTATTAAAATTAACAGCACAGAACACTAATGACGGGTTTAACAGAACACTAGTGCAATATTTTTTTCGCTCCTTAACCCTTTTATTTACATAAAAATACGCTTACATAGTCGTATGTAACTAATTGATCTTTAAAGATCCTATACAACACAAAGATGGAATTATACACTACTCAACTAATAACCTACTGGTTGCCATATCTACATGAACTCTCATTGCCACGGTATATCGCAAGCGTATGATTAAAATATTTTACATAGTTTTGGCATTCAACTGCGAACATTTAAATTTTACTCTGCCAATATTAACAATAACATTCACCCCAACGCCAACAAATTTCGAAAATAAATAATTGATTTGATGAACTAAATTATCTACAAACACAAGGCACTTGCTCTATCAAAAAACTGTTGGTACCATTTCTCTACAGATATTGACTCTGTAATTACATGGAATGTACAGATAAAATAGTGGTAGTATTTTTCCTTTGGCATGTAAGTTTAATAAGTTGCTACTTTGAACAATTTAATCTTGACGTTCTTCTGCTCCATTTCCTACTAGTAGTCAACAAATATAACAGCACATTATACTCCACAGAAAAAAGATATAAACTCCATACATTGCAGATTTGCTGGCAGGGAAGTAACTAGAGTATCATAATTCATTCATAATAAGAAAAGGATTATATTTTGTGTACAAAATGAAAAAAAAAAAAAAAAAAAGACCCAAAAATGTGAATGCTCTTTGGCAGACAACTTCCAACTTCACCATCCCCAAAACAATCCAACACTTGTAACACTAACTAGCAGATCAAAAATGAAAGAATAACTTCATCAGCTTAAAAGTTAGCAAACTCTGACAATCTGACATACAGAAATTTACTAATAATTTAGGTAAGAAACCTAAATTACACTTGCAACCATAATAAAACATCATCAGTTTTATGCACTGAGAACTAACGAGATACACTTTATGGACCGTGACCAATAATTAGATGATAATGACAGCTGCTGTCAATTTTGACCAAGGAAATGCACATACACAAGAAAAACTACTCATCCAGGTACCTCGTACCTTTGTGATCATCTAAGGTCTGATAAGTAATCTTAATCGTGTATCAATAAGGCTAACAATCTAACAACATACATGTCATTATAATTTTATGATAAAATATCTGCCTATGCATATAGAAAGCACAGCACGGTACTTAAAAAACACAACGCATCCACTCATCCAAAACTAATAACAAATAAATACAAATTGATTAAGACTCAATAGGGTGTGTTTCTAATGCAGGCCAAAAAAAAGCATGTAACTTATACTCTATACTCTATAGTTACCCAAGAAATGCATGTCATATACTCTATAGTAACTGCAAACAGTTCACTTATAGGTGCAAGAACAGATCAGAAGCTTCCTCCTAGTAAACGCTACAAATGAAGTTACATTATGTATAAAAAGACTAGTAATACGACCCCTCAAAAAGAAAATAATATTTAATTATAAGTATACAAGTATATAGAAGTAATATTCCAAGTTAAAACAGAAACACCCCCAAAGAGCACAGCTATGACGGTAACAACACCAAAGGGCTCTTTACTCTTTACCTACAATTTGCTGGAAGATTACTAAAACAAACTTCTGAAGAGAGAACGAAGATAACTAGACAAACTTATTAGCTTCTACTAACCAATAATCCACAACTGTTTAACTCAGTAAAGCAGATATGGTATGGAAAAGTGAACTACCAATTACTTTAGAGCGTGCAATTAGCCATAAAACTGTGCTCTTGCATAAGACTTATTGACAACCACAGTGGGAAAAACATACCAACCTCTCTATCAATCATATCAAAACCAGCATAACTATCACCATAAACAATGCCGGGTTCCAAACACTCAAAATAACACTAAAAACTGAAACATAACAATATACGAGGCAAACAGAGATAGATATGAAAAATTATTTCCCATCATGACAAAGCTTCAACAACGAAACAATCTCATTAAACAAAAGTCATAACAAGGTTCAACCATACATAAAACAACCTATCAATAGTCCAACAACTGAAATAAAAACATACGGAAGCCCTAACATAACATCGGAGTTCATTCTTCAACTGAAGCAGAATCAGCAGCTTTGTTGTTATGCTTCCTAGCATACCTCTGGTTCCTTAAAAACTTCGGGTCCATCTGTCAGCCAAATCGCATTAATCAAAACATTACTTAACCAACAAAAACTACTCATACATCAATAGTTTTAAAATCTCGGAATTTCATCAAGTTATTAATTACTGTAGATTACTAATTTATCCAGGTCACACATCGAGTTAAGACCGAATAGAGAATTTCATCACACTGTTGATATTAGAAATTATTCAAATTAGTAATAAAACACACAAATTCACAATCCTAAGCAACAAAAACTCTACACATTAACAGTTTGGAATTTACGAGGATATCCACATTAATAATTTGTCGAAATACATGATATACAGTTATAAAATACACATATAAGTTACTAGTTCTGGTACCGGAGAATTGTATTAATTTATCGAGATTAAAAGTACACCACGTTTATCGAAAACAGAACAATGCAGGATACGATACATAACAAACAAAAGATATAGGGAAAAGAATACTTACGCCACGGGTGGAGATGTTTCGTTGCTTCCTGGGCTTCTTAATACCATTCCTGTGAGCCTTGTGTGACTGATTGTGTGCTGTGTGATTCTTCGACTTGGCCATCTCTCTCCCCTTGTCTCTCTCTCCCTCTCTCTCTCTCTCTACCTGTAATTGACAAATATGTGAAAAATGAAGTGGATAGTTGTGGATAAGATATATACGTACAGATAATTGTGTGTATATTGTATAGTCAGAAAGAAGAAAAATGAAAGTAGGGGGAGAGATACAATACCTGATCGGCGGCTTAGGGTTTTGACCAACAACAAAGAGAAGGTGGGTGATTTGTGGTGAGGGATTTAAAGACGCCCTAGTTTTTCATTTGGGCCTTCTGTTTATTTTGGGCTTTTGTAGATGGGTTGTCTTGTCAGAGATTTGGGTTACCAGCCCGTTCACTTACTTTTTTTTTTTTTTGCTTGTTGGTATATAAACTTGTTTTTTATGGAATTTATTTTCGTGATTCTTTTTCATTTTTTTAAAGTTTACATCGTTTTAACTTTTAAGCAATAGAATAGGCACGTGGTAACTAATAATTTGTTTATTTTTGACGGGTAAAATCTTTAATGCGCATAATTAATTGATTATTGACCAATATTTTTATAGGTCTATTAGTTTTCCGAAATATTTACTAACCACATAATAAAATTAATTAGATAGAATATGGGAGAAATCAAAAAAAAAAAATTGTTGTACATTCACAAAGCTAAATTTTGTTTTAACATGTTTTAGAGAGCTGTAAAGGCCTCGCCTGATTTCAATCTTGCTATGTTGTTTAAAATAAATAAATAATACTAGCCTGGAGTTAAATTTCCAGTGTGCTTAAGATACTAAATCCAAAAAAGAGACCTGTAACAAAAATGAATGTATGCTACAAAGATCAAAGAACTAGAGTTCGATTTCACGAACAGCTACGTTCAGGCTCAACGACTGGTTAAACTAGCTACAAAAAGATCGAGCAACTGATATAGATGTATTGAGAATGATACAAAGTATGATATAGAAGAGGATAAATTACGAGCTAAAGCTAATATGGCAATGCAAGTTGACAGGCTGGTGCAAGTTGACAGGCTGGACAGAAGAGACACGTTGGCAGACTTAAGTGATACACTACCTCACCTGATGCAACATACAACTATAAGTTAGTTACATGTATAGATATATAGATTGTATGTATAGATTTTCAGTTAGATCTTAGCTCATCTTAGTCCATGTATATATAGCAATGTTTATCATTTTCATTTCATTTAGCTAATGCTTAAGTTCAGAGAAAGTTAAGATGGTATCAGAGCAAGTGTATACGTTCTTAATCGCCGGTGTAAACTCCGATGTGTAAACTCCGATGATTAAACACTGACGATTATATTTCTTTGAGCTTTCTGGTGTTTGCTCCGATCATCTTTTGAAGATCATTTCTCCGAATTCCGATGATCTATCTGAACTCAACGGTGAACTCGTTCTCTTTACATCATTATTGATTCGTTTCTGTTTGATTCTAATTCGTTCATTGATCATCTTTTCTGATTAGTACAGATTATTACTTTGTTCTTGATCTGATTAGTACAGATTACTGTTTTGTTCTTGATCACTATATGTTTTTCTTGCTTGATTTCTGGAAATCATCACTTGATTTCGTTCTTTCTTGAACTCATTTTTTCTCGATCTTGATCTCTCTTTCGATCTTGATTTAGTTCATTCTGAAATTGTATCTGAATTTGTGTCTTTGATAACTGGAAACGTTCTATGATGTTAACTCTGTCTGCTAAAAATAAGTTGGGATTTGTGAATGGAACAATTACTGCTCCTGATGTTGATGATGAAGCATACTCTGCGTGGACTAGATGTAATGATCTAGTTACATCATGGATCTTGTTTAATCTGGATAAGAATATTGCTCGTAGTGTTTTGTTTCTCAAAACAGCTAGAGCAATCTGGAAAGACCTAGAAGATAGGTTTGGCTTTGTTTCTATGACTGAGATTTATTCTTTAGAACAGAAATTAGCTGAAATAACTCAAGGAAAACAGTCTGTTTCTGAGTTTTATACAAATATTAAAACCCTCTGGGATAGAATGGATGATGCATATCCTATGTTGAAGTGTGATTGTGCTAATTGTACTTGTCAATTAAGTTCTAAAGTTCAAATGAAGGTGGATGAACGTCGTTTACTGCAGTTTCTAATGAAACTGGATGATTGTTACTCTGCTGTTAGAGGACATATTCTCATGATGAGTCCTCCACCATCTGTTTCACAAGCATATAGACTAATTGCACAGGAAGAGAGTCACAAAGAAATGGCTCAAATCATAATGATTCCATGGTGTTTCTGGCTAAACAGATCATATGGCACCTAATTTGGCTTCTTGATAGTGGAGCAACAGATCATATGGCTTCTTGAAGATATAATGGTTGTGTTTTAATTCGTGAAGACTATCTAAGTGAATTGTGAGACGAAGAAGAATTATCAAATGATTGTGAATCAAAAGAATTATCAGTATCATGTGATGAACCAGATGAATTATGGGAATTTTGAGAATGTGAAGTATCAAAAGAATCATTAGTATCATGTGATGAACCAGATGAAGTATGAGAATCATGATTTATATACGAATCTGTACTAAAAACAGATAATGATGGTGTAGTTATGGCAGTAGGAAAAAATTGATATCTGAATTTTGTGTACTATCTGGTATCTTATTATGATATGGAAAATTCATTTCATGAAAGATTACGTCTCTTGAAACAAATAAGGATTGTGTAGATAAGTCAAGTACCTTGTAACCCTTTTGTGTAGGTGGATATCCCATAAAAACACACATCGAAGCTCTAGGATCCATTTTAGTTCGATGTACTTTTGAAGTTGTCACATAGCATAAACACCCGAATGGCTTGAGATTGTCATAATCAGGATGCTCTTTGTGCAGCATAAAATATGGTGTAGCATTCTGAATACTGATTAGTGGCATTCTATTAACCAAATAACATGCACAAAGTACTCATTCCCCCCAGTATCTATCAGGAACTTTGGATTGAAACAAAAGAGCACGAGCAGTTTCAATCAAATGTCTGTGCTTACGTTCAACAACCCCATTTTGTTGAGGGGTGTAAGCACAGCTGGTTTGATGTACTATTCCTTTTGACTGAAAAAATTTCTTTAAATTTCCTTCACATAGCTCAGATGCATTGTCAGAACGAACACATAGTACATTAGTCTTAAATTGTTTTTCAGCATACAAAATAAAATTCTCAATGACAGAAGCTGCATTAGACTTGTACTTAATAAGTTGTACCCAAGTATATCTATTAAAGTCATCTACAATGGTGACAAACTGAGTACATCCAGCATGAATTTTAACCTTGTAAGGTCCCCATAAATCCACATGTAAAAGTTGTAAAATAGTAGAACTTTTAATACTACTATGAGTAAATGAAGCTCTGGTTTGCCTTGCAAGAGGACATACTGAACAAATTGTTGTCTGAGAATCTTTAGAATCAAAAGAAGGAAATAGCAACTTTAGCTGTGAAAAAGGCATGTGTCCAAGTCGAAGATGCCAAATCTGAGCTTTACTGGTAGTAGCAACAAAAGCAGTCTTTTTATCATTCTGAGTTGAAATACTTCCTGGAGTAACACTGTATAATCCATCTTTCATTTCACCAAGAAGAGCTTGATGTTTGCTCTGTGAAAGGTCTTGTATCCAATAGGTATCATTAGAGAAAATCAACTTGCAATTTAAATCCTTGCAAAGTTTATGCACAGATATTAATCTAAACTTAAAATCTGGTACATGTAAAACATCTTTTAGTATGATGTTATTGCCAAGAGCAACTGATCCTCTGTGTATTGCTCTTATCTTAGTCCCATCTGGAATTGTAATAGTATCATTAGTAGTTTCATATGACAAGAAACTATCCAAATTGGGTGCCATATGATCTGTTGCTCCACTATCAAGAAGCCAGTTAGAACCAAGTGCAGATAACAAGCAAATTTTACCTGCTAAATGAGCTTGGTTACTATCATCAGAATTAGAAATCTTCTATGTAGAAAGAAGATTCATGAGCTGATTATACTGTTCAGTAGAAATATGATGCTTAGTTTCATCATCTCTGTCAGCAGAAAATGCAAAAGAACAATCTAAATCATCATTTGTTTGAACTGTTGCTGCAAACTTCTTGTCTTTTGTGCTCTTAAATCCTGCAGGAAAACCATGGACCTTAAAGCATCTGTCTATACTATGCCCTGGTACTTTGCAGTGTGTACAATAATAGTTTGATCCATGTTTTGTTTGCTTTCTAGTTCCACCAGCAAGAAAATTTGCATTAGTTCCTCCAGTAAAAGTTGCATTAGACTGTGATTGTTGAAACCTTCCATTGCATGCACCTTGAAACCTCTTATTAGCCAGAAACACCATGGAATCATTATGATTTGAGCCATTTCTTTGTGACTCTCTTCCTGTGCAATTAGTCTATATGCTTGTGAAACAGATGGTGGAGGACTCATCATGAGAATATGTCCTCTAACAGCAGAGTAACAATCATCCAGTTTCATTAGAAACTGCAGTAAACGACGTTCATCCACCTTCATTTGAACTTTAGAACTTAATTGACAAGTACAATTAGCACAATCACACTTCAACATAGGATATGCATCATCCATTCTATCCCAGAGGGTTTTAATATTTGTATAAAACTCAGAAACAGACTGTTTTCCTTGAGTTATTTCAGCTAATTTCTGTTCTAAAGAATAAATCTCAGTCATAGAAACAAAGCCAAACCTATCTTCTAGGTCTTTCCAGATTGCTCTAGCTGTTTTGAGAAACAAAACACTACGAGCAATATTCTTATCCAGATTAAACAAGATCCATGATGTAACTAGATCATTACATCTAGTCCACGCAGAGTATGCTTCATCATCAACATCAGGAGCAGTAATTGTTCCATTCACAAATCCCAACTTATTTTTAGCAGACAGAGTTAACATCATAGAACGTTTCCAGTTCGTATATCCTGTTCCATTAAACTTGACAGAAACTAATTGATTCGTTATCGCATCAGAAGGATGTATGTAGTACACACTTGCAACATCTTGATTTGCCATTATCAAAGACACAAATTCAGATACAATTTCAGAATGAACTAAATCAAGATCGAAAGAGAGATCAAGATCGAGAAAAAATGAGTTCAAGAAAGAACGAAATCAAGTGATGATTTCCAGAAATCAAGCAAGAAAAACATATAGTGATCAAGAACAAAACAGTAATCTGTACTAATCAGATCAAGAACAAAGTAATAATCTGTACTAATCAGAAAAGATGATCAATGAACGAATTAGAATCAAACAGAAACGAATCAATAATGATGTAAAGAGAACGAGTTCACCGTTGAGTTCAGATAGATCATCGGAATTCGGAGAAATGATCTTCAAAAGATGATCGGAGCAAACACCAGAAAGCTCAAAGAAATTTCTTACATGGTGATTTATATGAAGATGTGTACATGGCTGTTCCTGAGGGCACTGACAATCCCCTTAAATTGGTTTGTAAGCTTCGAAAATCTCTCTATGGTTTACGACAAGCGTCTCGACAATGGTTTGATAAACTTCTTGCTGAGTTAACTGACCAGGGTTTTACACAATCAAAAAATGATTACAGTTTGTTTATCAAGAGGTCTACAGACAGAATTACTATCATGGCAGTATATGTAGACGACATTATCATCACTGGTAATGATCATGCAGTTATTTCTCATATCAAGAATCATTTGAATGACACTTTTAGTATAAAGGATCTTGGCAAATTGAATTATTTCTTAGGCCTTGAAGTCGACTATTTACCAACTAGTATTGCTCTCACACAGTCTAAGTTTACCAGGGAATTACTTCATGATTTGCCATTTCCTTTATTGAAGAAAGCTACTACTCCTTTGCCACAACATTTAAAGCTTACTGCAGAAACTGGTGATTTTATTCCTAATCCAGAATTGTATCGATCCTTAGTAGGGAAATTAAATTACCTGACAAACACTCGTCCAGATCTTAGTTATTCTGTACAAGTGTTAAGCCAATTTATGCAGAAACGTAGGACTACACATTTTGATGCTTTGATTCATACTTTATCCTACGTTTCTGCTACTCCACATCAGGGTATTCTTTTGTGTGCTTCAAATCAACTAACTTTGCAAGCATACTCAGATAGTGATTGGGCATCTTGCCCAGATACTCGTCGATCTATAACAGGTTACATTCTATTATTTGGCAATTCTCCTATTGCATGGAAATCGAAGAAACAAAATACTGTTTCCAGGTCATCTTCTGAGAGTGAATATCGTGCAATGGCTTCCGCAGCCTCTGAAGTTACATGGACTATTCGTTTGTTAGAAGAGCTCGGTGTCACTAATCTCAAACCAGTGACTTTACATTGTGATAATCAATCCCCTATTTATATTGCTAAGAACCCAATGTTTCATGAACGAACGAAACACATTGAAATAGATTGCCATTTCACACGCGATAAAGTTCTTGAAGGTTTATTACAACTCACATATCTTTCTACACAGCAGTTTAACAATCTTTTATCCAAGTTAGGAATGCATTCAATGCCTTCCAACTTGAGGGGGGATATTGAGAATGATACAAAGCATGATACAGAGGAGGATAAATTACGAGCTAAAGCTAATATGGCAATGCAAGTTGACAGACTGGTGCAAGTTGACAGGCTGGACAGAAGAGACACGTTGGCAGACTTAAGTGATACACTACCTCACCTAATGCAACATACAACTATAAGTTAGTTACATGTATAGATATATAGATTGTATGTATAGATTTTCAGTTAGATCTTAGCTCATCTTAGTCCATGTATATATAGCAATGTACAGACATCTTATTCTCTCAATGAAACAGTTTATCATTTTCATTTCATTTAGCTAATGCTTAAGTTCAGAGAAAGTTAAGAAGATGAACCAGCAAGGGATCAAGTAAGGTATATCATAGGTAAAAACAAGTTGCAGGTGCCTTGCCCCAACAAACTAATCATGAAAACAACCTCCCAGAGTAATCCAAGAACCAGAATTTCCGGGGTCGAGGAGAGACAGAGAAACTGCATATTATCTGCATGCTTTTGTTTGCATAAGCACATCATGGGAAATTAAATTATTAGCAGGGTTGCTGGTTACAGATTCAACTGGGAATGGTACTGGAGGTGTTGCGACTTCAACTTTTAAGCAAAAAAATAAAAAAATTTAAATTTACAAATATTGTGTAATCCATCATCACAGCGTTGCAGATCCTATTGCACAAAATTGCATCCATAAATATGAAAAGGGAACAGGAACTTGGTATATGGTTACATTTGTATCAAACCCAAACTAGCGCAATCATATCATACCATCAAACAAAGCACAAACTAATAGCAAATGAATATGCTATGATAAATTGCTCAAGATCAAACTTGAAATCATTAAGCTCTCATTCTAGTAAAAACATGTATGTAGATGAGCTAGAAGTTTACAACTACTTCAACATACATATTTACATGATATACATTATAGAATTAAGAAAACAGCCAGTTATTTAAAGCTGTATAATCGCTCGTATTGCAGCTTAGGAATTGTAATTAGCCACTGCCTTGTGCTACTTCAACCCATGTCAGTGTCAGTATTAAGAAACCCTTCATATTCCAGCTACACATTAAAAGCTTAATTTGGTTAATGCATTTTGCTTTACTGTTTTGAAAAGTTTATATATATATATATGTATACAAAGATAGAAGTGCTTACATTGGCTTTATTATGTGCTAGTTTCATTCTCCTGTAATCTTCTTGTGCTCGCTTAGAACGGAACATGGATTGAACACGTATGACGGATCTCTCAACTCGCTCTTCAGCCTGTTTCCGGCTGGCTTTAAAGAAATCCTCAACTACATCTTCTTGTTTTGGGTCTTTCGCAGCTTCATCTGGACTAATCTGAAGACCGCGGAAACCTTTCCTCTTTAAACGCCAACGTAGAATTGCCTTCTCAAGCACTCCGACTGCAAATACTATCTTTTTGTACTCTTTCCGCACTTGGTAACCTCGGAAAACAGCCTACAAAATGGGTGAATGTCATTACCTCAGACCTGATTAACTGGTATAGTATCAAACTATCCAGCATGTAACAGTAAAGTCTTACTTCCACTTATTATTCAAACACTCAACTCATGGTGACCCAGTTCAATTTACACTATCTTATTGGGAGTGAGTTTCGTTTTATCCAACTCAACTGAACGATCTAATCATATCTAGTCATATATTTTACCCACCTGTTTCATGAATTTAGGTGAGTATCCCTTGGGCGGCTTGTGAACCTTTCAATGCATAAAATCCTTGATAGATTGTAATTGTCTATATCTATAATAATATATTATAACTTTTAAATATTCACAAACTAAGTTAAAAAATGTTTATTATCTTCTATCATTTATTTATGTTACATAAATTAGAAAATATCTTTTGCGAGCTACACTCTGTATCGTATGTGCATACATAAACTTTATACAATATGCAAAATCATCTATCCCTAATAGTATCGCTCAGGGTAGAAACAATGTCAATTAACCTACAGTATGTTCACAATTTTTTTGATGCAAAGATAATTAGCAAAGAAAAGATAAGTGAATTAAAAAAAAATGACATGTGTTCCCAAATTTTTTTGAGGGAAGAATGTAAGATATTTATGAAATTTAAATTAATTAATAAACTTGTTTTATAGATTCTCTGCAAGTCATGCAACTTGTCAAAAGAAAATTTTGGAGAAAACATGGATTAAATCTTTCCGCCTCTTCTTCCACTTCTCACCACAAAATGAGAGATCTTCCTTCTACTCTTCTCTTCTGTCTTAATTAGATTTTAATATACTAAAAAGGAAGGATGGAAGGTAATGGGACAAGCCGTCAAATTCATTGGAAACTAATTGAGCTAAAAGACTTTTAGTTCTTCAACAAGAAAAATGTACATTTTTCCAATTAACCAGTCATATAGGCAAGGAAAACAACTTACTTGAATTTTGATGGTTTGACGACGCAAATTGAGGAAATCTTTTCGCATCTTCCAAGTGTGAAACCTATGTTGGATTTTAACAGCAGCAACCATCTTTTTCCGTGTGTCATGTTTGCGGTATGCATGTTGAATCTTCATGGCTGCAACTATATGGCGTGCTTCATCCTCAGGATTGGAAAACTTAGCAGAATTTGCTTGAATCTTAAGTGATTGCTCCCTAAATGCAGCCTGAATGCGCGCTGCTGCATCTGCAGCTGTTCGATATGCTGCCAAAGTATCCTTCAGATACAGCTCCTCCTCTGTAAATATTCCCGGGCTAGTAGGATTAGTTGTAGTAATCTGCAGTGAACCACTGACGTTTCCGGCTATGGTCATGTCTTCAAAATGCTGCACTAACCCCTTTTCTGCAAGGTAAGCCCCCAAACCATCATAACCATTTTTGGATGCAAGATCAGCTGCTGTGCATCCGCCCGGGTTTTCCGAAGTTGGGTCAGTGACCAAATTTGGCTTTGCCCCAGCAGATAGAAGAATAGCAACCATGTCCTCCCTAAATTGAGATATTGAATAGTTAGCAGTGATTCATACACACACATCCAGTAAAAAAATAGGGTTCCAAGTAACCTTTTAATATAAGGTTTCTCTTAAACATTTACTTAAAAATTATAATTCTTTTTCCTTAAATTAGTATCATGACTTGGACATGAATAACGTCATAATAATGTGTCACTGTGGAAAAGGGATTAGTTAATTTAGTTTAGAAAGGAAAAAGTTGAGACTATTTTACAAAAGGTATACAATGGATAAACAGGGTACAGGAATTTAAGCAGCAACAAATTTTTTGAAAGATTTCACCATTAACCTTCCACAATATGCAGCCCAATGAAGAGCCGTCCACCCATATTTGTCCCTATAATCCAATGATAAACCAGATAACATAAACTGAGGTACAGCCCACTTATAACCTAGGATTGCACACAGATGAATTACTCCCTGGCCTTGATCATCATAATCAGTGACTTTACACCTTTCTACCACTCTTTCCAATAGCCACTCCTGTAGTCTATTCTGTAAAGTGAGCTCTAACAAATTGTCTTTTGCTTGTGGGAATGATAATTTATTGTCCTTTATACACTTCAGAAAAGAAGCCCAGTTACGGGTAATTTGAGATGTTTTCTGAAAAAATAACTTGGCCTCTTTAAGAGCACTTGGTGATAGCTTAGTAGTCAATGTATTGGATCTCCTAGATGTAGAGAATAGTAAATGAGCAAGCCTCATTTGATTCCGAAATTCCTTCCACTTGGATTCCTCATTTGACAAATTGACCACCTTTTCTGTTGGAGGTGATTTACACTCAAAGGTCACAACTTGACTAATAGACTTCTGGCCATCAATGCTCAAATAGAGATTATATACTCCAGGCTTGTGTGGTGAAACAAAGCAACGGTACACTCCAGGTTGAATGAGTTCTGCAGGAACACATTCATCTCCGCATACACAAAATAAGTTGGACTTCTCAAATGGGGAATGCGCTTCATGAAAATATCCAACCACCAGAATCTGCAGCAGTATGTATTAGTGGTTAAAACAATATTTAATCCAATAAAGTAAGAAGAGTGAAAGAAGGAGACATATAACATCAACTTTTTAAAGAGTAATCACTGCCGAGTGCTTTAACTTCTGACAAGCAAGTTTTGAAGACAAAAAATTATTAATTGCACTGTCATAACACTGCAAGACAGGTTTGGATAATATTAAAGATGTCTTACTTTGCCAACACTTTGAATCTCACAATTTGATGTACTCTCAATTTTCTTCAGTAGAATATATGTTCATTTGGGATGAGGCCACATGGACTATTCAATCAGAACTTGCAGCTATATTGGCAAATAGGCTTTCTACAGCTATAAATATGTTATTGAGATCTTCTCTAAAGTCTAGAGGTCTTATTAGATTGGCAAGTTTACAGAAGCACAAGATGTATGATGAGCTTTTAGAGAAAATTCAATTCACTCACAACGGAAACCCTCTATTGTTACTGCTTCAAGTTCGCCAATCTTGTTGCCGGCAGGGGAATCTAGCCTGCTTATAATGATTAATTAATTGGAAAAAAAAAAGTGACTTATAGCCATATATTAGGTATATTTTATAGGGAGGAAGAAGTTTAAAAAGTAAAACAGTTGCAGCTAATGCATGATTACTTTTCTTTTCCAACTTCCCCCTCATCGACTGAGACTTATAAGGAGCCACAGAACGTGTCAGCTCATCATTGTGTCATTTTTATATCTTTTTAAATAAGTTGGGACATGAAGAAAACTAAAAAGAAGACAACAAAGAGGCAACAGAGCTCTATTAGAAAGAGACTTAGTCCTAGCCTGACAAGTATCTGAACCGTAGAACCACACAAGATCCAATACCAATAAACTTTATAGGACCTCCAGTGATAGATGAAGTGAACGATGTAGGAAGATTTTATACATCAATAGATTCATGTCCTGCCAACCTTAAATATTTCAAACGATTGTGAACATTTTGTGTATATGGATGTGATGGTAACATGCGGATATGCCGGTCCACAGGTAAAATTACAGAAATTACTGGACAGATCTAACTTTTTCCAGTGTCAATTACACATCATTAGGCAATTCAAAGTTGTATCATTTTACATACTGTATATATCAAAATCATAGAAGACAAAAAGTGCATTACCACCAGCCTTAAGGTCAGTTAAAGGAACCGGAATAAATTTTGAACTTAATGATCAATGTCATAAGTTTTGGTAAAAGAGGAATAGAAGCTTGATTAATTTTGTTTGCCTAATTTTGTTTGTACTGTACTTTGCACTTCCAAATCCATCCATGATAACTCGTCAAACTGAAATTATTTTATTCAAGACCAAAATTGTTGAAAAAAGAAACTGCAATTCAAAAAAAAAAACTGCTTTTTCATTTTTCATTTAATCAGTCTTAAGTTAATAAACATATTCCTTCCGGATTAATATGAATTAGCTAAAAAGTGACAAAATAAAATCATTTAGCAGCAGTGTATAGGGCTTAAAATAAAAGAACCTTTGTTTCTTCGGTTGTAAGAGCTGATGCAGGGGAAACATCTGTTATACTGAATATCTGCTCTGAGAATGACGACTGCTGCTGATCTCCTAATGTAGATGTTTCCTGACCATTGGAAAGAGAAGATTCTAGATTTTGATCACCTGTCAACACTGAATCTGGAGAATCACTAATGATATAGGTCATCCATCTTCCAAAACTGTCCTGAGTGTGGAGGGCATTTCTGTTGGTATCCAATGAGTCACCAGGGACTGCAGTCAGTGGTTTATGACCATTTCTCTGCAAATTTGAATCTATTTGGCCATCCACAATACCGGAGTAAACATTGCTTGAAATCTTGGAATGATCCAAATTACTCCCAACCACTAGATTAGAAAATTTTTCTAATGAAATGTTCTCTTCAGAATATATATTGGCTGATAAAGGGGTGCTCTGCAAAGATGAACTGCTGTCAAATATGATGGAAGAAAAAAAACCATAGTTGGACCAACTAATGTAAAACTTTCTTTTTCTAAAACCTTAAGCCAAACAACCCATTTTAGCTCGTATAAGTGTCAAGAGATTTAAATGCATTACATGTCGTTAATGTTTGATAGCTAAGCAGACAAAATAAATCAAGTTTTACTTTCACAGGTATATCTAATTGCTGAAATGCATCTCAAATCTAACGGTAAATCCTCTGGGTACACCAGTCATAACATTGAGACCTTGCTAAAGCATAACACCTCTAACTAAATCTTTTTTGTGGACCACACAAACCTATCTTCTGAGAGGTAATAGGAAAACTCTACAGTTACATTTTTTGTTTAACCTTGCTAGTATTTATTTATCTCTTAACTTGTCTAATAGGAATTTAATTAAGATTAATTTTTCAAAACTCTACTACAGAAAATGCAACTTTTCATCATGACTCCCAATACTATCAATCTTGCTCAAGAACAAATAACTTTATCCAGAGAATCAATCCTGATTTTAACAGGTTATTACACTCAGATCACTATCAACTGTGAAAATAATAAAACATAAAGAGTATTAAAGAGACAAGAATGCAAGATATATTCAAAAGATATGACTGCACGAAGTGGAATGAGTAAAATTCTTATTGCTAAACAGCCAGATAACTTACATCATTCCCATAGAAATTCATTCCATATGGATTCTGTTGCTCAAAGCCTGAGATTATTCCTGCCATAAAAACTTTTTAAATACACCTAATGTAAATTGGTCTCATCTTTTGAGCCTGATTCTAGTGCAGACAATAAGAAAATTGTTACCAGTCTCAGGTGCGTTCAACTTGTTGGGATCTTCTGGCACCACAAGTTCATCCCAATCAAGTGTATTGATCTCGTGAAGTCTAATTTCATGATCTTGGATGTTTTCACTGGGCTCTATTAAGTGAAAAAGAAAAGATGATGAGATCATGACACACCCATATGGAAAGAAAAAATGAATTCTAGTAACATGAAGATGAAAAATTAGCCAGCAGTCATAATGAAAACGATGAATGACTACAAAAAAAACAAGTGCCTTAAACTCAATTAATCCACCAGTATTGCTCATCTAAGTGCGTTGAAACATATTTAACCATATAAACTTCATATGTTACATATAATCGGTTGCTTTCTTATAATATAATGGTAAAATACATTGCAACAAATCAGGCAAAAGATTCTGACATTTAAGAGGAAAACTATTGTTACCTAAATATGCTTTCTCGTTTGTATAGTATACTTCATCAACCACAGAATTAGATTCTTCTGGTAAAAGCCGAGAAGCCGATGGTTCAGAAAGGATTGAGCAAGAGTTGGAGTATATAGGTGCGGCTGGCGCACCCTGTGACTACAGCACGCATGCAATAGAAGACCATAATTAGTTACCTGAGTTATGCTGATTCATATGATAGTCAAGAATAGGGTATATTTTCTCAATGAGCATCAAGAAACTATTAAATTCAATCACATGGGTACTTGGATACGCCTAAAATGGATTTTGCCTGCTCTGTTATGCCATGGGTCTATCAAACTAAAAACAGAGAACATACCAAAAGCTAGGACTTGTAGTGATCACTTAAGAAGGCCAAACTGTTATTTATAAATCACTTGAGGTTCATCATGCACTTAACAACAAGAAGACCATTTTTCCAACTTGCCAATTGAAAACAGAAGGAGACGATACCCATATAACTAACCTAGTCATTTCCTGAAAGACCATCAATATTTTCAAGTTAATATACTCTAAGTATGTAGCCTCTTATTATTCCTTCCCTAATTATTGTTGACTTTTTGACAGGTGAACAATGTATGATCGGATGAATGAAACTACATAGGTCACCATCATGGGTTTTTATAGGCATACCCTAATGCATCACTAGTTCTATAAATTTCATTATTTCATTATTCACATCACACAAAGTATAAAATAGTTGGAAGTGACACTTCCATTCTAAAGTCAGGCACTTAATTATTTTAGAAGTAAATAGGAATAAACTTAACACTGCTGGTTTTAATGCGCTACTTGGAGCAGAACATATTACATGTGGGTGCGTCTACATACCTAGTTATCCCTCTATTTTATCATATATACGTGCACACACACATAGTACATGTGTTTGCAGTACATACCAATATATAGGTTCAGATTTTCAAAAGCGTTCATACCATGATTAATAAATTGGAAAATAAGGTATAGTGTATGTAGATAATTGGAAGGCTTTGAGAGTATTAAATAGGATTATCACTTTGTACGAAGACAAAAAAAGCATTACACATACTTTGAGCACACCTAGAATATGAAACAGCAATGGAGTAGCAACAGCCACCATGGCATTTTAAACTTTAAACTATTTAAGGATCGCAGTACTAATAGTCAAAACAGTTTAAATCAAATGATGTTAAAATCACAGAAACTACATAAACAGAAAGAGAATTTAAGGTGTTTGAGGCCAACCTCTTGAGTGTCGCGATAGTGCACTAGGACAATGTGTTCCAATTTTCTGGAGAAAAAAATAGAGTCATTAGAATTTGATCTAGAGCAGCAAAGTTTATGGAGTGAGGTTTTAAGGTGTTTTTTTACATTTCCATATGCTTTGTGGCCTCGTCGACTCCCCCAGTCATGTGAGAGTAAACCACAGAATTTAAATATTCTCAAGATGATAATAGAACTTTTAATATCACATTCAAATAATTTTAGAGAAGTTAAGCTGGCCTTTTATGTATATTAATCAACTTATGAACACTGACTAGAAGTTGGAACATACTTATCAAGTAGCCAATAGCATCTACGAACAAAAGTTGGGTTATCTTCGCCATGTGCATAGTATACATGAATTCTTTCATCATTGCCAACCTTTGAAGAGGACATAAAGCAAAAAAGGAAAGTTATATCCGACGCAACCAGTATGAATACAAATCCATAATAAAAAATATAAATCAATGATAAGAAGATTGACTCTGTGTTCCCAAAAGGTGATTTACAAATGACTTTAAACCGATGGCGACCTAAACGTTAAAACCTTAAATTTACAGCAACTTCATTTTATATTTAACCAGCTGATATCTGCACTTGGTCATGCACCCTGCATGCTAAAAATAGAAATTGAGGTATTTAACTTTCCACCAGTTCCTATGCATGGAGAAAGTTAAAATAAATTTATGGAAAAAGTATAAATGAGAAGCTTTCTCCCACAAAAAATAAATAAATAAAAATAATTATATATATATATATATATATATATATATATATATATATATCTGTGTGTGTGTGTGTGTGTGTGTGTAATGTATATATGTAAACAAGCAGCACTAAAATGAGATATGTCTCTTCAGAATGGGTACAACTTGTAAAATTCTAGCCCTCGACAGACAAGGAAAAAAAATCATGAAACACTAAAACAAAGGAAATACGGATCTTGTCACAGTAAAATTGTGTTGATCAAGAAGAGGCTAACATATTATATATAAATAACCACCAAAGGAAATATATGTAAACAAAAACAATATATGTAAACAAATATACTTCTCCCACAAAAAAAAAACAAATATATGTAAACAAGCAGCACTACAATGAGATATGTCTCTTCAGAATGGGTAAAACTTGTAAAATTCTAGCCCTCGACTGACAAGGAAAAAAAACATGAAACACTAAAACAAAGGAAATACGGCTCTTGTCACAGTTAAACTGTGTTGATCAAGAAGAGGCTAACATATTATACATAAATAACCACCAAAGGAAATACAGAGTGCTATATAATCACCTAGCTCAGCTGGATTTGCTTTCCCTCTAATTTAACATCAGCGCATGTAATACTTGGTCTTAATCACCATAATATAATTAAAGACAGGGGCCAATGGCGCAAAGTGACATCCTCTCATCCTTTAACGGGGAAGTGAAGGAAACGTATCTATGCTATATTTGATTTAGAGTACATGAAAATTTAATATTTGGGAAAAAATCATGCAACATTTAATGAGTTTACACAGATGAAAGAACTAGAACACATGATCTGTTTTACCCACAAGCAAGCTAATTTATTTGACATGCAGAAAAGAGGGGGAGGGGGAGGGGGAGGGAGGATAATCAGCGTCATTATATACTCTCAGTTTGAACTGACATATTTTAAGACTCTAAGAATATGTCTCTTGAGTGGATATCAAGTTCGGCATCTATTCATTCAGCTAAGGTCTACAACTATCCATTTTAATAAACTTATATGTGAAATGTAACATAGAAAGCATCGAAAGGGGCTCACTTTTAAGTGTTCATGAGCTTCTTTAACTGTCTTTCCATCTTTTTTCTTCTTCCAATTATGTCCATCTTTTCGGAAGTTCCTCAGCATCTTGCGGTCAAATAACACCATCATGCCAGCTAATAGATTGCAATAAAGATGAAGATTATTAAAAGTTAATAACTATAATCCAGCTATCCTCCAACTCGGATGAGCGTGGAAAGATTAATTTAGTGGAGGATTTGCGGGGGTTGGTATGGATTCAGCGTATTTTGAGCTGGTCCAAACAGTTAAACACAAAGAGTAATAGGCAGGTGGCTATGCTTGACTTGAATTTTGTTATATGCTAATCTTTTTTGAAAAATACAAGGAAAACTCCTCAGCCTTTCAAGGTTAGACTAGCTGGGGTGAGAGAGTGGGGGGGGAGGGGGGTTACTAGTCCAGGCTCTAAAATTCAACCTAGCCCTATCTGTAAGTTATAAACTGTTGCATGTGAACTTCAATGCATATAACTTTCCAGAGAAC
This sequence comes from Kitagawia praeruptora, assembly GCA_037693485.1. NCBI lineage: Eukaryota > Viridiplantae > Streptophyta > Magnoliopsida > Apiales > Apiaceae > Kitagawia > Kitagawia praeruptora. Next base: position 42,520,944 of record CM075347.1, read on the forward strand.
ATAGGCTTCATTCTTTTCCAGCACAAGCCAATAACAGAAATGTATTAAGGACAACTGGCAAACAATGAGTCAATATATTTATGCAAATAATAATATACCTAGTGGTAAGTTTAATGGCCTGACGTAGATTGTGAAATGCTTATGATTACAAAGTATGGCATGGATCTCATTTGGTCGTAGCCATCTTGACTTAGCTTCCTCCATTATGTTACCAATATCTAAGTCTGTTGACAAAAACAAGAAACCCGGCCGGTCAAATACCATAATGACAATAAATAGAAAAGGGTGAGTAAAGATTTTGCACAGAAGCAAGGCATAGGTGTAACAACATTAAGTTATAACATAATGTATTACAACAAGTAAAGAATGATTTAAGCCACATATCTTTAACAGTTCTTCTCATTTCCATTGTGTTAGGTTTTAGGAGTTCAGCATCATTGAGTTTCCATGACCACTGATTATGGTTGTACTCAAGTAAATGATCACTATTTCAAAGATAAAACCTATAATGTAATCTCCAGTATCACATGACAAAAATTAAAATCCTAATCTTCTAGCTTGAAGGATATGATACATAATTGTCCTATCAAAATTCAAAACTAGGATAAATCATGGTCCCTCTCCTTTTTGCAGGTATAGAAACAGTATATGTCCTTCTAAAATGCGTATTGAAATATTAGAATTATTAAGCATATTTGATTGCAGTCATACAGGAATACTATTTTTAGTCTGTGATATGACAATGAGAACACCTCAAACTCAAAATCATAACTACCAGTTATGCTCATTTGTGACCATACAGGAGATACTTCTTAGTCAGTAATCAGACCTGCAACTAGAAGACCTCATTCTAATCAATGATATACTACTTATTAGAAACAAATTAAACGCATTATGTAAGCCAAGCTACTGTCACCGCAGCATTTTGGCCACAAAACTCGTCGCTAAATTTCATTCTCTGATTAGCACCTCTTGCTGACATCAACCCTAACACATATTACACCTGAAGTCAATGAAACAAATACTTTGCACAACCCTAAGAACACTTTCTATTGCTTTCATCATCGACTATAGGCATTAATCTCATTAAAATTTAGCATCTGCATAGTTCCACATAACGGAATTGGAGCATTTCGAGGGGTAAAACATTTCTGAGGCTCTTCAATCGCAACTATATATAACTGTAAGTAAATAACATTGTGCAATCCTAAACATAACCAACTAACAATTCCAATTAAGATATGGTATAGAATGTTGATAGTTATCAAACATAGCTTCGGAGGCTATTTCCCTTAATGGCAGATATCTCTAACACAATTACCAAACTTCTGTGACTTAAGCAGGCACTTACACTTGATTTACACATTAAATTTCTTTCACCCACAGCAAACTTATTACTCCTAGTCCTAATGTTACTAAAGATATAAACACTTAATACTTGGGATCATATAAGAACCGAAACCAAGAACCACAAGTTCTGCACAACAAAATCAACAAAACCACCCCGAAAAGAAAAACGTACAGAACACAGTCCTCCTCCTAACATCTTAAATTTTTATGAGAACTCACAATTAACATGATATCAGAGCTCGATTACTACCACATCGTAAATTCAACTATATGAACAAAAATTGCTACACATATTACACAAATATACATATAGATGAATAAAAAAAATATTACCTGCCATAGTATGAAAGCCATGAATCTCAGAACCTACAAGTGGTACAGCAGGTACGGCACCTTCCATATGGAGAAACTGAAACAGATTCTTACACAAATGATTCTAGACACTACTACCAGTTTTTAATGTTTGGTGTGAAGAGCATAATTATAACGGCTTACTAAAAAAAGGTAAGTTAAACTAGATTGAAAGGTCAAAGTTGAGTAGCACAACATGATAAAGTTGTGAGAATGGCAATAATTTAACGCTTTCTTGAGTCAACAGCCTTTTCTCAAGTCAGCAACTACCAACAATGTCCTGTTAACTGTTGATTACAATGTTTTACCACATCATATCTTTTTCCGGACATAAATCTTAACCATAATTATACTCCGTACTAAAAAATTATAAATAAATACTAGGTTTTCCAAATTTTTTCCAAAAATTTTTATTGAATGATGTAGCATGATACATTTTAATTTGTGGCGCATATGTATGCATGCGGGATCTCATTTTATAGTTAGAAAAGCTATCAATAGCATCACACATAAGCATTTGAAAAAAAATTAGGTTATCAAGCATTTTCCAAAAAAATCATATGTGAACATTTTATTTTATTAAATGTAATCAATTCATATAAATTTACGTCCACCCATCAATAAAACATTTCATATTATAACATACTCATTATTATTACATTATTTTGTAAAGATTGTTGGTATTGAATTTTATATCTCTAATAAGAGCATTCTTTTTTTTTTGACGAAAAGAGCATTTTTTTTTAATTTACACAACAATATGCGTTTCTCTTACATTCACAATATATAATATATTCTAATATAAATAATAAATAATTTTGAAAATAAAAAATGTGCTCTCAAAATAATATATGTTGGTGGACCCATCCTTATGTAAAATACTGTATGTGTTAAGACATAAAATAATGTATGTGTAGTATGACCAGTGTTGTAAAAAGCGGGAATCGGCCTTAATCGGTAGAGGCACTGTCCAGGGATTAATCGGGGATTAATCGGATTGATTAATCGAATAATCGGATTATTAATCAGTTCGGTAACCCTTGGAACAGGGATTAATCGGTGATTAATCGTGATTAATCACCGATTTTTAGAACAGAGAGTATGACTGTAAAGCTAGAATACGAGATTGAAGACAGACCCCATTTTGGTTGTACTAATATACTCCAGTTGTCAATGTTTGAGTGGTTAGATAAATTTCAGCGATTATTAAATTGGTTGGGGCCGTCCATAAAGTATGGTCATTTCGGCTCTTCCCTCCCAGTTTCCACGCTGCTTCTCTCAAAGTCTCAAATCAGCGTATAGTAAATGCCACTGCAACAAGGACTGAAGGACTGTCCATACATAAATTTTGTTGATATCGACCATTCCAGGGTTCATTCAGAACTTGACTCAAAATTTACGGGATTTTAAATGAAATCTATTTACAAAATTTTAAATCATATGTGTTAAATATTTTATATACATAATGAAGCGTTCGAAAAATTTAAAATTATTAGATATTAGGATCCTGGACGAACGACTTACTCGTTATAAGTAGAGCTATCCTTGAACCCACCTTGCCTGGATTTTTACTGTTCTAAAAATTCCCGATTCAACCGATTAATTTCCGATTAATCTTCTGTAAGGTAACCAATTGATTCGATTTTTGAAATCAGATTAATCTCCTTAATTTATTTAAAATGATATGTTTAACTGTAAATTAGACTAATATATTAAATATTATTATAATATTCGATTAATGCTCCGATTAATCCGTCCAATTAATCTCCGCTTACCCGATTAAGCGCTAGACGGTACCCCAACTGTCATGGACCGCCTACCAATTTCTGGAACACTAAATTTACGTACACATGCTTTCTTTCTCGTTTATTAATATTGATATATATTTTGGTTTACTTTCCATTATTAATATATTATAAATAATAAACATTTAAGCTAACCACCTTCAACAATTTTTATATCACCGGGTCATTGATATCTTCTTCCTTGGGGTCATATAAATTAGGTGGGAGTATGTTACTCTCTACGTCCCAAATTACATGTTCGTTTGGATAAATAAATTTGTCCCAAACTTTTCTTTTTTCAAATATAAATTTAAAGAGATAGTTTTACAAAATTATCCCTATATTTATTGTATCTAAAATTTAACTTTTTTAAACTTAACACTACTAGCTTACCGTGCAATGAAGAAAAAAGACCCCCAATATCACAATTTGAAAGAAATTTACCTCAAATATCACAGCTCAAAAATTTGGCCCCAAATATCACTCCAAAACGCTACATCGTGTAGCGTTAACTTTTTTTTTTTGCCAAAACGCTAATGCGTCTCACGTTCTTCTTTCCTTCTTTTTTTTTTAAAAACACTAGTAACGCTAATCTAAGTTTTGTTTTGGTGTTGGAAACGTGGAATTAAGTTTTGTTACAGTCCAAAACGCCACTTCATGTGGCGTTTGGGGTGTTTTTTAATTTTTTTTTTTGTTTTCTCCAAAATTTATATTTGCAGATGATATTAAAAAAATTATAATCAAATTTTCAATAAAAATTTTATTTTTTAAATTTAAAAATTACAATTTAATTAAATTTAGGGGTTCAACAATTAACTTTTTGGGTTCAATGTTTCCATTTTTGGTTTTAAAAATATTCGGAACGACGAATAAATCGTATACGAACTTAGGGTTTGGGGTTCAGGCCGCCGGATTCAATTTTTTATTTAAAATTTTATCTTTATTATCTCGAGGTTTCAACAATTAATTTTTTGGGTTCAACGTTTTCATTTTAGGTTTTAAAAATATTCAGAACGACGAATAAAATGTATACGAACTTTAAAAAATATAAATTTATGTTTTAATTGACCATTTATAAATAAGTTTTTTTAAAAAAATTCCAAATATATATTTAGAAAAAAAACAAGAAAAAAAAAGACAAAAAAATGAGAATTTAAAACACCCAAACGCCACATAAAGTGGCGTTGGGCCTTTCAAAACAAAACATGAATTAGCGTTACTGTCAAAACACTACACCAACTTGCGTTTCACCACAAAAAAAAAAAAAAAATACTTAACACTAGAAGCATTAGCGTTACAAAAAATAAAAATCAAAACACAATTTAATTCTATTTGGGTGGTATTGTATTATAACTTTAAATGACTTTTATTGACTTTTAAAAAGTCAATGACTTTTGTTGATTTGATAAATTTTTAATGACTTTTATGGAGTTTGTATATTTCATCATTACTTTTACAGACTTTTTTTATATTGACTTTTGAGGAGTTTTACTTACATTTAATGACTTTTGATTGATAACTTATATTAATATGAATATAAAATTATAAAAACGTAATATATAAAAAATGTAATAAATAATAAGTTTGTATTAAAAATTATATAACAAGAAGATGGAATCAATATATATATATATATATATATATATAAAGGAGGATACGCGGGAGTTTAGGTGGCGCTCTAAGATCGTTTCAATCTATTTTTCTAATTTTCTAGAATTTTAGAATTTTAAACACTTATAAATATAAAAATATCATTTAACATATTAGAAGTAGAATAGGAGTTCGAATGGCGCTCTAAGATCGTCTCAATCTATTTTTCTAATTAATTTTCTAGAATTTTAGAATTTTAGAATTTTAAACACTTATAAATATAAAAATATCATTTAACATATTAGAAGTAGAATAGATGTTCGAATTTATAGAGGAGAAGAGTTCGAATTTATAAGAAGACATATGATTAGAAGTTCTATTGGAAGTAGAATAAGTCTTTATAAAGCATATGATTAAAAGTTCTATTGAAAGTAGAATATGAGTTCGAATTTATAGAGATAAGAGTTCAAATTTATAGAAAAAACATATAAATAAAAGTATCTATTGGAAGTAGAATAAGTATTTATAAAGCATAAGATTAAAAGTTCTATTGGAAGTAGAATAGGAGTTCGAATTTAAAGAGAATAAGAGTTCGAATTTATAGAAAAACATATAAATAAAAGTTCTATTAGAAGTAGAATAGGTGTTTGAATATATAGAGCATCCATATAACTAAATATTTTATAGAAATTACGATTTTCTTAAATTATATATATTTTATATAAGTTAATTATACTTCTATTAGGAAAATTTATTCATAAATCCAATACTATTATCATAAAAAAAAGTCATATATTTAAAAAGAAAAGAATTGATGTGTTAACATTATAAAAGAACATTCTCATGCAGGAATTCTAAATAAAAATAGGAGTATCTATAATATAAAGAGAAAATAAGATGTGTTTTCATTTTCTAAAACTCTAAAAAATTTGGAAAGTCTAGATAATGTATAAATTAGAATTCACTCTATTTTTTAGGTTTTAATTTTAAGGAAAGAAGTTGTTGTGTAAGATAAGTATCATTAATAATATGTAATGAATTTGGAATTTTGACCCAAGCGAGAGCGACTCGAAACGTGTTTAACGGGAAGATGGCTCACTATAAAAGATTGTATTAGCTATTAAAATATCATAATGATGTTATAAATTTTATTTTATTTTTAGGATTTGATTTTTATGGATAAACATTATCATACAAGTGATATATGTAAAAGTTAGGTTTTTGGTCTTAACTAGGGAGCGGATAAAAAGTAATAACCGTGTTTAATGAGAAATCGATTCATTAGAGAAGACTGTATAATGATGTTTGAATATATAAGGAATACATAAAATAAAAAAATTTATTAGAAGTAGGATACGAGGACGGTGGAGACGTCTTATACGATTTTTAAAACTATATATCTTTTTTCTTAGAAATCCTTTATTTTATCTTTTTTATACAAGTTAATTATACTTGCATTAGAAAAATATATCCATAAATTTAATATTATTCCCGTAACGAAAAGTCTTCAAATTTAATTTTTTTTATATGTTAACATAACAGAAAGACATTCCCATGCGGAAGTTGTAAATAAGTACATGAATATCTGTAATATACTAGAAAATATAAGATGTTTTTCATTTTTAAAACTCTATAAATATTAGAAAGTTTAAAGAATATAAAAATTGGAATTTACTTTCTTTATATAATTAGTTAGAATTTAAGTTCCAAATAAGAGCGACTCGAAACGTATTTAACGGGAAGACGACTCACTAGAAAAGATTGTATTAGCTATTAAAATTTGATATTGTTGTCATAATTTTATTTTTATTTTTATTGTTCAATTTTATGGATAAAAAATATTAAATAAGTCTTTATAATATATGTTAAAGTTGAGATTTTGATTTTAACAAGAGAGCGGCTCAATCGAAAGAACCGTGTTTAACAAGAAATCGATTCATTAAAGGATATTTAATTATTAAAATTTAATATTAATATTATAATATAACGTAAAAGTATTAATTTTAAAAAAAATATTATAACTCCGCCGCGAAGCGCGGCTTTATTGACTAGTTATTGATATTTCACCACTAAATTTATATATATACAATTGTAATATAAACTAATATTAAATTATTGATTTTTAATTTTTAATCTTGGATATATATGTATGTAGGCCACAATAGCGAACACTGTATACTGCAATTTTAGCCGTTATCATAGACGAAAGGCTGAAAGAGATAGAGGCATAGTAATTGAAGAAAAGATCTTCAAAGGTTTATCATCTAACCGAAGGATATGCAATGTATTCCCGGAAATTTTAGACAATAAGACTTTAATGTCGGAAAATAAACATCTAAAGATCATGAACTTCAAGCGCACGTGAGAGAAAAAGATGACATTAAAATTCATAAAATAGAATTTTTAAGTAAAGTAAAAAAATTTACAACAAAATCTAAACGAAAAGAAAATTATATAATTAATAATTAATAAAAATAGAAATCCAATCAAACGTGATCCCTTTGGTTAGACTTGTCAAATATCCAAATGGAATAAAATCAAGTAAAAAGTAGAATTTTATCCTCCAACATCAATATAGTTTAATTAAATTTAAAATAAAAAAAAAGATAAGTAAAAAAGTACTTAATAAGTTTTTTTTTTTGCAAATGAATATGTGTTAGTATGAACATTAACAATCTTAACATTCACAATAAATACACAATAATTAAACTTAAATCAAAACTAAAAAGATCGTAGAAGCTAAAAACTTTCAAGTTAAAAAGTAAATCAGTCAAATCAAAGAGATAATATTTGACAAAAAAATCAAAGGGATAATAACCATCGTGCATAATTTAAGAGAGAATATATTCTATTTGTGAAAGACAAATGACAAAATTCTGATATAAATGAAATTGAAGAAAATAAAATAATAATAATAAAAGTCATGTGAAATCTTACCCCAAACCTCATGATTTTTCACATTATATCTCTAGTTATATTTTAAGTTAAAAGTCATAAAAAGTCATTAAATGTAATTGTCATTGCAAATTCATGACTTTTTAAATAACAGTCTACTTTTAAAGAGTTGTTAAAAGTTTAAATTGAATACATCTTACTTTTAATGACTTTTTAAAAGTCTTAATTCAATAACACCATACTTTTAAATACTCTTTAAAAGTTAGAATTGAATAACACATGACTTTTAAAATCCTTAAAAGTCATTAAAAGTTGGTATTGAATATGTCTTGGAGTGATATTTGAGGCCAAGTTTTTGAGCTGTGATATTTGGGGTCATTTCCTTTCAGATTGTGATAGATAGGGCCAACACCCTGCAATGCACGGGTTTCTTTTAATATGTTATATAAATTTTATTTTATGCTATTATTATATTTTTATATAATCATTATTTTGTAAAAATTATTTTAATATTATTTTATTATAATTTAATATAAATTTAGTTAATCATGATTTAAAATTTACAATATTATAGAATTTTAAGTAAAATATGTCGTTGACGGGATTCGAAACTTGAATTTTTAGTAAAATACTTTAATCATAAAATATATCTTATAATTACATCTAACGGTTCTTATTAATTACTAAAAATCTAATAGTAAAATGGTTTAATATTTTTCGGTATACATTAATGATTGCAAAATTATTGGTTTAAAATTTATATCATTTTTTAAAAAAATGTGTCTGATAGAATTCGAATATTGAAATTTTAGTAAATTAATTTAAACATATAAATATCTCATCATTAGATCTAATGGTTCTGATTTTTTACTAAAAATATAACAACTAAATAGAATTCTTTGTGATTTTGTGATTTTGAGAGCTGGAAAAGTCACGAGAGACCCTAATGTAGCAACTGAAGAAGATGAAGATGTTTAGAATCGGCAAGTTGAAAAATCTGCAGTGCCAGAAATTGAGAAATCTGATGTAGTGGCTGATCAGCTTGATGGTGAGAAGAGCAAGAGACCTGTTGAAAAGTTTACTCCAGAGCAATCTTCAAAGAATAATCAGATCTATCCGCCTCCGCCATATCCTGGACGTTTGCAGAAAAGTCAAGAGAAATAGTTTCAGAAATTTATGGATGTCTTCAAGAAACTGTACATTAACATTCCTTTTGTTGAAGCGTTAGAGCAGATGCCGAGATATGCAAAGTTCATGAAGGATATTTTGTCACGGAAGAGAAGGTTGGAAGAATTTGAAACAGTGGCATTGACGGAGGAGTGTAGTGTCGTTCTGCAACAGAAGTTGCCACCTAAATTGAAAGATCCAGGAAGTTTCACTATTCCATGCACTATTGGCAATCTTTCTTTCAGCAAGTGTTTGTGTGATTTGGGAGCCAGCATCAATCTCATGCCCTTGTCTGTTTTCAAGCAACTTGGTCTACCGGAGCCGAAGCCAACTAATATCTCTTTGCAGTTGGCTGATAGGACGATCACGTATCCGAGGGGTATAGTGGAGGATGTTTTGGTGAAGGTTGATAAGCTCATTTTTCCTGCTGATTTTGTGATCTTGGATTTTGAGGAAGATAAGAAGATTCCCATAATCTTGGGAAGATCGTTCTTGGCTACAGGAAAGACTTTGATTGATGTGTAAAAAGGAGAGCTTACAATGAGGGTGCAGGATCAGAATGTCACCTTTAATGTGTTCAAGGCCATGAAATTTCCAACAGAGGATGAAGAGTGTTGCAGTGTGGAAATAGTTGATACGGGTCAGAGACAAAAGTGTGGTCAGTTGCTGAGCGAGGAATTCTAATGTTTGTGTTTGTGATTTTGTGTTAGAATCCCATGACAACGATTAGCCCATAATTGAACCGTTCATCGTCATGGAATTTGATGAAAACATGATAATAAACAAGATATGTAAGAAAGAGGCAATAATATTAATAAAACAAAGAGTTAAGAAAACAAATCTATAATCCAAAGTAACACAAAGGATGAATTAGATCTAGATCCGTTGCTTGTCACGAGCGTTGAATCCTTCTCTCCTTTCTCCCTTGCAGATCTAAGCTAGGTTACAATAATAAAACTATTGATACAAATTACAATGCCTAGATGTGTTTAAATAGGCTGTAGATCTCTTGCCCAGCAAGAAATTACCTTCTAATACAATTAGAATTTAATTAAGGTGCTAAAAACTGCCCAAAATACAATTAGAACTTGAAAAGGGCAAAACAGTAATTTTCCTGCTCCCAACATTCTGTTTGTCGTGCTTCCTGCCCCCACCACGCGCAAATTGCACGTGCCACACCTATTCCATGTTGTAGAAAATCTCTCAAGCTTCGCGTGGGCAGTAAGATCGCTGAAAACAGACTTACAGAACTCCAGATATGGCCAAAACAGTGTAAGCTGCGCAACCTTCCCAGAAAATCGGAATTTTAATCAATTAAATCTCCAAAAACGACAGAAGCATCAACCTTAATCAACATTCTCGTAAATCTGCACAACTAAGCAAAACACATCAAAATTACCAGAAACTTGAGTCCAAGACAATCAATTTAAGCCGATTTAGAATGCTCCAAGTGGATATAAAATCCACTTATCACACCCCCAAACTTAAACCGATGCTTGTCCTCAAGTATAAACAATTACAACTAACTAACTAGTACCACTTCCGTAGGTGATCACGGTTGCATTTGTCATATGCAACAAGCCCTTTGATAGAGTGTATTTTATATATATTTTATAGGATTTTATTCCCACATTTAGGGTGCTTTTGCGAATAATCGTGTCGATTTAATTAGTTTTATTTGAGTTTGTTGCAGGAAAAAAATAAATGACAAGTTGGAAGGGATTTGACATTATTTGATGATTTTACAGTGTTTTTAATTCGAAGGAATGATTTTATGAATTTATGACGAGAAAGGATGAAATTTCGGTTCGTTTCTAAGCATTTTGGAGCAGAAAATTATTAATGGCCATGCGGTTTTGTTGACGCCCGTGCAGAAAATTCTGTGACATAATGTTAAAATATGCGCTTCTTTATCACTTCACTCACGTGCGCGGGAAAAAAAACAGAAAAATAGTAATGGCCATGTGTATTCTCTGCTGCCCATTCGAAATTTCCTGTAACAAACATGCGTTAGTATGTTGGGAGTGCTAGTATAATGGGACCACATAACACATCCCTCTTGTAAGTGTAATACACGCGCGCGGTTTATTTGGTCTCCCCTGCGCGTCGTCTACACGCGCTCCAGGCGCCTGTCTCCTGTTTACATAACAACTGCCGATTCCCACTTGTTGTGCATGTATGTCACACACATGCGCGGGCCCACCTGCTGTTTGTCTTGTACCTAATTCTAATTATAAAAGAATTGGGCCTTTAATTAATCCAATTCTTTTAGCCTTGTAACCTCTATATAAATACTTTTAGAGGTCTATTTTTGAGGGATCTCTCCTTTATCTCTTTTTACATACGTTCTTAATATTTATAAAAGCTAGGTTTTATTTTCTTCTCTCCATCTTTGCAAGTTCAATTTAATTCTTGGATTTAATTATTCTTCGTTATTTAAAGGTTTAAGGTATTTCTTATCTCCTTTTTATTATTACATGTTTATTATGGCTTCTTTCATTATTATTATTAATGTTAGTTTTTATTCTACCATGAGTGAGTAGTTTAATTCTAGGGTATTAAGGGGAGCCATGTTTGCACCATGATTTGGGCTTAATTTGATTAGTAAATTGATGGGTAAAGAGTAATTCTGATTGATATGTTCTAATTCTTAATTTGTGTAATTGCGCAATATCACGGATTAATTGATTGCAATAGGAGTAATAGATCGAAAGATTTTACTACTAGAGGCTTACATACAATTAGCGGAATTGAAGGTGAGTGTGAAAACATCATTAGATATTCTGAGAGTGTTAATGCTTGAAAAAGATTAACCATTGCTTTAATTACTTTATCTTATTAAAAAACTATACTTTTGTGATTTGTTTGGTGTAAACATGGTGAACCCGAATTGCCCTAGATCCCTTAATTAATTGATTTAAAACTTTGTTAAATTTGTTTTAGTAGTTAATAAAATTCTCTAACAATCATTGTGACTAGAAACAATTGATAGCAATTGAATTGAAACTGAAACTGTCTCCTTGAGGATTCGACCCGTATTTGCTAATATCTACTACAATAGATACCGTGCGCTTGCGGTTAGACGTAATTTAACACATCAAGTTTTTGGCGCCGCTGCCGGGGAGACGCTTAGTTTCTATTATTTTAGTTTGATTGTTTTAAATTGTTTCTCTTGTCTCTTTAGAACCATTGTTCCAACTGAGACCGATCTTACTGCTTTTCCTTGTTTAGTTGTTGATGCCCAAGACCAGGTCTCAAACGAAAGAAGATCAAGCGAAAGAGGATACAACTCCTCTTAGTCCAGATTCTGGAATTACTTGTCAACAATACATAGATCAACAAAGGAAAGAGAAGCAGCAAAAGATACCTGAACCAAAGATTGAGATGGACCTTCCTCCCAAATCTTTGAAGAATTACTCACAGCCCTCTCCGAGTGGGGTACCTACTGGCCTTGCTATGCCAGCAATTCAAGCAGCAAATTTCGAGATCAAGCCTGCTTTGCTCACTATGATCCAACAGAATCAATTTGCTGGGCTTGCCTCTGAAGACCCTACACTTCATCTGCAAAGGTTTCAACAGCTCTGTTCTACAATTAAACATCAGGGAGTCACTCCAGACCAGTTGAAAGTCATGTTGTTCGGTTTCTCTCTTCATGACAAAGCTCAAAAATGGTTGAATGATATTGACTTGACCGAGTGGGATAAGATTGCTCAGGCTTTCTTAACTGAGTTCTTCCCTCCTAACAGAACCGACAATTTGATCGACAAGATGATGGGTTTTAAGCAAGATTATGGTGAATCTTTACGGGATGCTTGGGACAGATTCAAGGATTATCAACGTGCATGCCCTCACCATGGTCTTGAGAAGTGGTTTCTGCTTAAACGCTTCTACAATGGTCTTGATCCTGAGACAAAAGGTATGGTTGATAACGCTGCAGGTGGTGTATTTCTGGATAAAGGAGTTGATGATGCACATGCTTTTCTTTCAAATTTGGCTGCCAACCACTTCAGTAATCCGAGAGCAACCAAGAAAGGGGGTAAACTTGAAGTGGATGCTTATTCTCTATTATCGTCTCAACTCGCTGCATTGACTCAAGAGATCCACTCATTGAAAACATCTCAGCCCTCTACTCAACCTATGAGTATCAATGCATTGTCATCCATGGCTCCTATGAATAATCCTGTTTGTGAAGTCTGTGGCATCCAAGGCCACTATGGTAACGATTGCCAATACAATGCTCAAAATTCACAACATTTTCAGATGGAGCAAGCAAATGTTTTCCAACAGAGGCAGCAGTACAATCCGTACTCCAACACTTACAATCCTGGTTGAAAAGATCATCCGAACTTCTCATATAGGAACAATAATGCTCAGAATTCAAATGTTCCTAATTAGCAACAATATCAGCAGTCGTACCAGCCTCCTCCACAGCAGCAGTATAGGCCTTCTCAAGGACCTATGAATCCCTCTAGATTCCAAAGGCCTCCTCAGAATTATGCTCCTCAAGCCAATCATGCTGCACAGGCTGATAATCAAGGTGACATGATGAAGATATTGTTACAAATGCAAACAAAGATGAACCAGATGGAGATTCATAACAAGATGCTGGAAACTCAGATTGCTCAAATGGCCAGTTCTTCATCTACAAGGCAACAAGGCTCTCTACCAGCACAATCAACTCAGCCAAAGGAAGATATGAATGCCATTGCTCTTAGGAGTGGTCGTACATATGATGCTCCTGCAATGCCTACTGACGATGTTCCTACTGAGAAAGAAGAAGAGAATTCTGAGGAAGACCTGGTAGAGAAAGTTGTTGAAGATACAAACGAAGGTGAAACTGAGGAAAGTAAGAAAAAGGACAAAGAGAAGACTGCAGTTACTCCTCCACCATTTGTGCCAAAGCTCCCATTCCCTAGCAGGATGAACAGAACTAAGGTGGACCAGCAGTTTGGTAAGTTCATGACACTTGTCAAGAATCTTGAGGTAACAGTTCCTTTTACTGATTTAATTTCTCAAGTTCCATCATATGCAAAGTTTCTTAAGGATATTCTCACTAAGAAAAGGTCTTTTGGTGAGGTGGAGACAGTAGCTTTTACTGAAGAGTGTAGTGCTTTTTTACAGAATAAGTCTCCACCTAAGCTTAAAGATCCTGGTAGTTTTTCGATCCCGTGTCATTTGGGTGCATTGTTCATTGATAAAGCTTTATGTGATTTAGGCGCTAGTGTCTCAGTCATGCCTCTCTCGGTTTTTCAAAAACTAAATATGGGAGAATTAAAATGTACACAGATGACTTTGCAAATGGCAGACCGTTCGATAAAATATCCCCTTGGAATTTTAGAGGATGTGTCTGTTAGGGTTGGAAAATTCTATATTCCTGTAGACTTTGTAGTCCTAGATATGGAAGAGGATAGCCAAATACCTATTATTTTAGGTAGACCATTTCTCTGTACTGCAGGTGCTGTTATTGATGTTAAAAGTGGGACTCTCACATTGAGCGTTGGTGATGATAAAATTACTTTTACTCTAAACTCTGCTCTTAAATCCCCTTTGCTTGAGAATACTTGTTGCAGGATTGATGTTGTAGATGAAATTGTCCAAGATTATACTCCTGAGATCTTATTGAATGATGCATTGGAAGCAGTGCTCATGCTTGAAGCTTTAGAAGGAGAAGGACATGCTGAAGTCGATTCATTGATTCTTGAGTTGGATGGTGCAGTTGATCCGAATTGTGAGGTAACCAACATTGTCACTTCTTGTGGTCAACCTCAGCCGATAGAGTCGGAGAAGCACTCTAGGGGTGTGAAGAAGAAAAAGAAGAAGATTTGGCCGTTGGGTAGTAAAATCAAGTTGAAGTCTGAGGGGAGATTTTTGTGGAAAGCAAACAATCAAGATGTCAACGTTCGTAAGAATGGTCTTTCTGTTGAGGATGGTTCAGTAATTCTTTTGAGACCGCCTTGAGTTGAGGAAGTGACGTCGAGCCAACGACGTTAAACAAAAGCGCTTCTTGGGAGGCAACCCATGGATCATGCTTCTGCAAAGGGGAGTTCTTCTTTCCTTCTGTGTTATATATTGTAGATTTCTTTGTTTAGTTAAATGAGTCATTGAGGACATTGACTCGGTGTTCTCAACGTAGTGTATATTAAAAAAAAAATAAAAAAAATAAAAAATTATAATTCTAGCCATGCAATTTGATTAGTTGTTGTATTTGCTTGATACACCCATGCATGCGTAGGAATCTTGTGTTTATTGACGCTTTTGATTGAGAAGTGTTATGTGATGTTCTTGTGCACACACGTACACTAGCAAGTAGAAACTAGTAGACTTATTGAATGTGCTAAGTGATTAGAATGACATGAATATGTGCAAGGTAATTTGGTCTATATGCTTTGAGTACAAGTAGGTGTGTTAGAGAGACTGTTATTTGGGATTGATTATGTTTTGTCACACCAAGTGAGTTTTGAGCCTATATGCATATCTTTTGCATGATTTTTCGTTTGCTTGAGTGTCCACATGTTGTTTACATTGCTAGCACTTACTTGAGATCTTTCTTGAAATGCATGACATTACTTGATGATGAGATGATAAAGGCAATTAGGTATGACCTCGTATTTCCCATATTTCCACACCTTTTAAACATGATCAATTAGTTAACCCGTTGAGCTTAATCCTATTCTTTTGGTGACACACCACATTACTTGCCATTATCCTTTTTATTCTATTGGCCTTATATTGAATTTGAACCTAAATTGTCAAGGGCTAGTATCGTGCTTAAGGGAGTAATAAGGTGTTCATAAAAGGGGGGGTTATTGATGATCATACCATTGGGGAATAGTGATTTTGGTTGATGCTTGTTAGTCAAAATTCATAAAATATCTATGGATCATTGTGCTTATTCCTTGGCTCTCAGAAAAAAAAACAGAAAAAAAAAACAGAAAAAAATAGAAAGAAAAAAAAAAGAAAAAAAAATGAATAAATTTGAGAGCATTCTTATGTTTGTATGATCCTTCTTCATTCGACTAGTCAAATTATTATGAAAGGGGTATTGAAAATCTTAAGTGTGGGGAAGATGGAAAGGGAATGGAATTATTTATATTGTTGGGTACTAGCTTTTGACATTTAACCTGTTTTAGCTTTACTTGACATACCTGGTCCCTAGCCCACGCTACAACCAGAATAAAGACCTTTTGATTGTCATCAGTGATGTATGTTGTGTTGAGAGTGAGATTGATTGCGAGTGTCAAGTTGTGTTTATGATATTGTTGGAGTTGAGTGAAACACTTACCCTTTGTTTTGAGTGAATACTTTTGTGAGTGAACGGTGAGTTGTTGCTTTTGCATAGGATATCCCAGGTTGTGTCTCAAAGATGTGCTCTTGTGTGCTTAGCATGTTTACCAACCTATTCTTACATTTGACATGAATTTCTATGATCTTATGCATCTTCTTTGAGTAGACTATGTGGATATTTGCACTTTAGACACCAAGGCATTACATTTTCATTTTGATTCTTAAGCTGATGTGGCATAAGAGGACTTGTGTGTGTGGTGTTGTGTTGGCATTAATCTTTTGCATGGTTAGATGAATTTTGTGGGTATATTCACTATAAACCCTCACGAGACCTTACTCGTCCACTAGGGCTGCCTAGGGGTTTAAAGGGCTTGTTGCATATGCCAAATGCAACCGTGATCACCTACGGAAGTGGTACTAATTAGTTAGTATAGTTTTTATGTTAGTTTGCACGAGGACGCGCAAAGTGCTAAGTGTGGGGATATTTGATAGAGTGTATTATATATATATTTTATAGGATTTTATTCCCACATTTACGGTGCTTTTGCGAATAATCATGTCGATTTAATTAGTTTTATTTGAGTTTGTTGCAGGAAATAAATAAATGACAAGTTGGAAGGGATTTGACATTATTTGATGATTTTACAGTGTTTTTAATTCGAATGAATGATTTTATGAATTTATGACGAGAAAGGATGAAATTTCGGTTCGTTTCTAAGCATTTTGGAGCAGAAAATTATTAATGGCCATGCGGTTTTGTTGACGCCCGTGCAGAAAATTCCGTGACAGAATGTTAAAATATGCGCTTCTTTATCACTTCACTCACGTGCGCGGAAAAAAAAAACAGAAAAATAGTAATGGCCATGTGTATTCTCTGCTGCCCATTCGAAATTTCCTGTAACAAACATGCGTTAGTATGTTGGGAGTGCTAGTATAATGGGACCACATAACACATCCCTCTTGTAAGTGTAATACACGCGCGCGGTTTATTTGGTCTCCCCTGCGCGTCGTCTACACGCGCTCCAGGCGCCTGTCTCCTGTTTACATAGCAACTGCCGATTCCCACTTGTTGTGCATGTATGTCACACACATGCGCGGGCCCACCTGCTGTTTGTCTTGTACCTAATTCTAATTATAAAAGAATTGGGCCTTTAATTAAGCCAATTCTTTTAGCCTTGTAACCTCTATATAAATACTTTTAGAGGTCTATTTTTGAGGGATCTCTCCTTTATCTCTTTTTACATACGTTCTTAATATTTATAAAAGCTAGGTTTTATTTTCTTCTCTCCATCTTTGCAAGTTCAATTTAATTCTTGGATTTAATTATTCTTCGTTATTTAAAGGTTTAAGGTATTTCTTATCTCCTTTTTATTATTACATGTTTATTATGGCTTCTTTCATTATTATTATTATTGTTAGTTTTTATTCTACCATGAGTGAGTAGTTTAATTCTAGGGTATTAAGGGGAGCCATGTTTGCACCATGATTTGGGCTTAATTTGATTAGTAAATTGATGGGTAAAGAGTAATTCTAATTGATATGTTCTAATTCTTAATTTGTGTAATTGCGCAATATCACGGATTAATTGATTGCAATAGGAGTAATAGATCGAAAGATTTTACTACTAGAGGCTTACATACAATTAGTGGAATTGAAGGTGAGTGTGAAAACATCATTAGATATTCTGAGAGTGTTAATGCTTGAAAAAGATTAACCATTGCTTTAATTACTTTATCCTATTAAAAAACTATACTTTTGTGATTTGTTTGGTGTAAACATGGTGAACCTGAATTGCCCTAGATCCCTTAATTAATTGATTTAAAACTTTGTTAAATTTGTTTTAGTAGTTAATAAAATTCTCTAACAATCGTTGTGACTAGAAACAATTGATAGCAATTGAATTGAAACTGAAACTGTCTCCTTGAGGATTCGACCCGTATTTGCTAATATCTACTACAATAGATACCGTGCGCTTGCGGTTAGACGTAATTTAACACATCACCCTTTAAACCCCTAGGTAGCCCTAGTGGACGAGTAAGGTCTCGTGAGGGCTTATAGCGAATGTACCCACAAAATCCATTTAACCTAATGCAATGCAATACATGAATGCAACTAACATGAAAATGCAATTAATCTACTACTACCATACCTTCAAATCCTCTCATGCCATATCAACTTAAGAATCAAAGTAAATACGCAATGTCTTGGTGTCAAAAGTGCAAGTATTCACATAGTCTACTCAATGAACATGCATAAGTTCTCACAATCCCATGTCAAATGTAAGAATAAGTTAGTAAACATGCTAAGCCTACAAGAGTACATCTTTGAGACAACACTCGGGATCTCATACGCAAGAACAAGCAAACACTCACAATCCACTCACAAAAGAATATTCACTCAAGAACAAGGGTTAGTGTATCACTCAATTCCAACAAAATCATAAACATGCTTGACATTTGGTATCAATCTAACTCTTAACACAACATACATCAATGACGACAATCAAAAGGTCTTTAATTGGGTTGTAACGGGGCTAGGGACAAGGTATGTCAAATAAGCCAAAACAGGTGAAGTGTCAAAAGCTAGTAAGTACCATAATAAATCACACACAACACCCTATTTTCCGCCCCACATAATTTTACTATTACAAACACTCGACTAGTCGACTGAAATAGGATCATAACAAACACAAACATGCTCTCATAATATATATATTTTTCTTTTTTTTTCCTTTTTTTTTTCTTTTTTTTCTTTTGTTTTTTTGTTTTTTTTTTCTTTTTTTTTTCGAGAGCTAAATAGAACACAAACAATAATATAAACAATAACAATGATCCCATAATTTATTACATATGTCAACTATCAAGTAAACAAACCCAATCTCAATATTTCCTCCAAAAGTATGACCAACAATAACCCCTCCTTTGCACACCTTATTACTCCCTTAAGCACTCTACTAGCCTTTGACAATGTGGGTTCAAATTAATGTAAGGCCAATACAAGAAAAAGGTCTAAGCAAGTAATGTGGTATGTCACCGAAAAAATAGGATTAAGCTCAACGAGTTAACTAATTGATCATGTAAACATGGTGTGGTAATATGGGAAAATATGCGGTTATTCCTAAATGCCTTTATCATTTTAATCGTCAATTAATGTCATGCGTTTCAAGAAAGACCTCAAACAACTGCTAGCAATGCAAACAATCCGTGGACACTCAAGCAAATGAATAAATTGCAACAAATATGCAATAAGGCTCAAAAACTCACTTGGTGGAAAAACATACTTAATCCCAAGCAAAAATCTCTCTAATGCACCGACTTGTATTCAAAGCATGCAAACTAAATTATCTTGCACATATTCATGTCCTTCTAATCACTTACAACATTCAATAAGTCTACTAGCTTCAACTTACTAGTGTATGTGTGTGCACAAGAACAAAGCATATCACTTCTCAATCAAAAGCATCAACAACACAAAATTCCTATCAAGCATGGGTGCAAATGCAATCTATTATGGACTCACATGATTTACAAACATAAAAACAGAATGTCCTATATGAAACAAACGTAGATAACACGAACATAAATGCATAATTTACTACTACTAATATGCAAAGCATGAAATCCTACATGAACAAATAATACAACAACAACTACTCATCCCTCAAACCACCCCCAAACTTAAAATATTCAATGTCCGCATTGAATGGAAGTAAATACAAGGGATAATAGAAAACATACCTGCTCGTCCTCATCCACCTCCTCGAATGAATCATGTAGTGGATACGGCGTACGAGCTCCATAGATGGGCCACCAGCTCAAATACTACAAAAATCCCAATTGACAAGAACACAAATTCGTAATAAAAATAAGATTAGAGAAAAAGAATTACCCAATACGAATCAAAGAGGTGAACTTGCAATTAATTCCTCTTTAGAATTAAATTTGTAAAGATTTAAATAAGTAAAAGAGGAATTGGATTTGTATGTATAGGTGGGTATATAATAATAATAATAATAATAATAATAATAATAATAATAATAATAATAAATAACAATAATAAATATAATAAATAATAATAATAATAATAATAATAATAAATAATAAATATGAATAATAATAATAATAATAATAATAATAATAAATATGAATTAGAATAGAAAAAGGTTTAGAATTTTGAAGAAAAGATGGGAGGTTTTGGAGTTGAAATAGGAAAAGAATTAGAGAGAATGGGGGTATAAATAGAATGAGAGGTGATTTTTTTTTTTAAAAATATATACAGTACCCACAGCGTGCACAAGACTGAAGAAAAGAAAAAAAATAAAAAAAAAATTCAGACAACACTGCAGTCCGCGCAACCTGCGCGCGTGGGAGGCAAACTGCCCCCAGGTCAGATGCGCAGGCGCAAGTTGCGCGACAGGGGGGCAAAGTGTGCTTCATCCAGTAACGCAGGCGCAACCTGCGCTATGAACAGTAACGCAGGCGCAACCTGCGTTACACACCAAAAATTCGATTTTTTTTTTGAATACTAATCCATGGGTTGCCTCCCACGAAGCGCTTCTTTAACGTCAATAGCTTGACGTTACTTCCTCAAATCATGGCGGTTTTAAAAGAATAACCGAACCGTCCTCAACAAAAAGACCATTCATACGAACGTTGACATCTTGGTTGCTTGCTTTCCACAAAACTCTTTCATCAAATTTCAACCTAATTTTACTACCCAATGGCCTAATCTTCTTCTTTTTCTTCTTCACACCTCTAAGGTGCTTCTCCGACTCAACCGGCTGAAAAAAATTTCATCTTCCTTATCATCTGCTTTCCACCTTCGCAACACGTTATCATGTCCCTCTTCAAAAATCACTAGCTCATTATTCAAAAGGACATACCTCAAATGTGATGGAAGTTTCCCAAGCTTGACATTCGAAAGATCTCGAATTGAAGAACTGTCCGATTTCTCGCTCAGCAACTGACCACACTTTTGTCTCTGACCCGTATCAACTATTTCCATACTGCAACACTCTTCATCCTCTGTTGGAAATTTCATGGCCTTGAACACATTAAAGGTGACATTCTGATCCTGCACCCTCATTGTAAGCTCTCCTTTTTGCACATCAATCAAAGTCTTTCCTGTAGCCAAGAACGGTCTTCCCAAGATTATGGGAATCTTCTTATCTTCCTCAAAATCCAAGATCACAAAATCAGCAGGAAAAATGAGCTTATCAACCTTCACCAAAACATCCTCCACTATACCCCTCGGATACGTGATCGTCCTATCAGCCAACTGCAAAGAGATATTAGTTGGCTTCGGCTCTGGTAGACCAAGTTGCTTGAAAACAGACAAGGGCATGAGATTGATGCTGGCTCCCAAATCACACAAACACTTGCTGAAAGAAAGATTGCCAATAGTGCATGGAATAGTGAAACTTCCTGGATCTTTCAATTTAGGTGGCAACTTCTGCTGCAGAACGGCACTACACTCCTCCGTCAATGCCACTGTTTCAAATTCTTCTAACCTTCTCTTCCGTGACAAAATATCCTTCATGAACTTTGCATATCTCGGCATCTGCTCTAACGCTTCAACAAAAGGAATGTTAATGGACAGTTTCTTGAAGACATTCATAAATTTCTGAAACTATTTCTCTTTACTTTTCTGCAAACGTCCAGGATATGGCGGAGGCAGATAGATCTGATTATTCTTTGAAGATTGCTCTGGAGTAAACTTTTCAACAGGTCTGTTGCTCTTCTCACCATCAAGCTGATCAGCCACTACATCAGATTTCTCAAATTCTGGCACTGCAGATTTTTCAACTTGCCGATTCTGAACATCTTCATCTTCTTCAGTTGCTACATTAGGGTCTCTCGTGACTTTTCCAGATCTCAAAGTAACTGCATTGACCTGTTATTTGCTTTCCCTCCTGCCTGGATTAACCTCCGTATCACTAGGAAGAGTTCCTTGAGGCCTACTAAGTAAGGCACTTGCAATCTGTCCTATCTGGGTTTCAAAGACTTTCTGGCCATCTTGTAGGTTCTTTACCGCTATCCACACATCATCTGATTTATCATTAGATGATTGCCCCATATAAGCCTGGAGCTGTTGCTGCTGAAATCCCGGAGGTTGATAAGGTGCCCTTGGAGCATAAGGTTGCTGATAACCTTGATTGAATGGCCTTGCTTGCTGATAAGATTATTGAGTATTTTGATTATTGCTCCAGCTGAAATTGGGATGATTCCGATTATTAGGATGAAAAGTGGCTGGAACTGGTGCAGCAGGTCTCTGGAAATTACTCACGAACTGTGCTGATTCAGAAGAGATAGCACACTGATTCGTCTCATGTGCGCCCGCACATAACTCACAAACACTAGCCACCTGCTGAACTCCATAATTAGCAAGAGAATCCACTTTCATAGCAAGAGCCTTCAACTGAGCTGTAATCATTGAAGCTGTATCTATTTCCAAAATTCCTGCTGCCTTGCCTTGAGATAGCCTTTGGGTTGGATTTTGATATTCATTAGCAGCCATCATCTCTATAAGTTCATAAGCTTCATCATAACTCTTCGCCCACAGAGCTCCACCTGATGCTACATCTAGCAAAGGCCTAGACTGTGCTCCCAACCCATTGTAGAACCAATTAATAACCATCCAATCAGGCATGCCATGATGAGGACACTTCCGTAGCATCTCCTTGTAGCGTTCCCAAGCCTCACACAATGACTCACCGGATTGTTATTGGAATTGAGTCAACTGGTTCCTTAATGCTGCAGTTTTCGCCATAGGGAAGAATTTAGTAAGGAACTTCTGAGCAAGTTCTTCCCATGTAGTAATGGAACCAGGTGGCAAAGAGTGTAGCCAGCTCTTAGCCTTATCCCTCAGAGAGAATGGGAAAAGCCTCAACCTGATAGCATCATCTGTCACACCATTACATTTGAAAGTGTCGCAGATTTCGATAAAATCCCGAACATGCATGTTAGGATCCTCCGTAGAAGCTCCCCCAAACTGGACTGAATTCTACACCATCTGAATTGTGCCCGACTTGATCTCAAAATTGTTCGCTGCAATAGCTGGCCTAATAATGCTAGACTGGATATCATTGAGTTTCGGCTGAGAATAGTCCTTCAAAGCCTTGACTGCTGCTGCTGCATCACCCATCTCTACAGTAGTCTCAAGTTCTTCTGTCTTATTCTCCAAATTCTCTACACGATCGTTTTCCGCCAGTTCTTCCAAACGAGCTTTTAAGTGTGTTCGCATACAAACTTAAGTACCTGAAACACCACGAATCAAACAACTAAGTAAGAATCCGAGTCAGTGAACGCTAACGACCACTGATCTAGATAACTCCGTTAGAATCCCATGACAACGATTAGCCCATAATTGAACCGTTCATCGTCATGGGATTTGATGAAAACATGATAATAAACAAGATATGTAAGAAAGAAGCAATAATATTAATAAAACAAAGAGTTAAGAAAACAAATCTATAATCCAAAGTAACACAAAGGATGAAGTAGATCTAGATCCGTTGCTTGTCACGAGCGTTGAATCCTTCTCTCCTTTCTCCCTTGCAGATCTAAGCTAGGTTACAATAATAAAACTATTGATACAAATTACAATGCCTAGATGTGTTTAAATAGGCTCTAGATCTCTTGCCCAGCAAGAAATTACCTTCTAATACAATTAGAATTTAATTAAGGTGCTAAAAACTGCCCAAAATACAATTAGAACTTGAAAAGGGCAAAACAGTAATTTCCCTGGTCCCAACATTCTGTTTGTCGTGCTTCCTGCCCCCACCACGCGCAAATTGCACGTGCCACACCTATTCCATGTTGTAGAAAATCTCTCAAGCTTCGCGTGGGCAGTAAGATCGCTGAAAATAGACTTACAGAACTCCAGATATGGCCAAAACAGTGTAAGTTGCGCAGCCTTCCCAGAAAATCGGAATTTTAATCAATTAAATCTCCAAAAACGACAGAAGCATCGACCTTAATCAACATTCTCGTAAATCTGCACAACTAAGCAAAACACATCAAAACTACCAGAAACTTGAGTCCAAGACAATCAATTTAAGCCGATTTAGAATGCTCCAAGTGGATATAAAATCCACTTATCAGTCATTATTCGTTGTATATATATATATATATATATATGTCTATTATCTTTTGTTAGTGATTAGACGATATAATGTTATTTTTTTAAGTAACAGCATGTGTCAAATCATGTCCACAACAACACTGCCACACTCAAGTCAACGATCCCCACAAATAGGGACATGTGTCCTACATCCCGGTAGTTCAGCAGCTTGTCCCCCGGATCCAACTGTCAGGAGTAGAGGTAACCTACCCCTAAACCCTAGGCCTAGGGCTATAAATACCCCTAGAAAAGAGGGTTTAGGGGTTAGACATTGTTGCACACCTACACACATTTATTATCCTTGTGATACTGTACTTGATTATTATCTTTCAAAGCCAACTCTTATTCTCACGCCGGAGGCACCTCGGGGCTAAACCCCCCTTCGACGTTGTTTTGGAGATACCCCATCATAGCTACACCACTTCCGAGGCAGGAGTTGGCGAGGTAGTACCCCATCAAGATTCAGAGTTATCATTGGCTGTGTTTATAAAAGGTAATATCATCAATCAATTAAAAGTAAACCTCTTTTAATTAAAAAAGGCAATCGACTAATTATCACTAATTATATTATTTTACTATTTATTTTAATAGTTAGGATGACCGTGCTGAAGATCGAACGGACAAACTTTCAATGCCCGTGTGATGCACAGGTTTCTTTTATTATATTATATAAATTTTATTTAATATTAAAATTATTTTTTATATAATCATTATATTTAATATTTTTTTATTTTAATTTAATATAATTTGATATTCTCATGTTTACGGATTATACTAATGTTTACTTATTATAAACAATGTATGTGGATTTTTAATATATTTTAATAAATAGTGATATAATTGGGGAAAAAAATATTTTAGTTAGAGAAAAGATAAAAAATTAATTTATTAGTTAACAATAATTATAATTTGTTTTTTAATTAAAAAAATATTAAAGATATTATATTTTACTTGAAAAAGGAAATTGTTTAGTTATTAAAAAAAAGGTAACATGTTTAACTTGAAAAAGTAGATTGATTAGTAAAGTAAAAAAATTTAACTTAAATAAAATATAAAAGAAGATTTTTAAAAGGTAATCCGTGATATAATTGGAAAAAAGAGATATTTTAGTTAGAGAAAAGATAATTTGAATGAAAAAATTAATTAATTAGTTAATAATAATTATAATATGTTTTTTTGTTAGATAAAATATAAAAGATATTTTATTTTACCTGAAAAAGGAAACTGCTTAGTTATTAAAAAGAAAAGAAAAGGTAACCTGTTTAACTGAAAAGGGAAATTGATTAGTAAAGCAAAAATTTTAGTTAGATAAAATAATAAAAAAATTTTATCTATAATTAAGTAAGGGTAAATTAGTAAAATCAATAGGTACCAACCAACCAAACTTTTAATGTTTCGTCTTTTATATAATAGTATAGATTCTCATTTATCAATGTATTAAATAAAGGTATTAGTTGAAAATTTTATCCAACTAACCTTTATCTTAGCTAGATGATAACCCGTGCGAAGCACGGCTCAGAGATTATGTTAAATAATTACTAATTTTTATTTAATTAAATATTTATAAAATTATATTACAAAAATTATAAAAAGAACTATGTTATTTGCATAAAAAAATGTACGCGATTAACAAACTATAAACTTAGATTGTTTAATAGAAGTGCAAGGAAACACGTTTCGGTTGTTTTCATTGAAAAATATTTAGGATAATTGATCGTAATCTTTTTTATTATAAGTTATAATAAAAAAAAATTGCTAATACAATGTAAGAATCATACTAATAACAAGATTTCAATTTTTTTTTTATTTTTTTTAAAAATACTAACATATAATCGCAGGGAAAAATGTTCTAGAGTAATGTATAAAAACATGTTCTAGTTGTTCTCCTTAAAAAATCTTTTGGAGAATTGGTCGTATTATTTTTTATTATAAATTATGATAAAAAAATTATATTATAATCATAATAGGATTTCAATTTTATTATTTTTTTTAAAAATAACATAGAATTGTAAAGGAATATGATTCTATGGATGAAACTATTTTTTTTATTTAAAGTTGTAATAAAAAAATTATAATTACAACATGATTTCTATTTTATTAAAAAATAACATAAAATTATAGTAAAAATATGATTATAGGGGTGAAACCAAAATACGGTACGAACCAAAAGTGGTACCTTTAAAGGGGTGTTCCTTGAAAAATCTTTTGAAGAATTGATCGTATTATTTTGGTTCTAAATTATGATAAAAAAATTATTATAATTATAATAAGATTTCAATTTTATTATTTTCTTTAAAAAATAACATATAATTACAAGGGAATATGATTCTAGGGATGAACTATTTTTTTATTTAAAGTTGTAATAAAAGAATAATCATTATAATAGAATTTCTATTTTATTAAAAAACATCATAGAATTTTAGTAGAAATCGGATTATAGGGTGAAACCAAAATATGGGTGAAATCAAAAGTGGTACCATTAAAAGGGTGTTTCGCTTATTAATAAAGCTTCTATTTTATTGAAAAACATCATGAAATTTTAGTAGAAATAGGATTATAAACCAAAATATGGGTGAAATAAAAAATGGCAAGTGGCAAAGTATTTGGACCATTTTCAGAAACAGACACTGTTACGGGCTGTATCATTATAAGGTTGAATCGGATTTCTCAACTATTAACAGACGCATCGACCACAATCTTAAAATATTTGGAATTTCCAATCGTGTTTTAGATTAAAAAAAAATTAAAATGCTTTGCATTATGCAACTTGAAAGTCCTGAAAACAAAATTTTCCAAAAGAAATTAATGTCCTGAAAATAAATTACATTACAACGCAAAGTAAAGTAGTAGCTATCAAATTTTTCTTTTCCATTTTTTTTTTACTTTTTAGTTTTTACCTTCTCAAAATTTTGGGCAATTTTTTTTTTTTTTTACTTTTTTACCTTCTCAAAAGGCCCAAGGCTGGAAATGTGTTTACTTGAATTGAAAAACAATCAACTACTAGTTTTGTGCCCCCTGTACATGTTCTGATGTTGAGCTTCCGGGAAGGAGAAAGAAGACATACAAAGCTCCTGAAATGAATGATAAATCCTCCACAAGCACCTTCAGGCCAACACCTCCTATCCATCAAAAATGCCCTATTTACATCCTGAAGATTTTGTCAAATTTAACAATAAGAAAGGGATAAACAACTACAACGCTAAAAATCAGATAGTTTGAACAAAACCACTGATTCTGCCTAATTATGTACAACAAGAAATAGTAAGATCATCAGTGC
Organism: Kitagawia praeruptora; assembly: GCA_037693485.1. NCBI lineage: Eukaryota > Viridiplantae > Streptophyta > Magnoliopsida > Apiales > Apiaceae > Kitagawia > Kitagawia praeruptora. Next base: position 42,548,763 of record CM075347.1, read on the forward strand.
AAAGTGTGAATTAGTAAAACCTACCTTTGTGGACTTTCTCCACCGACCTTCAATTCTAGATGGGCGGCACCGACCGTTGAAATTCCGGCCATCAATGTTGAATACCGACCGTTGAAATTCCGGCCATCAATGTTGAATGTTGAATTAAGAAGGAATGGTAGGTGAGCAAATCTTCTATAAATAGAGGGTTTTAATCATCAATCAAAAATCATCAGAAAGGAGAATTGGTAGAGAGAAGAAGAGAGATATAGAGAGACAGAGAGAGAGACGCAGTGGAGGTAAAGAAGGAGAAAGAGAAATAGTGAATATATATATATATATATATTAAATATCTCCTAAATATCAGGGTATCTCCTTTGTAATATAAAGAGTGTTTTCTCCTACTATAAGAGAGAGTTTTGTCAATTGTACTCTCCTTATTTTAGAGAGAAGGTGGTGTAATTCTTTCTCTTAGTGAAACCCTCCTACTTTTGCCTGTGGTTTTTTCCCTTAATTTATTTAAGGGTTTTCCACGTAAAATTCGGTGTCCACTTATTTCCAGTTTTTCTCAATTTTACTTTGCTTGCGAGCCAGCTGCGCCTAATATATTCCTAACAGTGGCATCAGAGACATAGGTTGCAGAGTACTATTCACGGATACGGTACTATTCACGGATACAGTACTATTCACAAATACGGTACTGTTCACGTACTGTGAAATAGTGAAAATCAGTTCAAGTCCAAAAGTCGGAGCATCACTATGGCAGCAAAGTACGATATTGAGAAGTTCAATGGGAGCAATATCTCATTGTGGAAAATGAAGATTAAAGCTATTTTACGGAAGGATAATTGCTTGGAAGCAATTGGAGACAAGCCCACGACAATCACTGATGAAAAGTGGAAAGAGATAGATGGCAATGCAATTGCCAATCTACATTTAGCACTAGCCGATGGGGTATTGTCCAGTGTGGCAGAGAAAAAGACGGCAAAAGAGATATGGGATACTCTAACAAGACTGTACGAGGCCAAGTCACTTCACAATAAGATATTCCTAAAAAGGAGGCTCTACACTCTTCGGATGGCGGAATCCACTTCGGTTACCGACCATGTCAACACCTTAAATACTTTGTTTTCTCAGCTTACTACATTGGGGCATAAAATAGAAGAAATTGAGCGTGCTGAGATCTTACTTCAAAGTCTACCTGACACGTATGATCAACTCATCATCAACCTGACGAACAACATTCTTTCAGACTATCTAGTCTTCGATGATATTGCGGCTGCTGTTTTAGAAGAAGAAAACAGGCGCAAAAACAGGGAGGACAGACAGGCAAATTCCCAGCAAGTAGAAGCTTTGACGGTGACACGAGGGAGATCAACGGAACGTGGCTCTAGTGGGAGTCAGAATCGTGGTAGATCGAAGTCAAGAAACAGAAAAAATATTAAATGCTATAATTGTGGTAAGAAGGGGCACTTCAAGAAAGATTGTTGGAACAAAAAGAAGAGCGGAGACCCTGAGTCACCAAATGCTCAAGGGAATGTTGCAAGTTTCTCGGAAAATGCCGAAGTTCTATTTAGCGAGGCAACAACAGATGAAAGTAAAAAGCAGTTCATGGATGTCTGGTTACTAGACTCAGGAGCAACATGGCACATGACATCTCGAAGAGAATGGTTCCATAAATATGAATCAATTCCAGGAGGTGCTGTACGCATGGGAAATGATCATGCTTTAAAGATCGTCGGTATTGGTACTATCAAAATAAAGATGTTTGATGGTACGGTTCGCACTATTCAGAATGTACGGCATGTGAAGGGCTTGAAGAAGAATCTATTGTCTGTAGGACAAATAGATAGTCTTGGATGCAGGACCCATGTTGAAAATGGGATTATGAAAATTGTAAAAGGAGCACTTGTGATAATGAAGGCAGAAAAGATTGCAGCAAATCTATTCATGCTTGAAGGAGAAACACTATTGGAAGCTAATGCGTGCATTGTGTCAACCAATGAAGAAGAAGAATCAACGATGATGTGGCATAATAAACTAGGCCACATGTCAGAACGGGGATTGAAGATTCTCTCCGACAGAAAATTGCTTCCGGGGCTCAAATCAGTAAACTTACCTTTCTGTGAGCATTGTGTTACAAGTAAGCAACATAGATTGGCTTTTGGAAGATCTGTTGCTAGGAGTAAGCACATCCTAGACTTAATTCATTCTGATGTATGGGAATCATCAGAACTATCACTGGGAGGAGCAAGGTACTTGGTGTCTTTCATTGATGATTATTCCAGGAGATGTTGGGTATATCCAATCAAGAAGAAGTCAGATGTGTTTTCAATCTTTAAAGAATTCAAAGTGCTGGTGGAACTTGAATCTGGAAAAAGGATCAAGTGTTTGAGGACAGATAATGGAGGAGAGTACACAGATGGTGAGTTTCTTGCTCTTTGTAAGCGAGAAGGTATCAAACGGCAGTTCACAGTTGCATACACTCCACAACAAAATGGAGTAGCAGAGCGGATGAACAGAACTCTTGCAGAACGAATGAGAGCTATGTTAAGAACTGCGAGTCTACCTAACTCTTTTTGGGCAGAAGCAGCTATGACCGCCTGTTATATTATAAATCGGTCGCCATCAACTGCAATTAACTTAAAGACGCCGATGGAAATGTGGACTGGTAAGCCAGCAGATTACTCTTCTTTACATTCTTTTGGATGTCCAGCATATGTAATGTATAATTCCCAAGAAAGAACAAAATTGGATCCAAAATCCAGGAAGTGTTTATTCTTAGGGTATGCTGAAGGAATAAAGGGGTATCGCCTATGGGATCCCACTACCCATAAGCTCATTATCAGCAGGGATGTGATTTTTGTAGAAAATCAATTACAACTTAAAGAAGAAAATGATAGCACAAAGAAAAGTTCAGAGACTACAACTGTACACGTGGAAAATAATCTAGAAGAAGAAACATCAAATTCTTCTGAATCAGAATCAGAGCACGAGACAAACGAACCAGTCGAGTCTGAGGAAGTTCGCCGGTCTACTCGTGGAAGAAGGCCACCAGCTTGGCACTCAGAGTATGTTACAGAGAGAAATATTGCATATTGTCTTTTAACTGAGGACGGAGAACCTTCAAATATTCATGAAGCTTCTAACAGCCCAGATGCATCCATGTGGAAGACAACAATGCAAGAAGAAATCGAAGCTCTACACAAGAACAAGACTTGGGAGCTCATACCATTACCACCTGGAAGAAAAGCCATTGGTAATAAATGGGTCTACAAGATCAAGCGGGATAGCAATGATCAAGTAGAACGGTATCGTGCAAGATTGGTAGTAAAAGGATATGCTCAGAAAGAAGGCATTGATTTTAATGAGATATTTTCTCCGGTAGTACGACTTACAACAATCAGAATAGTCCTGGCTATGTGTGCTACATTGGATTTACATTTGGAGCAATTGGATGTAAAAACTGCATTTCTTCATGGTGATCTCGAAGAGGAAATTTATATGCTCCAACCAGAAGGTTTTGCTGAAAAAGGCAAAGAGAACTTGGTTTGCAGATTAATCAAATCTCTATACGGTCTCAAACAGGCGCCGAGGTGTTGGTACAAGAGATTTGATTCCTTCATCATGAGCCTTGAATACAACAGACTTAGTGCAGACCATTGTACGTACTACAAAAGGTTTGAAGAGAATAATGACTTTATCATTCTATTGTTGTATGTGGATGACATGTTGATAGCAGGCCCCAACAAAGATCGAATCCAAGAATTAAAGGCACAGTTGGCTAGTGAATTTGAAATGAAGGACCTTGGACCAGCAAACAAGATTCTAGGGATGCAAATTCACCGAGACAGAAATAATAGGAAGATTTGGCTATCTCAGGATAATTACTTAAACAAGATCTTGCGTCGCTTCAACATGCAAGATTGTAAGCCAATTTCTACCCCACTTCCTGTTAATTTCAAGTTATCCTCAAGTATGTCACCTAGCAATGAAGCAGAGAGGAGGGAGATGTCTCGAGTACCGTATGCATCAGCAGTGGGAAGTTTGATGTTCGCCATGATATGTACAAGACCAGATATCGCACAAGCAGTGGGAGCGGTTAGTCGGTATATGGCGAATCCTGGTAGAGAGCATTGGAATACAGTAAAGAGGATTTTGAGATACATCAAAGGAACCTCAAATGTTGCATTATGTTATGGAGGATCAGAATTGACCGTCAGAGGTTATGTGGATTCAGATTTTGCAGGAGATCTCGACAAAAGCAAATCCACTACAGGTTATGTGTATACACTTGCAGGAGGAGCTGTAAGCTGGATGTCTAAACTGCAGAAGGTTGTGGCTTTATCTACAACAGAAGCAGAATACATGGCAGCTACACAAGCTTGCAAGGAATCAATCTGGATACAAAGGTTATTGGAGGAACTTGGGCACAAACAAGAAAAGATTGTTCTGTTTTGTGATAATCAAAGTGCTTTGTACATTGCAAAGAATCCAGCCTTTCATTCACGGACGAAGCACATAAGGGTACAATACCATTTTGTACGAGAAGTAGTGGAAGAAGGAACTGTGGATATGCAAAAGATTCACACTAATGAGAACCTAGCAGATGTTATGACCAAGACGGTCAATACAGACAAATTCATACAGTGCCGATCCTCCATCGGCCTGACAGAAACATAAGCAGCATGATATTGGCAAGAGAGGAAGGGTTAAAGATTGACCACAAAGTGGTTTTAAGTGGGAGAATGTGAATTAGTAAAACCTACCTTTGTGGACTTTCTCCACCGACCTTCAATTCTAGATGGGCGGCACCGACCGTTGAAATTCCGGCCATCAATGTTGAACACCGACCGTTGAAATTCCGGCCATCAATGTTGAATGTTGAATTAAGAAGGAATGGTAGGTGAGCAAATCTTCTATAAATAGAGGGTTTTAATCATCAATCAAAAATCATCAGAAAGGAGAATTGGTAGAGAGAAGAAGAGAGATATAGAGAGACAGAGAGAGAGACGCAGTGGAGGTAAAGAAGGAGAAAGAGAAATAGTGAATATAAATATATATATTAAATATCTCCTAAATATCAGGGTATCTCCTTTGTAATATAAAGAGTGTTTTCTCCTACTATAAGAGAGAGTTTTGTCAATTGTACTCTCCTTATTTTAGAGAGAAGGTGGTGTAATTCTTTCTCTTAGTGAAACCCTCCTACTTTTGCCTGTGGTTTTTTCCCTTAATTTATTTAAGGGTTTTCCACGTAAAATTCGGTGTCCACTTATTTCCAGTTTTTCTCAATTTTACTTTGCTTGCGAGCCAGCTGCGCCTGATATATTCCTAACACAAAGAAGTTGGGATTATAAAGAAAACCGACTACTATTTGAAACTTGGGAGTTCCAGGATAAGCAAGAGCTACTTGGTAAAAAAAAAAAAGGGAATAGCTAGCAAGAGCCGACAGTGATTCTGTTTAACTCATAAGCCCTTCTTGCTTTCTAAAGAATTTGTCATATATATTATCAGGAAGAAAAGTATAAACAGCTACAAGCCTACAATGCAAGAAGCAGATAGTTCAAACAATTCCGTTAAGTTCTGCATATTCATGTACAAAAAAAGGAGTAGCTAGATCATATGGTGTAGAGCATCGTTCTTGACACATTCAAGACATTATACATCCAACAAAGGACCCAAAATGCAACAGCAGACTTTTATTTATGCAAACAAACTAGTTTAGCAGAGACAAAGTGCAATCTAATTTTATTTCTGGACTTAAATAGATAAATTCCAAATGCATCTTTTACATGCTGGCCAATGGAGGATTTCCATCTACTGCCTCATCTAATATAATATGAATAACTCATTCTGCTGAAATATGGTCTTTTGAATCCTCTACACAAACAGCTAGAACCTTTTCATCCATAAACGAATTTCAAATAACTGATGCTGATCCATAAACGATGTGTTTGCTTGTGTGATGTTTGGACTAACTTTATTTATCCAGGGATAAGCATTAAGATTGATTATTCCTCCTTCGAGATATGGTAAATAGGACTGAACGAGTTTAGTGATTTCAGCTAGTTTCGTACAAACCTAAAGACAACAGCAAAACTATCTCCTCTATCTCATATTCAATAGGCTACCTTAACTGACTGTTTCAGGAGGAGCAGGAGCAGACATGCGGAGGTTCTAACCAAAAAACTACCTTATTTGTTGTACCTGAAGACATAGAACCTTTATACTTGTATTCAGGTAAATCACTGCCCCCATCCTCCAACAAGTTTGATTGAATAGACTTAAGTTCGATTAAGTCGCCATTCTCTATGGAGTAGATAATACAACCCGCATAAAAAAAGTGATATATCTTGTTGGGTAATACACCATTATTTCTCATATCATCTTTATCAAATGTTGCAACTTGAAGACTTCTCTCGCTAAAAAATAATGATTTATCGTCCAAGGTGCTTATAGGAATCCAATTCTTGCTTGACCAATCATATCTTCTCACAAACGGTTTGGCAGGTAAAGTAACAAATTTCTTTTTGTATGGGACAAAATGTATCATCATCAAAGCTCCATTTAACTCGAACACTCTGCAACAACATAGCTTCAACGAACGAATATTTAGACGGAAAAGCTGGTCTATGAGTAACCTTTCAAACCTGAATTCCCCATTAACAATATTATAGGAAGCTAGTTGTCCATAAGGAGAGACAATGTACAAAATTCCACGTAGGTAGACAGGTTCGCAATAACAGGTACGAAAATTAGTAACTCTGTCGAATTCTTTAGTAGTCCATTCTTTATCACCATTGCAATATGTTATAATAGTAATTTTGTCAGCATTGCAAGTGTCTAAAACAAAGAAGACACAATCTGGTGAATCGGGTTCGGTGGAATAGGTAAATGTAAAATATTTGAAATGATATGGATAGTCAATTTTTGGAAGGATGATGGCTTTTCTGGTGAAAGGCGAGAACAATAAGTTGTATCCACATTTGGAGATGCTAATAACTAACCAATTGTGCCTCAGGAGGATTGATGAAACCCTTTTATCAGAAGGAGATGGAATATTTAATTTAGGTAATGATATGTTTTCAACTGAAGATGGGTCAGGAGATGATGGGTCATGGAGTTGAACATCAAAATCAAAGAGACCGCGATCCAAACTTAGATACCATAATAATGGTTTTTTTATAGTGGTAATAGGATGAGCATGCAGCAAGTTCTTGCAAACAACATGAAAACGAAGCTGGTCAGCGAGACAGAGTCTGTCCAGAATTTCACCCAATAGATTGGGATCAAGTGCAGACCATAAGTTGTTGATACCTACTAGTTCTTCTTCTTTTGTTGTGGTTTTCTCTCCGTGATTTGTGAGAGTTGTCCAGAATTTTGGCGAAGATATGGAGCGTAGAGCGAGAATCTATAGACATATCATTTTTTTCAGACATTTGCTTATTTGTCTCATTTTGATTATGAAGACGAGCATGTCATCCTATCCTATGTTTGATCGATTCGATCATTCTTGTAGATGTCGTATGACTTTTATGTATTGAATTTTCAACTTTCTTCAAAAAAAAAAAAAAAATAACGAGTACAGAGCAGTTTGTAAAATAATGGGAGAAACAGAGGAACTGATGAGAGGATGAAGAAACCAAAAGTCCTTTTTTTTTTTTTTTGAGTAAATGACATAATTCAATAACAAAAAGCCATACGGCATCTACATAAACAGTCGCGTCGAACAAACAAAACACAGAAACAATCACGGATTAATCCATTCTTCTTGGAGTCACGTGATTTGTTGAAGATGATATTTACACATACTTCACCACTGCCGAAACCAGTTTGAGTTATCGATCGAGAATGCAAATCCCTAACAACTTTCATCACTAAATCAATCACCATACTCACACAAACGGTGAGAACAACAAAACTCACACAAACGGTGAGAACAACAAAACTCACACAAACGGTGAGAAAATCCAAACGAGAGAAAACAACAAAACCAAACTTACAACTTCGAAAATTAAATACTAAATAAAGCCTAGACGATCCTAGATCTGGGGAACAAACCGCAAGAACAAGATAACTCGGACCACTTTCAAGAACAAAATCCCTGTGAAGAACGAGAAATCCGGAGCTCCGTAGATTTGAGATCTAAGAAATTTAAGCCAATTGAAAAAGGTTTTGAAACCTTAGATCCGAAAATACAAACTAAAAACGATACTTTAAAGCAAGATTTATTGAAAGGGGAAGAAAAAGCAAAGAAAATGAAAGATTTTGGGGCTTTCCACCGGTGGAGCTCCGGTGGAAGCCCCGGCGGCTGCTAAAACAAAGAAGAGGAGCGGCGGCTCTGAGAGAGAGAAAGGGAAAAGAGAGAGAAAGGGAATTTATATCACCAAACATCTTCGTTAGATCTTGCTCTTTAATTGTTTCGTTTAACACTTGAACTACCGCACCTCAAAACTTTTGTTTTCAACCCTAATGAAATTGACTTTTCTATAACACAATATATATATATAGGGGCTTGCTCAAATGAGACCCCTCTTATAATGAGACCTTCTCTTATAATGAGTCCCCCTCATATTTCTTTTATTTTAAAGGGCCCCGCCAGGGGCACCCAATACGAAAAAGTCTTATAATTATATCCTCTATCCATTCATCAAAAAAAAATTCTATTTTTTTTTTAAAAAATTAAAAAACTGCTGGCACGTCATCAATTTTTTTTTTGGAATTTTTTTTTGTTTTTTTTTATTTTTTTTTGATGAATGAATAGAGGGTAGAATTATAAGACTTTTTTGTATTGGGTGCCCCTGGCGGGGCCCTTTAAAATAGATGAAATATGAGGGGGACTCATTATAAGAGAGGGTCTCATTATAAGAGGGGTCTCATTTGAGCACCTCCCTATATATATATATATATCACTGCTTCTGGGAAAAGCTCAGATTACTATCCGTCGTGGGTTGGACTTATACATCTATTCGATTTAGGTTAGGTTACAATTAGAGCAACTCAAACTCCAACAATCTCCTAACCTATCCCTTATAAATATTATAAATAATTATTAGTGATTTAGGATATTATAAGGCATGATAATTCCAACAATACTCCTCATTTTTACTCTTTAATATTATAATAATATTAAATTCAAATGAAAGAGGGAGAGAAAAAAGCGAAAGAGGGGAAAAAGAGAATGAGAATGGAGGAAAATTAATATTTTATTCATGAAAAATGAAATAAGGAATGGTATTACAGCAACTCCAACAGTCTCCTAGCATGTTCCTTATAAATATTATAAATAATTAGGCTCCTAGTGATTTACGATATTATAAGGCATGACAACTCCAACAATACTCCTCATCTTTACTCCTTGTTATTGTAATAATATTAAAAAAGAGGGAAAAAGATGAAAGAGAGAGAAAAGTGTACTAGAAAGGGAGGGAAATGAATATTTTATTAATGAAAAATAAGATAAGGAATGATTAGGAGCATCTTATAAATAAGGAAGGAGGGAAGCATCCTAAATTTTTAAGGGACAACTAGGAGACTGTTGGAGTGACATATTTTATCAAAATCCTTATATTTTTAAGGTAGAAGCTCATATAGCTAGTCTCTTGGAGTTGCTCTTAGATACCTTATAAATAAGGAGAAAGAGGAGCAAGCTAAACTTTTAAGGGACGACAAAGAAGCTGTTGCAGTGACATATTTTGTCAAAATCCTTATATTTTCATTTAGGAGACCATTTAACTAGTTTCTTGGAATTGCTCTTTAAGAGCAACTCCAACCATACATGTTACTTACCTATCATGTGCCTAGGTGGACAAATATAGTGATTTTAGTTTAAAAATAAAGCTCCAACCCTAAATATAATTTAGTGATTTATAACTCATTACTTAAATATAATATAAAAAATTAGATCATAGTAATTTAGGACATAGATAAGTAGTTTCATCTCCAACAATGTTCCCCATACTCATTCCTTATTTGATATTTTATTATTAAAAGTACTTTCTATCATTAAAAGTACAACATACAATAGAGAGAGATAGAGAATATTTGCTATTTTTTATAATAAAATATAAGTTAGGAAAACCTTAAAATAGGAGAGAGAACCCTTATTTTTAAGGTATGAGAGGAGTGTCCTAGTGATTTAAGGAATCACTAGGACATTGTTGGAACACTATTTTTACACTCATTCCTTAAAATTCAAGTTAGGAGCATGAATAGGTAGTCTTTTGGAGTTGCTCTAAGAGTAACTCCAAGAGACTAGCTATATGAGCTCCTACCTTAAAAATATAAGGATTTTGGCAAAATATGTCACTTCAACAGTCTCCTAGCTGTCCCTTAAAAATTTAGGATGCTTCTCTCCTTCCTTATTTATAAGATGCTCCTAGTCATTCCTTATCTCATTTTTCATTAATAAAATATTCACTTCCCTCCATTTTTAATACACTTTTCTCTCTCTTTCACATTTTTCCCTCTTTTTTAATATTATTACAATAACAATAACAAGGAGTAAAGATGAGGAGCATTGTTGGAGTTATCATGCCTTATAATATCCTAAATCACTAGGAGCCTAAGAACAACTCCAAGAGACTACTTATTCATGCTTCTAACTTGAATTTTAAGGAATGAGTGTAAAAATGGTGCTCCAACAATGTCGCAACGATTCCTAAATCACTAGGACATTCCTCTCATACCTTAAAAATAAGGATTCTCTCTCCTATTTTAAGGTTCCCCTAACTTATATTTTATTATAAAAAATTGCAAACACTATCTATCTCTCTTTATTATATGTTGTACTTTTAATTATAAAAAGTACTTTTGATAATAAAATATCAAATAAGGAATGAGTATAGTGAACATTGTTGGAGATGAAACTACTTATCTATGTCCTAAGTTAATAGGATATAATTTTTTATATTATATTTAAGGAATGAGTTAGTGTTATGCCCAGAAATATCCTCGCCCTAATTAGGAAGTGTCGCCCTTGATTGGGCCGGAGAAAGGGAAATGACATGTGTCATGGGCCGTGACATGAGGAAATGTGGCATTTATTGGGCCTGGCCCAAGGAATGATAACATTACACTTTTCCAGGAGACCTCGCCCATTGACAAAGGGAATCGCTCTCGTATTAAAAGATTGACCAGGATGGGCATCTCGCCCTCTCATACATTGAAATGGGGGATTCCCCTTAATTATTCTCTGAAGAGTATTATGAGTTATAATCTAGGTCCTCGGTTACAAGCAATTAAAAGGAGGTCTAGCCTAAGACCTCGCCCTAAGTACAGATTGGGGATCTCACCCCTTAGGCAATCTCAGGACTGCCCAATAAGCTATTTTATCTCCGTGGCCCAAGCTGAGCGTTGACCTCGATAATCTCGGGTCAGTAGCTTAACCATTACGCTCCAAGGAAGTAGCTGGGCTTTAGGGTCCGTAATAATTGTCAAAGGCGGTGGCCTTAAACCAATGGGCTTCCTAAACAAGGTAACCTAGCCCATTACGATTACTTGCTCCCCAAGAACTACGTTTGGCTTGATTCCTATAAATAAGATACGTAGACACATTGTATGGTACGATGCAAACCCTTGCGAAAAAGAGAGAATACAACATTCGATGTAAATTGCAATAACCACATCATACAATCTCAGCCATCCCCAAATCATAAACCTTAATCCTAACCATCCTACATCAATCACCATCATCAACCACCGTCACAGTTCCAGCAACCCTCCCCGAATTTGTTCTCCCAAATTCCTCCGTTAACAAGTGGCGCTAGAAGGAAGGCTTTTGACATCTTAGGAGGAAGGATGTCGTAGTCAAACTGAGAGCGTGTTGATAATCGACGTATGGAAGAGGTTAGGGCCAGAGAAAATCTGTCTCCGCCGCCACCAAGGAACTCTGTTGCAAGGAATTCGGTGATAAGGAATCCCGATCGTTCAGGGGGTTCGCGCTGAAGGTCAGTAGCGCCTGGGATGCTTGATAGACGGTCGATTCCGCGGCTAGGAGGAGACCCTCCCGTTTTGATGAGTAATACTGAGCTTTTTGACCAGATCACTTTCATGGGCAATACGATTACTCGAATGGGGGCAAGAATGGATGCAATGGAAAGGGAGAGGCAATTTTTTGAAGAATCTCGTCTGAATCAGGACGGACGACGCCCAAACAATGGCTGGGGAGCGAGCTATCAGACACCAGTCAGAGATGGACGCGTTGGTAGAGAATCTGACATGAACCACCAGCATAACCTACACAGGGAGATTCCTTTCGAAGGAGATGTTCGAGTCATTGGGGATATTGGAGGAAATCAAAGGTTCCGGGCTGTCACTCCTAGGGCTTTAACTTTTGGAGAGCCGAATGTTAAACTCCCTCTGGATAGAGAGGACCCCTGACGGTCAAGTCAAGCGGAAGGGGTTCGAGCTGGCAGTCAGAGGGCGCCGCCCTTATCATGAGAACGAAGTTTTGGGGGGATCTGACCCTACGGAGCTCACGATGGTTCGAGCTAGGAACCATAATCCCCAAATGAGAACCCAAAATCATTACAGCCTGGGGTATGGGGAGAGAAGATCCTATGCCAATCTCTTCAATCAAGCAGAAGGGAACCAGAGGGGACCCATAGAATCTAACTTGGAGAGAGATCTGATGGCCTCTCGCGGATACAATTTCTCTCGTCCGGAGAATTCTACTGTTGGAGATCGATATCGATTTGAGGAGTTAATAAATCAGCAGCGACGTGAGGAAGCGCCTGATAAGTGGATTTTATATCCACTTGGAGCGTTCCATATCGACTTAAATTGATTGACTTGGTCTCAAGTTTGTTGTATTTTTTATGTGTTTTGTGTAGTTGTGCAGGGTTGTAGCTATCGGTTAGTGTTGGTGTTTCTAATCGATATTAGAGCGGAATTAAGTATTGGAATGAAGATGGTACACTTGTGTTATGCTACCAAGGAGTTACATGTGTCATGGTATTAAAGATGTTAGCTAATGCGAAAGAAACGGAGAAGAAAGGAGCAAATTGTGTAAAATTCGGATGGTTGCGCAGTCTTCACTGTTTTGGTCATATCTGGAGTTCTACAAGTCCGTTTGAGGCCCGTAAGCTGTCCACGCGAAGCCTGGGAAGTTTTCTATAATTCTGAATAGTAACAGACCGCGCAGACTGCGCTGATACCGCGCAGAGTGCGCCCGAACTCGCTGGAAATTCTGAAATTCTATCCTGTTTCGAATTAAATTGTATTTTTAGGTCTTTTCTTGTTGGAAAAGTATTCGAGGGCCTATATAAACACTACCTATCATTGTATATCATCATTATTAGGAAGATCATCAACATTGTAGCCAAGAACAATTGAAAGATACATCTCCAAGCTAGTGACAAGCAAGGAGTAATCTTTGGAACTTTTGTATTCTTCTACTTTGGGGAGTTATTTCTGAACCTTATTTTCTCTCTTCTTTTAATTATTTGTTGTTCTAGAATTATGTTATCAATTGAACCCATGATGGCGATGAGGTCGATTATGGGCTAATTCGTTGTCATGGGGTTTTAATGGATTTTGCTATGGATTCTAGAAATTGAGTGTTTTTTATGCCTTGGTGTGTGATTGAATGTATTGATTGCCTAGTATGTTTATGCTTATTCGTTATAAGTGCGTCGCGAACACTTGTAATTGTTTGTTTAATCCTAGTGAATGCGAAAGTGGATCTAGGGTTTAGAACAATTCATGCTAGCATAGGTTTTTGCATGTGAAGAACATGTATTAATTTGTTATGTAATTCTAACCGTCTTGCATCGACTATGTGGTTTAATGGGTGCTTGATTTTCAACTGGTATGTGTTCAATTGCTATAGACATATAGGGACTACACATATTTGGTGACTACTTGACTTCTATCAATTGTGGATGATCAGTAGGATGGTATATGCACAACGAAAGTTGGTGTGTATCAGTTTAGTGCATCTAATCAGTAATCAACTCGGTCACATGCTAGGCTAAAGGGCATAAGATTCTAGATGAAGTAGTAGATGAAATTGAAATCCCATGTTTGTTTATTATAAAGTTATAGTTAAGTTATTTCCTCGTAATTGGCTTAGTTGGTAATTAATCATTAGTTAAATCAACCCAATATTGTGATTGTCTTAGCAGTGAGTGTAAATCATAAGCTGGTGCATAAGTGAACATAACGAACAATTTGAGTCTCTGTGGGAACGAATCCTATTTACTCTATATTACTTGTTGACCACGTTCTCTTGCGTGAATAAGTGCGAACAAGTTTTTGGCGCCGCTGCCGGGGACTCGGTTCATTGTTTGTTTAGTTTATGATCTTGTCATCAATTTGGGTTAAATTCACTGACTCGGACGTTTTTTTTCTTTTTATTTGATGGATTATTGGGAGCATGAATTCGTAATTGTTTGTGAGCTGTGTGCAGGTGGACATTACACTCATCAATGTGAGTATAATAGAAACCGGCCAAATTTCAGCTGGGACTACAATCAGAGTGGTATGGAGCAATCTCAATATCCATCCTACCCGCTCCAAAATCAGCAGTTTGAAGATGTGCCATACAGTCAAGGGGGAATTCAGCAGCAACAGGGGCAACAATTTCAGCATCAGTATGCCCCAGTGCATCAACACTTTCAACCTCCTGAATTTCAGCAGCTGCAATTTCAGACTTGGTCTAACCAACAGTCGACCGAAGAAGCTGAATTAGAAGAATTGAGGTTGATGGCCAAAAGCAATGCATTGTCTCTCCAGAAAATAGGAGATCAGATTGGTCAAATTGCAAATGCATTACAAACATTGAATCATATTGCAAGTGACACAGAAGGCCTAGCTGTAGAGGAGGAGGACAAGAACCTTCCTATCAGTCTTGACTGGCCTTTCTTAGCCATGGGTGAGACCATGATCGTAGTTCATGAAGGAGAGTCTGAGGGCAAAGATGGGGAAGAAGCAGAACATGAAGCTGATAAGGAAGCAGAGTCGGAGGCAAACCAATCAGAAAATTCAGAATGTCCAGAAAACTCGATTCTGAATAATCAGCCGCAACCACTTCCTTTGCAATCTGAAAATTTTGAAGAATCAGCCCAAGATCAAGAAAATTCCAAGGCTCAAGTGGCTATGCTATTTCCTTCGAAGGATGAAGAGTGTCTCAGTGTGGAAGATGATGAATTAGAAGAGCATGTTCAGTTGTTGAATGCCGCTCCGTTGCAATCTGACTTCGACCAGCTGGAGGCCGAAGAGGAAAAGAGCATCACTCCTGTTGACAAATCTACTCCGGAGAAGACTACAGAGATCGTCCAAATCGATTTTCCTCCTCCATATCCACAAGGGCTTCAGAAGCAAACTCTAGCCATGAATTTACCGGCGGAGGATGAGGAGTGTTTTAGCTTGAAATTGGTTGATGCAGGGCAGAGTAAAAAGTTTGACACGGAGAAGGAGAAGGCAAAGCATGGCCAACTGAGGTTTACAGTGCCTTGGTTAATGGGGCTACGTATTCCACATAAGTTGCTTGGAGTGGAAGATCTCTGGAATTCTCAGGTGCGCCTTAAGCCATTAATTGAAGGAGCTCCCGAACTCGAGCTCAAAACATTGCTAGTTCACCTGGGGTATGCTTCTTGTAATTCAAATCCTTTGCTTGCTATTGTTATTGCTGCTAACTTTTCAGGTAGGCGGGAGAATGTTGTTAAGAGATCTTGTGAGAAGCGAATACGGGTAAAGCTTGTCGTTGAAGATGTCGCTCCAGAAAAGATCATTAAATGGCCTTATAGAGATACGGTGCAGAAATTTTTCAAGAGGAAAATCGTGGCCAAGTCTAGCTAAAGACGTTAAAGAAAGGCGCTTCGTGGGAGGCAACCCATGATTTCTTGCTTTCGAATAAAACAACAGTTGTTTTGGAGTCTCCACGTCTATCCACCACCAGACATACCACCCGAGGAGGGTGGAGATGCCGGCGAGTAGGGGAGTATCTCTTGTACCCTTTATTTTACCTTCAATGAGGACATTGCAATTTTTAAGTTTGGGGGTGATTTGGGGGATAGTAGTTGTATGTATTGTTGTATTTTGTGGTCATATAGGATATCATGTTGCATAGTAGTGATAGTTCATGCATGATTGTTATGTTCGTATTATCTACGTTTGTTCATATAGGACATTTTGTTTTATTGTCGTATACCATGTGAGTTTTCATTTAGTTGCATTTTCATGGCATGCATATTTCATGATCCCTTAGGACGAGCTGATTCTGATTGATAGGTGGATGTTGATTTGGGTGTGGTGATGATGAGTAGAGGGCTGATTTATAGTTTCTATGAAATTGACTTGCATGTTACGGGAACAAAATTTATTACACAGTCTCATTGGGGTGCTGTTGGGCTAGGTTAGGGTCATGCCTGTGGGATGTTTTGAGATTTAATCACTTGTTTATATTTAGAATTTTCGTTATTCCCTTTATAGCGTAGGAACATTAAAGTCTAAGTTTGGGGGAAACCAGGAATTTTCATGCTAATTGTTAATATGTGTCAATAAAGGCTAGGCGTCAAATGGCTAGTAGCCAGCTCATATTTATATGAGTAGTCTAGGGTTGGAAATGAGAAAGGCTCATTCCAGATTGCGAAAAAATAAAAAAAAAAAAAAAGAAAGAAAAAAGAAAAAAAAGAGTCATATAAATAATTTAAATGCAAAATTAACCACGAGTGAGCTCTTTAATACTCGAGTAATTAAGTCTGAGGGGACTTAGTCCTAGTGACCTAAGGCTTTATAGTCTGGGATCCACTGACCCAACACTCGCTACATGGGTATTATTGTATAAGCCTTTTGGGGTCTCATTCATTGCACGGTTAAATAAGCATGCGTATTGTATATGTAGTGTCGTAGTTAGTAATAAAGCATGAGTTTCTGTCTACCTTGGATAAGGGTGGAGGTGTTCCTAGGTTATGGAGTGTCTACAGTCTATTCTAGTTATAAACCTGTGATTGTCTTGACGGAAAGCATGTATGATTTTTGACCTAGTTCGGGGTATTTCTGATGAGCATTGCACACACGCACGTTTCTGTTCATGTATTGTTAGTATACGGGGACTTAGTCGAGCTCTGCTTGGATTTGTTGCATTCGTCGAGATATTTGCTTGTTAGTTGGTTTTGGTGAGTTTGAAGGGGGTCTTTGCATTTTTTTTCATATTAGTTGCATTCATGCAATTGCATTGCATTAGGTTAAATGGATTTTGTGGGTACATTCGCTATAGGCCCTCACGAGACCTTACTCGTCCACTAGGGCTGCCTAGGGGTTTAAAGGGCTTGTTGCATATGCCAAATGCAACCGTGATCACCTACGGAAGTGGTACTAATTAGATAGTGTAGTTGTTTATGCTTGAGGACAAGCATCGGTTTAAGTTTGGGGGTGTGATAAGTGGATTTTATATCCACTTGGAGCGTTCCATATCGACTTAAATTGATTGACTTGGTCTCAAGTTTGTTGTATTTTTTATGTGTTTTGTGTAGTTGTGCAGGGTTGTAGCTATCGGTTAGTGTTGGTGTTTCTAATCGATATTAGAGCGGAATTAAGTATTGGAATGAAGATGGTACACTTGTGTTATGCTACCAAGGAGTTACATGTGTCATGGTATTAAAGATGTTAGCTAATGCGAAAGAAACGGAGAAGAAAGGAGCAAATTGTGTAAAATTCGGATGGTTGCGCAGTCTTCACTGTTTTGGTCATATCTGGAGTTCTACAAGTCCGTTTGAGGCCCGTAAGCTGTCCACGCGAAGCCTGGGAAGTTTTCTATAATTCTGAATAGTAACAGACTGCGCAGACTGCGCTGATACCGCGCAGAGTGCGCCCGAACTCGCTGGAAATTCTGAAATTCTATCATGTTTCGAATTAAATTGTATTTTTAGGTCTTTTCTTGTTGGAAAAGTATTCGAGGGCCTATATAAACACTACCTATCATTGTATATCATCATTATTAGGAAGATCATCAACATTGTAGCCAAGAACAATTGAAAGATACATCTCCAAGCTAGTGACAAGCAAGGAGTAATCTTTGGAACTTTTGTATTCTTCTACTTTGGGGAGTTATTTCTGAACCTTATTTTCTCTCTTCTTTTAATTATTTGTTGTTCTAGAATTATGTTATCAATTGAACCCATGATGGCGATGAGGTCGATTATGGGCTAATTCGTTGTCATGGGGTTTTAATGGATTTTGCTATGGATTCTAGAAATTGAGTGTTTTTTATGCCTTGGTGTGTGATTGAATGTATTGATTGCCTAGTATGTTTATGCTTATTCGTTATAAGTGCGTCGCGAACACTTGTAATTGTTTGTTTAATCCTAGTGAATGCGAAAGTGGATCTAGGGTTTAGAACAATTCATGCTAGCATAGGTTTTTGCATGTGAAGAACATGTATTAATTTGTTATGTAATTCTAACCGTCTTGCATCGACTATGTGGTTTAATGGGTGCTTGATTTTCAACTGGTATGTGTTCAATTGCTATAGACATATAGGGACTACACATATTTGGTGACTACTTGACTTCTATCAATTGTGGATGATCAGTAGGATGGTATATGCACAACGAAAGTTGGTGTGTATCAGTTTAGTGCATCTAATCAGTAATCAACTCGGTCACATGCTAGGCTAAAGGGCATAAGATTCTAGATGAAGTAGTAGATGAAATTGAAATCCCATGTTTGTTTATTATAAAGTTATAGTTAAGTTATTTCCTCGTAATTGGCTTAGTTGGTAATTAATCATTAGTTAAATCAACCCAATATTGTGATTGTCTTAGCAGTGAGTGTAAATCATAAGCTGGTGCATAAGTGAACATAACGAACAATTTGAGTCTCTGTGGGAACGAATCCTATTTACTCTATATTACTTGTTGACCACGTTCTCTTGCGTGAATAAGTGCGAACAGCGCCCCGTAGACTTCCCGAGTTTGAAGATCTTGATCTAAATGCTCTATGCAGGTTGTTGGCACAATCAGAAGGTCAGGCAGGGGCTATGTTTGAACTGGCCCCATCACCCTTCTCGTTGGCAGTTCGGGAAGCGCCCCTTCCCCCGTCTTTTAGGGGAGTGGGAGATCTTAGATTCACGGGAAGCTCTGACCCGGCTGAGTACATTGCGAGGTTCAATACAGAAATGGAGCTTTACCAGGTAGAGGACTTGACGAAGTGTAGGTTGTTGGCCTCAACCCTACGGGGGAATGCTCATCAGTGGTTTCAAAAGTTGGGACCGGGCTCTATCACCTCTTGGGATCAAATGCGAAGAATGTTTTTAATTCAGTTTCAATCTTCTATCGTCTATGCTCCCCCTGTCACGACCCTGGCTAATATAAATCAGAGAGAAGGGGAGACTCTTCAATCTTATTTTAGACGGTTCAATGCGGAGGTCCCCACTGTCCGAGGAGCTTCAGATGAGACCATCAAGAACTTTCTCTTAGCCGGGGTAAGAGTGAATTCCGATTTTTGGAAAGAGCTTCAACGAAAAGAACCCTCGACTCTTGCAGATCTTTATGCACAAGCCGAACCCTTTAAGAGGGAGGAGGAAGCTTTGAAGAGAAGTGATTATACAGACAACAGTCGTAGGGGCAAACGCAAAGAAAGGTCGCCTAGCCCAAAGGGGGCTAGGATTAAAACTGGCAGGGGAGATGTCAATGTCGTTGATACCTGGAGATCAGATCGGCCACGTTCACCTAGCCCAATACGCCAATTTCCACCACCCCCTCTTTATGCTCAGAAGGACCAGGGGTATCCTCAAACAAGTATTTTCACGCCACTGGTGGCATCAATTGACCATATTTATGAGGTTACGAAGGGGGAAGGGCTATACAGAACACCTATGCCGCTCACAAAGAATGCATCAAGAGATAAGAAAAGGTACTGTGCGTATCATCAATCCAACAGGCACGACACTTATCAATGCCGACAGTTGAAAGAGGAGATTGAACTGCTCATTAGGAACAGAAAGTTGACTGAGTGGGTAGTTAAAGAGGTGAGGAAGATACAAGGCACCGCTCCCCAGAAAGAGGGAGATAAAAAGGAAGATCCTCAAGA
Organism: Kitagawia praeruptora; assembly: GCA_037693485.1. Taxonomy (NCBI): domain Eukaryota; kingdom Viridiplantae; phylum Streptophyta; class Magnoliopsida; order Apiales; family Apiaceae; genus Kitagawia; species Kitagawia praeruptora. The sequence continues at coordinate 42,568,776 of CM075347.1, forward strand.
TAAAGATGGGCCGGATCAGCAGGGGAAGATGACGTTCGTAAAAGAAGCGAGCATCCATACGATTTTTGGTGGACCTCATGTTGGTGGGAATGGGAGGAATGCAATGGAGAGATACGCTCGGGAAGCAAAGAGTCCCCCGCTAACTAATGTTAATCATCTATCGGAGAGGCCCCCCAAGATGTTTAAAGGAGAGGATATACAGATAATTTTTTCTGAAGAAGACGCAAGATGGGTTCATTATCCGCATAGCGATGCCCTGGTTGTTAATGTCAGGATTGGTTCTAGGAGTATTCATCGTGTATTTGTCGATAACGGGAGTTCCGTAAATATTCTTTACTACGGAACTTATAAGAAGATGGGACTTCTTGATAAAGAGATGACTCAGGGGACGACTCATATATACGGTTTCACAGGAGATTCTGTTTGAGTCAAGGGCACAGTGAAGTTGCCTCTTACCTTAGGGGAGGACCCTTATTCTGCTACTCAAGTGTTTGAGTTTCTGGTCATGAAGTTTCCCACTCCTATGGGGATCGGATGTGTGAAAGGGTGCCAGTATGATTCTAGGGATTGTTACAACAAGATGATGAAGTCTTCATCAAAAGGGAAGCAAGAGGAGGAGATTCTGGACTTCAAAGAGGAAAGCACTCAGGAAACCTTGAGATCTTTTGGGCCTAAATCGTCAGTAAAAGCAGTTACCAATATGGTATACACAATGGAATTCCCCGACGATGATGCCTTGGCAAGTTATGAGACGTTAGCTAAACGGGGTACCCCACTCTTTCTACTGGAAGCACCTCCTTCTCTAGGTGACACCGTGGAAGTTATGGTGGATGCCATCGCAAATACTTCTGAGGGCAAGACTTTTCTTGAGGAAAGCATCACAATTGATAATATGCAATATAAAGTATTAATGATTGGGGCCCCTCCAACTTCGGTCAACAAAAACCAATACGAGGAAGGGATTGTAGAAGATGTTACTGATGAAGAGGAGGAGAGAAGTCTTAGGCCGAAAAAAGGAAAGTTTGTTATGGATTGTGAAGATGTGCCCATGGTGGAGTTTCTAGATGGCATAGCAGCGAGTAAGAAAGAACAACCTCAGCAGTATAAGGGCGAGGTCGTTTCTATTCGAGAAATGGGCGAGTCTAGTGGAACGAAGGAGGTTGAGTTTGACTTGGATCCTCGATTGCCCGAGCCGAATAAGAAGATGGGACCAGCAGAGGATACTGTATCAATTCTTGTAGATGAAGCAGATTCATCTAAGATATTAGAGATCGGGGCGAGATTGGAGCCAAGCTTGAAAGCCAGGCTAGTTACTTTCTTGAAAAATAATCTGGATGTATTTGCTTGGAGTCATGCAGACATGGTAGGAATAGATCCCGAGGTGATGTGTCATCGCCTCAACATAGATCCTTCCAGGAAGGGGGTTCGTCAAAAAAGATGGGCGGTTAGTGGTGAACAAGCTATTGCCTTGAAGGAGGAGGTTGATCGATTGCTGAATGTTGGGTTGGTTAGGGAGTCTTTCTACCCGGATTGGCTTGCGAATCCAGTCTTAGTAAAGAAGTCTAACGGGAAGTGGAGAGTTTGTGTTGATTATACCGACTTGAACAAGGCCTGTAAGAAAGATAGCTTTCCTCTACCCAGGATTGATCAATTAGTGGATGCCATTGCTGGGCATGCTCTTCTTAGTTTCATGGATGCCTACTCGGGATATAATCAAATTCCCATGTATCGTCCTGATCAGGAAAACACCTCCTTCATCACTGATAGGGGGTTGTATTGCTATATTAGGATGCCTTTCGGATTGCTCAATGCCGGGGCAACTTATCAGAGGTTGGTAAATATGATGTTTGAGGATCAAATTGGGAAAACCATGGAAGTTTATGTGGATGACATGCTGGTAAAGTCTAAGGAAGCAGGGGATCACATTCAGCATTTGGATGAGATGTTCCAAATTCTCAGGAAATTCCGTATGAAGCTTAATCCTCAAAAGTATGTATTTGGAGTGGAATCTGGGAAATTCCTAGGTTTCATGGTAAATCATAGGGGGATAGAGGCGAATCCCGCGAAGATACAGGCCCTTCTTGATATGAGATCTCCCCGAACCGTAAAGGAGGTGCAAGGCCTAACTGGAAGAGTTGCCGCCTTGAATCGCTTTGTATCCAAGTCTTCTGATAAATGCAAGGAATTCTTCAAAGCTATCAAAGGAGTTGGGAAGACATTTGAGTGGACGCCAGAGTGCGAGGACGCTTTTCAGGCGTTGAAGAAACATTTGGGATCTCCCCCACTTTTATCTAAGCCTCGTGAGGGTGAGATTCTTGTTCTATATCTTGCTGTTTCAGAATATTCTGTTAGCGGGGTTCTTGTGCGAGAAGAGGGTGATATCCAGTATCCGATATATTATGTCAGCAAGAGATTGTTGGATGTAGAAACGAGGTATTCAAGCATGGAGAAATTAGTATATGCCCTTATCTTGGCCTCTAGGAAGTTGCGACCTTATTTTCAGGCGCATAAGGTGGAGGTTCGAACAGCGTATCCTCTAAGATAGATATTGCACAAACCAGAGACTTCTGGACGAATGTTGAAATGGGCGGTGGAATTGGGACAATTTGATGTGGAGTATAAACCGAGGAGTGCTTTAAAGGGGCAGGCTCTTGCGGATTTCATTCTGGAATTCCCTCTAGAGCAAGAGGGCGATGCCTTGGCTATCATACCTAGTCCTCTACCAGAGTTAGTACATGAACGATCTACTCTTGCACCTTGGTGGACTTTATATATGGATGGCGCATCAAATAATGATGGTGCTGGTGCAGGGATTGTATTGATCAGCCCAGAGGGACATCATCTGAGAAGTGCGATTCATTTTTCTTTTCATGCTACAAATAATGACGCTGAATATGAGGCTTTGATTTCGGGTTTGAAGCTCGCTCTAGAGATGAAGGTGGAAAATATAAACATCATGAGTGATTCAATGTTGGTTGTTTATCAGGTGAATGGGGGGTTCCAGACTCGCGGACCTTGTACTGAGTTATACATGAAGTGTACACAGAGATTGATGGGTTTGTTCCGAGAGGCGAGGTTGGAGCAACTTCCTAGAGACAGTAATGAGGAAGCCGATGCTTTGGCTAAGTTGGGATCTCAGAAGGAGGCAACGCTATTAGGGGTCATTCCCTTGGAAATTCAAAAGCAGCCCAGCATTCCTGAGATGGGATTGATGCAGGTTGATGGTACTATGCTAGATACTTGGATGACTCCAATTTGGAGGTACTTGAAAGAAGGAATTCTACCAGATGATAGAGTGGAGGCTAGAAAGCTCAGATGTAAGGCAGCTCATTATGTAGATTTAGGAGGTTCTCTCTACAGACGAGGTTTTAATCAGCCATTGTTGAAGTGCATAGATGGGGAGGAATGTAATTATGTTCTTCAGGAAGTTCATGAGGGGATCTGCGGAAATCACTCGGGGGGTGGTTCACTGGCGCAAAAGATACTATGTCAAGGGTATTACTGGCCTACTCTTCGGGAGGACTCGATAAATTTTGTCAAATCTTGTGATAAATGTCAAAGGAATGCCAATTATGTGAACAGTCCTGCTGCCCCTCTTACTTCGATAACTAGCCCTTGGCCATTCGCTATGTGGGGAATTGATTTGATAGGGGAGCTTCCGAAAGGAAATGGAGGAGTAAAATACGCAGTTGTGGCGGTGGATTATTTTACTAAGTTGGCGGAAACGGAGCCTTTGGCATCAATTACTGCAAAGAAATTGGTGGACTTTGTGTATCGATCTATTGTTTGTCGCTTTGGGATACCGTACAAGCTCATATCTGATAATGGGAAGCAATTCGATAGCAAGGAAATGAGGGAGTTATGTGATAATTTGGGGATTCAGAAGAGTTTTTCTGCTGTTAGTCATCCTCAGACTAATGGCCAGACTGAGGCAGTGAATAAGATCATTAATCATACACTTAAGGCGAGATTGGACGATAGTAAAGGGAACTGGCCAGAAGAGTTGCCCAATGTCTTATGGAGCTATAACACAATGCCCAGGTCTACTACGGGGGAAACTCCTTTTTCTTTGACGTATGGTTGTGAGGCCATGGTCCCGGTAGAGTTGGGAGCAGGATATTTCAGAAGGGATAACTATCAGCCAGAGGTGAACGAGGTTAATCACCGTCTTTACTTAGATATGGTTGAGGAGTTTCGAACGATTTCACAGGCACGGTTGGTTTCCTATCAGCAAAGGGTTGCAAGGTTTTACAATTCTAAGGTGAAGGCGAGACCTCTGAAAGTGGGTGATTATGTTCTCCGAAGAGTGATGCCTAACACGAAAATCCAGAACCATGGTGTGTTTGGTGCAAATTGGGAAGGGCCTTATAATGTTAGAGCTGCTTTATGGGAAGGGACATATTACTTGGCTGATATGGAGGGGAAGCATGTCCCACGCGCTTGGAACATGGAACACTTGAAGAAATATTATCAGTAATGTATTTTCTGCTTTTGTTATACTTTCCTTTAATTATTATTCTCATGAAAGTCTATGGGGGTAGTGCATGTACTTCTCCTTAGCCAGGATTTATATATTTATGAATAAAAAAATCTTGTTTTTCCCCATATTTTTGGTCAAAATTTCTGTGATAGATGACCTCCTTTAAGGAGGATCTCCATGGAATATATGTGAAAAAGGACGATCTCCTCTAAAGAGAGCCTTAGTAAAAATGAAGATATTTCCGGAAAATTCACCTCCTGTGAGGAGGGTATTTCTGATATGGGGAGCGACCTCCTTTGAGGAGGGTATCCCGAATTATAAAATCCTTGCAAAAACCGTACTTCCGGGGGGGATGTCCGTACTTCCGGCACCTCATCAAGGTATTATCTTCGGAAAATCCACCTCCTGTGAGGAGGGTATTTCTGATATGGGGAGCGACATCCTTTAAATGAAGGACACGCACTCCAATTAGTTGAGAATAAGTCAGACGGATTAAAGAAAAATTACAAAGGGCGAGGCCATTACAGGAGGGCCCGCACTCCTATTGTGTTTGCAATTATAAAGACTTCATAGAGTCACTTGGCTGTGGCATCAGAGGGCGAAACCATCCCAGCATTATCGCCTTCGGCCATCTCTTTCTTTCTCGCCTCCTCCTCTGCCATGGCTTTCTTCTCTGCTTCAATTTTTAGTCGAAGTTCTTCTTTAGCTGCTGCAATATTCTCGACATTATCAGCTTTAAATTTTAACATGTAAGCAGGGGTTGAAGGAGCGAAGTGCATGGACCAATCATAATCAGGGTCAGCTGCGATAAAGTTGTGAATGTAATCCAGAAAGCCAACTGTGTAGGCCTCGGTTTGAGTCTTCCGAATACCAGCTTTAAGTTCTTCAGCCTCGTCCTTGAGCTTTTCATTCTCGCCTGTTATAACTTCACTTGCCTTCGATGACTCCAGTTTAAAATTTTCAAAGGCAGCTTGAAGTTTGGTAATCTCGTCCTTGCTAGCCTTCAGATCTTCAGCAGCTTTTTTCTGAACCTCGCCCATTTTGGTATTCTGAGTAACAATCTCGTTCTTCAGCTTCTTTGTGGTTTTTTCCAGGTCCTTGATGACAGCATTTTTCTGGGCGAGAATGTTCAGCCCATGGTAGAAGGCGTCGCCCAAACCAATCTTGAAGTTGAATTCTGCATCAATATCATTTCTGTTTTTTAAAAGTCTCACATCCTCCTCAGAAAAATGATTGGCTGCAACCGATCCAAAGGTCAATGCCACGGAATTGGAGGGTGAATCCTCTGTAATAACGTTCTTCTGCTTCTTGTTTGCATTAAGTTTGGATGCATCTACTATGTCTAGTTTTCTGCTTTGTTTTTCTTAAATTTCTCTGAGAGGAGGGGGACTAGGGCGAGACTGAGCCGCGATGGCAGAAGCAGTAGGGTGAGATGGGTTGGCTGCCGCAGAGGGAGCTGGTTCAGCAAATGGGTTCCGTCCGAAAGGAAGTCTCGACATTTGACATGTACAATGAGAAAATAGGAGTTAGAACAAGAGAAAAAGAGAAAAAGGGAGTAATAATTGCACTATCAAGGTAAGGGGCGAGGTGTGTATAGAATACGAGGTACCTTTACCAGTAAGTTGATCTTCGATTAGTTTTTTACGGGTACTTTTCTTAATTCCCCTCTTAAATTTAATGTATGTAATCATCCCATAACCCTCGTTATAAAAACCATGGGTACGGAGATTTTCAGGTGTCACTAAAACGTCAAGATCCTTCTTTAATCTAGGAAGTTCAGAGATAGCCAAGGCTTTAACCGCAGCGTCGCCCGTTAGTTTTGTCTGGGCGGGTTTGTCTACGGAAGGTGAATGCGAAAATAAGAATAAATGATATAGATTAAGGACATGGTTTGAATTTAGAGGACGAGATTTAAAAAATTTGAGAGATGAGATACTTACAAGGGTGTAGGTTGAATTGAGTTCTAATTCTGGGAACGTCGTACATATAAAGGAAATCCTCTTTCCATATCTTCATGTTACTGGGGTTGCCAGTAATAAAACCCTTCTTGTTATGGCTCGACCAATAGGCGAGGTAGTAGAATCCCACATCTTTTTCGCATCGTCTTAAAAAAAGAAAATAGCCCAGTTCGGCCATAGTTGGAGCATCGTACCCTTCATTTCTATACTTCATGTACAAGCCGATAGCCGCCCTATAGCTGTTGGGGGACAATTGCACAAGGGCGATATTAAAGTAAGTGATGATTTGGTGAAGATAGGGATGCATTGGTGTTCTAAAGCCAAGGTCTATTAATTTATTGGTAAGAACCATTCTCGGCGTTGGTAACCCGTCGATGTTAAAGATGTGCATTCTCATGGAGGAGCGAGGTCGTAGCCATTTTCTTTCTAAATTGTAATACTCAATTAAAAACATGATTTCTTCCGAGGATATTTTTGAGGCGAGTCCTGCACAGGAGATTCTATTTTGATCGAACCTATGTCTCATTCTAAGTGGTTCGCTAACATCATCTTCAAAATCAAGGTCGAGGTCGCATGCGTGGACGGGTTGCTTGTATGGGTTATTGGGAGGAGACGGTAATTCCATTGCATAACGAACAGGCGAGACGGATAATACTTCGTCTGCGTTCTCAACTTCGGCATCCTCGTAGTCAATATTGTCTTCATCTTGATTGGAGCTCTCGTCTTCTTTTGAGATCTCGCCCTCGTCATTGATTTCTTTATCCCTTGCCTCGTCGAGTATTCTCCTAAACCTTGCTAAGTCATTGCCAGGACCCTTCCCTAATCTAGAGGGACCAGGCTCTTGATGATCTAGGCCAGCGAAAAGATCGTATAAATCATCTTCCCCCTCACCTGTGTCGCCTAAATCCTGGGCATGATAAATGCTGGCTAGTCATCAGCGACATCACCCACGTGAAGACTATCAGAAATAGAGATAATATCATCATGGTTATCAGGAGAGTTCGAGATAGAGGGCGACGTTGACCCGGTGTCGGAAGGAAGATCCTCTCTTGACATCTGTAAGAGAGGGCGAGGACTATGTTAAAAATTGTTTCATGAGGATAAAAAGGAATAAAGAAAAGAGTATAGTAAGGGTTGATAAGATATATTTATATATATATTTTAGATAGTTTTATTCTCATATTTAATTGCATTTTGCATTGATTTGGATATTTATTTAATAAATTTTGATGTTTTATTGTAGAAGACAAGAATTCCTAAGTTTGGAAGAATTTGGGCTTAAAGAGCTATTTTGGAGCTAAAAATGGAAGAAATTCAGATTTATTGAGCTACACCCGCTTTCTACAGTATTTATTTCATATCCGGAGTTGTAGGAGTCGGATTTGGACGATCTTACAGTCCACGCGAAGCTTGTGAAATTATCTTTAATTCAAAGATGATTTAATGAGCAAAACCCGACTAGAGCAATCCGTAATCTGAGGAGGAAGTAGCTGCGTTTTATTGAAAATCCACTTTTATCAAGGAATTCCACTTGTATTCTATTTAAATCATTAAAAGTTGGTGAAGCAATTCTTTAGCTTTTGCAAATGAGAACTCAGCCGAAAGTCTTGAATTGGTTGGCAAAGATTGAAAAAAAAGCAATTGCCAAAGTGGACTAAATGATGAAGGTAATAATGGAGGCATATTTTATGCAAATTGGATGCATGAATCAAGCTATAAAAGCTAGCTTCTTGCACTGGAGAGAGACATCATAGATTAGGCCAACAAACACCACACAGCATACATTTTTACATCTTTCATTCGGCTAAGTTTATTATGGATTAGGGGCTTGGTTTTCTTCTCTTTTATGTACACTTTCTTCAGATTAATTCTCCGTTAATGTAAGGTATTTTCTATTTTAGTTTGTTTATTAAATATATATTTTAGATGGATTGTTATATAATTTTAGTTGTTCTAAATTTTTATACTAGTGAGTAGTTTGTTCTAGGTTATAAAGGGAAGCCATGTTTGCATGATAATTCTGGCATGATTTTCATAGTGGTTTGATTGATTACGGTAAATTCTAATCGATTATGTTTTGATATTTAATTTGTGTTATAGGCCAATTTCACAGATTAATTATATGCGAATAGGGGTAATAGATCGAGAGATTTTACTAACTAGAGGCACACATACGATTAGCGGAATTGAATTTTAGTGCGAGAGCATAATTGGATTTCCGAGAGCGTTAATGCTTGAGAGAGATTAACTATTGCTCTAATTACCCGATTAATTAAATTACTAAAAGTGATTATATGTGTAAGCATGTTTCAAGAGTGTTGATGCTTGAGAGAGATTAACAAGCTCTGACTGCATGACCATTTTGATTGCTTTAGCTTAAAAGCCAGATATTATGTAAACATGGTGGACCTAATTGCCCTGGATTTAAAATTCATTGTTTATCTTTTAATTAATTAGTTAAATTAATATAAATAATTAGTTAGTAAATATTTTCATAATTATTATTTTTGCTCCGGAAACAATTGAATTAAAATTGATAAAACCTGCCTCCCTGAGAACGAACTTAAAAATATACCGCATCAAAGGTCCTCGCCCTCTTAGCTGGAAGCGGTCCTAGGCAAAAGACTAGCGAGAACGCATTATCTATCCTAGGCGAGTTATTCTCATTGTAGCAGTTATTTTGAAAAAGTAAAAATCAATAGTAGAAGAAAGAATTAGTACCTTTTTGAAAGAAAAATCGCCTTAAAGATGGAGAGATCGCCTAAAGAAAATAAGAACCTCGTCCACAATACAAGAGATCTCGCCTGCAAAAGTGTAGAGAATTTAACAGCGCTTCGAGAGGATTTTTAAGGTAAGATGAGAATGAAGGAAAATGCTGAGCCTTTTTATAGGGATATGAAGGAGAGATGGATGACAGCCAGGTAAGGACACGTGGCATGTTCTGGATGGTTTGAAGAACCAAAATCGAGGCGTGACAATTTCAGTATAAACGATTTGAAATAATTTTTTTTTTTTTTTTATTTTTGGGAAGAAGGCTCGTCTATATTCTGAGGGACATTCCGAGGAGTTAGTTTCTTTTATAAAAGGATATTGCAAGAAACTGGGGGGTAGATGTTATGCCTAGAAATATCCTCGCCCTAATTAGGAAGTGTCGCCCTTGATTGGGCCGGAGAAAGGGAAATGACATGTGTCATGGGTCGTGGCATGAGGAAATGTGGCATTTATTGGGCCTGGCCCAAGGAATGATAACATTACACTTTTCCAGGAGACCTCGCCCATTGACAAAGGGAATCGCTCTCGTATTAAAAGATTGACCAGGATGGGCATCTCGCCCTCTCATACATTGAAATGGGGGATTCCCCTTAATTATTCTCTGAAGAGTATTATGAGTTATAATCTAGGTCCTCGGTTACAAGCAATTAAAAGGAGGTCTAGCCTGAGACCTCGCCCTAAGTACAGATTGGGGATCTCACCCCTTAGGCAATCTCAGGACTGCCCAATAAGCTATTTTATCTCCGTGGCCCAAGCTGAGCATTGACCTCGACAATCTTGGGTCAGTAGCTTAACCATTACGCTCCGAGGAAGTAGCTGGGCTTTAGGGTCCGTAATAATTGTCAAAGGCGGTGGCCTCAAACCAATGGGCTTCCTAAACAAGGTAACCTAGCCCATTACGATTACTTTCTCCCCAAGAACTACGTTTGGCTTGATTCCTATAAATAGGATACGTAGACACATTGTATGGCACGATGCAAACCCTTGCGAAAAAGAGAGAATACAACATTCGATCTAAATTGCAATAATCACATCATACAATCTCAGCCATCCCCAAATCATAAACCCTAATCCTAACCATCCTACATCAATCACCGTCATCAACCACCGTCACAGTTCCAGCAACCCTCCCCGAATTTGTTCTCCCAAATTCCTCCGTTAACAGTTAGGATACTATTGGAGATGCTCTAATCATTTATAATATTTATAAGGAACATGCTAGGAGACTGTTGGAGTTGCTCTAAGGATTATGGAGCATTGGAGATGCTCTTACTACCCTGATTAGAGCATCTCCAACAATCTCTTAGTTGACTCTTAAATATAATATAAATAATATGGCTCCTAGTAAGTTAGTACATAGATTTTCGTGTCAACTCCAACAATGCTACTTATCTTGACTCCTAACTTATATTTTATTAATATTTCAAATCTAACTATGACATGCAATTAAATCCAACCATGTGCAAGTGAATATTTTATTGATAGAAAATAGTTAAGAGCCATGTAGTAGCTCTTAAAATTGAGGAGGGAGAAGAGGCTCTTAAGCTTTTTAAGAGCCACTAAGAGTCTCTTGGAGCTCTTTTTTTCTCCATCCTCTTTATTTTTGAACTTAAGAGCTTATTTAAGAGTCTCTTGGAGATGCTCTTAGTTACTACCCTTACTTGTTTAGGTTACAATTACTTACTAACCTATTTAGGTTACAATTAATTACTAGTTACTACCCTTAGTCCTTACCCTATGAGTGTATAACTCTTAGTAGTGACAATTGAATATCAATTAAAATTAAAATAATAATATATTATTTAATTATGTTGACGAGATAAACTAAAAAAATTAAAGTACATAAATTTTTACAATTATATAATTGTAAATAATCGAACTCGAGGTGAAACTAAAAAAAATTAAAGTAAATAAATCTTGTATAATTATGTAGTTGTAAGGAATTGAACTCCAAATTTAGTAATAATCAAATTTTGTATTTTGGTACTTTAGTACCATTAAAATATAATTTTATACATTAATAAAGAGTATAGATTAAACTATAGTAGGAAAAAAGTTTGGAGAACGTTGTTTAATTAGTACTAGCTTATAACTCATGCGATGCACGGATTTTTTATAGGAAATAAATTTATTTTATGTTATAATTATATTTTTATATAATTACTATTTTTAATAATTATTTTAATTTTAATTTAAATAATATATATAAATTTAATTAATGATATGCGTGGTTAAAACATCGGGAATGAAAACTAGTTTAGGGGTTAAGTCAAATTAATAATTGACCGTTAAATTACTAGTCAATTTTTTGAAGGATGATGACTTTTCTGGTGAAAGGCGAGAACAATAATTTGTATTTACATTTTAATTATATCCTTTTTATATTTTAATCTTAATAAAAAAATAAACAAAATTCAGTTATATCCATTTTTAATTATATCCTTTTCATATTATAATTTTCTTTTTAAAATTAAATTATAATACAACCTTTTTTAATTATATCCTTTTAGATTATAATTTTTTTTTATATGATATAATCTTGATCATCTATTTTTAAAAATATTAAATTTGACGATTGAAATTATTTTGGTGGTATAGTGACCAAAATTAAGAGACCAAAATTATGGATAATATCTCTCTTACGCTTATTATATACTCAGGATATAATGGCTTTTAAGTGGTTACTTGATGTGTTTGTGTACACTTAAAATTTTTAACTTAAAGTTAGTTTGAGTTAAAAAAATTTAAGTACCTTCGAGGTACTTTTTTCCAACATATTTTTTTCTTAGATCAATTTATATATATTTGAGTCACCTTCTAACTCGTATTATATATTCTTTGCATATATTTGTATTTTATACTTTATATTTTGTTTTAAAAATATAAATTTCAAATTTTTTAGTCAATTCTTTAAAAATAACTTTATTTTAAGTAAAATTAGCCAAACAGACATACCTAACTTAACGTTAAAATTATTCTTTTCCCCTCAAAATAAATCTATACTATTATATAAAAGCCGAAACATTAAAAGTTTGGTTGGTCGGTACCTGTTGATTTTACTTATTTACCCATATTTAGTTACAGATAAAATCCTTTTTTATATTTTATCTAACTAAAATTTTTGCTTTACTAATCAATTTCCTTTTTTAGGTTAATTTTTTTTTTCTTTTTAATAACTAAGTAGTTTCACTTTTCAGATAAAATATAATATCTTTTATATTTTATCTAACTAAAAAGCATATTATAATTACTATTAACTAATTAGTTAATTTTTTCATTCAAATTATCTTTTCTATTTTCTTTAACTAAACTATCTCTTTTTCCAATTATATCACGGGTTACCTTTTAAAAATCTTCTTTTATATTTTATTTAACTAAAATTTTCACTTTACTAATCAATCTCATTTTTCAGGTTAAACATGTTACCTTTTTTTTAATAACTAAGCAGTTTCCTTTTTCAGGTAAAATATAATATCTTTTATATTTTATCTAATTAAAAAACAAGTTATAATTACTGTTAACTAATAAATTAATTTTTTTATCTTTTCTCTAACTAATTTTTTTTTTCCCAATTATATCACGGGTTACCCTTTTCAGCCAAAACAAGTTACCTTTTTTTATTTTTCTAACTAAAACCTCTCTTTTTCAAATTATATCACGGGCGATTCTATTTAATGAAAATAAAACCATAATATTATAATGCTATTAATTAACCGATTACCTTTTCAGCTAAAAACGTATCATCTTTTTATTTTTTCTAATTAAATTCCTTTTTTTAGAAATATCATGGGTAACATTAATTTCTCATTTTCTAAAAATTGTTAGTCACAGAGGCATGTCTGTTTACATCTAATAACAAGCCTAATTGTTTGTGATGCTTTGCATTACTTACATGACATCTTAACTGAGGGAGCCTCTAGTTGTAGAGCTTCTATTTGTTCTGTACTTGTAATAGGCATAAAATCCTAGTTGTGTAATTGTACTTATAAAGTCAAGAATAATGCTTGAAAGAAGTTCCAAGGTTCATGCCTCAAGCAAGAAGATAAAGACTGTCAAACAATCATAGTTGGGATTTGAAGAAATGAGAAATTTGCCTAAGTACCAATTCGAGAAGTACATTTATCTATTCGAGAAGTCTAGCATTCGAGAAGTCAGAGATTCGATATCTGAGCAAACACTATTCGATATCTCTGAATGAACTATTCGATATCTCATTCGATATCCCAGAGATTCGACATGTCTAAATACTCTATTCGAGAACTCAAGAAGTCAACAAGTCAAAGTGGTATTCGAGTTCTCAAAGAGTCAACAAGTCAGAGTTCCATTCGATATCTCAAGGGCTCAGAAAGCTATTCGATATCTCAGGGATTCGACAAGTCAAGTGTTCTATTCGACAACTCAAGGAATCCTGGAGAAAAGTGTTATTCGAGAAGTGATTCGATATGTCAATCATACAATATTTGAGAACTCAGAGTTATCTAATCCTAGTTCTCGAATCAATCACTTAGCCACTTCTCGAATACATTCTTGGAGACGAAATACTGAAGAAATTGTACAAGTCAGAAACCTGCAACAAGCCAATGCACTTTATGGACCACAATTTGTAACATACTCTGGAAAGCCTACAAGGAAGGTTGGAGAGATATAGAAGAGACAAAGACTTAAAGAAGTGGATCTGAACAGAACTTTGCAAAGTCAAATCTGTAGCCGTTTGGATGCTTACTCAAAAGGGATAGACATACAAGAAAGTAATTTATCCTGTAACCTTATTTGTAGTAAGTGAGTTGTATTCATGTTCTATAAGAATACAATCTCACTTCTTTAGTTGATTAAGTTTTTCATACACATTGTAAGATATATTTCTCTGAGAATACTACCATTTGTATTCACAGGTTGTAGTAACCTTTATCTAATAAAATATTAGATTAAAGTGATATTGTGTCTTGTGTTGTTCTTTATCCACACCTACATATTTGCACACAAAAACACTTATCCTGCTACACAGATTCAAGAACAAGAAAAGTTCAAGAACCCATTCACCCCCCCTCTGTATTCTTTTGCTATATTCAATACTCAACAAGTGGTATCAAAGCAGGTTGTTTATTCAAAAACAGAAAAATGATCATGAGTTCGAATACACCAAAGACCACAGGAACGGTGAAAGTCCCTAAGTTTGACAAAGAAAATTACAACATCTGGAAGATAAAAATGATGTTGTTCATAAAAGCCTCTCATCCTTTGTATCCTGAGATTCTCAAGAATGGTCCTTTTCTTCCACAACAAGAAATACCTGAAAAGATTGTTGGAACCACAACTATTCCAAGATCTTATGTGGCCAAGGAACCATCCAAATGGACAGAATCATAAAAGGAGATGGTTGCTCTTGACAGTCACCTCAAGTTGCTAATTATTGATTCCATGGATATGTCAATGTTTGCAAACATTGCATCGTGTACATCTGCCAAAAAAATGTGGGATCGCATTGAGGTGTTATGTGACGGGACTGATGAGGTCAAGGAAAACAAGAAACAGATACTAGTCACACAGTATGAAGCTTTCATGGCACAGCCCAAGGAAAGCATCACTGAGATGTTTGAGAGATTTCACAAGCTAGTTACTGAGTTGCAGATGAATGGCAAGGTTTACAGCACCAAGGATTTGAATATGAAGTTTCTATTGTCTTCTCCAAACCACCTAGAGCAGAGGGTCATTTCTCTAAGGGAAAGAGATTTGAACAAAATCACATATGATGTGCTCTATGGGGTTTTAAAAACTCATGAGCTTGAGTTGCTTCAGAAAAGGGCTATCCAAGCCAACCAAGGCAGAATGATAAACACATCATGTGCCTTGATTGTCAACAAATCTATTCAAGACCTAGAAGCATCTACAAGTCAGCTAAGGATAGAAGAGATAGTAGATGATGAAGAAACTGAAGCTGCGGTAAGTGAACCAGTTGAGGAAAAGGAGGAAGAAGAGTTCTATACTCTTGAAGAACTAGATGAAATGGAAAACACTTCATATGCCTTCATGGCCAGAAAATTCCCAAACATCAGATTCAAGAGGAACCAACCCTTCAAACCTAAAACCCAAAACCATTCATTCAACAAGAGCAAGGCACTTGTGAAAGCAAACAAGAATAAATTTAAAACTAACCATGTGGATAGGTCATCTGTAAGGTGTTATAGATGCAATGACCTAGGGCATTTTGCCAGTGAATGCAAGAAGCCTAAAAAGATGGATAAAGAGTTTCTAGAGCTTGAAGCTAAGTATGAGGCCCTTCTGAAAAAGCAGACACAAGGTAAGGCCTACATAGCTGAAGGGAAGTGTTGGGATGATTCTGACAGTGATGGAGAAGAGCAAGAATTTTGCAACTATGCCTTGATGGCCAATTCCAAGGATGACACATCTTCATCAGACTCTCAGGTACCATCTCTCACTACCATAGACATGTCTGTTTCTGAGTACAAGTGCATGATTGAACAACTATCTATTGAAATGTTTAATATTCATACAAGTATGACTACTGCTAATGAGGAAATTGCTAAATTGTCTGCTAGAAATGAATTGTTAATAAAAAAGAATGAGGAACTTGAGCTAACTGCTGTGCAAGTCGAAAACCTTAAGAAAGAAGTAAAATATCTGCAGAACAAGGTTCTATGTGCTAGTCAAATGAAAAGGCTCTTAGGGATGAACTAGCTGAAAATGAATTCAAACTGGAAACTTTTAAGAACTCATCTGGTCTACTGCAATCCTATCACGAGAAAATGCAAGCTAAACCCAAGGCTGCCATTGGACTTGACTATGGCACTCTTAAATAGAGGAAAGGCTATGCTGTCACTGAACATGACATAGTTGTTCAAGAGGAAGTGCCTCACATTTTGAAAACGGTCGAGACTCCAATTTTTAAAGAATCAACATTTGAAATTGATGAGGATGCCTTACTCATCAAGCAAATGTTGAATGATAAGGATGAGGCACAATCCAGTGAACAACAAGCATCCTCTAAGAATGAGAGTGTCAAGCCAAAAGCCAAAGAGCCAGTAAGTGATAGGTCTAGACCTAAAAAGTTTGTTAAGTTTGTATCAGCTGGGAAGAATGAATCTGAGAAGAAAGTGGCTAAGAAGAAACAGAACAGAAATAGCAAGCTAGGGATAACAAAGATAACAACTATGCTTATATGCCCAATGCCCCTAGGAAAACTTGTCAGAATTGTTTCAGTACCAATCATTTAACTCATGCATGTAAGAAACCTGTTGGTAGTGTGCCCAAACCTTTCTATGATTGTTCTGTGCCTTTAAGACATAGAGATGCTCCATTTTGTGATAAATTTGACTGTATGCCATGCAATATGAATGTTATGCTAGTTGTTTCAATTTGAGAAGGCAATTCATTGATGGTTGTATCAGTCACAATTCTCACACACACTACACAAGGTCAAAGTCTTCAAGTCCTCCTAGAGCTAGGAAGGTACCTCTGTCACCTAAGTCTGAAACCTCAGGTTCTAAGACTTCTAACAGTGACAAGAAGACTAACACCAAGAAAGTTGATAAGCATGTTGTTTATGATAAAACCGTTTCTAAGTCACATGGAACCAAACTTGTTTGGGTACCAAAGGAGAAGTAATACCTTTGTGTTTGCAGGGCAAAGAAAGTGAAAAGAAGGTCATGTGGATTTTGGACAGTGGATGCTCAAATCACATGACTGGTGATATGGCCCTGCTATTACAGTATGAGGAGAAGGTTGGCCCAATGGTTGCTTTTGGAGATGACAGCATGGGTAACACATTGGGATATTGCAAGTTGAAAGTTGGTAATGTCATCATTGAAGATGTAGCACTAGTCAAGGGACTCAAGCATAATCTTCTAAGTGTTGGTCAGTTTACTGATAGAGGATTCAACGTGGATTTTGACAAAGATGAATGTTTGATCACCCACAAGAAGACTAGTGATTTTGCTCTATCTGGAGTAAGGAAAGGAAGCCTGTTTGTAGCCAATATGGACTCTGCAAACAAGGACAAAATTTGTTGCTTCTACTCAAAAGCATCAAATGAAGATTGTTGGTTGTGGCACAAGAGGTTATCACACTTGAACTTCAAAGCCATTAATTCTCTAGTCAAAAGAGAGTTAGTGAGAAGCATGCCCACACTTGAATTCTGTCAAGAAGGAGTGTGTGAGGCTTGTCAAAGAGGAAAGATGAAAAGATCAAGCCACAAGTCAAAGACAGTGACATCAATAACCAAGCCCCTGCAACTCATTCATATGGATTTGTTTGGGCCGGTCAATATTATGTCACTAGGAAGAAAGAAGTATGCCTTGGTGATGGTTGATGACTTTACAAGGTATACATGAGTGGAATTTCTGGCATCAAAAGATGAGGCTCCACAAGTAATCATTGAGCACATAAAGAAAATTGACAAGGAAGCAAAGGCCAACAATGCAAGTGTGATTGCATTGAGAAGTGATAATGGAACAGAGTTCAGAAATGCCATACTTGAAGCATTCTGCAAAGAGAATGGAATTTCTCAGCAATTCTCAGCTTCAAGGACTCCACAATAAAATGGAGTTGTTGAGAGAAAGAATAGAACTCTAATTGAGGCTGCTAGAACAATGTTGCTTGATGCAAAGATGCCTACATATTTTTGGGCTGAAGCTGTGAGCACTGCATGCTATATCCTGAACAGAACCCTCATCAACAAAAACAATGGAAAGACACCTTACAATTTGATGACTGGAAAGAAGCCTACTCTAAAGTATGTTCATACTTTTGGAAGCAAATGTTTTGTATTGAAGGATAATTCAGAATATGTTGGAAAGTTTGATGCAAAGGCATTTGAAGGAATTTTTCTTGGCTACTCTATGGAAAGAATTGCATACAAAGTTTATGTCATCAGTCAAATGAAAACTATGGAAAGCACAGATGTGACATTTGATGACATCAAACTACCTGGATTAGAAGAAGCCAATGATGAAGATAAAGATCCATTAAAGTTTGATAATCTAGATGATTCTGATGAAGAGATTGAAACTGGAGTTGAAACTCAAGTTCAACAAACTCAAGTGAATGATGATACAAGAAAAGAATTTGTGCCAATCAATAGTGGAGAAACAAGCATCCAAGACACACCTATGAATAGTGGCAACCTCACAGGGGGAGGAAATGAGAATGATCATGACTTGGATGATGAAGCAACATCAAGAATGAGAAATCAGACTGAGCATTCAAGGAAATGGGATAGATCACACAATGCAGAGTAAATTATTGGAGATCCAAATGCAGGAGTAAGGACTAGGAGAGCAACTCAAAATGAGTGCCTCTATGGCTATTTTCTATCTCAGATTGAGCCTAAGAAACTTGATGATGCACTCTTGGATCCAGGTTGGATTATTGTCATGCAAAAGGAGCTGAATCAATTTGAAAGAAACAAAGTATGGAAACTTGTGCCTGCACCAAAGAATAGAACCATTGTTGGAACAAAATGGGTTCTTAAGATTAAGATGGATGAAGATGGTGCAATAGTCAGAAACAAAGCAAGGTTGGTTGCAAAAGGATACTCTCAACATGAAGGCATTGATTATGATGAGACATTTGCCCCTGTTGCTAGATTGGAAGCCATCAGAATATTCTTGGCATTTGCTGCTCATTCAAACTTTAAAGTTTATCAAATGGATGTCAAGAGTGCATTTCTGAATGGAGAGTTGGAAGAAGAAGTTTATGTGCAACAACCACCTGGCTTTGAGGATCCACATTTTCCAGAATTTGTCTAAAGATTGCTTAATGCATTGTATGGACTTAAGCAGGCTCTAAGGGCATGGTATGATACTTTATCACAATTTCTCCTTGAAAATCAATTCACTAGAGGCATATTGGACAAGACACTGTTTTATAAGAAACATGGTGATGATATTATCCTAGTTCAGATCTATGTGGATGATATTATATTTTGTTCTACAAATGAGAAGCTGTGTGAGAAATTCTCTAAGCTCATATAGAGAAGATATGAGATGAGTATGATGGGAGAGTTAACATTCTTTCTTAGATTGCAAGTTAGTCAAAGGAAGGATGACATTTTTATCAGTCAAAACAAGTACATTAAGGATTTATTGAAGAAGTTTGACTTAGAAGACTGCTCACCTGCAAAGACACCCATGACCACTACCACTAAATTGGATGAGGATGCTAAAGACAAGAAAGTAGATATCTCTGTCTATAGAGGCATGGTTGATTCTCTACTCTACCTCACTACAAGTAGGCCAGACATCATGTTTGCTACATGTTTGTGTGCAAGGTTTCAATCAAATCCAAAAGAGTCACATTTGATTGCTATAAAAAGGATCTTTAGATATCTGAATGGCACTCCAAACTTGGGTTTATGGTATCCTAAGGACACAGGGTTCAATCTGGTCGGTTATTCTGATGCTGACTATGCTGGATGCAGAGTGGATAGGAAAAGCACCTCAGGTAGCTGCCAGTTTCTTGGACAAAGGTTAGTCTCTTGGTATAGCAAGAAACAACAATCTTTGTCAACTTCTACAGTTGAGGCTGAATACATAGCTGCTGGAAGTTGCTGTGCTCAAGTGCTTTGGATTAGAAATCAACTTAGAGATTATGGACTTCTGTTGGAAAGATTTCCAATCATGTGTGACAACACAAGTGCAATCTCTATAGTTGCCAATCCTGTCAATCATTCTAGGACAAAGCACATTGACATCAGATATCATTTTTTTAGAGAACATGCAACTAATGGAACCATTGAGTTGCATTATGTCTCTACAAATAAACAACTAGCTGACATATTCACTAAGCCATTAGATGAAGCCACCTTCACAAGGTTGGTAAGTGAGATTGGAATGCTGAATTCTTCAGATTCTGGCTAAGTGAATATATCACCTAGATTGTTCTAGCAATAAACATTTACTTTATCTAAATTCTCAATATTTTTGGAGTAAGTGTTGGCTGAAATATGATTTATAAATATTTCAAATCTGTTGCATATGTTGGAAAATCATATTTTGTCAACTTAAAATTTCTATGAAATTTTGAGAAAATCACTATTTAATTTGTTAGAATATTCTTGATAGAATATGTTTGGTGAATTTTTAAAGATAGTGAAAATTGAATTTTTATGAGTGAAAAGAACGTTTCGATAAGTCAGGCTTCTCGAATGATTCATTTCTTGCTTATGCTCGACTTCTCTAACAAGTCTATTTAAGATACTCTTGAGTTCTCGAATAGAGTCTTTAGAGAAATCGAATAGAGAAATGTCTGAGTTCTCGAATACTATGTTTGAGTTCTCGAATCATTTGAAAAGGCTGAATTCTCGCTGAATCTTAACCGTTTTTGGATTTCTATTCAGAATTTTTAAATCACTTATAAAAACACATTTTACCTAATTTAGAATTTATTCTAAGTTAGATAACTGCCAGCTGTGAGTTTTAAACCTGCTTGAGATATCGATTAAGCCTTTCTTGACTTCTCGAATAGTTGTTTTCTACTTCTCGAATGCTTGACTTGTCGATACAAAACATATATCTAATCGACAATTCAAGTACTTCGATTTCTCAAGCATCTAAACCTCCAAAACCTCTGAAAACCCTAATCTCAAAAACTAAATTTCTTCTTCAACCTTTATTCTTTTCTCTCTCTCTCTTTGTGTATCAATGGCAACCGTGAAATTCAACACCAACTTTATCACCCTAACCAGTGATGTTGAGGCACCCAATGTCAATTTCAAATGCTTTGTAAAGTGGATGTCTGAGTCATACATCAAGGATGCACTCTCAGCCAACCCAACTCTTTATCTAGACCTCATGGAACAGTTTTGGAGAACGGCTACTGTGGAAGTTGTAGCCCTAGAAAGCGCAATAACATCGTATATAATCTACTGCAAGATTCAGGACAAGGAAATCACTATCACCACTGAAGACATGAATCAAGCACTGGGCTTACAACAGGAAGTGTATGATGATCAAGCTACAAATGGTGAATTGGAGGACTTCTTTGATTTCATTCACTACTCCGAGGAAATCAAACTTGGTCACTTAAATAGAAAGTTCTTGAAGAAGGAATGGAGTTATGTCTTTGCCACCATCCTTCAAGTCTTCACTGCAAGGAAGTCAAGCTATGATCAAATCAGCGCCCCTGCACATCAAATAGGCTATGCCTTAGCTTATGGGAAAAAGATCAATGTTGGTCAACTCATTATGCAGGAGCTGTGTGGGAGACTTGGTAAGAACTCAACCAAGAGAGGTACTGACATTTTCTTCCCTCGCTTTATTCAATCTGTACTTAATTTTAAAAATGATAAATTGATTGAATTACCTGGGATAGATAGAAATAGAATAGGCTATCCTAAATCCATGACCAAACTCATTTTTGGTAATTTGGAGACTAGGAATGATGTGGATGTAAGACTTAACATAACTCCCCGTATGGAGGGTTTGTTTAGGACTTACCCCCACAACATGCCAACATTTAACTCAAAGTCACAGTTAGCACAACCCAAGCAAGTTGAATAAAATGCTAACCCAGGGCTTGCTAACCAACCACCTCAGCCAAACACTATACCAAACACAGAGCCACCTACATCATCCTCTCAACAGGGTGGTGTTAGTAAAAAGGAGAAGAAGAGAAAACAGGTTGCTTCTGCACCTTTAACCATCTTATCTGAAGCAGCTTTGCCTGTAGAATTAGGTGTAGAAAGTGAGGAACCTGAGTCACCCTTGAAAAGGCCAAAGAAGAAGAAATCTAAAATTACATCTTCAGTCACACAAATGGTTGAAGTTGTAAAATCAGGGGCAAACAGCTCACTAGATGTATCCTCTCAATAGGGTGCATCTATAGAATCAAATATCCTCCCCAATGCACCTATTTGTAAAGAGTCAGCACCTGGGAGTGATAAGACTGTCACAACACTGAGTGGAGAGCACATCACACTTGAAACTCCCTCTATTTCTCAGGGGGAGTTGCCAAAATCCATTTTAAAAGACACTTCTCTTCCAGAATCTACATCTCAAATTTCTTTGGAGCCTGTAATTCAAGAAATTGAAGAGCAAGGCATTGATCACCAAGAATTCTTTTCTCTTGGTGAGCCAATGGACTCAAGTGACTTAGTGCATGACACTTTGCTCACCACCCAGAAACCACATTCAGATGGTGAGGGAATGCAAGCTGGGGCATATCCTGATGACACCATCACAAACACAGAGGATTCACTAGTTTTTATTAGAGACTCTGTGCCTGTGTCAACTACTGTTGTAACTCATCCCACTCTTGTAGAGACAATAGTAATAGAGTCAATCCATCCGGTTATAGAAGTTGCATCTGTAACTGAGGAGTCTAGCTTGCCTAGCTCTAGCTCTGACTTTATGTCACAATGGCTGAAGCCTGTGCAACATGACAGTGCTTCAGGATCAGGATATGTTCCACCACAATTGACGGTTGAAGCACTTCAAAGCTTAGTTGTGGATCAGATTCCTGAGTTTGTCAAGATAGCTCAGAACTTGGTCACCTCCAACATGCCTAATCCAGACTGTGAAGCCATTCTGCTATGACATAGATATGATGTGGATATGCAAAAGACAAAGATAATTGATGATGCTGAGAGAGATGGCAATGTAGATGCCTGGTTGCAAGGAAAATATGATATTACTCTTGATGAAGCTCTTCAATATCTCAGAGAGGAATACATCACTTCACTGGGTTCCAATGCCAAATCTCTGACCCCTGGTGAAGTGTATGAAGCTATTAATGATTCACACAAGGGATTCCTCAAGGTTGCACACTATCTTGGAAAGGGAGTCAAAACTGAAGTCAACAGAGTGTGTGATAAGACAGCCACTACAGTGGAAGAAATCAAGAGGGCCTTTGATGCAAAATTCCCTCAGCTAGACAATGTCTTCAAGGACCTCAAACACTGCAACACCACCTGCACCAAGACGGATAATGGTCTAGCTCTACTAAAGGATGCTGTCACAGGTCTGGGGCATAAATTTCAAGTTCTATCTGATCAGACAACCGATGCCAATGCCATGCTCAGGACCCTCTTTAAAAATCAATATGGAGATAAGCTGGTGTCTGAGGTCCCTGTGCATGAGATGACTAAGTATGAAGTGAAGAGACTGCAAGATCAATCCCTATCTGGTTTTAAGGCCAATGAGCTATTCACTAAAGTGGATACTCTTGAAAATGAGGTAGTTTCTCTCAACGAATCCAATGCTCATTTGACAGACAACGTTGTAACTCTAATTGAGCAGTTGAGCACTCAAGCCACCACCACAGCTGATGTTCTTCTGCATCAGCAATTAATGTTGTCTGCAATGATGAAGCACATGGGTCACCCTCTACCTGAAGAATCTTCAACTCCAAAGGTCACTTTTACAGCCTATGTGCCTGACAACAAGCCTAAGTGGGAGAAGAGGACATCAAGGAACTCAAATCCAAAGGGGGAGAAACCCCAAGCAAAAGGCATCAAGCTAAATGAGGGTGGTCATCAAAGGGCTCCAAAATCAATAACTCATGTGCCAGGAAAAGGAAAGTCTAAAGTTGATGAGCCTCCATCCTCTCTGCCAGTGGTCACTCTACCACCTGTGCACATCACTACTCCAAGTGGCCAAAAGCAAAATGTCACTACTACAGTGGTGACAGGTTCCATGCCAAGGGATCTAGTCCAAGTCTTCAGACATGAAGATGATCCAGTGGACGTTAATGTGATTATAGAGGCCAAGCTGATAGAAGTAGCAAATTCAGAGACTTATCATGATGCTACATTCTTGAAGTTTCTGCAAGCCTCAAAGGCAAAGGTTGGAGGAGATACTTTGCTATACAGAAGAAGCCTTAAAGATCAAATCAAATATCTAACAGTTATTCCAAGAAAGCTAAATCAAATCTTTCTCAAGGAAATTATGATGGTGACCAATGGCAAGATATGACACCTATCTATTGACACCTTGAAAGCCCTAAATTCAATAAGATTGATGC
The DNA here is from genome assembly GCA_037693485.1 of Kitagawia praeruptora. Lineage (NCBI taxonomy): Eukaryota > Viridiplantae > Streptophyta > Magnoliopsida > Apiales > Apiaceae > Kitagawia > Kitagawia praeruptora. The sequence goes on from CM075347.1 coordinate 42,592,962, forward strand.
GATCTTGGAACTAATTTAGCAGAAATGGGAGAACAACAAGAGTCTGTATACTGAATTGAGAAATGGTCAACAAGCTAGACTTCCTGAAGTATGCATCAAACCAAGAACCATCTTCTATCAGTCTGGTACTAAAATTCAAGATGTTAATCAGTTGGTTATTCCCAGTGATCTCACCCCTCGAAACCACAGACTCATCATTGCTATCACTGATCAGCTACAAAAGAAGGATGAAGTCAGAAATGCTGAAGAGTTGGAAGCACTGCACATCCTCAGAACATTCATTGCTTCTGGTACAATTCCAGAAATGGCTCAGCCTAGGAGGAATAAGGATGATAAAGATGACAAAAGTGATGGGAGGAGAAGGCATCACACACTACGCCATAAACAGCCTACGGTAACACCACGACTGTGTTACCTTAGACCCTAAAAAATGTTACCAAAGGCCAAAAAAAGGCTAAGGTAACACCTTAGCTGGGATAGTTTTGTTCTATGTAACCTTTGGGGTCTAAGGTAACACCTCGACACACATAAGCTAAATCGTTAATTATGAATAAAATTCAAAATTGTGTTAATTATATTCTAAGGTAACACAGTCCACGGTGTTACTAAGTTTAACACCTTCCATATCTATGGTAACATGCCTTTAAGGATAAGGTAACACCAAAATTAAAGCGTTGTGGTAGGCCCAAAATTTCATAGCTATGGTAACACCCAAGAAGGTAACACCCCCCTAAGTGTTGTAGAAAGCCATCTATGGCGTAGTGATAGGAGTGATAAGGATGATAAAGATGAGAAGAAGAAAGATAGCAAGGATAAGAAAGATGGTGATGACCAAGGTAAAGTCTATGAGAGGAAAATTGGAAAACAACAAGCCTTAGGCATTGCTAGCAGTAAACTCACCACAACACAAGACTCTAAGTCTAGGGTGAATACTGTTAGTAATGACCTACCAAAATCTGTTTTAATGGCTTCTGCAACTGTTTTACCACCTCAAGAAGAGAAGAAGATTCAAATCAAGAAACCAGGTGTATGTTAATTTCCATAAGTAAACTGCTAATGGAGTACTACAATGGTCTACAAGCAAAGGTCACAAGTTTCTTCCAAGCCACCAAGTGAAAAAAGTCAAATTCAAATAGGCTGCAAGAAGGGTGAAACTGTCCAAGTCTAGGACACTGACAATTATTCCAGGCTTAAACCTACCACCACTAGATGAAGACTTTGATGAAGATCAACTGCAATTCCTAAGAGCTCAAAGAATCTATCATGTTACCATTGTTGATGATTGTCTAGAATTTAAATACACTGATGGGAGACAAAAGAAATTTTGGAAAGGGACATGTCAGCATTGGGGCAAGCTATATGATATAGAAAGGATTATTGCACTGTTGGATTCTGAAGATAGAGTGGAAAGGATTTGGAAGCTGGAGTTAATTGATTTTGTCAAAATGAAGAGAGATCACCAGGCAGAACAGTGAAGAGCTACTAAAGAAAATGGAGGAGGAGTTTGCTGCAATGGAAGCTAAGGCTGATGAACTGAGGGCTAAGGGTCTGTGTAGAGTCAAATTTAATCCTTACATCATTGAATACAAGAAATATGGTAGAAATGTAAAGATTAGAATGGACTACATCAGTTCCTACTCTGAGAAACAGCTGAATGAAGTACTCAAGGATTTGTCAGGATCCCCTCTAATTGAAGAACTCACTGTAGTGGAAGACATTATTCTTGCTATGGAAGAAAATGCAAAGAATAAAGCTAAAGAAGCTGAGGAAAAGATGAAAAATGAGAATCTGCAAGCCAAAGCTCAAGAGATAAATCCAAAAGGATATGTCTAGTAGTTCCTAATAACTTGTAAGAATGCTTCTATGTATTTTCTTCAATCAATCTTCATACCTGTACTTTTCAAGTTTTATCTTTATGTATGTTAGGCTTGTTATCAGACATGAAATTGTGACTAAGGGTCTCACTCACAATTTGGGGGAGATTGTTAGTCACAGAGGCATGCCTGTTTACATCTAATAACAAGCCTAGTTGTTTGTAATGCTTTGCATTACTTACATGACCTCTTAACTGAGGGAACCTCTAGTTGTAGAGCTTCTATTTGTTCTGTACTTGTAATAGGCATCAAATCCTAGTTGTGTAACTGTACTTATAAAGTCAAGAATAATGCTTGAAAGAAGTTCCAAGGTTCATGCCTCAAGCAAGAAGATAAAGACCGTCAAATAATCACAGTTGGGATTTGAAGAAATGAGGAATTTGCTTAAGTACCAATTCGAGAAGTACATTTGTCTATTCGAGAAGTCTAGCGTTCGAGAAGTCAGAGATTCGATATCTGAGCAGACACTGTTCGATATCTCTGAATGAACTATTCGATATCTCAGAGATTCGACATGTCTAAATACTCTATTCGAGAACTCAAGAAGTCAACAAGTCAAAGTGGTATTCGAGTTCTCAAAGTGTCAACAAGTCAAAGTTCCATTCGATATCTCAAGGGCTCAGAAAGCTATTCGATATCTCAGGGATTCGACAAGTCAAGTGTTCTATTCGACAACTCAAGGAATCCTGGAGAAAACTGTTATTCGAGAAGTGATTCGATATGTCAATCATACAGTATTCGAGAACTCAGAGTTATCTAATCCTAGTTCTCGAATCAATCACTTAGCCACTTCTCGAATACATTCTTGGAGACAAAATACTGAAGAAATTGTACAAGTCAGAAACCTGCAACAAGCCAATGCACTTTATGGACCACAATATGTAACGTGCTCTGGAAAGCCTACAAGGAAGCTTGAAGAGATATAGAAGCGACAAAGAGCTAAAGAAGTGGATCTGAACAGAACTTTGCAAAGTCAAATCTGTAGCCGTTTGGATGCTTACTCAAAAAGGATAGACATACAAGAAAGTAATTTATCCTGTAACCTTATTTGTAGTAAGTGAGTTATATTCATGTTCCGTAAGAATACAATCTCACTTCTTTAATTGATTAAGTTTTTCATACACATTGTAAGATATATCTCTCTGAGAAAAATGAAGATGAGAATACTACCATTTGTATTCACAGGTTGTAGCAACCTTTATCTAATAAAATATTAGATTAAAGTGATATTTTGTCTTGTGTTGTTCTTTATCCGCACCTACATATTTGCACACACAAACACTTATCCTGCTACACAGATTCAAGAACAAGAAAAGTTCAAGAATCCATTCACCCCCCTCTGTATTCTTTTGTTGTATTCAATACTCAACAAAAATACTACTTGCAATTTTAATTTATAAAATAACAATTAAATTATAATTACTATAAACTAATCAATTACCTTTTTCACCTAAAGTATATCACCTTTTAATTTTCACGTTATCTTTTTATATTTTTTCAAACTAAAATCTCTCTTTTTTCAATTATATATCACGGACGGTTCTATTTAATAAAATTAAATAATAATATTATAATACTAATATTAACCTATTATCCTTTTTAGCTAAAACGTATCAACTTTTTTCTATATTATCTAACTAAAATTCCTCTTTAGAAATATCACGGGCAACATTAATTTCTCCTTTTCTAAAAATATTACGAGCTTTATTTTGTAAAATAACATAATTAAATTATAATTACTATAAACTAATCAATTACCCTTTTCACCTAAAACATATTACCTTTTTAATTTTCTCTAACTAAATCCTCTCTTTTTCCAATTATATTACGGGCATTCTATTTAAGAAAACAAAATAATAATTTTATAATTACTAATAAATAACTTATTACCTTTTCAACTAAAACCTATCACATTTTCTATATTTTTTTTAAACTAAAATCATTCATTTTCTAGAAATATCACGGATAACATTTATATAATGATGATCATCATCTCATTTAAATATTTATGTAACACCCCTAGATCCGGGGTCGGAGATCCAGGCTGTCACTATATCCTTAATTCCCATTTTAATAAACATTACTCTCAATCTTCCTTTTAGCATGCTGTGACCCCTCAGTCAAACATAACATTTAAAGATTATAGGCTCAGAGACGAAATTAAAACGTTACTAAGTTATTATAACCATCTAAAATAAGTATTACAAACCCAAATTGTCATAATCTTAAAAGTTCAAATTAAAAGGATTACCATCTAAGACGGCATCTACAGCCACAATACGGTTTGGTTTCGAGAAGCTTACACAAGTCATGCTTGTAAATAAACCTAACCAACCTAAGTTGTAAACCTATCAAACTTAGTCTGCTCACCTGTGGTAATGCTACTGAGTGTGACCTCGACACCTGCCTCGTAAATAGTCTCCTATACTGCTGACCGGTTAGCACGCTTTTGCGGGGGTCTGCCTTGTTCTTGCCATGCTTATCTGTTATTGTGTGGTGGTATATATAAAAGAAAAGCAAGAGTTAGCAATATAGCTCAGCCATATAATAATAGTTTTCAAAGTACTTTTGTTAACGTAAACCATATGACATATCGTATACTGACATTGTATCATCATTAAACATTTTCATTCTTTATCCAGAAATATAACGAAGAATTTCTGAGGTACTTTAAATAGTTCATCATTCTGTCAACACTATCGGTAACTGAGCACCTAGGCTTTCATTACAGTGTTGCAATACAATTCCAATTGGAAGAATGGGATTATGCTGGAGCCTCTTCCACGATATCTGGTGATCAGCTAATATACCGTGCCTCTGCTTCTCTACTAGTAGAAGGACGACGTTCCCTTATCGGGTTGCACCCTGACCGCATATGGGCCTTATCATTTGGACTACGCTCGAAGGCGATGTCCCCTCTTCCTCCAATCCCTTAGAGAATTTATGCATCGTAGGAACAGAATTTAATTCAGTTTCCCCCAAGCACAAAGCTTGACGACTGGTTTAATAATCATTACTAACTTTACTTCCATGAATAATTGAGGAAGTAACTCTGATGTGTGGGTTGACTTTAGTCAATAGATTTCGATTACTAAGAATCGCTTCATCAAACATAACTTGGGAGTTGGTCGGAGTTTTGAGTGTTTAGTCAAACCTGAGCCCCTCCTTACTAGGTAGGGTGCATTTCTTGTTGGTAGCGAAGAGAGAAAATAATTAATACTAGCTCCCAAAACCTTAGGTTCCCGAGTTTTGATAAGTTTAAGCGAGGTAGCGATACTTTTCGATGAGTGAAGCTATAGTCAGTGAAGAAATGGGAACCCGCTCTATTTTTAAATACTTTTTCGACGATCAGAAAATATTTAAAATAATTTTTAAAGTTTTAAATAACTTTTGAAATAAATAATATGATTTGTAAATCATCCTGGAATATTTAATAAATATTCAAATAATATTTATTATATAAATAATAAGCTTAGAATATTTAATAAATATTTAAATTATATTTATTAAATAAATAAACCTTCAGACTATTCTCAATATGAAAATAATATTCAAATTATTAATAAATATTCAAATAATATTTATTAATATCATCAAAGAAATTTTAATCCGAAAATATCCAATTTATATTTATTGGAATATTTTAAAAATATACGTCATATAACCCTTCCGGTGACTTCCGGTTTTTATGTCCTTATCCGGACGAAATATCTCCGACTCCCTTATTAAGAAAAGGTATTATCATACTATACTGGAAACTTGTAACACATCATCGTATACATATATATACAAGAGTCTATGCATACGTACCTACTTAACAGGTTTATAAATCCCTGTAAACAACCATATATCATATGCTGATTCGCAAAAATACTAACAAACAGTTCATATCATTTATACCACAACAACAACAGTTTGAAAATACTTGAAATACAAGTTTCGAAAACTTGCCTGATAGTGTCGGAATAGTCTGGGCCCTGTCTCTAGTGTGATGATCTATAATAATCAATACGGTTCGGTTAGTTCGTTAAACGATCCCGTCAAATCGACTATTCACGTAAAGACACAACTTCGTAACGATACATCCTTATTACACGTTTGGCTTATTATAAGTCCATGATATCCTTTAACCACTTTTGGATAATTATTGGTCTCGCAACGACTTTCGTTAAAGGTCATTTTCAACGAAACTAAAGTTCGTCTTAATTCGTCCCCTAAAAGGGTTTTTCACTTGCGCAACTATGATTCGAAAACTTCTATAAAATTGAAAAATAAACTTTTTCATGAAATTCTTTTTCTCACTTCTTCTTAACTGTCCAGAGGATTTTTCATCTAAATTTCATAATTAAGAACATCTTTTTGCTAGCTCAATTGTTGCTCTAAATATAGCTTCTTTCTGCAGTGGTTTCTCATGCGCATTCTTGACTTAAACATTTCTATAAAATCGAAAATTAAGCCTTTTGTCTTCAAATTTTTACAGGGATTTAACAACTGACGAACTTACCCCCTGTAAAAATTTCATATCACAGACCATTTTTAAAGGGCTCGTTTGACTTGGTAAAGTCAGTTCATCTTAACGATTCATCCGTTTTAACCGGTTTCACTAAAACGAGCATATCTCATAAATCGTAAATCGTAATCACATGATCTTGGTGTCAAAAAAAACTACAAAACAAGTCCTACTAGTTTATGGCCAAAAACTTACCAAGAAAACATTTGTTGAATTCGGTATTAACTGCTCAAATGATCTAATGAAATTTCGACATTATAACTACTATAAACCGAACATTTCCAAATTCCATGAACTTCATCTAACCACTTAATTCAACCATACACCATCAAGATCATATAAACATCATCAAGGATCTATAAGACCAGTGGTAACATCCATTTATCACTATCCAAAATTTTACCATACTTATAAAGTTTAAAACATCACAATCCCCTTAAACATGTACATACTTGCATCAACCTTTCAAATCAACTTATAGCTCATAAGGTTTAAGGTGGGTGTGAGTGTTTTACCTTCCTTGGAGTCTTAACAACCTTAACCAAGCTTGACTTTCCTTAAAAACACCTTAGATAGCTTTAACAACCTTTAATCTTCAAGACCTAAACAATCAAGTTTAAAATTTTCGTAGTCAGCATCACCACTCTTGAAAGAACTGGAAAAACGAGGGTCTTACCTTCCCTATCTGAACGAGGCTCCTGAATAAGAGTTGTAGAGCATCTCAATACCTTTCCAGAAAGCTATAGAACACAAAATTTCATTGAGAAATGAGGGCGTTATGGCAGGTTGAAGTGGCTGCTCTGTTTTTGGCCGAAAATAGAGAAAATGGAGGGGGAGCTTCTGCTATCTTTTGGTAAATGATAAAGTGAAGAGAATGATTTATTTTGGGGTGATATATATCAATACATCAGCTGAGTTTCTTTGTCAAAAATCTAAGATTTAATAGTTTGCTTGATTGATTCTTTTTTTTTTCCTTAGCATTTGCCAATCTAGCAGCTTTTCCATGAAATATGGAATTTGTCTCTTGAACTATTCTAGATTGGTATCCAAAGGTTGGTTGGAATCCTATGTATCTAATTTGCATGGCACTTAGCATGCATGGGATACTTACTTGCCAACTTAACACTTGTTACATAATTGTTTTCACAATTGCAACGAATATCCGAAGCGTTTCGCGATACATTTTTTTTTTCGTAATTTCTTGCCATTGCAAACACTTGTAATTTACTTAAATGGTGGAATTCGAATTCCATAATTTTCCCCCTTCATAATGCAATCCTTGTACCCCTTAATATCTCGTAAAATATGGCCATTTAAAATAATGGGTTTCATCGAAAACTAACGATTTTTACATACACTCATTTGCATCGTAAAGATGTAATATCAACTCGAAATCTTAAATATTCACCATACCTAAGTGGTGTTTGGAATCATTTCATTTAAGTAATGTAATTACTATTCATTCCTGTCATTTACGATAGTACAAAAATCAGGGTTCTTACAACCTTCCCCCTTAAAAGGATTCCGTCCCGGAATCAGGTTGAAATTAAATGGGGGTACTTCTCTTGCATTGCACTTTCCAGCTCCCAGGTGGATTCCTCTATGTTATGATTCTGCCACAGAACTCTGACTAATCTGACCGCCTTGTTCCTGAGTACTTGCTCCTTGTGGTCCATGATTTCCACCGGTTGCTCTATATAAGACAAGTCTGACTGTAGATCCACATGCTCATATTCCACCACATGCTTGGCATCGGGGTTATATTTCCTCAGCATAGACACATGGAACACGTTATGTATTTGCTGTAGACTTGGAGGTAAGGCTAACTCGTAAGCCACCTTTCCAATCCGCCTTAAAATCTCGAAAGGTCCGATGTATCTCGGGCTCAACTTTCCTTTCTTCCCAAACCTCATCAGTCCTTTTCAGGGAGATACCTTTAGCAGCACCATGTCTCCTACTTCATATTCTCTATCCTTCCGAGCTAAGTCGGCATACTTATGTTGTCTGTCTTGGGTTGCTGCCAGTCTTCCCCTGATTAGAACTATCACATCTCTTGTCTGTTGTACCAATTCAGGTCCTAATATCTTCCTCTCACCAACTTCTTCCCAACATAAGGGAGAACGACATTTCCGGCCATAGAGGGCTTCATATGGGGGCATTCCGATACTTGAGTGATAACTGTTATTATAAGCAAACTCAATCAATGGTAAGTGCTCTTCCCAACTTCCTATGAAATCCATAATACACACTCTCAGCATGTCCTCTAAGGTCACTACGCCATAGATGGCCTTCGGCAACACTGCAAAAATGTTGGCAAAGGCCAAAAAACTGTTAGCGTAGCCAAAAAAATCTCTACGGCAACACTTTTCGGGTGTTAGCTTTTTCGATGTTGGCGTAGGGTTAACTGCAACACTTTTACCCCTACAGCAACATGATAAAATGTGTTGCCGTAGGATAGTAAATGGGCAATGACACGTCACAGGACCCATGACATGTGGCAAGACCCCCATGACACGTGGCTGGACCCACTGATAGGTGGGCCCCACTGACAGGTGGGGCTCACTGACAAGTGGCCCTCACTGACAGGTGGGGTCCACTGACAGGTGGGGTCCACTGACAGGTGGCAACACTTTGTCATAGCTATTGCTACACCTTTGTCATAGCTATTGCAACACCAAATTAAGCTACTGCAACATTTTTTGAACATATGGCAACACCAAATTAATCTATTACAACATTTTTTGAACATGGTTAACATTTTGTCATAGCTATTGTAATTACAACTTTCAACTGTAAAAATTGATAACAAAGAAATCATTACAATTCAACCACACTATTCTTTACTATCTAACAAATGTCCTGCTCCCTTACTCCAAAAGTTGCCCTTTGATTGTTTTGCTTATTTCTGTCAGCAACACTGGTATTCTTAGACACATTCTGCAAAAAGTTACATGGCTGCATTAGTTTAGCTTAAAAAAGATCATTAAACACAGAGGTCACACCATAATTCATGTCCAACCCTATTATTATCATAAATGAAAAGTTATATCGACGCCTAAAACAGATAACAAAACATTCCGTAAGGAAGCATGACAAGATGCATATTAATTTGTGATTACAAACCTGGCACTACCACAAAAGCCTCTGATGGAAATTGCCACCAGAATATATTAAATATTTTCAAACTTCCGATTTAAGAATAAAATAAAAGGGAATGCTTTTTAAGGTACAAAAGAACAATTGCCTGCAGTTTTAGCCTAATATTGTTGCAATTTTTACCATGCCAAGGTCGCGATGCTAAAGAAAATAGATGTGCAGAAAAATTACCTCCTCAACTGCTGGTGGCTTGTATAACTTCTGCTCTAGAGCCTTTGAATTCCACTCAATGCCAGATTCATGTGCTATATCTTGCAACAACTGTAACTTTTCATCTTTTAAATGAGGCAATGACTTCAGCTTTGCAACAAACTGGAACACGAAAATTGACCTTTTAGTTTCACTTACTAGAAAGTAGTTAAAAAATTGGAATTTCTATCTTATGGAACATGTCATCTTAAATCATGAACAATCACCTCTTTATTGGCATAAGATTCAACTGACTTCCCATATCTCTCCGTAAATAGGCTTCCGAGTTCACGCAGCTCTGGCAAATCAACAAATCTTGCAGCTGCAAACATCAAAGATGCTACAGCCTCCCTGCAATCCTCAGGGCATTCCCTTCAAAACAATTGACATCCAATAAGCAAATTGGACTTGCAATAAAATGCAGCACAATCCAAAGCAAACCAACTGCATAATGTTGGTCATAAGTTTCTCTTTTGATAACTTCTGTTTTCAACACTGATTTTTTCACCCTTCCAAAAAATGAATCATTTTTACCACCAAATTAGCAATATGGTTACCACTATCTCTGGAATTCACATGTATAATTATCGCTATCTCTTGGATTCACAGTCTAAGTCAAATATGCATAAATAAGCAATAGCAATCTAATTCTGATTGTTTTCCAATCAAAGAATAAACTTGAAAAGCCCACAACTATTATTTATAAGACATTGTAAAGTAAAAGCAGAGCAACTACATCCAGCATGTAGACAATAAGAAAATAGAAAATGTTGGGCTGTCTAATATCAGGCAAGACATATATCATTCATAATCATATTGACAGATATTACCTTTTAAGATTACAAGGATATAAAAAAACATTAAGGATTGATATGTTTCAAACAAAGCATTATTATGATCAAGCAAGATAAAGAATGACGAATGAAAAGACACATAAAAAAAGTGGAAAAAGAAATTACCTATTCTTACTCATGGCAGAAATATGAGGATAGATGCATGAACAGGCCAATTCAACATACTCATAACATGATGAGAGATTCATCTCCCCCAGAAACCCTTCAACCAATGGCCAACAACAGCCAGTGGCCAGAGTGATATAACAAGACTTGCAATTGGAACACATATCGTCAACCAACATACATTTTGTCATTAATTTAGTTCTAATTTAACTCTTAACATTACTTTTGTAGCTCATTGATAACAAAAACAAAAGGTAAGTGTAGCAGCAAATGACACAACCTCAAAAATGGAAAGATTATTAAAAAACAGTATCACCACAAGGTGTACAACTCATTAAGTTAAAGTTGTGGTCACCTTTTCTCTGAGAATACAGAGGAGGCCCTCCCATTCTTTGCACAAAGAATTCATATTGATTCTGAATAGCGTCTTCTTTATTCATTGCTTAGAGACTCAAAATGAAGTAAAGTATCTGAACTCAAGAAAACACTAGAGAATGATCTTAATGAAGAAAACGAAACAGCCGAATGAGAGTGATAATAAAAACAAATAATAATTAAGTAAATTATAGAAATTAGATGAATATGAAGAATTAGAAATTAAAAAATCATTAGAAATTACCAAATTAATTGGTTGCAAAGAACTTTCCGAAAAGAGTCGGTGGCTTCTTACAGTACTTGAGAGTTGTAAGAGCTCCGAAGTGTCTCGAAATCCACTAAAACTTGATTATACCTCAAATCCAAGGCCCAAATCTACTATAATCCAAAGCTCCAAATCCGAAGTCCTGAAATTGAAAAGAAATCTTAATCAATTGAAGCCCTAATTAACTAAAGAAATCAAATCAATTAAACTCAAAACGAAGAACCCCTAATTTAAAAACCCTAATTTGAAAAAGTTCCAATTTGAAGCCCAAACTGGAGAAGGCCTGAAATTGAAAGTAAACAACAATTAGTTGAAGCTTAAGTGCAAAAATTGAATCAATTAAACTCACTATAGTGAACCCATAATCTGGAAAAGATTGAGGAAGCCCCAATTTGAAGCCTCAAACCGAGGGGTATATTCAATTGAGCACCATAATTTGTATAACGTACTAATTTAGAGACGATTGAGAGGGAAAGAGAGGGTTGAGAGAGAGAGAGAGTAGAATGAGAGTGAGAGAGCGTTTTGTTTGTATAAAAATTTCACACAGGCGGGATAATGTGTAAAAATTTCACACAGGCGGGATAATTGACCGCTAAAACATTTCACTGGAACCGTGCATCCTCTTCTTTCCAGTTTTTATTTTACAATTATTTTTCTGTTTTTATATATTTTTTATAATATGCATTTTACATTTAATAAATAAATATAACCTAAAAAATAATAATGTATTCAAAATTATTCAAAAAATCATCATTTTCATTCGTATTTATTTAATGTTTTTGATATAATAAATAAATTCAGTTCACAATTTTTTTAATGTTTTATGCAAAATGTTATTTATTTTTAATTTAAAATATTAATATTTTCATGTAAAATGTTTTATGTGAATTATTTTTAATTTTTTTTAAAAAATTAAAAAATTAGTCATGCGGGCCCCACTGCCACATCAGCTACCACGTCAGCAAGGGGTGGGACCCACTGCCACATCATCTGCCACGTCAACATGCCATGTCAGCAAGAGGCGGGACCCACTGCCACGTCAGCATGCCACGTCAACAGGAGTGGGTCCCACCTGCCACGTCAGCAAAGTCCAGTCAGTAGTGTGGGGTCCACTTCCACGTCGGTTCATTGTCAGCATTGCCTAGTCAGCGTTATAATAAAAATAAAAAAGAAAAATAAATACTTGATTGTGTAATACATTATAAAACATCTACGCCAACACTTTTCATGTCTACGCTAACATAAATACTTGGTGTTGTAGTAGGTGAGGATGAAAATAGCTACGGCATCACTTTTTTAAACGGCAACACCTTGCAAAAGTGTTTTGGAAAGTTATCTATGGCGTAGTGGGTCTGAATTGTTCTTTCACTTTGTCCGTTAGTCTGGGGGTGGTATGCAGTACTCATATTTAGCTTGGTTCCCACACAGTCTTGAAAGCTCCTCCAGAACCTGGAGTTAAACCTTGGGTCTCTATCGGACACAATGGTCACGGGAACTCCATGTCGTACCACAATTTCTCTTATATATATGTCTAGTAATTTATCGACAGTGTACCTCTCGTTGATTGGGAGAAGATGGGCGGACTTAGTCAACCTATCGACGATTACCCATATCGCATCGTGGTTAGTCTTGGTCCTTGGGAGTCTACTACAAAATCCATGGCTAGGTGCTCCCACTTCCATTCTGGAATCTCTAGGGGTTACAGTAGTCCACTAGGTCGCTGGTGTTCTGCCTTTACCCGTTGGCAGGTCAAACATCTATTCACCCATTCTGTCACATCCTTCTTCATGTTGGGCCACCAATAGTATTCTTTCAAATCTCTATACATCTTCGTGGTACCTGGGTGCACAGAGTACCTTGAGTTATGTCCTTCATATAGGATTTCATCCTTTAGTTCCTGAACATTTGGGACCCAAATTCTCGTTGCATATCTCATGATTCCTCCTGCATCTCTTTCGCACTTAATTTCCTCCCCGGTCAATATCTCTTCCTCCGAGTTCTTTTCCTCTTCCATCTTTTGCTCTTGGCACATTCGAATCTTTTCCAATAACGGAGGCTGGATTTGAATTCCCATTAACACTTCTTGGCTACTTCTCGATGTCTTAACTTCGATTTCTAGCTTCTCCATTTCTTTTATCAATTCTTCCGTTGAAGTCATCATCTTGAGCCTTTCCTTTCTACTTAGGGCATCGGCCACCACATTTGCCTTTCCTGGATGATAACGAATTTCACAATCATAATCCTTGATTAATTCCAGCCATCTTCTCTGTCTCATATTCAATTCTTTCTGGGTAAAGATGTACTTGAGACTTTTATGATCTGTGTAAATTTCACATTCTTCTCCATATAGGTAGTGTCTCCATATCTTTAACGCGAAGACTATTGCAGCTAGCTCTAAGTCATGGGTTGGGTACCTTATTTCATACTCCTTCAACTATCGGGAAGCATATACAATTACCTTATCATGCAGCATGAGCACACAACCTAGTCCTTTATGCGACGCATCACTATAGATCACAAAGTCCCCCTTATCATCTGGCAGTGCCAACACTGGGGCGGTCATTAATCTTTTCTTTAGCTCTTGAAAGCTCTCTTCACATTTCTCATTCCATACAAACTTTTCAGTCTTTCTGGTGAGTCGGGTCAATGGGGCTGCCAGCTTGGCAAAGTCTTGTACAAAACTCCTATAATACCCGGCTAGTCCCACGAAACTTCTTACTTCGGTCGGGGTGGTCGGTCTTTCCCATTTTGATATTGCCTCTATTTTGGCAGGGTCAACTAGTACTCCTTCACTACTAACCACATGACCTAAGAATTGCACTTCTTTCAACCAAAATTCGCATTTCGAAAATTTGGCATACAACTTTTCTTCCCTCAAGATTTCTAGGACTATCCTCAAGTGTTCTACATGTTCTTCCTCCGTCTTAGAATAAATCAAGATATCGTCAATGAAAACTATGACGCACTTGTCTAGGTACTGTTTGAATACTCGGTTCATCAAGTCCATGAATGCCGCGGGGGCGTTAGTCAATCCAAAGGACATTACTAGAAACTCATAATGGCCGTACCTAGTGCGAAAAACAGTCTTGGGTATATCTTCCGGTTTGATCTTTAACTGATGGTACCCCGTTCTCAGGTCTATCTTCGAAAAGTGAACTGCTCCCTTGAGTTGGTCAAAAAGGTCGTCAATCCTAGGCAAAGGGTACTTGTTCTTAATGGTTAACTTATTCAGCTATCTGTAGTCTATACATAGCCTCATACTACCATCCTTTTTCTTTACAAACAACATTGGGGCACCCCATGGGGACACACTTGGTCTTATCATGCCCTTATCCAACAATTCTTGCAACTGAGTGGCCATTTCTTTCATCTCAACGGGGGCCAATCGATAGGGGGCTTTAGAAACTGGTGCGGTTCCTGGTGCTAATTCTATCGCAAACTCGATTTCCCTATCGGGTGGTAACCCAGGAAGGTCTTCTGGAAACACATCTTCAAATTCCCTAACAACTGGAATGTCCTTTAGTTCAGGGTTTCTTTGCTTCGTGTCTAATACATAAGCTAAGTAGGCCTCGCTGCCCTTTCGTACTAACTTTTTCGCTTGAGCAACAATCAAGAATTTTTGAGTCTGTCGCTGTCCTTTGAATATGACCTCTTTCTTTCCTGACACCTTTATCCTAACTTTCTTGCTCTTGCAATCAATCTGGGCACCATTACTTGCAAACCAATCCATCCCTAAAATGACATCGAATCCGCCTAACTTAAACGGAATTAGGTCTGCCCGAAAGTGGTGACCTCCTATTACTATATCGCAGTTAGGATATATCTGGCTTACAGGAACCACTTCGTGGTTAGCTATCTCTACCATTAGCCGTTCCTTTAACATTTCTACTTTCAAGTTAAGTTTACATGCAAAATCTTGCGATATAAAAGATTTGGTAGCTCCAGAATCAAACAAAGTATTAGCACTCAAGGTGTTAAGGGAAAGGGTACCTGCGATGACATCCTCATCCCTTACTGCATCCTGCACTGTCATGTTGAAAGTCCTAGCGGTGGGTGGTCGGTTGGATGCAGTACCACTTATCCTTGATCCTGTCAGTTTCAATTTAGGGCAATCTTTCTTCCAGTGGTCTGTACCTCCACACTGGTAACATTTCATGTGCGCATTCCTCTGGGGGCAATTGTTGGAATAGTGTCCAATCTGTCCACATTTAAAACATGTCGTCGTACCCTGAAGACATACCCCTGAATGTTTCTTTCCATAAGTCTTACAGTTAGGTAGGGGAGGGCGTGACTGTCCTGATATGGGTGCCCTGGTTGATCCACCTCCTTGGCCAACACTCTTGCTTTCTGCTCTGTTAAACCCCGTGCTTTTGGCTGGCTGGGATACCGTTCCTCTAACAAACTTGCTGGAGAAACTCCCATTTGCAGCACCACTACTTCGACTTTCAAACTTCCTTTTCTTCATGATCTTGTCCTTCTGGGACTGCTCACTTCCTACCTCTACAATCGATGCCTTCTGTACTAACGTGGCGTAATCCGTAATTTCTAACACCGTGATGCGGTTCTGAATCCACTGTTTCAATCCTTGTTGAAACCTCCTTGCCTTCTTAATTTCAGTGTTTACATACTCTGGCACGAACCTTGACAGCTCCATGAACCTAGCCTCATATTCGGCAACAGTCAGATTCTCCTGTTTAAGCTCTAGGAACTTGAGTTCCATCTGGGTCTCCATAAACCTCGGAAAGTACTTTTCCAAGAATAACTCTGTGAATCTATCCCATGTAACCACTCCAGCTGGTTCCATATTTTTCTTGGCCTCCCACCAGTAGTTGGCCTCTCCCTTAAACAGGTATGTAGCAAAGATGGTTTTCTGGGCTTCCTCAGTGCCCATAATCTCAAAGGTCTTTTCCATCTCCTTCAACCAGGCCCTGGCCTCAATGGGGTCTGCTGTCACATAGAATTCTGGGGGTTTAAGTGATTTAAAGGCCTTAAAGGCATTGGCAACTGCATTGTTGGCGCCGCGGGGTGGTGGCTGTGGCCGTGGCTGGCGCTCCAGATTTTGCCTCATCAGGCGCATAAATTGTTCCATTGGGTCCTCTTCTTCTTCCTCATAATCCTCATCGTCGAACTCATTGTACTCATCTTCCTCATCCACCTGTTCTTGGTGACGGCGTTCATGTTCCCTATGTTGGTTACTACCATGAGTGCGGACTCGACAGGGTGAGTTCTTGTGTTTCTCCTTGGTGGCATTTTTCTGAAAGTATACATGTATATAAAAATTCTGTTAGGGTTTCCTCATTTTTCTTAATCTGGTTTTCTATGATTGGCACCTCGAAGGTGTAATCTTTTAAAGGTATATATGCATCTTATAAATAGCTGTCAAACAATCATGGCATCATATATGTAAAAATTTAAACGGAAAAAGTTGCTAAAATCGAACGAAATTTACGTCATAATACTGCTAGTGACTTCTGAGAGTCAAAGTTTCAAGTACAACATAAAACTGGAATATATAAAAAGTACATCCAAAGCTAGCTAACATGTCTTCCTATCCAGAGGAAATATACTACGTGACTGACATCACTACCAAAAGTAAAACTACTACAACATCCCCCTGTACTAGAAGACTAAACTGGTCAACCATCCATCAGTCTGTGTGAAAGCGTATCGCCTCCCTAACTCGGTGCATAGTCCTCGAAAGGACTCTCTCTGCATCACTCCGGTGAATCCTCCTGCTGTGGCGGGAACGTGGAAGTGCTCTGAGTCGGGTGTGAGCCCTCCTCTCAATCTTTAGTACTGCCCACCTCATCCGTCTAGCTCTGGAGTCTCTCCCCTGGGAGTATAGCCTCGCTCGTCTCTCCTCAGCTAGCTGGAACCTCAGCTCCGCTACTCGGGCCTCCGCTGCCACCAGATCGGTGGTCATCCGGGTCACCATCCAATCGTACTCAATGGGTCTAACAACCTGTATGGGAGGACTAACCGGCTCGCTCTCCGGGGCAACCTCAGTTTCAGCATCCTCTGGTATAGGCTCCTAAGAGTCACCCTCCAAATCTGTGTCCCAATGATATCCAATAGGGGATGAATCCTCTCTGAGAGGAGGGGAATGCATAGGAATATCAGTCCACACCACCTCCTCATCCTCAGGCTCTTCTCCGGGTGCGGGGTCAGCTGGAACATCGTCCACGGGATCCTCCTCTGGATCACTCTCTGGCTCATCTGAGTCCACTGGGTCCTCTATGGGCATAGGGTCATCATCACTGGGATCCTCCTCGAGATCCTCCTCCTGGACTATCTCTCTCTCTCTCCCTCCTGCTGAGGGTCAGTCTCTGTCTCAACATCAGACTCATCTACAGCTCTCAGAAGGGCATCATCGTGTCGCTGCTCGGAACCTTCAAGTAGCTCTACATCCTCGGGTGTCTACACAAAAAGGGAAAAATGTTACTATCCTTGAGGTTCTGATAAATAGTTCCCTTATTAGCTTAAGGTTGTTAGGGCTATGTCTATTAGCCCGACAATGTTTCGATAAGGGTTTGAGTCCTTAAACCTTCCTATCGTCTCTGAGATTATAACCTATTTCTCTGATACCATTTCTGTAACACCCCTAGATCCGGGGTCGGAGATCCAGGCTGTCACTATATCCTTAATTCCCATTTTAATAAACATTACTCTCAATCTTCCTTTGAGCATGTTGTGACCCCCCAGTCAAACATAACATTTACAGATTATAGGCTCAGAGACGAAATTAAAACGTTACTAAGTTATTACAACCATCTTAAAATAGATATTACAAACCCAAATTGTCATAATCTTAAAAGTTCAAATTAAAAGGATTACCATCTAAGACGGCATCTACAGCCACAATACGGTTTGGTTTCGAGAAGCTTACACAAGTCATGCTTGTAAATAAACCTAACCAACCTAAGCTGTAAACCTATCAAACTTAGTCTGCTCACCTGTGGTAATGCTACTGAGTGTGACCTCGACACCTGCCTCGTAAATAGTCTCCTATACTACTGACCGGTTAGCACGCTTTTGCGGGGGGTCTGCCTTGTTCTTACCATGCTTATCTGTTGTTGTGTGGTGGTATATATAAAAGAAAAGCAAGAGTGAGCAATATAGCTCAGCCATATAATAATAGTTTTCAAAGTACTTTTGTTAACGTAAACCATATGACATATCGTATACTGACATTGTATCATCATTAAACATTTTCATTCTTTATCCAGAAATATAACGAAGAATTTCTGAGGTACTTTGAATAGTTCATCATTCTGTCAACACTATCGGTAACTGAGCACCTAGGCTTTCATTACAGTGTTGCAATACAATTCCAATTGGAAGAATGGGATTATGCTGGAGCCTCTTCCACGATATCTGGTGATCAGCCAATATACCGTGCCTCTGCTTCTCTACTAGTAGAAGGACGACGTTCCCTTATCGGGTTGCACCCTGACCGCATATGGGCCTTATCATTTGGACTACGCTCGAAGGCGATGTCCCCTCTTCCTCCAATCCCTTAGAGAATTCTATGCATCGTAGGAACAGAATTTAATTCAGTTTCCCCCAAGCACAAAGCTTGACGACTGGTTTAATAATCATTACTAACTTTACTTCCATGAATAATTGAGGAAGTAACTCTGATGTGTGGGTTGACTTTAGTCAACAGATTTCGATTACTAAGAATCGCTTCATCAAACATAACTTGGGAGTTGGTCGGAGTTTTGAGTGTTTAGTCAAACCTGAGTCCCTCCTTACTAGGTAGGGTGCATTTCTTGTTGGTAGCGAAGGGAGAAAATAATTAATACTAGCTCCCAAAACCTTGGGTTCCCGAGTTTTGATAAGTTTGAGCGAGGTAGCGATACCTTTCGATGAGTGAAGCTATAGTCAGTGAAGAAATGGGAACCCGCTCTATTTTTAAATACTTTTTCGACGATCAGAAAATATTTAAAATAATTTTTAAAGTTTTAAATAACTTTTGAAATAAATAATATGATTTGTAAATCATCCTGGAATATTTAATAAATATTCAAATAATATTTATTAAATAAATAATAAGCTTAGAATATTTAATAAATATTTAAATAATATTTATTAAATAAATAAACCTTCAGACTATTCTCAATATGAAAATAATATTCAAATTATTAATAAATATTCAAATAATATTTATTAATATCATCAAAGGAATTTTAATCCGAAAATATCCAATTTATATTTATTGGAATATTTTAAAAATATACGTCATATAACCCTTCCGGTGACTTCCAGTTTTTATGTCCTTATCCGGACGAAATATCTCCGACTCCCTTATTAAGAAAAGGTATTATCATACTATACTGGAAACTTGTAACACACCATCGTATACATATATATACAAGAGTCTATGTATACGTACATACTTAACAGGTTTATAAATCCCTGTAAACAACCATATATCATATGCTGATTCGTAAAAATACTAACAAACATTTCATATCATTTATACCACAACAACAACAGTTTGAAAATACTTGAAATACAAGTTTCGAAAACTTGCCTGATAGTGTCGGAATAGTCTGGGCCCTGTCTCTAGTGTGATGATCTATAATAATCAATACGGTTCGGTTAATTCGTTAAACGATCCCGTCAAATCGACTATTCACGTAAAGACACAACTTCGTAACGATACATCCATATTACACGTTTGGCTTATTATAAGTCCATGATATCCTTTAACCACTTTTGGATAATTATTGGTCTCGCAACGACTTTTGTTAAAGGTCATTTTCAACGAAACTAAAGTTCGTCTTAATTCGTCCCCTAAAAGGGTTTGTCACTTGCGCAACTATGATTCGAAAAATTCTATAAATTTGAAAAATAAACTTTTTCATGAAATTATTTTTCTCACTTCTTCTTAACTGTCCAGAGGATTTTTCATCCAAATTTCATAATTAAGAACATCTTTTTGCTAGCTCAATTGTTGCTCTAAATATAGCTTCTTTCTGCAATGGTTTCTCATGCGCATTCTTAACTTAAACATTTCTATAAAATCGAAAATTAAGCCTTTTGTCTTCAAATTTTTACAGGTATTTAACAACTGACTAAATTACCCCCTGTAAAAATTTCATAATCACAGACTATTTTTAAAGGGCTCGTTTGACTTGGTAAAGTCAGTTCATCTTAACGATTCGTCCGTTTTAACTGGTTTCACTAAAACGAGCATATCTCATAAATCGTAAATCGTAATCACATGATCTTGGTGTCAAAACAAACTACAAAACAAGTCCTACTGGTTTATGGCCAAAAACTTACCAAGAAAACATTTGTTGAATTCAGTATTAACTGCTCAAATGATCTAATGAAATTTCGACATTATAACGACTATAAACCGAACATTTCCAAATTCCATGAACTTCATCTAACCACTTAATTCAACCATACACCATCAAGATCATATAAACATCATCAAGGATCTATAAGACCAGTGGTACCATCCATTTATCACTATCCAAAATTTTACCCATACTTATAAAGTTTAAAACATCACAATCCCCTTAAACATGTACATACTTGCATCAACCTTTCAAATCAACTTATAGCTCATAAGGTTTAAGGTGGGTGTGAGTGTTTTACCTTCCTTGGAGTCTTAACAAACTTAACCAAGCTTGAATTTCCTTAAAAACACCTTAGATAGCTTTAACAACCTTTAATCTTCAAGACCTAAACAATCTAGTTTAAAATTTTCGTAGTCAGCATCACCACTCTTGAAAGAACTGGAAAACCGAGGGTCTTACCTTCCCTATCTGAATGAGGCTCCTGAATAAGAGTTGTAGAGCATCTCAATACCTTTCCAGAAAGCTATAGAACACAAAATTTCATTGAGAAATGAGGGAGTTATGGCAGGTTGAAGTGGCTGCTCTGTTTTTGGCCGAAAATAGAGAAAATGGAGGGGGAGCTTTTGCTATCTTTTGGTAAATGATAAAGTGAAGAGAATGAATTATTTTGGTGTGATATATATCAATACATCAGCTGAGTTTCTTTGTCAAAAAGCTAAGATTTAATAGTTTGCTTGATTGATTCTTTTTTTTTTTTCCTTAGCATTTGCCAATCTAGCACCTTTTCCATGAAATATGGAATTTGTCTCTTGAACTATTCTAGATTGGTATCCAAAGGTTGGTCGGAATCCTATGTATCTAATTTGCATGGCACTTAGCATGCATGGGATACTTACTTGCCAACTTAACACTTGTTACATAATTGTTTTCACAATTGCGACGAATATCCTAAGCGTTTCGCGATACATTTTTTTTTCGTAATTTCTTACCATTGCAAACACTTGTAATTTACTTAAATGGTGGAATTCGAATTCCATAATTTCCCCCCTTCATAATGAAATCCTTGTACCCCTTAATATCTCGTAAAATATGGCCATTTAAAATAATGGGTTTCATCGAAAACTAACGATTTTTACATACACTCATTTGCATCGTAAAGATGTAATATCAACTCGAAATCTTAAATATTCACCATACCTAAGTGGTGTTTGGAATCATTTCATTTAAGTAATGTAATTACTATTCATTCCTGTCATTTACGATAGTACAAAAATCAGGGTTCTTACAATTTAAGCCTCCAAAATTCGTATTTAAAAAAATTAATAAAAAATTTAATATAATATTAAAAAAATTCCATGCATCGCAAGGATTTTAAGCTAGTAAATTATATTTTTAGTTATAACTAACATTTTTTAAGTTAATCCATATGGGCTCTTAAAAATTAAAGCCCATTAACTTTATTAATACCCAAAAGCGTTTAAAAAAATTACCAACGGATCTAACTTAAATGAACTAGGTACAAACTCTTTTTTCTGATTGGTGAAGAAGGGATGACGCAGATCGTGAACCATAGCCCTTGGATTAATATTTTGAGTAACTTAATCAAATGGTTGACATTAACGATCCCCGTGATGCCAATGATTGGATGTGACAACTTGCTGATTAGTATAAAATACTCAAGAAAACGACAGAAAAATATCAATCAACGATGACGTTCACCAATGAAAAAATATCTTTTTCACTTTATGTCGTACTTGTTTTGATGCTCACTCGCGAGGGGCGTGTAAACCCGAGATTGAAATTTTTTCTGAGGGATTCAAAGGGATAACAAGCTTTCAGCTCTCTTCTACACCTTCCACCGCTCTCGTTTCATCTTCCTCGAGCTTTTCAACCTCTAAACTCATCGTCGATCCTGCTTCTTCTTTTTCCAGCGCCTCCGATCCGTCTACTTCTCTTACTTCCGCCGATCAGATTTTTCCATTTTTCTGATTTTGAGGATCGTGAGTTTGAGGGGGATATTGACATATATATCAATATATTAGTATGGAAAAATAGATACTTACCTTTAATATTATTATTAGTTAAAAATGAAGAATCCCGTTATTTTGTTAATTTTCATTATTGAGAATTAGGGATTTGATATATAAATCATTATAATATTATAATAAATTTTGAGACTTATACCTCCACTATTGAATTGAGAAAAGATTTGAGACTAATATATCATATACCTAATCTGAGATTATTCGATTGAATGAACTTAACCAATCGCTCAACTCAAGGAATACCCCAACATGATCTAATGCTACAACCTTTCTCGACACGATTTTATACTATAATAAATATTATACAACGGTAATCTAGACTTAAAATGAGTCAAATGCTCTCTGGAATGGAGTTTGATGCTTGTCATGTAGAACTAAGCGACGAGATACTTGTGTAAACAAACCAAACATGGAATATCGTGACTGAGAATGGGTATTAATACCATATCCCCTACTCTAGCTAGCTACCACCTGTGTCCCCCTCTGAATTCATCCTTTCAGATATGGATATATATATATGGATGGATGGAAGAGTATTTCGCTTAAAAAACCCATCAACTTTGAATGTTCGTTCAATTTAACCATTCAACAATGTCTTTGACATATAAACCAAGTTCTGTCAAAAAAAAAAAAAAAGAAGACATGTAAACCAAATAACTCCTAAGTAATATGAAAAGATTTAATTGTAATTAAAAATGTGACGACATGGAAAATAATGTAATTTCACAACATATAATATATAATAAATAGAATTCTAATAATTGGTATTTATGTCGTTAGAAATTATCTAAGATCATGAATTTTAATATATAGATTTAAATAAAAATATATTATAAAAACAAAATACAAAGTTAATATATGATAAAATACGACTAAATGATTGATTAAAAAATGATAAAATAATGATAATATGGAATTTTAGTTAAGGGAAGTGGTGCGTAGTGCATTGATGTTCTGTATAATTATGATAATGTAAATTTTATATAAGGGTTTTACTGGTTCGATAAATATAGCCAACCAAATATGTTTATATATATTTATTGCTAAGAGCATTTTCAATGGAGAAGACCCCTTAAAATCATATGTATAATACCATAAATAAAATTTATAGAGATTATGTAAACAATAAATTCATTCCAATGAGACATTACCCTTAGCAAAAATTAGATAATCTTTTTTCTAATCTATAAGAAAGATTTTATATGATCTATTACCTTACAAATATATATTCAATTTATAACAAATTGAAATAATAAAAACATACTATATTTACAATATAACCAAATATTACAACTAATATACCATTAGAGCACAACATCTTACGGGTTCAACAAATTTTACATAATCAATATTTTATCTAATTTTGCCAACCATTTTTAACTAATATCGTTGGAGATGCTCTAAGGGTTATAAGGTTGAAGTGTCATATTTTTTACATATTCTCTAAATAGTGATACATAGATATCACATAAATTAATTTAGTTAGGGTTTTTTTTTTTTTTTTGATAATCCGGTGTCCGGGCCAGCTTGTGCGCACCTCGACTAATCCGGAGGACATACTAGCACACTCATACCCCGAGCATGGTAGCCCACTTAATCCCAGAACGTCCAGGGAATCGAACTCGTGACCTCAAGGCAGCAAGCCTTAAGCGCCACTGTACGACCATCTGAGACACCCTGTGGGGTAATTTAGTTAAGGGTTTGGTTCCACGGAAATGCTCTAACACAATTCTTGAATCCTTCAACAAACTATTTATAGTTTTTAAAAGTAAAAAATATAGAACTAGTGTATATGGATATAGTGGCATGCTATTTTTATTTTATTCAAAATTTTTTTTTTTGCTAAATTTTATTCAAATATTGGGAAGTATGGAGCCATCAGGCATGAACCAAATACTGTAAATATTGATATTGATATTTTTACGCCATCAACTAGAACAAATTATACTAATACGTTTTGTTTGGAGTAGTCAAAGTCTTTGATTAATCCTAATTCCAACGTTAAGGAAGATGAATTAGTCTAATTCTTTAGGAACCGTTAAGTGGCACTGAGCCCATTGTCTCCGTCATTTTCAATCTTCTATTTCTCAAATCTCATTATCCTCGAAATTTACATTATTCTGTTTTGAAAATTTTCTTAATAAGTAGACACATTTTAGGCGTTTTAATGTTCAAATATTTAAGGTTCAAGTTTTAAATAGTATAGATAGCAAATTAAATCTGGGAATTTTGAAGATTCGGCCATCTCAAGTCTTTACTAGTTTGATTATGACTTCTAAACTATTACAGTATCATTTTGATTCTGCTATAATTTTCACAGATTTGTAAATATTTATTTATTGTTCAGATATAATATTGATATTATATTCGAAATATATATAAAGAAATAAAATAAAAAATTTGTATTTGAAATACGTTTGAACACACGAGGGTGCGTGTGTATGAAATGTACGTATATATGTCGATCGATAGATATGTTCTTATCTAACAACTCGTTTACTCAATCCACCTTTTCCTAACCTCCTTTTATCATCTCTCTCTCTCTCTCTCTCTCTCTCTCTCTTCCGTTTTATTTTCTTGATTTGTTCTTATCTCTTTTTTATCCCCCCCCCTCCTCTTCTTGCGATCCCCTGTTTCTGTGCTGCAGGTAACTCTCTCTCTCTCTCTCTCTCTCTCTCTCCCACTCTCTCCACATATTCATAAATCTCTCTCACTCTCTCTGCATATATGTACACAGAGTAGTTGTGCATGTGTATATGACATATGTTAATTGGATGTAACAGGGAAAATAAATAAGAAGATGGCAGCTACTTACAACAGAAATGGAAACGACACTGTTGCTGTCCAGGATCACGAGGTTAGTACTTCCTCAACTACTTTCCACTAATTTATGCTGTATGTATGTATGTATGTTTCGTTATTATCTTTGTTTTTTGCTTCATATTAAAACAAGAATTCACAATTTTGTAATCATATCTGTTCTTTGCGTCTTGCACATTCAATTTTTTTATTAATCATCCATGTATGCATTTATTCTCACAAAAAAATTATAACATTAAGTGAATATTGTAATTAAAAGAAAAGGGTACAAGAAAACAAGACTTGAACTAGTAGAGGATACAAATTTGCAATAAAAGCATGCAACCAGTGCTGGAATTAGAAAGGGGGGGGGAGATTTTCTCTGTTTCCGAAAGTTGTAGGTTTTCCTTGTGGACTTCTCGATTTTAATGAGGCTCTCATGTATGAAATTTTTGATCACGAATATAGTTGAGCTTGTTGTTGCACTGTCGATCATCTAGTGAATTTTATGTAGTGTTGATAGCGGTGATCTTGACATTTCAACCGGTAATCAACGAATTATGAAATTGGCATGCCTTTATATGTGATGTAATACACTTTCATACTTCTCATTTACTGTTTTTTGAATATTGATTTGTGTAACAGATAATTGTAAGATACAGAACATTAATCACATTGGTTTTCCTAATTGCAAGAATGTACCAGAGCAGCCTAGAACCCCCTAGCAATCTTTAGAACCGTACCAATATGGTACAGCAGAAACACGCAATTATGATAACTTTGAAAGTGTCATGGGTATACGGAATCTGAAATAGACTTCGTCATAGTTATGCAAATATTTATTTATTAAAATAAATTTATACACTGCTGTGACGCATGGCAGCTATTGTTTTACTTTATTTTTGTCGTTTTGGATGTTTTAATCATTAAATCATTAATAGCATGAGACCTAGAAAGCAGGTAGTATCAAACTAATTTTTTCCCCGTTCCCCGTTCTTTGCTCTCTATTTATAGAATTTCTAGATGTATAAATGTGCTAAGTTTTACTTCCAAATGTATCCTAAAAGGAAAGTGTTCTTTAGTATAATCATAATGGGGTAGAGAAAATTTGTGGGATTTCGTGATGAATTTGAGGAGAGTTAGTCTAGTTCTGACTTAGTGGAGTTGTACAATATCTTGATTAGAGTTAGGCACATGTGATTATAGAATTATGAGTCAACACTTAATTACAATTTCTGTTTTCAGTAGAATTTGAATAGCAGTTGGTTAATGTTAATTAGAATTTGAATTGTATCCTAACAACTATATTCCAGTCTTTGTTGTCCTGTTTGATGTGAATGCCTGTTTACTCAAAGTAGTCCAACTTTAATTTTAATTTATTTTATCACAGTCAAACTCGGGACAAAAGAAATACGGAGAAATAATGCCAAAGAAGAAGCCTTTGATCTCCAAGGCAAGTATTCTTTTTGAATTGTATAAAATCAAGTTGCTCATTTTAGTTGCATATATATGATTAGTTATATGGGTTATATACAAATGCAGAATCATGAAAGGGCCTTCTTTGACTCA
Source organism: Kitagawia praeruptora (assembly GCA_037693485.1). Lineage (NCBI taxonomy): Eukaryota > Viridiplantae > Streptophyta > Magnoliopsida > Apiales > Apiaceae > Kitagawia > Kitagawia praeruptora. The sequence goes on from CM075347.1 coordinate 42,620,017, forward strand.
GCAGATTGGGCGTTATGCAAGGTTAGTTTTCAATGGAAATTTGTAGTCCTGTAATTTTCTTGCTTCCTTTACCAACATACATCATGGATAACGGCTTAATTTAATTTCTCAATCAGCAGCAAGCTGCAGGAGTCGATCCAATATCATCAGTGTACATAGAGAATTTGCAGCCAAAACTGCAGGTTATATAGTTGACATAATTAAAGATTAATAAATTAGAACTTATTATTAATATTTGTTAATTGTTATATTTTATTTGAATTCTCAGTAATTTTCGTCAATCTTTTTCAGAGAACACCTCACCAACAGCTTCCTCCACGGAGACCTGCTTGCACTTCGGGAAGGGATGGCCTCATTAGCTCCTCTAACTAAATAAATAGGTCCTTATTCTGATTCAAGTATAAAAGAGGAGGATATTGACGAATATGTAAACTAAAAGACGTGGTTTTTCTGTTCATTTGTAATATGCATGCTAGCGTAGTAGATACTAGCTAGCTCTACACATGCGTAAAACAAGCACAGCTACTTATCAATACAAAGTTCTTGCTCTCACTGATCAGTAATCAGTATGGTAAAGCAATCTTCTGGATCTTTCCGTAGCCTAAAGAAACTAGTTTATCCTAAATTTACGGGGAAAATATTCCTGATGGTTTACACAGAATTATTCAGATCATTGAATATTTCATATAAGAAATGGAATCAACAGTAAACATTTACTGTTTTATATGTGTACTGCTGAATGTTCAACATCTGTAATAATGCATTTGCTAATGTTGGAAATGCTTGGTTTAGTGTTTGAACATATATATTTATGAGATGAATCACTCTTAATGACATGAACAATTGGTAAAAGTTAGAGATTTTGCTAAATCGTTACTACCGCACAACAAGCCTTACTGAAATCGATATCAAAATGACTATGTGAAACTTCCTCCCAAATTTCCAAACAGTTGCATTGTTTTTCTTTCTACATTTTCATGACAGAGCATTGGGAAGCAACTTTTCTTATGAAGTTATCCTTTTTTGGTTGATAAAACTGACTTTTCTCGAATTCATCTTACCGAACAAGTCATGTTAATGTAGTTGCAGACTTGCAGTAATTTTCTTTTCGGTTCAAAGTGAATTCGAAACCATAATATTATGAATTTCAGTTAACATGAAGGTGAATTTGTACATTGTAAATTGTTCTAGAAAGGGTTAGTCATGTTGTTCGACTCAACAATGTAATGTCTTAACACTGGTTTGGCGAGTCACATGAGACGTTATCACTTGGCATGTGAATTGACGCATGATGGAGGCACGTTATCACTTGGCATGTGAATTGTCCAGTTCGATTGTTTAGTTAAGTGTCAATTACACTCCAAATTTCTCAGAGTATACCTGGTAGTATAAAACAAATAATCTCTGCTGATTAATTTATCTAGTGAATTTGAATGCTTACGTTCTGTTTCAAATCTTCCTTGGTGATGGAGACACATGCAGTAAATGAAATAGAATATAAGAAGACTGTAGTACTATTTTAGAAGTTCTTTGTGTACTGGAGTGATGGAGCTTCTCTACTAATCCTGTTTAATTTAAGTACGAATAAATAAAACACATTTGGTAACCTCAAGCTAAAAGCTTTGTACACATGACCAAAAGCAAAACTGTTTATCTCTTTACCCCTTCAGGTAACCTCAAGTTGTACTGCAACTACAGAAGATGGTATTAGGTTTGACTCATAACACTCACGAAGAATTGTTCCTGCAAGTTAAGTTGGTGGTTTAACAACTGCCTCCTTATTAGTCATTTCTATCCCAACCATTATTTTTAACCTAAGCTAAAGTTAATACTTTGTACATCCCCTTTTTGTAAAATTAGTATATTTATTTTAAAGTTTGCCTGCTGTTGCTGTATTCTTCTGCCAAGTTTTGCTCTTTTTATCATAGGTGGTTATGGTTCTAAACATTGGTTTTAAATTCTCAATCTAAGTAGGTCTGTCTGCATTCCACATCCAGAAGCTAAAACCTTGAATACATGCTTTGTATAAATAATTAACCAAATGTAACTCTTAGGTTCCATTAAATAAAGATTTTCTACCAGTTATAACGCAAAAAAATGGCGACGGACAACCTTGCAGTTCTAGCTCTTCTTGTTGTTTTCGTGTTTCCCTGCATTCCTTTAGGTATCATGAAGTAAAGAAATAACAATTACTTTCTGCTTATTTAGTACTGTATGGAATGTTCATCTTCAAGTTTTTATGTTCCATTGACAGGGAATGCAGATGGCTATTTCCCTCAAATTGGTTCTCAAGGAGCTGTCAACGGAAATCTGCCTCAAACAGGAGGTGCAGGTGGGTATGTTCCTCAAACAGGAGGTGCAGGTGGATTTGTTTCTCAAACAGGAAGTGTAGGCGCTGATGATCCTGCTGAAGTTGTTTCCAAAGCCCTGTTATGTTTCAACAATAACTACGTACTTAAACTTTTATTCTTTTAATTCAGTCCACCTCACTGCCCCATTGGTTAATACAGTATCATTCAAAATTGGTTCGGTTCAGCATCATGTTTGTATCTTAAAATTACATATTATGTAGTTCCATGCAATTTTCTCCTTTGTAATTTTGAAAATTACTGTAATAAATCAACTATGAGAATTTGCTAACATTGTCTGTTTCTTTGGCAGGTTTATAGTAGCTGCGAGGAATCCTATAGATTGACAGAGAGCGGAAATATCAACGTGCTACCAGAATATACTGATCAGTACTGCCGTGGGTCATGCGTTAGTGAAACAAACCTTGTGCTCGACTGCATCGATGACATATTATCCCACTTCTTGTTTTACAACAGGGCCTCGATATGGGATGTGAGGGCCACAATCAAGGCAGGATGTAGCTATGGTCCAAAAAGAGGTAACACATCACCTTCTTTGTGATATGTATGCTTTGTGGATGATCCTCATTAGATTATGTTGTGTTTCATAGGTAACTTCAATGTGGCTGAGCATATTCAAGCAAGAGAGAACAGTGCTGACAAGGGTTCCAAACATCTCCTGCTTGGGCTTCTCTCAATTATGATATACATGGGGATATAGTTTAGAGTTTTGATGATAGTATGTTTGATCATTCTGTACTGAGTGTAGAAATTTGTAGTTTTGCAGTATACCGTTCGTATCTCCTTATTACTATTTGTGTAATTCATATTTTTTCTGTTCTCAGGCTTCTTGGGCCCTTAATAAATCCATTTTCCTTACAACCATTTTTCTCAGTTAAGTACTTCTGGATGTTGATTAAGTTAGGTTTGGTGGTGAATTTATTTTACCAGAGCAGTTCTAGTGTTTATATTTGGGGGTTATCGTATACCCTTGCAGATGCAGGCAAAAACATTGTAATCATGTAAAATTATGGTCCTTTTATCATGTTAAATAAACACCTTTGAAGTACAACAATAGGCTAATCCTGCGAAGATTCATCTTATGTGAATTGTACATGGTGTTACGACTGTATTCCGCCGGACCTTGGTTCGTCGGACCTGCAAATGTGAAGAATGCGAGGGTTTGGCCCCCCGATTCACCTCCGGTGTGAGAATAAGTTAGTCGGTTTTTGGTAAGGTAATTTAGAACGTAGAGTGTTTGTGTTGTGTGTAATTGTCTGTGAAATGAAAGGAAGAACCTGACTAATATTCATCTCCTTCCGGGCGGTTATCCGAATAGTGGGCATCGTGTGCCGACGTGTCCCACGTTCTCGGGAGTTGGAACCATACGACCGTTATCGGCAACTGGACCAGACGAATATGGGCCTCTGTTCGGGCTTGAGGCGTTGAAATATCGGTTCGGCCCATAAAGGAGATGGGCCTCTAACATGTCCCTGGGCTTCGTTCGGAGTTATCCTCAGGACGGAGGCCAAAGCCTAGGCCCATCTTCGGAGTTCACTCTTCGGACGTCTCATTCAGATAATAAGGACGATGGACAAGGTCGAAACGTTTCCTTGGAATCCGTGTCCCCTTGTGTTTAACAGCTGTCCAATCTCGAGATTCACGCTTCAATCCCCGCCGTTGAATACGAAACAGCTTTGTCCAAACGTCACACCTCTGTATATAATCCTTCTAAACCCATTCATTTTCACTTTTACGCTTACCAGTTTAAACAGAACCAGAACCAAAATCTTTATTTCTCAGAGCTTTTCGCTAACGACGATTGGAAACGTCAATTCGTCGCCGGTCGTCTTTTCTTCTCCAACTCCGGTTGACGTCTACATTCAAGCAATCTATCCTCAAGAACTCAGTCTTATCAAGAACCTTCAAACCAGTAAGTGACATTTTCCCTCTTGCTTCTTTATTATAATTGTTCTGCACTTCCATATATCCATGTATGTATCTAGATGTGTGTATGCGTAAAATCGCCTGTGCTTTTTAAATGAAATGCTCGCATGCCCCAGACGTTTAGGTTCTTCTTGATGCACGTTTTTAGTTTTGTATTAGCATTTCCCAAGATATTGAGATTGGTCCGAAAATGGTTTTGGCAAGAGCTTCCTTCGGGATCTTTGGATCTTGAGGACATTTTCGGACTGTCTTGATCTTTCCGAATCCCCTTCGAAAAGCCCTAGTTTTCATAGTTTTAAGTCTTCGACTCCCTTTGCCCTAGGTTGTGGGCGTCCCGACCGATCCTGGCTCACTGTACTCGGCTTTACTCTCCTTTTGAATCTTTTTTTATCCGAGTACAAGGCTAACGTCTCTTCATTTCCGAATGCAGGGACATGGATCGGTCGACCGAAGGTGCTGGTCCTTCGGAGGTTTCACCCTTCAGCGACGTCAATCAATTCCCGGCCGCAAACCTCCGATCGCAACTGACCGAAGAAAAAATCGAAGAATTCCACTCTAAGTATCTGGTCGAGAAGAATGTCTGGTACTTCTTTGCGCCGAGGAAGAAAGACCGTGTTTGGCATAATCCTGAGGTTCCCCCCCTTTATGGAGGAAGCGTAGCCACCGGCATATCCGAGATGGCGTTCAAATGCGGCTTTCGGCTGCCAATGTTGCCGATCCTGAAGAAGTTGCTGAAGCAACTGGGGATAGCTATAGGGCAGTTAGATCCGAACAGCTTCTTTCATATCAATGCCTTTCAGGCCCGATGCCTAGCCAAAAAGACGACGCCAAGGACGACCTTGTTCTGGCATCATTATGAACTCCGAAGGAATTCGAAGAGCCACGGCTATTACACTATATGCCGTCGGACTGGTAGGGCCGATTGGGCCCAAACGAACTCCAACAACAAAGGGGCCCACGAGAAGTGGGCTTTCATTTCTGGCCCGAAAATGGAGAAGTACGGGCGATGGCGGGATCTCGATCCGTCGAGATTGCAGTATCCCGAACTCCTGCAGTCGGACAAACATGACTACCGTCTTCTCTGCGAACTTAACATGGATAGGGTTCCGCTATCGGACGGCAGGGATAACGACTGGTTGGTCGCCCTTTGGGGTAGTGGTAACATCTATTTTGCCTTGTTGATTTCCATTTAAGCACTGCCTATAAACATTGCATTTTATTTCCTGTTGTTCATATTTAACCCTGGTATTTTTGTGCAGTGTCTACTCTTCAGGATATCATCGAGCGCAAGCGCAGGAAGGCATCTCAGCTTTCAATAACCGCTACGGCCGAAGCCGATGCTGCTGCCCAATCGGCCGGCAAAGAGTTGGAATCTGTTCCCGATTCAGGGAAAAGGGTCGAAGCTCCATTTGTTTCTTCTCCTCCGCGAGATCAAGGGGATGGTATCGTCCAGACCCCCTCAGCCGACTCCCGAAAAAGGGGCCGATCGGGAGATGCCGGGCTGAAAGTATACTCTCCTCCCTGGGGAGTTATTGCGACGGATCAAATCATCGTCCCTGCCCCCCAACTGTCTACCGTAGTAGGCCCTGATCTCTGCCGGGGTCTCATTCTGCCCGCCGACAGGCCCACGTTTGCTAAGGCAAACGACCTTGAGGCTTGTACTGAAATGCTGGCTCTGCTCTCCATGGTAAGCTTTTTCTCCTTCGGTGTTATTTCCTTCACTTATATTCAGTGTTTAATTCTTTTCCCTTGTTTATTTCCAGGGGGTCTCTTGGTCGGCCGTTGTGACCGAACGGATGGAGGGTATACAAAAAAAGCTGGAGGCGGCCAACCAGACTGAAGTTCGGGCGGTCAAGGCTGAAGAGGACCTCCGGAATGCAACTTCTGACTTGGAGAGGGTCACCGGCCAATCTAACTCCTTGAAGGCTGAGAATGATGCCTTGAAGGCAAAGTTGCAGGAGATGGACGCCTTGAGGGCTAGGGTCGAGTGGAGAAACAAACAGCTCAAACTTACAAGGAAGAACGTTCGGAAGCTGAAGAAGACTCTGGAGCTGACCGAAGAAAGATGCTATCAGATGGGGTATGACGGCGCTGTGTTGAAGGCACATTCTCTAGGCTTTGATCATACCCAGCTGATCGATCTTTCACTCGGGATGACGGATCCAGTCGGTCGGGAGGACACTGATCAACCCTTGGAGGTTTCTTCGGGCGAAGATGAGTCTCTCTCCGACGATCCTTCAGCTGGTGACGCCTTGTAATTTTTGTAGATTTTTAATATTTTCGAATGTGTACTGTTTAACTTTGCCTTCGGGCTCTTTACTCGTGCCTTCGGGCTTGTTTTATTTAAGTTTGCCTTAGCATAATACCCTTTTTTATGCGTCTTCGGCTTCGGCCTCAATTTGGCTCCTGTTTCTGTTCATGCGTCTTTGGCTTTGATTTGCCTTGGCATGATTATTTTATTTTTATTTTTATGCGTCTTCGGCATTATATTGCCTTGGCATAATTACTTGTATTTTTATGCTTCTTCGGCCATTTTTGCCTTAGCATAATTCTTGCCTTTTTGTGCATCTTTGGTCGTAACCTAGCTGCCCCCAAGTATTTAAGGGGTTTTGTAAATGATTAAGGTCTCGTTCGGTCGGCTGAAAAATATTTCCTCCCGGCCTTAATTAATGTCAAAGTAACTTAAATACTAAGACAATTTTGTAAGAGGCCAAATTTCATCCGGTCGGCCCCAAATTTGGATTCGTCAAGTATTTGTAGCTTAGAACACAATGCACTTGAACATTACCAATAAGTTAAAGGGCACATGTTTTATACGGTCGGCCCCAAACATGGGTCCATTAAGCTTAATATTGCGTACTTAGCTTTTTGGCTATAAATGTACTTAGCTTAACAATAACGGATAAAGAATGGAGCAAAACAATCTTTTCATTAATCATGCAATTCTTACATAGACTTGATTACAGATTGATGCTAGCTTATGGAATTCAGAATAAAGTTGCATAGGACAAAATACTGAAGTAAAAAACAATAAAAATTGAACCAGTGAGCTTACTAGTAGAAACGTCGAAGGCGAGCGGCATGCCAGGTGTTTTTGATTGGGCTACCGTCTGGATGAGCCAATTTGTAGGTGCCCGGTCGGACCACTTCGATTACCACGTATGGACCTTCCCAGTTGGGCATAAGCTTGCCTTTTTTGGTTGGCATGGAGGTGGCTAACTCCCGAAGCACTAAGTCCCCGGTTCGGAAGGATCTCTTCTTCACCCCCGAATCATAATACTGGGCTGCCTGCAATTGGTACCTTAAGTTTCTTTGGTGGGCAGCCTCTCTTTCTTCTTCCAGTAAGTCCACATTCGCTCGAAGTCCGAACTCATTCGTCTCCACGTTAAACACTTCTATTCGGTAAGACTCCAGGCCAACTTCGACGGGTAGAAGGGCATCAGTTCCGAAGGCCAGTTTGAAAGGCGTTTCCCCGGTTGAAGATCTCGTAGTTGTTCGGTAAGCCCATAGGACCCATGGTAGTTCTTCAGCCCAAAGTCCTTTAGCTTCTCCTAGCCTTTTCTTGATTCCATCAAAGATGATTTTGTTGGCCGCCTCGATCGCCCCATTTCCCTGGGGATGCCCTACCGAACTGAACTTCTGTTGTATCCCGAACTGAGCCAGGAATTTTCTGAACTTGCTCCCAATAAACTGAGTACCGTTATCGGACACACAAACCATAGGTATGCCAAACCTCAAGATGACCTGTTCCAGCATGAATTTCTTCGCGGCTTCTTCGGTAATGGCCGAAAGGGGTTTTGCTTCTATCCACTTAGTCATATAGTCGATTGCCACAATACAGTATTTCGCTTATTTAGTGCTGGTGGGTAGGATCCCCACAATATCGACCGCCCACATAGCAAATGGGATCGGGCTAAGGACTGAAGACATCTCTTCGGGAGGCTGCTTCGGGATTGTGCTGAATAGCTGGCATTGCTTGCATTTCTTTGCATACTCTGTTGCGTCTTCTTTCATTTTAGGCCAGAAAAATCCCTGCCTAAGGATCTTGAAGGCTAAGGATCGTCCTGCCAAATGTTCTCCACAAATCCCTTCATGAACCGTCTCCAAAGCAAGCTGTTGTTCATCTTTGTCTAAACACCTAAGTAGCGGCTGGCTTACCGATCGTCTGAACAAACGGCCCCCGACCAGAGTGTAATTTCCCGACCGATACTTCACCTTCTGTGCTTCCCTTCGGTCAAGTGGTAGGATGCCTTTTTCCAGGAAGGCCCTGATGGGAGTCATCCAATTGACCCCTTGATGAATTTCCATGCACTGCTTCTTGTCTATCGAAGGTGTCTTTACTTCGGTCAGATAGATGGACCCACTTAGGTTTTGGGTTTCTGCCGAAGCTAACCTCGAGAGGGCGTCTGCCCGACTGTTGTTTTCTCTAGCTACTTGAGTTAACTCGAAAGTTTCAAACAGCAAAGATTGTTCACGTACCTTAAGGGCGTATGCCTTGGTTCGGGGATCTTTTTGCCCATACTCTCCTGAGAACTGTTTTACCACCAACATTGAATCACTGAACGCCCTAATGTGCTTAACTTCCAAATTTCTTGCCAAATCTAGCCCTGCCAAGAGTGCTTCATATTCGGCTTCGTTGTTCGTCAACGGGAAAGTGAACCTGATAGCTTGACAAATCTCGAATCCTTCTGGGCTTGTAAGAATTAGCCCTGCCCCGCACTTTTCCTTGGCGACCGACCCATCGACAAACAACTTCCATTTTCCCGGTGCCTGAATCATTTGTTCTTCAGGAGCTAAGTCATTCGGCCCCGAAAAAGAGCATTCTACCATGAAATCCGCCAATGCTTGGGCTTTGATCGAAGTCCTTGGTGTATACTCCAAATCATGCTCCCCCAGTTCGATCGCCCAAGCAACCACTCTGCCCGATGCCTCTGGTCTTTGCAATATTTTCTTTAACGGCTGATCGGTTACAACTTTGATCGTCCTTCCCTGGAAATAGTGCCTTAGCTTTCTTGCGGCCACTACCAGTCCATAAGCGAACTTCTCTGCATTCGGATATCTTGTTTCTGCATCCTTGAGAATATGAGAAACATAGAACACCGGATGCTGGTTCCCTTCATGTTCTTTGACCAACACGGCTCCAAGTGTTCGGTCGTTCACAGCCAAGTACAGCTGCAATGTCTCCTTCGGGTCGGGTCTCATTAAGAGTGGGGCTTTCACTAAGTACTCTTTAACATCTTCGAATGCTTTCTGGCAGTTTGGCCCCCACTCGAAATTCTTGGACCCCCGAAGCACTTCAAAGAATGGTAGGGCCTTTTCGGCCGATCGGGAGATGAACCTCCTCAGGGCTGCTAGCCGTCCGGTCAGCTTTTGAATGTCCCTGATTGTCTTCGGTGCCTCCATATCAATGACTGCTTTAATCTTATCCGGGTTGGCTTCAATTCCTCTGGCGCTAACCATGTATCCCAGAAATTTCCCACTATTTACTCCAAACGTACACTTGTTCGGATTGATCCTCATGTTGTTTCTTCTGAGCGTTTCAAAACATTCCCTCAGATCCTCGGCATGATCCCTGAAAAGGGACTTAACAATCATATCGTCCACATAGCACTCCATGTTCCGACCGATCTGGGCTTTGAACACTTTGTTGATCATTTTTTGAAATGTTGCCCCGGCGTTCTTCAAGCCGAAAGGCATCTTTATGTAGGCATAAGTGCCATTCGGTGTGATGAATGCTGTCTTTGGAACGTCCTCGGCATTCATGGCAATTTGGTGGTATCCTGAGAATGCATCCAGGAAACTGAGTATTTGGTGCCCCGAAGTAGCATCTATCAGTTGATCAATGTTCGGCAGGGGGTAGTGGTCCTTCGGACAATGCTTATTCAGGTCGGTGTAGTCGACACACATTCTCCACTTGCCATTAGATTTCTTCACCACCACTACGTTTGCCAACCAATCGGGATAGTCTATCTCTTCGATGAACTTTGCTTCCAGCAATTTTTTGACTTCAGCTTGAATTACTTTCTGCCTTTCCATGGCGAAATTCCTTTTCTTTTGTCTTACGGGCTTGGCTTCGGGAGCTACATTTAAGCAGTGTTTAGCGACCGCAGGGTCCAAGCCTGGCATATCTTCGGGATTCCACGCGAATACGTCGTGAAATTCCCTAATGACCTTGATGACTTTCTCTTTTAATTTCGGCTCCATGCTCTTTCCAATTTGGATCATCTTTCCCGACTGGCCCACGTACAGTTCCACCTCTTCAGTCTCTGCAGCCGGCTCAGCGATCGGGCTTGACAGGTCGGCCCCAAACTTTTCCAACTCAATGTTCAGCAGTTGGTGGCTGCCCCCAGCTTCGGTCTCATTTCTTTTCCTCTTTCCGGCTTCGGTCATCTCGATATCTTTGTCTTTTTCCAAGTCCTCTAACATGATTATTCTGGCGGCTTTCTGATCGCCTCTCATTTCTCCAACTCCATGCTCTGTTGGGAACTTCAACTTCAGATGAGGGATAGAGGATACAGCCTGGAACAAAGATAAGGCTGGCCTTCCCAGAATTCCGTTGTACGGACTATCCACCCGAATGACATAGAACTTTGCTTCCTTTACCACAGTGTATGGCGCTTTTCCCATCATGACAGACAAAGTGATGGTGCCTTCTATCGGCACAGGCTGATTACCGAAACCATATAAAGGTGCCTCGTGGCATGGTTCCAGCTGTTCGCCTCCTAAATTCATCTTGCAATATGTTCGGTGATATAGAATGTTGACTGAGCTCCCTTCGTCTACCAGCACTTTCCATATCTTGTTTTCCCCGATTACTGGGTTTACAACAAGTGGGTCTTCGTGCGGCCATATCACATCTTCGTAGTCATCTTCTGTGAAGGAGATAGGCAGTGGTTGCTTGGCTGAACTTGACTGGTACAGGTTATAGATCTGTCTGGCATACTTTTTCCTTGCTGTCTTACTGTCCCGATCAAGCACTGTTCCTCCGGAAATTGTCCTGACCTCCCCTCGGTACTTCTCGGAACTTTCCGCTTCCTTCCTTTTCTCCTTGGATTCTAGTTTGTCCCTCAAGTCGCCCACAAATTGGGTCAGCTCCCCATCTTTGATCATCTTTTCAATTAACTTCTTCAAATGATAGCACTCCTCGGTGTTATGACCTTTGTCCCGATGGTAGTCACAATATTTGCTGTCGCTTCTTCTATTCTCAGGGGTCTTCAACTTGGGTGGTCTGACAAACCCAGGTTTACCCTTTATCTCATGGAGAATCTTCGAGATAGGTGTGTTTAATGGTGTGAACACAGTACTATCTCTATCTCTTCTTCGTTCGGCTCCTTTGTCGGGCCTTGTATCATTCAACCTGCTCTTAATATCTCCTCGACTCCTTCGGTCGTCTCTTCTGTCATCCCTTCGGTCGTCCCTCCTGTCATACCTATCATTTTTCTTGTTCTCCTTGTACCCCCCAATTGATTCCAATTTTCTTCTAATGGCCTCTCCTCTCACATATATATCATTTAAAGATTTGGGAGGCATTTCATAAAGAGAGGACCGAAGCTTCTTACCTTTAACAGGGTCGAGGCCTGCGGCGAGGAATCCAGCCGCCTTGACTTTGTCCAAGTTGGTGACCATACCGGCTTCCTCTTTGAACCTTGCCAAGTAATCACCCAAATCTTCGTTCGGTCCCTGCCTGCAGTGGATCAGGGCTTCTGTATCCTTCTCTCTTCGGCACAAATGTGAGTAGTGCCTCAAGAACTTTTTCTTCACTTGTTCGTACGAGCCTATCGACCTAGGTCTCAATGACCTGTACCACATGGATGCATTCCCCTTTAGGTAGGTCTTGAACATCTTGCAGAGCATCACATCACAGTGCCCCATCCCAGTCATAAGTGATTCATATTTCTCACAGTGGTCTTCGGGGTCACCTTTTCCGTTGAATTCGTTCATCTTCGGGAACTGCCTTCCAGGAGGCGGTCGAAACTGTTCAATGTCCTCGGTCACCACTGGCTCGTGGCTGACCTTTCTCTCTCCGAACATGGCCTTCTCGATCCTTCGGATACGATCGTCCGTGTGGGGGCCCTCTTCCTCCGAGTCGGAGGAATAAACTACCTTTGACCGGGTCCTCCTCGAGTATGATTCAGAGTCCTCCGACTCATCTTCATCATTTCTGGTTCTTGGCCTCTTATCTCTTCGGTCGTCCACCTCCGTGTCTTCGGCTTCTAGAGCCTCGCGGAGGGTCCTTTCCTGTAGCTCGATCTCCTCCCTTTGGAGCTTTAGGGCTTCTAGCCTTAAACGGTCAGCCTCCCTCTTTTTGGCCAGACGTTCGGCCTCCTTGCTGCTCTTCTCCTTTTCTATTTCTTTCCGTTTCCCCTTGGCTTTTTGTTCCTCTCGCCACTTCATCAGAATTTCCCTTTGTTCTTCGGGAGACGGTATGTCTCCCTCTTCGTCGAAAATCAAAAGCCTTGGGGTGATGGGAGGAGTGGTGCGAGTATTTCCGGCTACAGTGCTATCGTCAGCTGTTGGTATCTCGGTTTCATTCGCCATTACTAACTGTATAATTCAACACAAACGCAACTTTACGTTCCCACAGACGGCGCCAAATGTTACGACTGTATTCCGCCGGACCTTGGTTCGGTCGGACCTGCAAATGAGAAGAATACGAGGGTTTGGCCCCCCGATTCACCTCCGGTGTGAGAATAAGTTAGTCGGTTTTTGGTAAGGTAATTTAGAACGTAGAGTGTTTGTGTTGTGTGTAATTGTCTGTGAAATGAAAGGAAGAACCTGACTAATATTCATCTCCTTCCGGGCGGTTATCCGAATAGTGGGCATCGTGTGCCGACGTGTCCCACGTTCTCGGGAGTTGGAACCATACGACCGTTATCGGCAACTGAACCAGACGAATATGGGCCTCTGTTCGGGCTTGAGGCGTTGAAATATCGGTTCGGCCCATAAAGGAGATGGGCCTCTAACACATGGTTCTATCCATGAACGTCCACTTTCACCATTTGGCCAACATATTACGCTATAATGGTTAAGTATTTTAATCCTGTTTGCATATCCTCATCCTTGCATAATTTTACACGTTGCAATAATCCGTGATACATAAAAATACACTAGGTTGGTTTTTCTATGGATATGATGGAAGGTTTCATTACAATCACATACCGACATACGGGCCGGGAATATCCACAACATGTTCATAAACTTGGTACAATATCCACGGGCCGGGAATAACGTATTTGGGGGGGGGGGGGGGGGGAATAAACTTGGTTTTTACTTTTGTTGATATTGTCACATTCGAAAAATTGTTGTAGATGGTTAAATTGCACTTGATATACTTGATGTATTGATTAAGTTAGGGAACAGAGTTTATTTAAATGCAGAAAATTGCTAGATGAAACTCCACAATATTACACAGCTTGTCATAGACTATAGGTGAAGATCTACATCTACTCCGTCCAATGCTGGCGTAGCATCTGCTAATCTTGACTCTGAACACTCAACATTCAGTGGCCCCATGGCGCTAAATTGATACGGCTGTCCGATGAAGAATTTGCTATGGTTTTTAAGAGGAAACCCTGATAGCACTTGGCCTGGTGAATGTGCACAACCATCAACAGGTGATCGAAATGTGGCGCCACCTGAGTAAACCATCTGTCCTGATCGAGTAGCATGGGCATTGATAAGTGGCAAAGTTACTCCTAGCCGTCGATGACGATGGTCGCTCACAAACTTGGTCCTGTTTGATCTTTGCCGCTCTTTCTTGTGAGCATTTTGATGGCCACCCAAGGCTTGAGAATTTCTGAACTCTCGGTGACAATATTGGCATCCGTATTTTTTGTTGTCGAAATCAGGTTGCTCTGTCACAGGAGATTTGTCGATGTCAGTGACCACAATACCAAAAAGTTTCACACCAGAAGATGAAGAGAGTTTATGGTCAGACTGATCATTGTAATGCAAATCTCTTTCCGACATCTTGGAGAAGAGAGAGTTAAAATATTATACATGCATGAAACATGTATTGTTCTCAAATTTATAGACAACTAGTTTAGTGCCCATTGCCGCAGGCTGTACATGCATCAACTTACTAATAAACCTTAGAGCATACCCCTACATTCACCCTTCAAAATAATATAAATAAATGGTTCTTAGCAAGTTATTACATTGGTTTATTTGTCAAATTCCAACAATCCTCTTTATATTAGCTCTTTATTTATAATTTATTCATAAATTAACCCCATTATAACTAAAAGTTGTACACATGTATATTTTATTATTAAAATATAAGATAAGAGCTATGAGTGGCTCTTAGAAATGAGGAGAGAGAAGAGGTTTTTAGTATTTTTAAAAGCCACTAAGACTTGGATTAACATTTTCATTTTCTCTCCTCATTTTTTGAGTTAAGAGCTTGAGTAGAGAGTCTCTTGAAGATGCTCTTAGACGTGCTTTCCATTTGTGGTTAATAAACCTATGTGTTTATGTTGAAGATTCTCTTATTTTATTCCATGCATTTGTTCTCTTTTTTTTCCCCTTCCGTAAGGTTAAATTCATTAAATGGAGACACAAACACTCTTCTCCTCTTTTAATTTTTTCCTGACAGTTATTCTGAAAGGAGTATAATTTTGCACGTTTCCTTTTTCTCATTCTCTAACATGTTTTTGTTAATGTATATAGTTTGAAATGGGCTGTGGTTTTATTGTACAGTTATGAGCACATTATCATGGACCTGATCTCCATATATAAATTATTCTTCTTATTTAACTCTTTTTGCAATGAGTTTAGTTTTAATTATTAAAATATTTAAATAGATGAGAATTGTTAAATTTAATATTAAAACATATTTAATATTTTCATCTAACAGAGATTTATGGTAAATAAAACATATTTTATACTATATTATTAAAAGTATATTCAATTTTTTCATATTAAATATTTAGGTTTTCACAATAGAACGAAATTTTAACTTATAATTATAGAATAAATTATTATGCACAAAATATTATCATTTTAGCAATCTTTATTTAAGATAAAAAGATTAAATATTGAAATATTGAAAGCAATTTAATTTATATCTGAATACTATTTATTACGATCCAAAAATTAGATGTAACATGATGAAATATTAAAGATAATATAAATTAAAATAGCAACCACTTGTTTAGCTAATGTGATGAATTTTACTACAATTTAAAATTTAATTTTACTATGGAACTTTATAGGCTACGACTCCATTTTTAACTAAATGACATCTTTGTTGCTATTATAATTCAATCAGTAATTTGTGTAAGATAATAGAATATTACAATTATTATAAGTTTAAGAAATATCTTCAATTTTAATGATAATGTAAGTTTTATAACTAAAATCAACTAGCATGAAAGTCCGTGCAAAGCACGAGCATCATTTAAATTCATAAAATGTTGTTGTTTTAATTTTTATAAATTGACTATTTCTAATTTTTGAAATACTATACATCATAAGTGTGGTATTTTTTATGGATACTGATAATAACTCAAATTTATTACCTAAAATTCATATATGATTATAACAATACAATCACATTTAACAATTTAAAAAACATAACTTGGTATGATTAAAACTACGTAATTTAAAAATCTAAGCACGGTTTAGTAGACTCACGTGTTTATATATTGCCAAGTGCTAAATAAGATTTTGAGAAAAAGGACCCATAGATCTCAGGGAACTTTTCCTAAGATACATACAAAATAATTTTAATTTTAATGGGCCCGCAGGGCTAATTAAAAAAATTTTGAATTTACTAAAACGTCCATCCCATTTTTACATGTAAAAAATAGTTATCTCAGGGAACTTACCTGAGATATATCTCAGGCTCTCTACTTTCTAAGATTTTTATAGATATGAGATTAAAAAACTAATCATAACCACACATTCAAATCTAATTTACATCTCAACCTTCACCAACATCCACTCCTATGCCCCTTCCATTTTCGGCGACCTTAGACACCATCACTTGCTTTACACCGCCTTTTGAAACACTATACATCATTAGTGTGGTATTTTTTATGGATACTAATAATAACTCAAATTTCTTACCTAAAGTTCATATATGATTATAACACTACAATCACATCTATAATTTAAAACACATAACTTGGTATAATTAAACACTACGTAATTTAAAAATCTAACCACGAGTCAGTAGACTCACGTGTTTATATACAACTAAGTGCTAAATAAGATTTTTATAGATATGAGAATCAAAAATTAATCATAACCACACATTCAAATCTAATTTACATCTCAACTGAAAGGCAGAGTGTATTAACTTGTAACACTATAACTAATGTAACTCAATTAAAAGAAAAGATACTTAACCAGAAGACAATCAAGAACAAGAAGTCACAAGGAATCAACACTAAATGAAGACAAGGTAATTGATACAATTGAACATGTTAACCATGATCAAGCCAAGAAGAAATCATTGAGAGAAGTTCAAGTCAAAGTTGTTCAGGCCTCAGTGATTTGAGAATTCGAGAATCAAGATCATAACTATCAGTATCAACAAGACCAATTGATTTCAAGTGAACAAGAAGGAAAGCAAATATTGGAAAGCCAAGTTACTAAGTGAATATGGTAATTTATTCAAGAAGCAGAAACACTATCAAGACTAGTCACTTATGAACCAGACCAGTGCATCAAGTGTCAGGACATTGATAGCAAGTTTATGTCAGTAATAAAGATCCATGTTCAAGAGCTTGTAGAAGAACAAAGAAGGTATGAAGATATCACAAGCTCAAGATGTGCATTGAAGTTTCAAGTTGAAGACCAGAATATTTTCTAAGTAAGAAATGTTCTAGATGGCTAAGTCGAAATTCTCAAGTAGAAGTTCTACTTAGAATTTCGAGATGGCTAAGTAGAAATTCTCAAGTAGAAGTTCTACTTAGAGTGCAGCTTCAACATGACACATGGCATCTTCTGATTGGCAGATTTCCAAGCTTTCAAGATAAGACAAGATTTATGTGGACATCATTGGGCCACGTACATCTTAGTCTTTGAAGACTACAGGTCATAGATTACATGTAGTATAAATAGAAGCACTTGTGTAATGTTTTAGTTAGTGAGCAATATTGAGAAAAACACAAGAAAAAGAGAGAGAGTATTCACAGAGCTTAGAATCATTCACTTCTCTCTCAACTTCTGTTATACTTTGTAATGAATGTTGTAGCAACCTTTTCAAGTTATATATAAAAGAAATATATTCCTTGAATCTGTGTGTTCATTTATTGCATCGTATTTATTGCTACTCATAATCGAAAAGTTGTATTCACCCCCCCTCTACAACACATTTGGACCTAACAATTGGTATCAGAGAGGTTGTTTGACATACAAAACATAGATCCTTGTGTTTAGTAGAAGAATCGTGAGTTTTCATTTTCTAGATCTACTTTTCATTTTTTTTCGAAAAGTGAGCTTTAATTCGTTTCCAGTGAAAACTCATCCGGGAAAAATTATTTAAATACTCCAGGTGTGATTATCTGGCTTGGGTGTATTTTAATTAATTTTTGTGAATTAATCTGGGTTCATTAATATTTGGTGTTCTTGAGTGTTCATCATTTGTTCTTATCAAGAATATAACCCAGCAACTTTTCAATTTCCTTTTCAAAGAAATTATAGTCAAAAAGGTGTTTTTGGTACTTTTGATTTGATTATTATTTCTTAGCCGAAAGCAAAAGAAAGTGTACTCAGTGCTTAGCAGGTGGGTTAGTCACTTTCGGCGTGTAAAGCAATCAAAAGTCAAAAAGGTGTTTTAGTGGTGATATTGTTTAATCAATATTAAAGTAATCTGCAGAAGAAAATTATTCTAAGGACAAAAGTTCTACATAGAATTTCTACTTGAGATTTTCTACATAGAATTTCGACTTGGACAATTTCTACTTGGTGAATTTCGACTTGGACAATTTCTACTTAGAGAAATTTCGACTTGAGCAAAATTTCTACTTAGAAAAATTTCGACTTGGCAGAAGTTCTACATAGATATTCTACATAGCCTAGTCTTGGGTACTTAGAAATTTTTAGTGACAAGATTTGAAATGGCTCCTAAAAATTCTTTCAAGATCCCAATGTTCAACCGAGATCACTATGAAGAATGGGTTTTCAGAATGAGACTCTACTTGGAGAGTATTAACCCTGAGTATCTGGAAGTCCTTGAAAAAGGTAAATTCGTTCCAATGAAAGCTATTCCTGAGCGTACGGAAGGAGAGGAGGTTATACCTGCTCGGTCTGAGCCCAAAAAGGCAGCGGACTTTACGGATGCCGACAAGGAGCAAATAGCTTATGATACTGCAGTAAGACAAACCTTGATGGAATCTCTTGATCATGAAATGTTCAACATAGTCAAAGGTTTGAATACAGCAAAGAAGATTTGGGACAAAATAGAAGTTGTTATGGAAGGATCTGCAGAGGTCAGAAGCAACAAGACACTTATACTCAAGATGGAGTATGACACCTTTAGAATACGAAAGGGAGAAAGCATAACAGATGTCTACCTACGATTCAGTCAGTTGGTATTGGATTTGAATCTGAGAGGTGTTACTCTCCCCATGGTTGAAACCAATACAAGATATTTGAGGAACCAGCCAAAGAGCATTGAACATAGAGTCTACGCAATCAGAGAAACCAGAGATTTGCATACAACTTCTCTGGAAGAATATTATGGAATTCTGAAGACCTATGAGCTGGAGACTCTTCAAGATCAAGCATGGGACAATGATTCAAAGGGAAAAGAAACTGCATCAGGATTAGTTGCTGATGAGGAAGAGTCTAAGAAGGCAATGGTTGCAGCAAAGCCTAAATCATCACCTGCACCACATCAAGTTGATAATGATGACGAGTGCGCATCCAACAGTGATGATGACTACTTCACCCAAGAAGAGCTGGACAACATGGATGATAGTGTCGTGGCATACATGGCAAGGAAGTTCAGCAATATGAGATTCAGAAAGAGCAACCGACCACAAAGAAATTCTTCATCTTATTATCGGGCTGCTAAGGGTGGTGGTAGTTCATCAGGCTACAAAAGCAAAGGCAAGAGTACCAGCTACAAATCTCCGTTGGATTTCAAAATGAAGTTCAATTGCTATAATTGTGGTGAACCTGGACATTTTGCCTCAGACTGCAAAAAGCCTAAACAGACTTATCCAAAAGAGACATTTGAAGCCCTCAAAAGCAAGTATGAATCGCTGATGAAAGAAAAACATGGTAAAAGAGCTTTAGTCGTAACAGAAGGAAGAGCTTGGGATGATTCAGATGAGGAAGAGGTTACTCACGTAGCAAACTTTGCGCTCATGGCTGAGACATCAGAGGAACCAGAGGTACCAGTTCTAACCCTTAAAGTAGAAATGTCTATTGATGATTATAAGGAACAGAACGGGGCTCTTAGCGAAGAGATCTACATGTTGTGCAAAAGCCTAGACACTTCTCAAAAGGAACAGAAAACACTTGTCGCCAAAAGCAGAATGCTTGAGGCAAAAGTGGAAGAGTTAGAGGCTGCTTGCACTGTAGATACTTCTCTAAGAGATTTTATTAAATCTTTGGAACACAAGCTCGTCCTTAAGGAGGAAATAGAATCATGTTTAAGGAACAAACTAGCTGAGTTAGAAACTAAATGTGAAGCTTACAAACTAGCTGCTAGTAAAGTGTATGTAGATAATGATGTGTTTAAGAAGATAACTGGAGTAGGTGTAGGACTTGATTATTCTAATCTTTCTAAGAAAGATGGGAAGAGACCTATAGACACTAGTTCCAGTGACCTTAAAAATGATATTCCTAGCATCTTTAAACCTTCTGTCAAACCCATCTACAAACACCTTGTTCCTAGAATAGAAGAAGAAGAGACTGAATTGATAGCTAGATATGAGATTGAAATGGAAGATCGTCAGAAAGCACAACCTATAACTCCTATTAAACAAGTTAAAATCAATTTTCCTAGTGATGAATCTAGACTAGGAATAGGAGCTAAGGCTGTTAAACAACAAGGGAAGAAAGGCATAAAAGAGGTTAAGTGTTAGGTCCAAATGTGTTGTAGAGGGGGGGTGAATACAACTTTTCGATTATGAGTAGCAATAAATACGATGCAATAAATGAACACACAGATTCAAGGAATATATTTCTTTTATATATAACTTGAAAAGGTTGCTACAACATTCATTACAAAGTATAACAGAAGTTGAGAGAGAAGTGAATGATTCTAAGCTCTGTGAATACTCTCTCTCTTTTTCTTGTGTTTTTCTCAATATGCTCACTAACTAAAACATTACACAAGTGCTTCTATTTATACTACATGTAATCTATGACCTGTAGTCTTCAAAGACTAAGATGTACGTGGCCCAATGATGTCCACATAAATCTTGTCTTATCTTGAAAGCTTGGAAATCTGCCAATCAGAAGATGCCATGTGTCATGTTGAAGCTGCACTCTAAGTAGAACTTCTACTTGAGAATTTCTACTTAGCCATCTCGAAATTCTAAGTAGAACTTCTACTTGGGAATTTCGACTTAGCCATCTAGAACATTTCTTACTTAGAAAATATTCTGGTCTTCAACTTGAAACTTCAATGCACATCTTGAGCTTGTGATATCTTCATATCTTCTTTGTTCTTCTACAAGCTCTTGAACATGGATCTTTATTACTGACATAAACTTGCTATCAATGTCCTGACACTTGATGCACTGGTCTGGTTCATAAGTGACTAGTCTTGATAGTGTTTCTGCTTCTTGAATAAATTACCATATTCACTTAGTAACTTGGCTTTCCAATATTTGCTTTCCTTCTTGTTCACTTGAAATCAATTGGTCTTGTTGATACTGATAGTTATGATCTTGATTCTCGAATTCTCAAATCACTGAGGCCTGAACAACTTTGACTTGAACTTCTCTCAATGATTTCTTCTTGGCTTGATCATAGTTAACATGTTCAATTGTATCAATTACCTTGTCTTCATATAGTGTTGATTTCTTGTGACTTCTTGTTCTTGATTGTCTTCTGGTTAAGTATCTTTTCGTTTAATTGAGTTACATTAGTTATAGTGTTACAAGTTAATACACTCTGCCTTTCAATCTCCCCCAATTTGATTGTCTAACAATGACATTCAAATTAATGAAGGATAACTCAACTAAACAATGAGACGAGAAAAGATAATTAACATTACAGTCTTGAAAAATATACAATTACAAGTACATGAAAACAATACAAAGAACTTAAACTAGAAACAGAATTCGAACCTCGAATTAAAGATCATTTGAATGATTCCTATCACCTGGATTATTTCATATCTTTTAGTCAAACTTATATCACCTTATTGGATTCATTCTAAGATGAATTTTCCTCAAGTGAGTTAAAGCAACCGAAAGACATGAAGGTTTTCCAACTTCAAGTTCACACCACTCTGACCTTTAACCCTAATTCCGTTTCCTTTTCCTAGCTTCAGCAGCTTGATCTTTTTCTTCTTTCTGCCTTCTGCGCTTTTCCTCCTGCTGCTTTTGTTTCTTATATACTGGATCACGAAGTTGCGTCCACCTAGTATTCAACAGACTTACTGCTTCCATCTCTAGAGGGTTCCTGGGTTCTGGGTAAGGATGTTTGAAAAGCCTTCTGAGTTTGTCCACCTCCTGAGTAGTTCTGATCTCTGGAATTTCCTCAAATTTCTTCATGATAAGCCGAGGTTTCCTATGAGTTTTATCAGATTTAAACTGACAGTAGATCATTTTGGGATAGCCTATGACACGGTTAGTATTGTGGACACTAGCCGCATCTCGCTCCAATCGCTTCATTTCCACTACTACATCAGATAGGTAACCCACGAGTCTCTGCTTTTCTGTCACATACTTAACTTCCACATCTTCCCATTTGAACACATATAACACTTTCTCCAGAAATGCAGCATCTTGAGTCTGCTTCAGCCAGTCTCTACTCATATGCAAGAGTGTTTGCTTCTGGTCTGCATCTATGAATACTAAGGCATCAGCTGCATTATCAGCAAAAGAATGTATCCAGTATACGCTGTCTCTTCCTGGAACACCAACTGCCTCCCTTATCTCTCCTTGTTCCAGTTCTCCAGTAGGAAGATTCAGAGCTTCATCAACGTTCTTCCTTGCTTGAAGAATATTCCAATTCCTCTCTATCAGCTCTGGTTCAATCTTCACATTATCAAGAGGGTTCGGAGCAATGACATCACACTTCCACACCTCATTGCTCTTCTTCAGTATGACACTTTCAATGGTCTTCACTGCATTATCTTTAAGCACAGAAGCGAATCCCTTACCCATCATTTGCCTACAGACGGCCTTAAGAGATTCCACTGAAAGTTCCATTAATTCCTTTTCCTCCAGGCTCACCCTCTTCAATTTACTGTCAACCACCATCCGGACAACATTTGGATATGCTGAGAATTCTGGACCCTTGTCCTCTGCTAGCCGCATTAACTGATCCCTATACAGAATGCTTAGATTCTCAGAATGAGAGTATTGAATTTTTGTTGCTAGCAAGAACAACTCTGATGCAGATCTTCTCGTCATGAATTGGTCATCCACATACATGAAAGACATCGGGACCCCTTCTGTGAAAGACAAAATAACCTGCCACTCCTTTTGCGATGAATTGTATCCAACCCTGACTTTAGAAATTAATCTCTTTAAAGCATTTATGTAGTCAGCCGCCATTGGATTCTGCAAATTTAGTTGGTAGAACAGATCATCTGCTTCCTTGTTATGCTCTCCTTTTGTACATGGTCCCATCAAAATCTTTCTTGCGTCATCCCACTTCTTCCCTATTCTTCTATTGTCCAGATCGATTTGAGGATCAGCTAGCCTTGCAAGCTCATAGTCGTACTGCTTTCCTTGTAGCTCCGCTTTCTTTTCCTGAAACGCAGCACGACCTTGCATTTGCTTCATTTTAAAGAACTCAGCTTGATCCAAGGCTAACTGTTGAGCTTCAAGGGTTTCCTCATCGACAGTAATTTCTTCAGGCAATCCGAAAGACATTCCAGCACCTCCACCCTGATCCTTCAATGATCTCTTTATAGCATGTTTCAACGGTGCGTCTTCCATATCGGAATCTGAGTCAAGTACCTCCTGTACTTTTTCTTGATGACTCAGATCAACGAATGGCTCATCTGGCTCAATCGCTATTGCCTTACCCTTTTTCCTTCTTAGAGCCTCTTCATCAATGGACGGCTCAACTTCCATTTCTTTTACAAGATCAGCATGTTCTTGAATTTCTTCGATTTGAACTCCCTGCTGTCTCGTCTCCTTTATATTCTCCCCCTTAGGTGAGTTATCCTGAACTCCACCCTGGTCTCCAGATTCACCAGCTGTATCAAAATCTTCAAACCCGGAACCATAGGCTCCTGCTCCACTAGCACCACCTGTACCAGCATCGGGGGGAGGTTGTTGCGGCGCGAAACATTCCGGGGGCACAAAACTTCTGATTGCGTACATAACTCTGCTTATTTCCACAGCCAGATTATCCATTGTAAACTCCATTGCTCCCATCCTGTCATTCAGGGTGTTTCCCAAGACACCAGTAGCATGGCCCATGTCATTTACCTGATTTTTCAAATCATTAAAAGCTGAAGCTTGAAGTGCCATTCGTGCTGCGTAGTCGTCAAGTGCCCTTTGATTATCTCCAACATTCATCCCTAACTGCCCCATTGACTGCCCAAACTCCTTCATTTGATTTTCCATAAAAGACAAACGAGATTCAAGATTTTCAGAATTAAGGGACGGTGTTTGGTTTAGGTGACCTCGCTCTAATTCTCGTTCTGTTTGTATTTGGCGCTCGGTTTCGGGCCTTAAAAATGAAGGTCCCTCTCTCCCTAACCTCTCACACACACTCCCTGTCTCACGCTCGTGTATGTCTTCAATAATTGATCCAAAATATGAAGAAGTACCTGCAGAAACTTGATAAGAAATATAATTTGCAGTTATGGGATCAAATTCTGTTTGTTCCTGAGTTGGAATCTCAGGCTGAGAGGCTACAAAGTGTTCTTGTACAACATCAGAACCGATCCTCTTTGTAGCATCAGTACGTACCGGTGAAGGTACGGTTGAAGTTTTTAAAGCTTCATGTCCTCTTGAAGCAACAGTATCTTTAAGAGGTACAAAATCATCATCAAAGTCAAAATCCCTATGTGTAGATTGTTCAAGGGGTGAACCACTCTCGTGAGGTGGAGTGGTTGCGTGTGACACTCT
Source organism: Kitagawia praeruptora (assembly GCA_037693485.1). NCBI lineage: Eukaryota > Viridiplantae > Streptophyta > Magnoliopsida > Apiales > Apiaceae > Kitagawia > Kitagawia praeruptora. The sequence goes on from CM075347.1 coordinate 42,644,534, forward strand.
AGGGTTTGACTGAGATTTAGAAGTAGCAGCATGGGAAATTTTGGCTTTCTTGCGAATAAGAGGCTGCTCTTCGGGTTCACTCTCCTCATCATGTCCTACATTTACTTGTGCTGGCTGTTTGGATTCCGGTGACTGGGATGATATAGAATTAGAAATATAGCTCTCACCCTGGGATAGATCCTGCGGGCTAGCAGTCTCTTGGGTCTGGGAATCAGAAACATAGGAATGAGTAGAGTGTCGAGAGAGATTACCTGATTCATTACCTTGTTCGTCTCCGCTTTGTTCATCAGGAATCGCTTCAAATGCCTCAGCATGAGCAGACCGATTCGGTGCATGTGATGAAGCTTGTGAGAAGTCCATCAAGGTGGTAACTCCCTCATCATATAGAAGCCACTGTTGTAAGGTATCAGGAATAGACATCGGTTTTCCATGATGTTTATCCTGATTTTCAACTGTTGAAAGTGACTTAGTGCCCATCCCTAGCGGTGCAGATGATGAACCACTGGCAAAGCTCCGTCTAACTGCAAGAGCATCCTTCGGTACTAAACCATTTATCAGCATCTGTAGGAACCGAGGAAACCAGCAGACAACATCTGTGGTGTTGAGGTCTCTGCTTGCAGGAGATCCCATCACAGCCACTATCTCAGAGAGAACTATTCGTCCATAATTGATATCCAGCTCTCTTGCTAGGGCAATTCCGAGGTTTTGCATGGGAATGGAAATTTGATGGTAATCGCTTTCTCGTGCCCTAAAACATCTTGTGATGGCCTCGAAAAAGTAATTCCATTCCACATGAAGAAATTGTTTTTGGATGTTTCCAGTGATCCGGCCAGTCGGAGGATAACACCCTATTTCTTCAAAGAATTTGAGGCGATCTGCAGCTGTAGGTTCTGGATCATAAGCATCTTTAACATGGAATCCAAGAACCTTGTTTACAATTTGTTCAGTCACCACATATTCTTGACCCGCTAAGGTAAACCTGAAACCAAAGGGGGTTGATTTGCTCCCAAAAGAAACCGCACTAGTCCATAATTGCTGTAAAGCATCATGCACTAGTGTAGGTTTAGCCGTAAAAGCAGTGCTAGCTTTGGAATACAAATTTAGAAATCGTATCCAAGACTTAAAGCGCGGGAGTTGATCACCAATTTCCGTAGAAATATTATAAAAATTGTTTTTGGCAAGTGAAAATTGGTGAGCCATTTTAATTAAAAGTTTTTCTTGAAAAAGATGTGAAATTTCAATTTTAATTTCTGAAAAACAATTAATTTATAATAAACAGTTTTATCCCTTTTAATTTAACAAGAACAGCAATAGTCCCTTTTTCAGAAAAATTAAACTACGGGATTAAAACAATGAATTTTAAAAGAAACCGTTAAATCCCTTTTAATTAATCAAGAACACAAAAGTTCCTCTTTGAGAAATCAAACTACGGGATGCAATTAACAGTTGATGGAAGGCAAATTTCAAGCCAATGATTAACTCTCCACTAACAGTGAAATACTTGTGTGAAAACGTGTATGAACAGATCTGTGTACTTTTGTGTGTATATACGTGTGTATATATCGATGAAGATGAACAGATACACAATCACAGAAAGTAATGATGACACACAAGTGATATCAGTCAAAAAATGGGCATCAATTCGTTGTCCGTAAGAGATTTGTCACAAAAATCACGAATCAGTGATTGAATGTATGAAATCGCCTGTATATATGGTGCGGCTGTAAAACTCAAATTAGGTAAAAGTGAAAGAAAACATCGAGTTAAGGATGTATATATAGACATGACTGTGAAATGACTAACTTGTCCCTGTTAAAAATCATGAAAACTCTAAGTACACACAGGGAGAACTCTATCTCGAAGTCTATCTCGAAGTCTATCTCGAACTTTCTTAAGTCGAACTTCGAGATAGAGTTCGAGATAGCTGTAACTCGAAATTTTAGCACTTAACTCGAAATTCGAGATAAAGTTCGAGTTAGCAGTTAACTCGAAAAACTTAAACCACTTGAACCATTAATCTATCAACGATCATGTAAACAGCACACTACCAACATTACTAGGGAAATCTATCTCGAAATTCAAGTAGAAATTCGAGATAGACTTCGAGTTAGGAGTTAACTCGAAATAAATCCCCTTAACACAACTGAGAGCTCTATCTCGAACATCAAGTCGAAATTCGAGTTGATTTTCGAGATAGAGTCTAACTCGAAATTATTCAGTAACTCGAAATTTTCTCAGTTCTTTTCAAAAATATCTCCAAAAATGGAAACTTATCTCAACCTTCGAGATAAAGTTCGAGATAGAAATTATCTCGAATATTTTGAAGAAAATAAAGATAGGCACACTGGTAACTCTAAGTCGAACTCTAAGTCGAACTTCGAGTTGAATTTCGAGATAGAGTCTAACTCGAAATTCTTCCCAGACTTAGAATTTTCAAAACTTCCCTCAGAAAGCTCAAATCAAAATTCAACTAGAATTTCAAGATGAGTTTCGAGATAGTGACTAACTCGAAATTTTGAAGATACTTAGAATAATTTGACAATTTTTCTTTGAAAAACTCAACAATTAATTTTGTCAAATTAATATAAATATCAATTCAAGGATTTTAATATATGACATAATTAAAACATTCCTTGACAATTCTAAGGCCTCTAATTACATGAAAAACACAGGTAAATTCATCTAAAAATCATGCAATATTTAGAATATTATGAATTTAACTCCCCCTATGTTCATGCAATTTAACAAGCATAAATTCACAGATTTGTGCTATAAAAGACACTTAAAACACACTGAATTCATGCAAAATCACACTATATGCATCCTATAATAATCATTAATTAGGCATTTTAAAGTCTAAACACATAATGATTAAATATCTTGCATATACCAACATAACCATGGATTTTACAGATAGAAGGCTTTACTAACTTGTGTTAAGCATTCCCAATTCACCAACCAACCTATTGAATGTTACTTCATCAAGAGGTTTGGTGAATATATCTGCAATTTGTTGCATTGTGGGCACAAAATGTAGCTCCACAGTCCCCTCCTCGACATGTTCTCTTATGAAGTGATACCTGATGTCGATGTGCTTTGTTCTTGAGTGATCTACAGGATTGTTGGTTATGGCAATGGCACTTGTGTTGTCACACATAATTGGAATTTTCTTGTGCTCCATGCCATAATCCTTCAATTGGTTCCTCATCCACAGTATTTGAGATACACAGCTTCCAGCAGCAATGTACTCAGCTTCAGCAGTAGAAGTAGATACTGTATGTTGCTTTTTACTTTGCCAGGACACCAATCTTCTGCCAAGAAATTGACAAGCACCAGATGTGCTTTTCCTATCAATCCTGCAACCTGCATAATCTGAATCCGTATAGCCAATTAGATTAAAACCTGTATCTCTTGGGTACCAAATTCCTAGATTTGGTGTGCCCTTGAGATACCTAAAAATTCTTTTGACGGCTATGAGATGTGATTCTCTAGGATCCGCTTGGAACCTTGCACATAAACAAGTCGCGAACATTATATCGGGTCTACTTGCAGTTAAATAGAGAAGTGAGCCAATCATACCTCGATAGCTTGTGATGTCAACTGATTTACCTGATTTGTCTTCATCAAGCTTCGTGGCTGTTGCCATGGGAGTCTTGGCTGCTGATGCATCTTCTAGATTATACTTCTTGAGTAAATCTCTGACGTACTTGGATTGACAGATAAAGATACCATCTTTTCTCTGACTGATCTGTAACCCAAGGAAGAAGGACAGCTCTCCCATCATGCTCATCTCGTATTTGTCTTGCATTAGCTTAGCAAATTTCTCGCACAAGCGCTCATTCGATGACCCAAAGATAATATCGTCCACATATACTTGAACAAGTATTAGATCATTCTTCACATTCTTATAGAACAATGTTTTGTCAATTACTCCCCTAGTAAAACCACTTTCAATTAAGAATACAGATAGGGTTTCATACCAACATCTTGGGGATTGCCTGAGGCCATAGACTGATTTGAAGAGAAGGTACACAAAATCTTCAAGTTCTGGATCAATGAAGCCAGGCGGCTGTTCCAGATACACTTCTTCTTCTAACTCTCCGTTCAGGAAGGCACTTTTCACATCCATCTGGAAAACCTTGAAGTTCTTATGTGCTGCAAATGCCAAAAACATCCTGACTGCCTCAAGTCTTGCAACTGGTGCATAGGTCTCATCATAATCAATTCCTTCACGCTGAGAATAACCTTTTGCAACCAAACGAGCCTTGTTTCGTGTTACAAGTCCGTTTTCATCCATTTTATTTCTGAATACCCACCTAGCTCCAATTACTGATTTGTTCTTTGGTCGGGGTACCAGCTTCCAAACTTTCTGCCTTTCAAACTGATTGAGTTCCTCTTGCATTGCAATCACCCAATCAGCATCACCAAGAGCTTCTTCTATTTCTTTAGGTTCAAGCTTGGATAAGAACCCAGAAAATAAGCAAATATTAGCCAGGTCAGCTCTTGTATTTCTTCTAGTAGACACACCAGCATCTGGATCACCAATAATCAATTCAAATGGATGGTCTCTATTCCATACTCGTTCTCTTGGAAATTGTCTTGATGATTCAGCATGACTTTCTGAATTGTGGTGCTGACTACTTTGAATACTTTCACTAACTCCCCCTGAGTTAGTGCCAGCTCCTACAGAACTAGAGTCAACTCGATTCGAGCCTTGAACAGTAGTCCTTGAGCTGCTATTTACTCCCCCTGAGTTGTTGCCGGTTCGTACTGAAGAAGTCTCTCCTGATCTTGTAGAATTAGCTTGTTCACTAGACTCAGGTTCTTCACGTACACTTGGAACATTTAATGGGACAACCAACTCAGGTTCATCTTCAAGATCTTCTAAGTCCAGATTCTGAAATTTTAGGGACTCAGGTTCACTAGAATCTCTTGAAATTGATGAGAGTTTGGTATCGTCGAATCTGACGTTGTAGCTTTCAGTCACTTTTCGATCATTCACTAAGAACACCCTATAAGCTGCTACCACATCTGTGGAGTAACCAACAAAGATTCCTTCACGAGCTTTTGCTGCAAACTTGCCTAGATTTTCATCATCTATAAGTACATAGCATTTTGCTCCGAATACATGAAAATATTTGATTGTTGGTCTTCTGCCGTTCATTAGCTCACATGGTGTCTTTTCTTTATCTTTTATAATCAAGGATCGATTTTGAGTGTAACACACGGTACTCACTGCTTCTGCCCAGAAATACAGAGGAAGTTTCGAATCACACAACAAAGTTCTTGCTGCTTCAACCAATGTTCTATTCTTCCTTTCAACCACTCCGTTTTGTTGTGGAGTTCTCGGGGCTGAGTACTGACGACGTATTCCTTTAGATACACAGAAGTCATTTAGCACTGCGTTTTTGAATTCAGTGCCATTGTCTGATCTAATCGTCTTCACAGTAAGTGTTGAAACATTCTCAATTTGAGTGATGTGATCAATGATTAGGAAAGGTACTTCGTCTTTCGTCATTGCGAACAATACCCATGTATACTTGGAGAAGTCATCCACGATTACCAATGCATATCTTTTCCTAGACAAAGATAGGACATTCACTGGGCCAAACAAATCCATATGAAGAAGTTGCAGAGGCTCAGTGATACTTGAAATTTCCTTGCTTTTATGCGATGCTCGTTTTGACTTTCCCATTTCACAGGCTTCACAGAGTCCTTTCGGAGCGAACTCCATTTGAGGTAGATCTCTCACCAATTCTCGCCTCGCGAGAGCATTCATCGTTTTGAAGTTTAAGTGAGATAACTTTTTGTGCCATAACCAGCTTTCATCATCCGAAGCTTTGCTGTAGAAACAGGTAACTTGATTCTGATTTGCTGAATCCATGTCTGCAACAAAAAGATCTGCCTTTCGAACTCCTCTTAAAGCCAGTGAGCCTTCCTTGATGTGAGTGATTGATACACCTTTCTTGTTGAATACAATTTCGTAACCTTTGTCACAGAATTGACTAATACTCAACAAATTATGCTTTAATCCCTCAACATAGGAAATATCTTCAATGATGACATTGCCAGTTTTCAGTTTGCCATATCCCTTTGTCACACCTCTGCTGTCATCTCCAAAGGTAACATAAGGGCCAGCTTTCATAACCAACTCTGTAAGCAGGGACTTGTCTCCAGTCATATGCCTCGATGCTCCACTGTCTAGCACCCATATAACTTTATTTCTCTTTTGTTTAATGCCCTGCAATGACAGATTGGTTAGACTTTCTTCGGAACCCAACTTTGATTGGGCCCGGCTTTTCGATAAGATTGATAATCAACAGATTTAACAACAGGAGATGCACTTTTCTTAACATAACTAGAGCTTTCGACTTCCTCCTTTCCTTTCTCAGACTTGACATGTTTATCAGTCCTAGGAGAAGGTTTGTCACTCCTAACTTTAGGAGGACTGACAGTCTTAGCTCTCCCAAACTTCTTTTTGATGTTTGAACTAGCAGCAGTATTTGAGCATGACTGGCTAGATGCATTCATTAAATTCACAAAAGTTTGCATGACATTAAAAGTGCATGGCATACAATTAGGTTGACCACACTGTGCATGATTCTGATGCAGATTATTCATAGTGTGTGTGGTAGGCATGGCATGTGTAGCAGTGCATGCATAAGAAAGATGTTCAGTAGATTTACAGTGATAACATGCTTTCTTTATTCGTTCAGCCTTAACCTCTTTTATGCCTTTCTTCCCTAGTTGTTTAACAGCCTTAGCTCCTATTCCTAGTCTAGATTCATCACTAGGAAAATTGATTTTAACTTGTTTAATAGGAGTTATAGGTTGTGCGTTCTGACGATCTTCCATCTCAATCTCATATCTAGCTATCAATTCAGTCTCTTCTTCTTCTATTCTAGGAACAAGGTGTTTGTAGATGGGTTTGACAGAAGGTTTAAAAATGCTAGGAATATCATTTTTAAGGTCACTGGAACTAGTGTCTATAGGTCTCTTCCCATCTTTCTTAGAAAGATTAGAATAATCAAGTCCTACACCTACTCCAGTTATCTTTTTAAACACATCATTATCTACATACACTTTACTAGCAGCTAGTTTGTAAGCTTCACATTTAGTTTCTAACTCAGCTAGTTTGTTCCTTAAACATGATTCTATTTCCTCCTTAAGGACGAGCTTGTGTTCCAAAGATTTAATAAAATCTCTTAGGGAAGTATCTACAGTGCAAGCAGCCTCTAACTCTTCCACTTTTGCCTCAAGCATTCTGCTTTTGGCGACAAGTGTTTTCTGTTCCTTTTGAGAAGTGTCTAGGCTTTTGCACAACATGTAGATCTCTTCGCTAAGAGCCCCGTTCTGTTCCTTATAATCATCAATAGACATTTCTACTTTAAGGGTTAGAACTGGTACCTCTGGTTCCTCTGATGTCTCAGCCATGAGCGCAAAGTTTGCTACATGAGTAACCTCTTCCTCATCTGAATCATCCCAAGCTCTTCCTTCTGTTACTACTAAAGCTCTTTTACCATGTTTTTCTTTCATCAGCGATTCATATTTGCTTTTGAGGGCTTCAAATGTCTCTTTTGGATAAGTCTGTTTAGCCTTTTTGCAGTCCGAGGCAAAGTGTCCAGGTTCTCCACAGTTATAGCATTTGAACTTCATTTTGAAATCCAAAGGAGATTTGTAGCTGGTACTCTTGCCTTTACCTTGGTAGCCTGACGAACTACCTCCACCCTTAGCAGCCCGATAATAAGATGAAGAATTTCTCTGTGGTCGGTTGCTCTTTCTGAATCTCATGTTGCTGAACTTCCTTGCCATGTATGCCACGACACTATCGTCCATGTTGTCCAGCTCTTCTTGGGTGAAGTAGTCATCATCACTGTTAGACGCACACTCGTCATCATTATCAACTTGATGTGGTGCAGGTGATGATTTAGGCTTTGCTGCAACCATTGCCTTCTTAGACTCTTCCTCATCAGCAACTAATCCTGATGCAGTTTCTTTTCCCTTTGAATCATTGTCCCATGCTTGATCTTGAAGAGTTTCCAGCTCATAGGTCTTCAGAATTCCATAATATTCTTCCAGAGAAGTTGTATGCAAATCTCTGGTTTCTCTGATTGCGTAGACTCTATGTTCAATGCTCTTTGGCTGGTTCCTCAAATATCTTGTATTGGTTTCAACCATGGGGAGAGTAACACCTCTCAGATTCAAATCCAATACCAACTGACTGAATCGTAGGTAGACGTCTGTTATGCTCTCTCCTTTTCGTATTCTAAAGGTGTCATACTCCATCTTGAGTATAAGTGTCTTGTTACTTCTAACCTCTGCAGATCCTTCCATGACAACTTCTATTTTGTCCCAAATCTTCTTTGCTGTATTCAAACCTTTGACTATGTTGAACATTTCATGATCAAGAGATTCCATCAAGGTTTGTCTTACTGCAGTATCATAAGCTATTTGCTCCTTGTCGGCATCCGTAAAGTCCGCTGCCTTTTTGGGCTCAGACCGAGCAGGTATAACCTCCTCTCCTTCCGTACGCTCAGGAATAGCTTTCATTGGAACGAATTTACCCTTTTCAAGGACTTCCAGATACTCAGGGTTAATACTCTCTAAGTAGAGTCTCATTCTGAAAACCCATTCTTCATAGTGATCTCGGTTGAACATTGGGATCTTGAAAGAATTTTTAGGAGCCATTTCAAATCTTGTCACTAAAAATTTCTAAGTACCCAAGACTAGGCTATGTAGAATATCTATGTAGAACTTCTGCCAAGTCGAAATTTCTCTAAGTAGAAATTTTTGCTCAAGTCGAAATTTCTCTTAAGTAGAAATTGTCCAAGTCGAAATTCACCAAGTAGAAATTGTCAAGTAGAAATTCTATGTAGAACTTTTGTCCTTAGAATAATTTTCTGCAGATTACTTTAATATTGAATAAACAATATCACCTTTTTGACTTTTGATTACTTTACACACCGAAAGTGACTAACCCACTTGCTAAGCACTGAGTACACTTTCTTTTGCTTTCGGCCAAGGAATAATAATCAAATCAAAAGTACAAAAACACTTTTTTTGACTATCTTATTTGTTTGAAAAAGGAGATCAAAAAGTTGTTGGGTTATCTTCTTTGACAAGAACAGATGATGAACACTCAAGAACACCAAATATCAATGAACCCAGATTAATTCACAAAAATTAATTAAAATACACCCAAGCTAAATAATCACACCTGGAGTATTTAAATAATTTTTCCCGGATGAGTTTTCACTGGAAATGAATTAAAGCTCACTTTTCGAAAAAATGAAAAGTAGATCTAGAAAATGAAAACTCACGATTCTTCTACCAAACACAAGGATCTATGTTTTGTATGTTAAACATCCTCTCTGATACCAATTGTTAGGTCCAAATGTGTTGTAGAGGGGGGGTGAATACAACTTTTCGATTATGAGTAGCAATAAATACGATGCAATAAATGAACACACAGATTCAAGGAATATATTTCTTTTATATATAACTTGAAAAGGTTGCTACAACATTCATTACAAAGTATAACAGAAGTTGAGAGAGAAGTGAATGATTCTAAGCTCTGTGAATACTCTCTCTCTTTTTCTTGTGTTTTTCTCAATATGCTCACTAACTAAAACATTACACAAGTGCTTCTATTTATACTACATGTAATCTATGACCTGTAGTCTTCAAAGACTAAGATGTACGTGGCCCAATGATGTCCACATAAATCTTGTCTTATCTTGAAAGCTTGGAAATCTGCCAATCAGAAGATGCCATGTGTCATGTTGAAGCTGCACTCTAAGTAGAACTTCTACTTGAGAATTTCTACTTAGCCATCTCGAAATTCTAAGTAGAACTTCTACTTGGGAATTTCGACTTAGCCATCTAGAACATTTCTTACTTAGAAAATATTCTGGTCTTCAACTTGAAACTTCAATGCACATCTTGAGCTTGTGATATCTTCATATCTTCTTTGTTCTTCTACAAGCTCTTGAACATGGATCTTTATTACTGACATAAACTTGCTATCAATGTCCTGACACTTGATGCACTGGTCTGGTTCATAAGTGACTAGTCTTGATAGTGTTTCTGCTTCTTGAATAAATTACCATATTCACTTAGTAACTTGGCTTTCCAATATTTGCTTTCCTTCTTGTTCACTTGAAATCAATTGGTCTTGTTGATACTGATAGTTATGATCTTGATTCTCGAATTCTCAAATCACTGAGGCCTGAACAACTTTGACTTGAACTTCTCTCAATGATTTCTTCTTGGCTTGATCATAGTTAACATGTTCAATTGTATCAATTACCTTGTCTTCATATAGTGTTGATTTCTTGTGACTTCTTGTTCTTGATTGTCTTCTGGTTAAGTATCTTTTCGTTTAATTGAGTTACATTAGTTATAGTGTTACAAGTTAATACACTCTGCCTTTCATTAAGGCTGAACGAATAAAGAAAGCATGTTATCACTGCAAATCTACTGAACATCTTTCTTATGCATGCACTGCTACACATGCCATGCCTGTCACACATACAATGAATAATCTGCATCAGAATCATGCACAGTGTGGTCAACCTAATTGTATGCCATGCACTTTTAATGTCATGCAAACTTTTGTGAATTTAATGAATGCATCTAGCCAGTCATGCTCAAATACTGCTGCTAGTTCAAACAACAAAAAGAAGTTTGGGAGAGCCAAGACTGTCAGTCCTCCTAAAGTTAGGAGTGACAAACCTTCTCCTAGGACTGATAAATATGTCAAGTCTGAGAAAGGAAAGGAGGAAGTCGAAAGCTCTAGTAATGTTAAGAAAAGTGCATCTCCTGTTGTTAAATCTGTTGATTATCAATCTTATCGAAAAGCCGGGCCCAATCAAAGTTGGGTTCCGAAGAAAGTCTAATCAATCTGTTATTGCAGGGCATTAAGCAAAAGAGAAATAAAGTTATATGGGTGCTAGACAGTGGAGCATCGAGGCATATGACTGGAGACAAGTCCCTGCTTACAGAGTTGGTTATGAAAGCTGGCCCTTATGTTACCTTTGGAGATGACAGCAGAGGTGTGACAAAGGGATATGGCAAACTGAAAACTGGCAATGTCATCATTGAAGATATTTCCTATGTTGAGGGATTAAAGCATAATTTGTTGAGTATCAGTCAATTCTGTGACAAAGGTTACGAAATTGTATTCAACAAGAAAGGTGTATCAATCACTCACATCAAGGAAGGCTCACTGGCTTTAAGAGGAGTTCGGAAGGCAGATCTTTTTGTTGCAGACATGGATTCAGCAAATCAGAATCAAGTTACCTGTTTCTACAGCAAAGCTTCGGATGATGAAAGCTGGTTATGGCACAAAAAGTTATCTCACTTAAACTTCAAAACGATGAATGCTCTCGCGAGGCGAGAATTGGTGAGAGATCTACCTCAAATGGAGTTCGCTCCGAAAGGACTCTGTGAAGCCTGTGAAATGGGAAAGTCGAAGCGAGCCTCGCATAAAAGCAAAGAAATTTCAAGTATCACTGAGCCTCTGCAACTTCTTCATATGGATTTGTTTGGCCCAGTGAATGTCCTATCTTTGTCTAGGAAAAGATATGCATTGGTAATCGTGGATGACTTCTCCAAGTATACATGGGTATTGTTCGCAATGACGAAAGACGAAGTACCTTTCCTAATCATTGATCTCATCACTCAAATTGAGAATGTTTCAACACTTACTGTGAAGACGATTAGATCAGACAATGGCACTGAATTCAAAAACGCAGTGCTAAATGACTTCTGTGTATCTAAAGGAATACGTCGTCAGTACTCAGCCCCGAGAACTCCACAACAGAATGGAGTAGTTGAAAGGAAGAATAGAACATTGGTTGAAGCAGCAAGAACTTTGTTGTGCGATTCGAAACTTCCTCTGTATTTCTGGGCAGAAGCAGTGAGTACCGTGTGTTACACTCAAAATCGATCCTTGATCATAAAAGATAAAGAAAAGACACCATGTGAGTTAATGAACGGAAGAAGACCAACAATCAAATATTTTCATGTATTCGGAGCAAAATGCTATGTACTTATAGATGATGAAAATCTAGGTAAGTTTGCAGCAAAAGCTCGTGAAGGAATCTTTGTTGGTTACTCCACAGATGTGGTAGCAGCTTATAGGGTGTTCTTAGTGAATGATCGAAAAGTGACTGAAAGCTACAACGTCAGATTCGACGATACCAAACTCTCATCAATTTCAAGAGATTCTAGTGAACCTGAGTCCCTAAAATTTCAGAATCTGGACTTAGAAGATCTTGAAGATGAACCTGAGTTGGTTGTCCCATTAAATGTTCCAAGTGTACGTGAAGAACCTGAGTCTAGTGAACAAGCTAATTCTACAAGATCAGGAGAGACTTCTTCAGTACGAACCGGCAACAACTCAGGGGGAGTAAATAGCAGCTCAAGGACTACTGTTCAAGGCTCGAATCGAGTTGACTCTAGTTCTGTAGGAGCTGGCACTAACTCAGGGGGAGTTAGTGAAAGTATTCAAAGTAGTCAGCACCACAATTCAGAAAGTCATGCTGAATCATCAAGACAATTTCCAAGAGAACGAGTATGGAATAGAGACCATCCGTTTGAATTGATTATTGGTGATCCAGATGCTGGTGTGTCTACTAGAAGAAATACAAGAGCTGACCTAGCTAATATTTGCTTATTTTCTGGGTTCTTATCCAAGCTTGAACCTAAAGAAATAGAAGAAGCTCTTGGTGATGCTGATTGGGTGATTGCAATGCAAGAGGAACTCAATCAGTTTGAAAGGCAGAAAGTTTGGAAACTGGTACCCCGACCAAAGAACAAATCAGTAATTGGAGCAAGGTGGGTATTCAGAAATAAAATGGATGAAAACGGACTTGTAACACGAAACAAGGCTCGTTTGGTTGCAAAAGGTTATTCTCAACGAGAAGGAATTGATTATGATGAGACCTATGCACCAGTTGCAAGACTTGAGGCAGTCAGGATGTTTTTGGCATTTGCAGCACATAAGAACTTCAAGGTTTTCCAGATGGATGTGAAAAGTGCCTTCCTGAACGGAGAGTTAGAAGAAGAAGTGTATCTGGAACAGCCGCCTGGCTTCATTGATCCAGAACTTGTAGATTTTGTGTATCTTCTCTTCAAATCAGTCTATGGCCTCAGGCAATCCCCAAGATGTTGGTATGAAACCCTATCTGTATTCTTAATTGAAAGTGGTTTTACTAGGGGAGTAATTGACAAAACATTGTTCTATAAGAATGTGAAGAATGATCTAATACTTGTTCAAGTATATGTGGACGATATTATCTTTGGGTCATCGAATGAGCGCTTGTGCGAGAAATTTGCTAAGCTAATGCAAGACAAATACGAGATGAGCATGATGGGAGAGCTGTCCTTCTTCCTTGGATTACAGATCAGTCAGAGAAAAGATGGTATCTTTATCTGTCAATCCAAGTACGTCAGAGATTTACTCAAGAAGTATAATCTAGAAGATGCATCAGCAGCCAAGACTCCCATGGCAACAGCCACGAAGCTTGATGAAGACAAATCAGGTAAATCAGTTGACATCACAAGCTATCGAGGTATGATTGGCTCACTTCTCTATTTAACTGCAAGTAGACCCGATATAATGTTCGCGACTTGTTTATGTGCAAGGTTCCAAGCGGATCCTAGAGAATCACATCTCATAGCCGTCAAAAGAATTTTTAGGTATCTCAAGGGCACACCAAATCTAGGAATTTGGTACCCAAGAGATACAGGTTTTAATCTAATTGGCTATACGGATTCAGATTATGCAGGTTGCAGGATTGATAGGAAAAGCACATCTGGTGCTTGTCAATTTCTTGGCAGAAGATTGGTGTCCTGGCAAAGTAAAAAGCAACATACAGTATCTACTTCTACTGCTGAAGCTGAGTACATTGCTGCTGGAAGCTGTGTAGCTCAAATACTGTGGATGAGGAACCAATTGAAGGATTATGGCATGGAGCACAAGAAAATTCCAATTATGTGTGACAACACAAGTGCCATTGCCATAACCAACAATCCTGTAGATCACTCAAGAACAAAGCACATCGACATCAGGTATCACTTCATAAGAGAACATGTCGAGGAGGGGACTGTGGAGCTACATTTTGTGCCCACAATGCAACAAATTGCAGATATATTCACCAAACCTCTTGATGAAGTAACATTCAATAGGTTGGTTGGTGAATTGGGAATGCTTAACACAAGTTAGTAAAGCTTTCTATCTGTAAAATCCATGGTTATGTTGGTATATGCAAGATATTTAATCATTATGTGTTTAGACTTTAAAATGCCTAATTAATGATTATTATAGGATGCATATAGTGTGATTTTGCATGAATTCAGTGTGTTTTAAGTGTCTTTTATAGCACAAATCTGTGAATTTATGCTTGTTAGATTGCATGAACATAGGGGGAGTTAAATTCATAATATTCTAAATTTTGCATGATTTTTAGATGAATTTATCTGTGTTTTTCATGTAATTAGAGGCCTTAGAATTATCAAGGAATGTTTTAATTATGTCATATATTAAAATCCTTGAATTGATATTTATATTAATTTGACAAAATTAATTGTTGAGTTTTTCAAAGAAAAAATTGTCAAATTATTCTAAGTATCTTCAAAATTTCGAGTTAGTTACTATCTCGAAACTCATCTTGAAATTCCAGTTGAATTTCGATTTGAGCTTCCAGAGTGAAGTTTTGAAAATTCTAAGTCTGGGAGAAATTTCGAGTTAGACTCTATCTCGAAATTCAACTCGAAATTCGACTTAGAGTTCGACTTAGAGTTACCAGTGTGCCTAGTTCTTCAAAATATTCGAGATACAGCCTATCTCGAACTCTATCTCGAAATTGAGATGAGATTTCCAATTTTGGGGATATTTTGAATAGAATTGAGAATAACTTCGAGTTAACCTCTATCTCGAAGTTCAACTCGAAGTTCGACTTAGAGCTCAACTCGAAGTTCGACTTAGACTTTAACTTAGAGTCTGAGAATTCTCAATTAATTAAGGGGATTTTTCGAGTTGACTCCTAACTCGAAGTCTATCTCGAATTTCTACTTGATTTTCGAGATAGGTTTCCCTAGTAAGATGATTGGTGTGTGCTGTTTACATAGTCTAATTGATACATGGTTCAAGTTTTTCGAGTTACAGCTATCTCGAACTCTATCTCGAAGTTCGACTTAAAAAAGTTCGAGATAGACTTCGAGATAAAACTTCGAGATAGAGTTCCCCTGTATATACTTAGTATTTTTCACATTTTTTATCAGGGGCATTTCTGTCATTGCACATTCATGTCTATATAAACATCTTTAACTCGATGATTTCATTTCACTTTTACCTAATTGAGTTTTACAGCCGCACCATATATACAGGCGATTTCATACATTCAATCACTTATTCGTGATTTTTGTGACAAATCTCTTACGGACAACGAATTAATGCCCGATTTTTAACTGATATCTTCTGTGTGTCATCATTAATCATTGTTCTTGTGTTTGTGTAACTGTTCATCTCCATTGATATATATATACACACGTATATACACACAAAAGTTAACAAATCTGTTCAAAACCGAGATTTCTCACAAACACCTCACTGTTAAAGCAGATTTCATTAGTGGTTTGAAAGTTGTCTTCCATTGACTGTTTATTGAGCCCGTAGTTTGATTTCTCAAAAACGCACATTTGTTGTTCTTGATTAATTAAAAGGGATACAAATGGTTAATTCTTTAAATTAATTGTTTTTCAGAAATTAAAATTGAAATTTCACATCTTTTTAAAGAAAAACTCTTAATTAAAATGGCTCACCAATTTTCACTTGCCAAAAACAATTTTTATAATATTTCTACGGAAATTGGTGATCAACTCCCGCGCTTTAAGTCTTGGATACGATTTCTAAATTTGTATTCCAAAGCTAGCACTGCTTTTACGGCTAAACCTACACTAGTGCATGATGCTTTACAGCAATTATGGACTAGTGCGGTTTCTTTTGGGAGCAAATCAACCCCCTTTGGTTTCAGGTTTACCTTAGCGGGTCAGGAATATGTGGTGACTGAACAAATTGTCAACAAGGTTCTTGGATTCCCTGTTAAAGATGCTTATGATCCAGAACCTACAGCTGCAGATCGCCTCAAATTCTTTGAAGAAATAGGGTGTTATCCTCCGACTGGCCGGATCACTGGAAACATCCAAAAACAATTTCTTCATGTGGAATGGAATTACTTTTTCGAGGCCATCACAAGATGTTTTCGGGCACGAGAAAGCGATTATCATCAAATTTCCATTCCCATGCAAAACCTTGGAATTGCCCTAGCAAGAGAGCTGGATATAAATTATGGACGTATAGTTCTCTCTGAAATAGTGGCTGTGATGGGATCTCCTGCAAGCAGAGACCTCAACACCACAGATGTTGTCTGCTGGTTTCCTCGGTTCCTACAGATGCTGATAAATGGTTTAGTACCGAAGGATGCTCTTGCAGTTAGACGGAGCTTTGCCAGTGGTTCATCATCTGCACCGCTAGGGATGGGCACTAAGTCACTTTCAACAGTTGAAAATCAGGATAAACATCATGGAAAACCGATGTCTATTCCTGATACCTTACAACAGTGGCTTCTATATGATGAGGGAGTTACCACCTTGATGGACTTCTCACAAGCTTCATCACATGCACCGAATCGGTCTGCTCATGCTGAGGCATTTGAAGAGATTCCTGATGAGCAAAGCGGTGATGAACAAGGTAATGAATCAGGTAATCTCTCTCGACACTCTACTCATTCCTATGTTTCTGATTCCCAGACCCAAGAGACTGCTAGCCCGCAGGATCTATCCCAGGGTGAGAGCTATATTTCTAATTCCTTGTCACCTAAGTCACCGGAATCCAAACAGCCAGCACATATAGATGTAGGAAATGATGATGAGAGTGAACCCGAAGAGCAGCAACTTATTCGCAAGAAAGCCAAAATTTCCCATGCTGCTACTTCTAAATCTCAGTCAAACCCTAGAGTGTCACACGCAACCACTCCACCTCACGAGAGTGGTTCACCCCTTGAACAATCTGCACATAGGGATTTTGATTTTGATGATGATTTTGTACCTCTTAAAGATACTGTTGCTTCAAGAGGACATGAAGCTTTAAAAACTTCAGCCGTACCTTCACCGGTACGTACTGATGCTACAAAGAGGATCGGTTCTGATGTCGTACAAGAACACTTTGTAGCCTCTCAGCCTGAGATTCCAACTCAGGAACAAACAGTATTTGATCCCGTAACTGCAAATTATATTTCTTATCAAGTTTCTGCAGGTACTGCTTCATGTTTTGGATCAATTATTGAAGACATACACGAGCGTGAGACAGGGAGTGTGTGTGAGAGGTTAGGGAGAGAGGGACCTTCATTTTTAAGGCCCGAAACCGAGCGCCAAATACCAACAGAACGAGTATTAGAGCGAGGTCACCTAAACCAAACACCGTCCCTTAATTCTGAAAATCTTGAATCTCGTTTGTCTTCTATGGAAAATCAAATGAAGGAGTTTGGGCAGTCAATGGGGCAGTTAGGGATGAATGTTGGAGATAATCAAAGGGCACTTGACGACTACGCAGCACGAATGGCACTTCAAGCTTCAGCTTTTAATGATTTGAAAAATCAGGTAAATGACATGGGCCATGCTGCTGGTGTCTTGGGAAACACCCTGAATGACAGGATGGGAGCAATGGAGTTTACAATGGATAATCTGGCTGTTGAAATAAGCAGAGTTATGTACGCAATCAGAAGTTTTGTGCCCCCAGAATGTTTCCCGCCGCAACAACCTCCCCCCGATGCTGGTACAGGTGGTGCTAGTGGAGCAGGAGCCTATGGTTCCGGGTTTGAAGATTTTGATACAGCTGGTGGATCTGGAGACCAGGGTGGAGTTCAGGATAACTCACCTAAGGGGGAGAATATAAAGGAGACGAGACAGCAGGGAGTTCAAATCGAAGAAATTCAAGAACATGCTGATCTTGTAAAAGAAATGGAAGTTGAGCCGTCCATTGATGAAGAGGCTCTAAGAAGGAAAAAGGGTAAGGCAATAGCGATTGAGCCAGATGAGCCATTCGTTGATCTGAGTCATCAAGAAAAAGTACAGGAGGTACTTGACTCAGATTCCGATATGGAAGACGCACCGTTGAAACATGCTATAAAGAGATCATTGAAGGATCAAGGTGGAGGTGCTGGAATGTCTTTCGGATTGCCTGAAGAAATTACTGTCGATAAGGAAACCCTTGAAGCTCAACAGTTAGCCTTGGATCAAGCTGAGTTCTTTAAAATGAAGCAAATGCAAGGTCGTGCTGCGTTTCAGGAAAAGAAAGCGGAGCTACAAGGAAAGCAGTACGATTATGAGCTTGCAAGGCTAGCTGATCCTCAAATCGATCTGGACAATAGAAGGATAGGGAAGAAGTGGGATGACGCAAGAAAGATTTTGATGGGACCATGTACAAAAGGAGAGCATAACAAGGAAGCAGATGATCTGTTCTACCAACTAAATTTGCAGAATCCAATGGCGGCTGACTACATAAATGCTTTAAAGAGATTAATTTCTAAAGTCAGGGTTGGATACAATTCATCGCAAAAGGAGTGGCAGGTTGTTTTGTCTTTCACAGAAGGAGCCCCGATGTCTTTCATGTATGTAGATGATCAATTCATGACGAGAAGATCTGCATCAGAGTTGTTCTTGCTAGCAACAAAAATTCAATACTCTCATTCTGAGAATCTAAGCATTCTGTATAGGGATCAGTTAATGCGGCTAGCAGAGGACAAGGGTCCAGAATTCTCAGCATATCCAAATGTTGTCCGGATGGTGGTTGACAGTAAATTGAAGAGGGTGAGCCTGGAGGAAAAGGAATTAATGGAACTTTCAGTGGAATCTCTTAAGGCCGTCTGTAGGCAAATGATGGGTAAGGGATTCGCTTCTGTGCTTAAAGATAATTCAGTGAAGACCATTGAAAGTGTCATACAAAAGAAGAGCAATGAGGTGTGGAAGTGTGATGTCATTGCTCCGAACCCTCTTGATAATGTGAAGATTGAACCAGAGCTGATAGAGAGGAATTGGAATATTCTTCAAGCAATGAAGAACGTTGATGAAGCTCTGAATCTTCCTACTGGAGAACTGGAACAAGGAGAGATAAGGGAGGCAGTTGGTGTTCCAGGAAGAGACAGCGTATACTGGATACATTCTTTTACTGATAATGCAGCTGACGCCTTAGTATTCATAGATGCAGACCAGAAGCAAACACTCTTGCATATGAGTAGAGACTGGCTGAAGCAGACTCAAGATGCTGCATTTCTAGAGAAAGTGTTATATGTGTTCAAATGGGAAGATGTGGAAGTTAAGTATGTGACAGAAAAGCAGAGACTCGTGAGTTACCTATCTGATGTAGTAGTGGAAATGAAGCGATTGGAGCGAGATGCGGCTAGTGTCCACAATACTAACCGTGTCATAGGCTATCCCAAAATGATCTACTGTCAGTTTAAATCTGATAAAACTCATAGGAAACCTCGGCTTATAATGAAGAAATTTGAGGACATTCCAGAGATCAGAACTACTCAGGAGGTGGACAAACTCAGAAGGCTTTTTAAACATCCTTACCCAGAACCCAGGAACCCTCTAGAGATGGAAGCAGTAAGTTTGCTGAATGCTAGGTGGACGCAACTTCATAATCCAGTATATAAGAAACAAAAGCAGCAGGAGGAGAAGCGCAGAAGGCAGAAAGAAGAAAAAGACCAAGCTGCTGAAGCTAGAAAGAGGAAACGGAATTAGGGTTAAAGGTCAGAGTGGTGTGAACTTGAAGTTGGAAAACCTTCATGTCTTTCGGTTGCTTTAACTCACTTGAGGAAAATTCATCTTAGAATGAATCCAATAAGGTGATATAAGTTTGACTAAAAGATATGAAATAATCCAGGTGATAGGAATCATTCAAATGATCTTTAATTCGAGGTTCGAATTCTGTTTCTAGTTTAAGTTCTTTGTATTGTTTTCATGTACTTGTAATTGTATATTTTTCAAGACTGTAATGTTAATTATCTTTTCTCGTCTCATTGTTTAGTTGAGTTATCCTTCATTAATTTGAATGTCATTGTTAGACAATCAAATTGGGGGAGATTGAAAGGCAGAGTGTATTAACTTGTAACACTATAACTAATGTAACTCAATTAAAAGAAAAGATACTTAACCAGAAGACAATCAAGAACAAGAAGTCACAAGGAATCAACACTAAATGAAGACAAGGTAATTGATACAATTGAACATGTTAACCATGATCAAGCCAAGAAGAAATCATTGAGAGAAGTTCAAGTCAAAGTTGTTCAGGCCTCAGTGATTTGAGAATTCGAGAATCAAGATCATAACTATCAGTATCAACAAGACCAATTGATTTCAAGTGAACAAGAAGGAAAGCAAATATTGGAAAGCCAAGTTACTAAGTGAATATGGTAATTTATTCAAGAAGCAGAAACACTATCAAGACTAGTCACTTATGAACCAGACCAGTGCATCAAGTGTCAGGACATTGATAGCAAGTTTATGTCAGTAATAAAGATCCATGTTCAAGAGCTTGTAGAAGAACAAAGAAGGTATGAAGATATCACAAGCTCAAGATGTGCATTGAAGTTTCAAGTTGAAGACCAGAATATTTTCTAAGTAAGAAATGTTCTAGATGGCTAAGTCGAAATTCTCAAGTAGAAGTTCTACTTAGAATTTCGAGATGGCTAAGTAGAAATTCTCAAGTAGAAGTTCTACTTAGAGTGCAGCTTCAACATGACACATGGCATCTTCTGATTGGCAGATTTCCAAGCTTTCAAGATAAGACAAGATTTATGTGGACATCATTGGGCCACGTACATCTTAGTCTTTGAAGACTACAGGTCATAGATTACATGTAGTATAAATAGAAGCACTTGTGTAATGTTTTAGTTAGTGAGCAATATTGAGAAAAACACAAGAAAAAGAGAGAGAGTATTCACAGAGCTTAGAATCATTCACTTCTCTCTCAACTTCTGTTATACTTTGTAATGAATGTTGTAGCAACCTTTTCAAGTTATATATAAAAGAAATATATTCCTTGAATCTGTGTGTTCATTTATTGCATCGTATTTATTGCTACTCATAATCGAAAAGTTGTATTCACCCCCCCTCTACAACACATTTGGACCTAACATCAACCTTCACCAACATCCACTCCTATGCCCCTTCCATTTTCGGCGACCTTAGACACCATCACTTGCTTTACACCACCGTTATCATGACCACCTCATTCCATTTGTCATCATCGTTCATGATATACACATACATATATATAATGTGTGAATGGGTGAGAGAGAGAGGGAGTGTGTGTGTATATACCATAATCACTTTGTGATCTTTTGTTTTCACCAAATCGACCACCACTCCGAAAGTAACTGATGAACATGTTTGTCACGAATTCCAGTCACATTCTTGACCACACCTCCACTAATCCATTCATCCCTCTCTCAATACATCTAAGTTTGTAACATCGATCGATGATATTTTTACTCAATTTACTACCTTCAACACCATTACCAACTTCTTCGAATATTTACACAATTCTAAATTTGGAATATTCTTTTAATTTACGTTTAAATTTTTTAGTGATTTGCATTTAAGTTTTGGTAACTTTAGTTGAATTCCTAGTGATTTTGCTTGATATTAGTGATTTTAGTGTAAGTGGTGGTGTTCATGTTGTTACAAACAAAATTTTGGTAATTTTAGTAGTGGTGCATGTCGTGGTCGTGGTGCTGTGGAAGCGGTCATGTGACAGTGATTTAATAATATTGTAATTTGTATTAAAATTCGCTAAAATTTTGGTTTGCATTCATGTACATTGTGATATATTATCTACTAAGTATCATATTTCAATAATACAGTTAGACATTTTAAATCTATTATTTTTTAAAAAGTATCTATAATCTATTTTTTAATAAATATTTTGACCTAACTATGTGTTTTATCTAAATGTTTATCTAATATATAATATGAAGTTCAAATCTCATCTGCAATAATTTTTGTTTTGTTTTCCTTCATTTGTTTTCCAGTCTATCAAAATATTTTGCCCATTGCTATGAGAGTGGGGTTGTACTCGATTCGAGTCGAACATTGCCACACTCGAGCTCAAGCTCGGCTAAAAAGTTCCGTCGAGCTTGAACTCGAGCTCAAGTTCAATTGGTCCTTTAATTTTAATCTCAAAACTTGACTCAAAAAGCTTGAAATCTCGAATCAAATTAACCTATTATGAAAAAAGTTTGAATATAAACGGTTCGACTTATGTTCGACACGGGTTTAACTTGATAAAATATATTAATTTTATAAAATATTGAATATTTACACTGAAAGATATTTATAATATTTATAAATTTTAAATATTAAAAGTTCGATTAGTCTCGCTAACCTCAAGAATCAAGTAATTTAAAACATGAACTTTGCTCGGTAAAGCTCCGATTAGTCCGATGAACAATTCGGCAAATATTTAACATTATTATAAATGAGTTCTTGGAGTATGTATTTAATGAGTTACTCAAAAGTTCTAAAAACTTCTTTGGTGTAGTGGTTGGAGATGTGAAAATAATCCTTTCTTTACATGAAGGTCATGGGTTCAATTCCCACAAAAACATTTTTTTAATATTACTATGATGGAAGGACAAATTAGTAAATTACTAAATGGAAGGACAAATTAGTAAATTACTAAATAGGCTTGAAAAACCTTGTTGGCATATAATATATATAAAGGATGTTTCAAATTTTCTTGGCGTCGCCTTCGATGACCTTTCAACTATAAGATGCTTTGATTTTTAAATTTATTTTTAAATCAATCTTAAATTAATTTTTCTTAATCTAGTATAAGTATTAATTGATTAGTATTACAAATAGTAATCATTATAGCAATAATTATGGCATAATTATTTTTCATAATGGAAAATATAGAACATAGAATTAATTTTCACCATCAATGTTTATGAATGACACTTTAATTTTTAATTAAATGATGCATTTGAATTATTATTCAATTATTAATATTAGTGAAATAAAAAAATTATTTTTTATATAATTATGAATAATATTCATCAATATAATTATTTTATGATTATTCATCAATTATTAATATTCAATTTTTTTAATACATAAAAGACTGGAGGGGGGATTTTAGGGGAGAGTAGAGATTAAGGAGAACATCACACCAGGCCTGGGTCCTGCACATGGGTGGAGAGGTCATAAAAATGGATATGATATGACTTTTGTTAAATATGTTGTAAATGATGAATAAAGTCATAAAAACGAATATGATATGATTTTTGTTAAATATATTGTAAATGATGAATAAATTAAAGGAGATGGGTGAGTGTATGTTGGTAATGTTGAGTCAGGGATCATAGTCGGTGATAAAATCCGATATATGATGGTTATTGTGTCATAAATGTGTCGAGTGTGCGTGTGTTTAACGTGTTGTTGCAGTGGTAGAAGCGGGGATGGGGACACCTACGACAAGCATTTGATCTGAAACATATTTTTCCATGATATATATGGTTCGATAGTTGTTGATCTCTAGGATGTTGAGAAAGGAGAATGCTTACCTAAAATATAGAACTTTATAACGATACCAAACAATGATGGTAATTACCCGGTGATGATTGTAACTGCCATTATTAATAGAATCAATCTTAAAAGATAAATGAATACTTAATACAAATTTCAGTAATTTATGAATATGTATAAGTAGACCACATATTCTATATTAGTAATTTATATTATAATATATAACAACTCATGCGAGACACGAGTTATTTTCCTATATTGTGCATAAAATTTTGTACTAACGTTGTTCAAACATTAGTTTTATCATTGTCGAGTTTTGTTCATTTAGAATTTTAATCTTTCCCTTCGTATAATGATTGATAACATAATATCTTATTTGTTACACAATCTTCTTTAATTCGATTAAGTTTAATAAACTTAACTTTGTTTTTCATCCTTTCAGATTCTAATAGTAGAAATAGTATTTTTATTTTTAACAATATCTTGTCCTGTTAACACAATTACACTAGCTAATACAACGATTATTTAAATCGTATACATAATATATTTCATAATTTTTTAATTTGAATATAATTATATAATTAATCTAATTATTTAATTAACATTGTGTTCATATCTCAAATAATTGTTATAATAAATTTTATTATAAACATATTTGCTTTAAATCTAGATAAATTTTATTTGCTTTCAGTTAGGCTCACGTGACACACATACATATATATTATGAATTTGATAAACAACACATGTGAGTGTGCGGCCGGGTGGTATGACAAAGTGAAAAATAAGATGAAGACAAGGGCTCGATTCCCATTGACAACATTTTTAAAAAAAAATTAATGAATGCAAGGGCAATTGAGACATTTCAAGTGCATTAAAACGTCTCACCAATTTTATGTCTTTATGAGTTTGATAAACAACACATGTGAGTGTGTGGCCTAGTGGTATGACAAAATGCAAAGTAAAATGAAGACCATGGTTTAATAATTGTCTCATTACTTTTTATCTTGTGTTGATGTATTATATATATAATAACAGATAATAGATAGATAGATAGATATGTGTTATATTTATAATTGTCTCATTAGTTTAATAATCATGTCTAGCTAAATCTCTTGCCCTAGGATGAAGATGAAGTTAATTTAATTATTTTTGAATTATTCTTGTTCCTATTAATAAATTCTCATGATTTTTCTTGGTGCTTAATTGTTCAATTGACAAAGTGATTTTGATATATAATTGTTATCAGATTTATTTTTCATAGACTATGCTTGCTCCTTGATTTTGTTTTATAGGTTATTTTTTGATAACAAGTTTCATTATATGCTTGTCTTGTTGATTGATATATCTTATTTGTAAAGAAAGAGAATTGATTTTAGGACGAGTTGATATTAATTATGATTGATTAACGGATTCAGATTTGGAGGTAGTATTTTTTTCGAAAGTTCGTTCACAGGGAAGGACTGCTATCAATATTGATTTCAAGTAGATTATCTCTTACAATCTAGAAGTGTGGAAAATGGGGGGCTTTGAGTTGGTCGAGGTATTTTATCAAACACCTTGCATACGATAAATAAATTGCTATAGAAATACAACCAAGTTAATGACAATCATCCAATTTTACCAACACAAGAAGGCACAATGAGAAAGTTAGCAAGATAAATATATATATTTGACCCAAGGATATGGCAAATCAAGCACTTCAACCCAACAAACAAGCAAAATATATCCAACTCTACCTAACCAAGATAATTGGTGAAGCACACAATTACTTATTTCTCTTCTAAAACACTAATTTAGTGAAGCAAATAAATTAGCTATCTTGACACTAGCAACCAATAATGAAGCACTATCAATTTAACCAAGTCAAGGAATTAAACAAAGAGAGGTTAGGACAAACCCAAGGATGAGAAGCTCAACCTAGATATTTGCACTTAAATTCCTTAGATTCCTTCGCAAGAGTCTCTCGGGATTAGATGAATATGCAAGATCACCTAAACAAGAGGATCGAGTCATACATAGCAAAAAATTCTAAAAGCAAGGGAAAATAGATAAATATGCACAATGAAACTAAAATATTCACAATTTATATGTGCGCTAATATTGAACTAAAACTACTCCCCGGCAGCGACGCCAAAATTTGGCCACGCCCGTCGTCGACGCGCCAAATTGAAAATGATTTCTTTATGTTCTACTATGTTCGCACTTAACTATGAAATATAGCAAATGCGGCAAGTAGGGATCGAACCTAAGGGAATAGCGTTCAATACTAGTGTAAAGTAAAATGGTGGGGGGTTTTGAGTTTGGTTGAGGTATTTTATCAAACACCTTGAATACAAGAAATAAATTGCTAGGGAAATATGACTAAATTAATGGCAATCATCCAAATTTACCAACACAACAAATCACAATAAGTAAATTAGCAATATAAAGAGATATTTGACCCAAAGATATGATATAGCAAATCAAGCACTTCAACCCAACAAACAAGCAAAATATATCCAACTCTACCTAACCAAGATAATTGGTGAAGCACACAATTACTTATTTCTCTTCTAAAAACACTAATTTAATGAAGCACATAAATTAGTTCTCTTGACACTAGCAACCAATAATGAAGCACTATCAATTTAACCAAGTCAAGGAATTAAACAAAGAGAGGCTAGGACAAACCCAGGGATGAGAAGCTCAACCTAGGTATTTGCACTTGAATTTTGTGGATTTATATACACTAAATCTTGTGCTACTATAATGAATAAACTAACGATTACGTATTAGAACAAACAATTAGCAATTGAAGATACAAGAAGAGTAAGGTGAAACAACTTACAAATCTCCAAGCAAAATCATAAGCAATACAACACAAACATTCAAGATAGAGTGAAATAGATCTTACTTAAAATTGAGTGGGTTTAGTACAAGAAATGCTTCCTTGAGCCAAATAAATGGAGTTAGTTACTCATAATCAATGCTAGATTACAAGTAATTAATGTCTCCTTTCTACTTCCTAACCCTAATTGAATGTTGTTGAAGAGGTAAATATGAGGTGAAGATCAGATATTTTGTTTGGTTCACTTCTTTTCTATTAATACATCAATAATACAAGAGGACAAGAAAGTCAATTTGCTTCCAAAAAATTTCAGCAAGTGTTGTACAGCCTGTTGAACGGCCGTACAGCAGCCCGTACAATAGACTGCTCAAACTGCACTACTTGGAACACTCTGCACGGCCTGTTCAACGGTCATACAGCAGCCCGTACAATAGACTGCTCCTTCTAAACTCTTTGAATGGCCTAGCGAACGGCTTGCGGAACAGCCGTGTGAGACAAAATCTTCAAGATAATCCATTAAAAACCTCCCGGCATCGCGAGCTTGCATCTTCTAACTTCCCTCTTGAATAATCTTTGCTTTCAAGCCCAAAATAAGCCATCTTTTCAACAATTAAGCATGAGGCACTGAAAGATGAAAAACATAAATAATATCAATAAAACTACATTTGGAACTAACAAAAATGCAAGAAAAGAAAGACAAAACGTGTATAAATACACGTTATCAGGATTCCTAGGTTTTCCATATTATTTGATAATCTTTGCTAATTAGGTTAATTAAAACTCATCTCAAATTTATTTGTCTAGTTCGCCTGAGTTAATTGTTAGAGTTTTGAAAATTCATAGTCATTGAGGATCGATCTGTGATTGTTACAATTAAACATTGTGCGCTTGCTGTTATTTTATACACATCAAGTTTTTGGCGTCGCACACACACATAATATATTTATATAACTTGTTCAAGTTTTTTTACTAGCTCTCTGGTGATAAACTTCCCGCCGAAGCTTCGGCATTGACTGGTATAGATTAACCTGTTCATACAAATATGAATATGAGCTAGTAAACAATGTTTAACCTATACATATATACAGATATGAATATGAGTAATTTCGGACCGAAACACATGTTATACATATGAATACCTCTCCATCTGGATACTGAACGTAGTCGGACATGGAAGATGGATAAGAAGAAGAAACGTTCTATGCTCAATGAAAGATGAAAAGAACAATATACCCACAAAATATTCAAGTACCACTTCATGGATGAGAATTGAGATTAATGAAGAATAAAAAATAGAAAAGTACCCTTCAACTTAAACCAAACAAACACTATTCATAAGTACTCTACAAAATTTATAAATCTGTTTCTCTCCTTCACTTTGTCATCCCCAAAACCAACTACATTTTGCTAGTTATTGAGATACTTAAAAACTCAAACATCCACTCTACTATATATCTTTGTGCACATTACACATGTATCCATATATACATAATACATGTATAAAAATTCATGAGTTGGTTCTGTTTTTCATTCTCTTTCTTTCGCTACGACAAGCTATACTAGCCATCTCAACCTAGGCATCTAACTTAAAGTAGTCCTGATGGTTCGTTTTGATATTTTGTTAATTACGAATCAAACTTTTTCAAGTTTTATATGTCAAGATTTCTAGTGCAGAAATAGGTCCCACAACAATATACAAAATAAGAATCTAGATGAAAAGACCGATAAAATACTACTAATCAAGAAATAGAAAGAAAAAAGAAAGTGCATGGTAAATAAATATAATGTAAGGAGAGCTTAAGAGAACACTTACAACAACTGAGATGTGTTATTGGTGTGTGAAAATCTTGAAGTTCCTCAAGAACTCTTCTTTTCTAATACAACATAAATGTAAAACTCAATATATATGTATTCTTACTATAAAATCCTAGTACTGTATACAGAGGTTGGTGTACATATTTATGTTACTTCATAAACAGTAAGTTGAGAATGGAGTGGAAATTTGAAAAGATAAATTGAGGTTGGTGCATGAGAATTTATTCACAGCAATCAAATCTTATTAGTTAAGATGGAAACCAAATAAACAATCATCCTTAATATCAGAAGCCTGTAAAGTATTTATAATATTAGTATAAATGCAAGCAACATGGAATTTTGGTAATGATTAACATAAAAAAAATTAAAGAATGGTTGCACATTCAAGTATCATTATCACATGTAAAAAAAGGAAAAAAAATCAAGACTCAAAAGGTACATGTACGATAATAAGATATAAGATAAATAAAATAGAGGTGACATATCTACATCTTGCAGTTTTACACCAACATTCAACTCATTTCATATATCAATCTTATCAATCACTACATCAAAACACGAACATAACTTCACTTTTTAAATTCCTAATCAGATGGAAAGAACATGAAATCTTGAAGAAAATAACAAAAAACTAAAATTTGATGTAAAGAAAATACGAAAATAATATTAATTTCAAGAAGTTAGATAATTTATGATTATGGTGAAACTAAAAATCATATCAAGATGTTGTATATCAAACACCTGGTGAGGATTATTAATATCAACTTAAAACACAAAAATATGAGTGCAAACATACCATCCTCCTGCCTTAGAGTCACATATGAGGTAAATATTAAATCTGCAAAAAAAAAGAAAAAAGTTATCTCAGGACTTTTATCAAAGACTTAAAAAGCAAATAAATAAAGTTCAACAACACAAAATAACCATGTCAATTGAAAAACTAAGAACTCATAACAGAAACCAACATAATAAAGTATCCTTAGAAGAAACCCTATCAACAATAGGAACTACGATTCATTAACCTAAAACAACAAAAGTAAAATCTGGTACCATGACAAACCAGGTTTAAGTAAAGGTAAATGCAACACAATCACTGGATCCAAAAGCAAGACCATATTTGTTAGGTTTAGGAAAAGAAATGGCATAACATAATTCATGATTATAAAACTTAATGGATAGATTCAATGCATAACAGATCTTATATGTAACAAAAGAAAATAAATAAAGTGTTTGGGATGTACTTGTACCATCCTCTACGCTAAGAGAAGTATGAGAAACCTTAAACCAAAAACAAAAAAAGAAAGAGAAGTTAATATATATTTACATGTTAATTTGAAAAGGTAGAGTAAACATTTAGACAATGTACCTCCGGCGTAAAAAAAATTGAAGAATAGAAGTGGAGATTTGAAATGAGGGAAAACAGAAGTTTGAATTTGAAATGGATGAAAGATGAGAACACGACACAAAGAGTACGTAATAAGCTTTGCACGGTCTGGGTAGCTGCCCGAACAGTATAAAGTACAACTTGGTGTCCACCTGGGGGAAGCACGTGAAAAAAGTGTGACACCAATGGCAATCCACTGTAATTATTATAGGGAGGAAGGGCATTGCATGTAAAAATTTCTTGAAAATGGCATGCGAATGTATCTATTTATAGATAGGGGTGACATATAATTGAGTGTGTACGTGAATACACACCCAATTATGTAAGCCTATTAATAGTAAAAATTTAAGTACCAACATAATTGCAATTTTTGTAGAAGTTTGAATTTATTCTCTAATTATGTCAAAAATGTAACCATATGTTACTAACAAAAAAAATGTACCTAATAATTTGTAATGTAAGAAATTAACTTCTTAAAATCTATGATACTAGTGTATCATGATGTATATTGAAACATTTTGTTGAATGAATTGGTGTAAACAGTCTACACATCTAGCATTATTTCGTAAAAAAAGGGAACATAGACCAACCCCTGATAAACGCTAGAGGGGAAGGGATGGGACATAAAAAGCAGATACTATTCTCATCTATATAATTTTGGGTTAATTGGCTATATCAAAACTCAACTCGTGCTCAACTTGCAGTTGGGTAATCGAACTCAAAAACTTGCAATTGGATGAGTACACTAATAATTTATTGCGATTTAATCATTAAACACGAAATAACTTGCATAGCCGTTAACTCGCGTTGACTTTTAACGGTGCCCCGTTAAGTGTTGCCATGTCATTATTTTAACTTAAAATTAAATCAAAAATTCTTGACCCGATTCATGTTAATTTAAGAGTAATATAAATAGTATTTACTTATTTTTCTTTTATTATTCTCTCCTCTTTCTTCTCTCTCTAGCTCCCCTAGTACTCTCTTCTCTCTCTCTCGTATATCTCTCTATCTTTTCTCTCTCTCTCTCTCTCTCTCTCTCTCTCGTATCTCTCTCTTCTCTCTCCCCCCGATTCGAGACAAGCAACACCCCTAATTTAAAACAAAGACTGATAACAACATAAAAAATAAACCATTAAATCAAGAAATCAAAAACCCCTAATTTCTTTGATTACTACATCACCCCATCACCACCTCCACCTTCTTCTCCGGCGAGTTTCCAGCGACCTCTCTCCCTCCCCCTCTCTCTCTCTCTCTCCCCCTCCCTCTTGTTTCCATCGCTCAACCAACGACCACCACCACCACTACCGCTACCGTTCGGTGGTGGCTTTTCCACCCTAAATCTCTCCTCCTCTCCTGCCGGGATTTTGTAGCGAATCGACCCCCATAATCATTACAATCCTTATCCCATCAATTTAAGCATTACCATAATTTTTAAAAATTTGCAGAACAAAATTAAAGGGTATAGAGTTGTAGAGGTTGGAAAAACAAGCCATTTGAGTACTAAAAATACTAATTTAAACAACAAAATCATAAAGAACGATGGAATTTAATTACTGAAAAGAAAAAGAAAAATGAACAACAAGGGAGAGAGATTTTCCAAGTTTCACGTACATTTTAGAAATAATTCTCTAATAAGTTAGATTTAATCCCTTGCATATTCATATGTTTTCTCATTGTTATAGACATTGCTTTTGATTTAAGTTAGATTTAATCCTTTGCAAATTCATGTGTTTTCTCGTTGTTATAGACATTGCTTTTGATTTTGTGATTTGATGTTCTTACAGGAAGAATTTGGTATAACAATATTTTCGGAGGTTACTGGAATTACGGAACAAAATACAGATATTTTGCTGATAATACGAAGAATACGGAATAATGATTAGCGATTTATGTGACTGGTCTTATTGTTGATTAATAGATGTTGATTAATAGGGTACAAGAGAAAATACGTTATTAATTTCTCAGGATAAACTATTTCTCAATTGTAACAAGAGGCCTACGTATTCTATTTATAGGAATTTAAGACACACGTAGTTCTTGGAGAACAAGATACCTAGATGGGTTAGAGTTTCACTTGATTAGTTAGGGCCCAGGTCCATTGGACGCTCATGAGATGTTGTATGTAAGTATAGCCCATAACTAATCATGGCTGTTGTATGTAAGTAAAGCCCATAAATGATCATGGCTCACATTGTTTCACTTGATCAGTTAGGGTCCAGGTCCATTGGATGGTCGTGGGATGTTGTATGTAAGCCCATAACTGATTATGGCTCATGTTGTTATAAAGTATGCGAGACTGTCATGATTTTAGGGAAATGAGACCTCGTGTTAAGGCTTAAGGAGAAACTTATGGGGATCTCGCATGTGACCCTTTGGATGCTAGACATGTGATAGGGTCCTAAGTATGCCGTGGGATCTCGCATGCAACCCTTTGGGTGTTAGGCATGCGATAGGGTCCTAAGTATGTCGTGCATAGGGATCCTCCACCCATGCGACCCCTTGAGGCCTGGTCATGGGCACGTAATAATGAGATATCATAATGGGAGTTTTAGATGCGATGCGACCCCTAGGCTGGGATCGCACTATGTCGAGAATTATTCAAACTTTGATGAGATATAGATAAAATATGATCCTATGCCAGGGATCATATGCGATGTGACCCCGGGATAGTGCATGCGACCTCTGAGAGTTTGGCCATGTGGAGCTCCACCCATGCGATCCCTGGAAATCTGGGCCTTCTAATGCATGCGATCCACGATGTCCTGGTCATAGGAGGCGGTCCTTGGTCCATACATGCGAACCCTAGTGGTTGGCCATGTGTCTTCTACGACATGTGACATGTGACCCCTGGGGGCCTAGCATGAGATCCATTATCCTTTGTTATTGGCATGAAAGGTGTTTTGAGTATTAGTAGGATGTCGTAGTGAGGCGACGCCTAAGATGAGATCACGTTTTCAAAAGATCCATCTTCAAGCAATATGATAAGATAGAGGCGAGGCATTCCCTAGGAGCCTCATTTTTTGTTGATTTATCTTCAATATTTGAACCCATTAAAAAATATTCGAACCTATTAAGAGAGGTGGATCCTTAGTATAGTCCATTGAACCTGTTTAAGTAACAGATATGATAAAAATTCTTCGTCGATAGATTGAAGGTAAATTAAGTGTCTAGGGGCCTAGTGGCCATCCTCCGCAAACACGGGCCAAAATGTGTCCTGCAACATTCATTCTTAATTGTGATGATGAAAGTATCTCACAATGTAGCTACACTTTATATCTACCTTAATTACATGGGGATCCTAGTACTATTTGATGGAATTGAATTGATCAACAAGGTCTGACATAATATTTAGAGATCTAGAAAATTGTACATAGAGAGCTGATGATAGATTTCTTAACAACGGAGTCTTACAAATGGCAAAAGAGACAAAGAAAGGAAACTTGGAGAGAAAGACAGACTCGGTTGACTCAGCTAAAAACGAATACTCGGAATGAGTACTCGGTTGACTCAGCGAAAACCCCGCCTGTTTGATGTGAATGCCTGTTTAGTCAAAGTAGTCCAACTTTCATTTTAATTTATTTTATCAAAGTCACTCTGGACAAAAGAAATATGGAGAAATAATGCCAAAGAAGAAGCCTTTGATCTCCAAGGCAAGTATTTTTTTCCCAATTGTATGAAAGAATAATGTTAGGGACATCAAAATTAGTTCCCAAAATTTTTTCCAAATACACGTGGCAAATTTTCGTTAATAATTAATGAGCCCCCTCTATTTACACCAACAAAACCAATCAAAAACATCCATACCGTCACATCAACCACGTCATGTTATTTGATACCAATTTTTTATACCTAATTTTGGTGGCTTCTAGCACTACTCTTGTATGACTACTCTTGTATGAAATCAAGTTGTTCATTTTAGTAGCATATATATGATTAATTATGTTGGTTATATACAAATGCAGAATCATGAAAGGGCCTTCTTTGACTCAGCAGATTGGGCGTTATGCAAGGTTAGTTTGTCAATGGAAGTTTGTAATCCTGTAATTTTCTTGCTTGCTTAGCCAACATACATCATGGATAACAACAAGCCTTGCTAAAACAGTTACATCATGGATAATTACTTGGCATGTGAATTGTCCAGTTGGATTGGGCATGCTTTTAGTTAAGTTTCAGTTGCACTCCAAATTTCTCAGAGTATACCTGGTAGTATAAAACAAATAATCTCTGCTGATTAATTTATCTAGTGAATTTGAATGCTTACGTTCTGTTTCAAATCTTCCTTGGTGATGGAGACACATGCAGTACATGAAATAGAATATAAGAAGAATGTAGTACTATTTTAGAAGTTCTTTGTGTACTGGAGTGATGGAGCTTCTCTGCTAATCCTGTTTAATTTAATTATGAATAAATAAAACACATTTGGTAATTAGGTGCCTTGGAAGTGCACAAATTTATGCCACTCGCAAGAAACTATGGTGGCTTCAGAAGTTTACTGCATAGGCAGTTGGGAAAAGTAATGTACATTCCAGCCAGTACCAGTCCCTGTTCTTTTACATATTGGGTGGAGTAACATGTTGAACAACAATAGTGTTCCTTTTGTGAGACTGATTCTTTTTTCCCCCAACTCTTTTTCGTTTTAATCTTATAAGCACTTGAGCTTACCTCATGGATGTATCTGTATGAAATGCATTAGTACAGTATTGCGGAGTCCCTGACATAGCAGCGCAGTGGATACGCTTCTCCTCTTGGTAAGGACTAGTTGATTTTTCGAACCTCAATAGAAGGCTTGAGTGTTTAAGCACTACAATATTTGCTAAATGCTAACTGACTATTACCAAGAGAAAAATAATAATGAGAATCTTAAAGCTGGTCTGATCACCCTAACCATTTCCATTTGATGATCATAGATGCGCAATAACATTCTCATTTGGTTAGTCAAACTCAAACGCGAGTTTCTGGTCTATATGCATGCTTCATGCATGGGATGTATATTGCAGACTTACAGTCAGCTAAAAGCTTTGTACACATGACCAAAAGCGAAACTGTTTATCTCTTTACCCCTTCAGGTAACCTCAAGTTGTACTGCAACTATAGAAGATGGTATTAGGTTTGACTCATAACAATCACGAAGAATTGTTCCTGCAAGTAAGTTGGTGGTTTAACAACTGCCTCCTTATTAGTCATTTCTTTCCCAACCATTATTTTTAACCAAAGCTAAAGTTAATACTTTGTACATCCCCATTTTGTAAAATTAGTATATTTATTTTAAAGTTTGCCTGCTGTTGCTGTATTCTTCTGCCAAGTTTTGTTCTTTTTATCATAGGTGGTTATGATTCTAAACATTGGTTTTAAATTCTCAATCTAAGTAGGTCTGTCTGCATTCCACATCCAGAAGCTAAAACCTTGAATACATGCTTTGTATAAATAATTAACCAAATGTAACTCTTAGGTTCCATTAAATAAAGATTTTCTACCAGTTATAAGGCAAAAAAATGGCGACGGACAACCTTGCAGTTCTAGCTCTTCTTGTTTTCGTGTTTCACTGCATTCCTTTAGGTATCATGAAGTAAAGAAATAACAATTACTTTCTGCTTATTTAGTACTGTATGGAATGTTCATCTTCAAGTTTTTCTGTTCCATTAATTGACAGGGAATGCAGATGGCTATTTCCCTCAAATTGGTTCTCAAGGAGCTGTCAACGGAAATCTGCCTCAAACAGGAGGTGCAGGTGGGTATGTTCCTCAAACAGGAGGTGCAGGTGGATTTGTTTCTCAAACAGGAAGTGTAGGCGCTGATGATCCTGCTGAAGTTGTTTCCAAAGCCCTGTTATGTTTCAACAATAACTACGTACTTAACTTTGATTTTTTGCTTGCATTCTTTTAATTCAGTCTACCTCACTGCCCCATTGGTTAATACAGTATCATTCATAATTGGTTCGGTTCAGCATCATGTTTGTATCTTAAAATTACATATTATGTAGTTCAATGCAATTTTCTCCTTTGTAATTTTGAAAATTACTGTAATAAATCAACTATGAGAATTTGCTAACATTGTCTGTTTCTTTGGCAGGTTTATAGTAGCTGCGAGGAATCCTATAGATTGACAGAGAGCGGAAATATCAACGTGCCACCAGAATATACTGATCAGTACTGCCGTGGGTCATGCTTTAGTGAAACAAACCTTGTGCTCGACTGCATCGATGACATATTATCCCACTTCTTGTTTTACAACAGGGCCTCGATATGGGATGTGAGGGCCACAATCAAGGCAGGATGTAGCTATGGTCCAAAAAGAGGTAACACATCACCTTCTTTGTGATATGTATGCTTTGTGGATGATCCTCATTAGATTATGTTGTGTTTCATAGGTAACTTCAATGTGGCTGAGCATATTCAAGCAAGAGAGAACAGTGCTGATAAGGGTTCCAAACATCTCCTGCTTGGGCTTCTCTCAATTATGATATACATGGGGATATAGTTTAGAGTTTTGATGATAGTATGTTTGATCATTCTGTACTGAGTGTAGAAATTTGTAGTTTTGCAGTATACCGTTCGTATCTCCTTATTACTATTTGTGTAATTCATATTTTTTCTGTTCTCAGGCTTCTTGGGCCCTTAATAAATCCATTTTCCTTACAACCATTTTTCTCAGTTAAGTACTTCTGGATGTTGATTAAGTTAGGTTTGGTGGTGAATTTATTTTACCAGAGCAGTTCTAGTGTTTATATTTGGGGGTTATCGTATACCCTTGCAGATGCAGGCAAAAACATTGTAATCATGTAAAATTATGGTCCTTTTATCATGTTAAATAAACACCTTTGAAGTACAACAATAGGCTAATCCTGCGAAGATTCATCTTATGTGAATTGTACATGGTTCTATCCATGAACGTCCACTTTCACCATTGGCCAACATATTACGCTATAATGGTTAGGTATTTTAATCCTGTTTGCATATCCTCATCCTTGCATCATTTTACACGTTGCAATAATCCGTGATACATAAAAATACACTAGGTTAGTTTTCTATGGATATGATGGAAGGTTTCATTACAATCACATACAGTCTAGCTTTTGCTTCACAACATGTTCATAAACTTGGTGCAATATCCACGGGCCAGGAATAACGTATTGGAGTTTTTTTTTTTTTTTTGGGGGGGGGGGGGGGGGGGGGGCTGCCTAGTGATGTGTTGAAAGTGAACTGTAAGAAGTAGTCTGGAGCTAAGGGTGGTCATCTACTCAGCTGCTAATTAATCAGATGAAACATGCTTCCTGCAGAAATGCGTAATCATGTTGATTTTATAGAGCATATGTTAAGTTGCTATTTCTGACGTGAAATCCACTCTAATAACATGCTACTCCTCCGTAGCGTGTATCACACTGATCTACAGGCCAAATGTTAATTTGAGCTATTTCTGAAGCTCGGTTCCTTATTTGTTACAGCATGTGACTCTTCTATTATAAACATAAAACATCATGTAATTTTGTCCTTAAAACTTGTTTTCATTATTCACATCATTCTTTCTGTCGATTAACATGTCCTTTGCTAAAAAAATTTGTCCTTCAGATTCTTCCATTATAGGTGTGATACCAGAAACTCAGTTGCCTTGAGATGCTCTTTATCCAATCAAAATCACCAACACTTAAATGAACATAGAACTGAATTTCCATTATGTTTGGACATGTTACTAACTTAACTGAGTGGTGGTCACTAACCTGAAATCTCGAACTTTTCAGATATATGATGAAATGTTGAATTCACTGATAACTGATCGAAAGATATTTCTACCAAATATCGTTGCTTTCGCATCATCCACCAGAAACTTTGAAATTTTTATTAGGTCCGGAAGCCAGGGCTTCTAAAGACATGTGTAGATACACTCTGGTTACTTGATATCATTCATAGATGAACTACTCATTATGTGTTTTACCATGTTTAACTCATTGAGATAATCGTAGCTCGTACTAATACGAATCGTCGTGGTCCGTCTAGAGTTACAAATGTGGTAAAGGCAGTTAAAATCTTGAGAATCAAACTGCAGAGTGCCTAACTTTGAAGTAAAACAGAATAATTTTTCAAAGTAATGGGAGAAGTGTAACATCAATATGTTTGTACAAGGGTTTACTCCTCTCTAAAATTACACAAGTGATCCACACAACTCTATAGCTATATACACATTGAAAAGGAAAAGGAAACGAAACAATTGCCTATAGATATTTCTTCAACAAATGATATATCCCCAAAAAGACTATTGACAAACATAAACAGGAATCCTGCTAAAATACATAAAGTTAACCTAATTTATTGTCATTTTGTGCGTGCATGGCATTTCCTGGCTGCAAGGGTGATGTCTCAAACCTCTGCTTCGCCATGTAGGGTGGCTTTTGGGAGGCTTCCGACGTTTCACTTAATAAATATTTATACATTTTCAATTATATATCAAGTAGATTAACCAGGGAATTCTATATTAGCTTGTCAGTAATCATTAATCAATAGATATCTTTCTCTTGCAAGTGATAGAGGAGATTAAAGATGGATTTTCTTTTTAAGACTAGTCATGTTTATGTAATGTTTTAAGGGAGAGAATGAAATGAACATACGCGTATGTAGGAGTTAGATATGAACCATTGATAATTTACTCTCTCTCCCCTTTTATGTTTACAAGTGAATGATCACCGATCACTTGAATTGATCCAAATTTTACCTATTTCGAGGCCAAGCAAATAAAAGATTTTACTTTTGTTGATATTGTCACATTCGAAAAATTGTTGTAGATGGTTAAATTGTACTTGATTTTTCAGGAAATTCGGAGAAAAGAGAGATCCCGTATCAACTCCGTCCCAACCTATTGTCTAGATTTACGTATGTATATCAGTTAAGTTAATAGTGAACAGAGTTTATTTAAATGCACAATATTGCTAGATGAAACTCCACAATATTACACAGCTTGTCCTAAACTATAGGTGAAGATCTACATCTACTCCGTCCAATGCTGGCGTAGCATCTGCTAATCTTGACTCTGAACACTCAACATTCAGTAGCCCCATGGCGCTAAATTGATACGGCTGTCCGATGAAGAATTTGCTATGGTTTTTAAGAGGAATCCCTGATAGCACTTGGCCTGGTGAATGTGCACAACCACCAACAGGTGATCGAAATGTGGCGCCACCTGAGTAAACCATCTGTCCTGATCGAGTAGCATGGGCATTGATAAGTGGCAAAGTTACTCCTAGCCGTTGATGACGATGGTCGCTTACAAACTTTGCCTTCTTTGATCTTCGCCGCTCTTTCTTGTGAGCATTTTGATGGCCACCCAAGGCTTGAGAATTGCTGAACTCTCGGTGACAATATTGGCATTCATATTTTTTGTTGTCGAAATCAGGTTGCTCTGTCACCGGAGTTTTGTCGATGTCAGTGACCACAATACCAAAAAGTTTCACAACAGAAGATGAAGAGAGTTTATGGTCAGACTGATCATTGTAATGCATATCTCTTTCCGACATCTTGGAGAAGAGAGAGAGTTAAAATATTATACATGCATGTAACATATATTGTTCTCAAATTTATAGACCATAGGTGTGACATATAATTGAGTGTGTACGTAAATACACACTCAATTATGTAAGCCTGTTTCGAAATTTTTGTGTTAAACAAGCGGAAAGTATTCCGTTAATAATAGGAATATAAGTACCAACATAATTGCAATTTTTATATAAGTTTGAACTTTGATTCTCTAATTATGTCAATTTGAAATGTAACCCTATGTTACTAACAAAAGAAAAAGTACCTAATAATTTGTAATGTAAGAAATTAACTTCTTAAAATCTATGATACTACAGTATCATGATGAATATTGAAACACTTTGTTGAAATGAGTTGGTGTAAACAGTCCACACAACTAGCATTATTTCATAAAAAACTGGAACATGCACCCACCCCCCTGATAAACGCTAGAGGGCAAAGGATGGGACATAAAAAGCAGACTATGCTCATCTGTATAATTTTTATCCTTTCTCTTTTCAATGCGTGATCGGTGATATTACACAATTTCTGGAAGTCTTGCCTCTAGCATGTGCATCTATCACTCCTTAAAGCCTTTCCGATTTTCCAGATTTCACGTACACTTTCGAAATAATTCTCTAATAAGTTAGATTTAATCCCTTGCAAATTCATATGTTTTCTGGTTGTTATAGACATTGCTTTTGATTTTGTGATTTGATGCTGTTATGTGAGAATTTGGTATAACAATATTTGTGGAGGTTGCTAATAACACGAAGAATATAGAATGGAGATTAAGTGACTGATCTTGTTGTTGATTAATAGATGTTGATTCATGCGATGCGACCCCTACACTTTATATCTACCTTAAGTTACATGTGGATCCTAGTACTATTTGATGGAATTGAATTGATCAGCAAGGACTGACAGATATATGTAGAGAGCTAGACTAGAATTGTACACAGAGAGCTGAGAAATCATGTAAGTGGAAGAGTTGAACACGGAACGTGTCTTCCTTATATAGAGGACACAGATTAAAGGATTGGTAAGTGAAAGGACCATGAATCAATAGGAAATAGACAGGGCTTGTACAATGCTATGTATCTTCAGGGTTTCCTTTTCATTATCTGATGTAGTACGTTTCATGTTTCTTTTCAAGTACAAAGATTCTATGCTGTAAGACCACATTTTGGTGAAAAACAATTGACTAATGCAGTTGAACACTTGTTTGTGTATGCCTAGCTCTTATCATCAAGTACGTACATCAACTAGTTGATTCGGCTTTTTTGGCAAAACATCTATACATGATTGTACTAGATAGAAAAACTAAGAACCATTTATAGTCCTCTTAATGATAATCCAATGTTTTAAATGATAAGTAGTATTATAATCGATGGTTCGTACCATTGTAATCCGTGATGTGCTATGACCGGTGACCGGTGAGTTGTAGCATTGTCATTGTGACTGGTGAGTTGTAGCATTGTAATATGTGATTTATATCTAATTTTACCGTTTTAATGCTAAACTAATTTCTGGTCGAGGGAGAAAGCCTTAAAAATTTATGTTTTCCTTTATAAATTTTTTCTTCTAAATCTCGTATGTGATAATCAAGTGCATGATAGATGGTCTCGCTAGAAAATGCAGACAGAAAAACGTACATTTCTTATCTATATAAATTTCCCTTGTTGCTTCAACATGACAACAAATTTACAGGGGACAAACTTTGGTGGCGAGGCGCTTTTTCGTCCGAGGATTAGCTACCATACCTAAGTTTTGCTAGTACTTGAGGTCTTGAACCAACAGACACCCTTTGGTTTAATAAAATCAGGACCACTGATTCAATTACTATGCTGCTGTAGAGTAAAATATTGTCACCCTTTTACGATCATAAGTTGATGCATTTTGATTCAAGTCTCATGAACAGTGATAAAACTGTAGACACCTCTGCACCAAACTTGGATCACATAATAAAATGTACTCCCTCCGTCCAATCCATTTCTTTACATAAAAAACTGCGTATCTGACACGCATTTTAAGGTGCATTTTAAGGATAGTTATATAACTTATTTTTTATATTTTCTTTTTTTGTATAAAAATAGAACAATCCTATTTTTATACAAAAAAAGAAAATATCAAAAAAAAGTTATGGAACTATCCTTAAAATGCACCTTAAAATCCGTGCCGGAAATTGGTCCGCAAATGTAAACTATTGAAAAAAACAGAGGGAGTATAATGTAAGCAAATATGTACATTATAAATTTATGTGGTGGGGTTAAAAGGTGCTTGTATCCGAACAAGATTTTCAGGTGCTTTTAGTGCTGCAGAGGCATTAACTTTTTGTACATACAGATGTGTTGAATCCATCTTTCAGACAACTTGTGAACTGCTTACTTTAAGGTTGATGGCTCAATTTTTTTTCCTTCCTAACTTTAAGTGAAAGAAAAGTTACAAAACTTGCTTCGAGTCCAACGTATTACCGCATTCTCTTTAGACTACGTACACAAAATTATAAAGTTCATGGGTTACAAAATTGCAGAACTAAATAAATGGTCCGCTAAATCGAAGTCCAAAAGGGGATGCATTAAAATGAACAGTTTCAATCATATTTCCGTAAATCACTGCAGAGAGGAGTACAGTGCAGTTTAAATAAATGAAAAAAAAGAACTGTGACTTCTCTACCAGAATTTGTATGCAAAAATTTGTTCTTATGTAATAATCTCAAAAAGATGTAACAGAATACGCTTATTTAACGTGGTTGATACCACACCCTTTCCATTTCCCAAAATGAATCAAAGGCCTATATAAATACATATTGCAGTATCTCCACCATTATGAATTGTAGTCCTAAACCAATTGGCTTATAGGCCTAATGAAAAGATCGCCCACGGGTAAAATTGGACTTAGTTGAAATTTACGCTGTTGAGCTTTTGTTTTCTTGTCAATTTAGAAAGTAATCTTGGTGGCCATGAAGAATATGGATGTGTTAAAATACAGTATAAAGAGTAATTAGCAAATTGCACCCCTTAACTTTGGGCGCTTTTTCGATTTGGTCCTACTTTATGTTTTGTAACAGTTTGCACCCTTATGTTCAAATCTCGCTTCACTTTGCACCCTTTTGACCAACTTCCGTTAGTTTTGACTGTTAACGTTAACAAGGATGAGGGTAAATGTGTAATTAAAACCAAGAACATGGCTGGAAAATCAAGAACAAGTCACCGGAAAATCCCAGAATCCAGTGACCCTTCTCGAAACCCTGCAACACCACCACAGCACGATTATAATTCGAAAACGCATAAAACAATTCTAACTAATCACACAAACTGACCACAATTATTTCAGTAGCAATTTCACACTTGATGACCCTCTAAACTATGCCTAACAACGAATCAAGAAAGCACAAATCCGGCCCAATTTCTGGTAACATCGACCACAACCCCAATAACACAGAATTTTTCAGTACAACTCATACACAAACCCTTGAATTCTTACTCCTAATACGTGCACAGTATCATACAATCGAACTAACAAACTAATCATTTACCAAATCCCTCAAATACAACCGGAACTACAAAGAAATTCCGGCGACCACTCAAAATTTCGACCACCACCAATTTCACTCCAAAGATTCGAGTTTTGACATGCTATAGACCCGATTACTTACCACTAATCAATATATGCAATCCCTTTACACCACCCAACCATATATCATCAAATTCATTCATGAAGCAATTCGGTTTGTTGCTCGATATTGGGCCTCCAAACACGGACCACTGGTGATAATAGGGCAGCTGGTGATAATAGGGCAGCAGCAGCAACGACAAAAAGAAAAAGAAAGGGAAGAAAGGTGTAGTTGGGAGAAGAACTGGGGTGAGGAAAACAAAAAAAAATAATTACACAAAATACAATTACACAAATAACCCCGACTGTTAAAGTTAACGGTCAAAACTAACGGGAGTTGGTCAAAAGGGTGTAATGCGAAGCGAGATTTGAACATAGGGGTGCAAACTGTTACAAAACATAAAGTAGGACCAAATCGAAAAAGTGCCCAAAGTTAAGGGGTACAATTTGCTAATTACTCCAGTATAAAATACAAAAGCTTTATGTGTTAAAAAGGTCATTGTGTTTTATGTGTCACCAAGATTACTTTATTTGTTAAAATACAGTATCAGATCAGTTTGCAATGTCATTGTGTTTTCAAATTTAAATTTTCCTCTTCTACTGATGGTCCTTATTAGAGTATTTTCAAGGTGTTATGTATATTTGTTAGCTATAATATAATATATTAATAATTATCTAAAATTATAGCTAAGAGGTTCTAGATTTACTCCAATGGTATTATGTATAATTATATTATCTAAAATTATATCTAATAGATTTAGAGGTTTTACAAATGTAGTTAGCCCAATTTTAGTTATCTATATTTTTTTGTTAAGGGATAATGGTTGGAGTATTGAATTTTTACCTAATATCTAAAATGTGATGTCATGTAGGTGACACATAGATGAATTTAACTAACAGATTTTGAGATGCTCTTAGTAGTGATGTAGTACATGCTTTTGAGATATTTTTGTGATTCATCTACTTATTTTCCCCTGTTTTTTTTTTTTTTTGGTTTTCCCCTGTTTTTAAATTTAAATTTCCCTCTTATACTTATTGTGCTTATTGTGTAGATTCTGATATCTAATCTAATCTTTAATAGTTATCTAATCTTGTGATTTTTTTTTATGTAATTGCAGTTTTTTGATGCGCGTTGTGAGGAGGATTGAGCTATGTTTTTTTATGCGTATTGTTGCCAGGTGTTTGATATAATGTGTCAAAGAGGTTGAGCTGTTTGAGATGTGTTTTGCTTTGTAAGTGTATAAACCTTATCAATTTGTATGTTTTTTTAGGTTTGGTGTACTTGGCAAGAAGCTGGCGGAGATTGTTATGTTCATTAATGTGATAAGTTAGTATTTTTTCCGGTTTTGTTTGTTTTTACCTAAGTTTTGATTATTTAATTGTAAGTGATGATTGTTATTGTGTATATTTTGTGTCTTAGTTTGTAAGTGTTAGATGAAATTTCTGAAAGAAATATGTTTTTCCTTTTTAAGATTTCGTCATGAGGGGGTTCCAAAGAAGTTGCTAATGATGACCTCATAGTTACAGGTACAAAATATTCGAAAAGGTTGAATCCTGAGTTGAACTAAGTGTAATGTTATGGTTTGAATAAGGTGATTTTAGATTATCACGGCTTTATTTTTTAATTATATATTTTTTTGAAGTTGGAGTGTGTAGCCAAAGATTAATGATGTTTATAGGGTTTGGGAGTTAGTTTAGAGTTTAGATTGTTTACAATAAAATTAAGCACATACACTTCAATTGCTGATTACTTTTGAATATGTTGCTGCGTGGTTCAGAAATGTAGTTGAATAGAGTTTAGGTGCGCTGTGAAAAATGAGGAGAAGATGGAGTTCAAGATTCCAACTCTAATACAATAATATAATTAATGATCGAAAAATCGATTAAAAATACTTCACCTTATTTAAATAATATATAATAATTTTCCTATTAACAATTTTTTTACCGATGATAAATATATTTATTTTAGGTTTAAAGACCTT
Organism: Kitagawia praeruptora; assembly: GCA_037693485.1. NCBI lineage: Eukaryota > Viridiplantae > Streptophyta > Magnoliopsida > Apiales > Apiaceae > Kitagawia > Kitagawia praeruptora. Next base: position 42,689,252 of record CM075347.1, read on the forward strand.
TTGGCCCTTCAAGTTTGCACATTTATACCTATAAAGCCCTACAGTTTTAAAGCATTCCTTTTCGCCCCTCCAACTTCAGAAATGTACCTTTTTGCCACAAACCGTTGTCTATTCATTCTAAAAAACGACGATTTTGTGTCAAAAAGGCGACGATTTTATGGCTAAAAGGTACATTTCTGAAGTTGGAGTGACAAAAAGGAACGAATTTAAACGTTAAGGCTTTATGGGTATAAGTGTGCAACTTGAAGGGCCAAAAGGTCATTAAGCCTTTATTTTACTATAAGAAAGTATCAAATTACCCACCACATATTATTTATCGATAGGCTTAATGACCTTTTGGCCCTTCAAGTTTGCGCAGTTATACCCATGAAGCCCTAAGGTTTAAAGTCATTCCTTTTTGTCCCTCCAACTTCAAAAATGTACCTTTTAGCCACAAACCGTCGTCTTTGGCCTTTAAAAGGCGACGGTTTTGTGTCAAAAAGACGACGGTAAAGTGGCTAAAAGGTACATTTATAAAGTTGGAGGGGCAAAAAGGAACAACTTTAAATCTTAGGACTTTATGGGTATAACTGCGCAAACTTGAAGGGCCAAAAGGTCATTAGATATTAGTACTACTGCAATACAAAACCTGATAAACATAACTTAACTTTTTTTTATTATTCTTTTAATAAGATTTAATATCATAATTTTAATTTTAAATTAAATTTCTTAAATTTTACGTATAAAATGTTGTCAATTGATTTACACCATAATAATATTGATTGAATAAATATGATATACACTTTTCGTTTACTATTTCCAAAAATCTAAATTTCTTAATATTTCTTCATTACTTGCATCTAATCAATAGCAAATATTAGGATCGTTATATCTAAGGATTAAAATTATTATATGATTAAATTTAGGGAAATGCTAACTATAGCCCTAAGTGCTATGGTTAAGCATTAAATATTCTCTTGTTTTCAACATTTATTCTTAGTTATTTAATTGATTTCTGGTTTCTCAATGCTTCTTTACATCATTATTTAATTTCCCAAGTAATAATAGTGGACCCCCCTCCATTCACATTAATTTTCACTAATAAAAACATCCCAAATTGCTAAATAATTATATTGATATTCGTGCAAAATTGATGTATTAAGTACAAAATTGACATATTAAATGCATTTATCCACTTACATTAATGCTTAACCATAGCCCTAAGGGCTATGTTTAGTATTACCCTTAAATTTATTTACTACAAATGTCAGGTTCGATTTCTAACAACGACATGGTGATTTAATTAATTTGAAATATACATTTTCATAAAACATTCATTGCTCTAATCTGAAAAACCTTTTTGTCAATAAGTATTACATTCTTCTTGAATAAATAAAAAAATTTGAAAAGTATTAACCATCACTACGAAACGTTCCAAGCAATACACTTACATCATCCGGTAAGATGTTGTCTAGAAATTTTTTATAATTGATAGTTAGAATTTAAAAAATCAAACAACATCACACTTACAACAACAGGAATAGCAACAGACAATACTTAGAAAAGTAGTACTCCGTAGAAGATACATGAACCAAACACTGTAGTCGTCATACTTGCACAGGACTCGAGAGAAGAGTAATAACTCTACGCGTCCTCTCAAAATCCAACTACTCAACTATTAAACCTATCTAATACTTTACAAATACACTCAAACACTGAAACACCAAATGAAACACCAAAACCAGTTTCATCCCTATATTGCTTCCTCATCGGTGAGAAATTTTTGCCACACTGATCTAATCATGTCTAACATCATCAGAATGCCAGCGTTAGTAACTTGCTTCCGTTTTTACAATCTCATTCTTGCATACCATTTATTACAACTTTTGTTATAAGAACTACTAATAATCATCTTTTCACAGGGAGAAGAAAAGAAAGGTGGAGTACTCGGAAAGCAGCAATAGCGATGGATCTTCCGAAGACGGCAAGAAGAGAGACCCAGAAAGGGTCGAGAAATCCCTAACAAATTTACAAATCAACATGCGAGAATTAGCTACCAAGTTCGAAGGGATGATGACTGCTTTTGAAGCTTTCTCTGACCAATTTAAGGCGAATCATGCAATGTTTATGCATGACATGAACGAATTGAAGCAGTTGGGAAGGGAGGTGAAGAACACCTTGGGTCCAAATCGAAGTTAGTTTCAAAAACTAATCACCGTTGCTCATGCTTTAAGTTTCCTTATGAATGCATGTTTATGCTTTTGTAAATTATTTCAATCCACTGTGAACTAAGGTACTTGATGGATGGATCTAGGTTATTAAGCTCTTGAAGTTTTAACTTATGAACAAATTATGGCATCATTTTGGAATGTTTTTGGTTTGCCCCAACGATGTTGATTTCATCTCTGATTTATGCAAATTGGTTTTGCAACCTTGATGCCTTTATTCATCCAATTTCATCATTTTAATTTAAGGTCGTTTTTATGCAATTTCATTTATCAAACAGCTTATGTCTTTAGTTATGCCATTTTTTTTCAACTTTATTCATCAAACTTCATGTCCTATTCTAATGTCTTCCTTTTTGTCGTTCAATGTATGCATGGCCACAGGCAATTGTGCTTTTCACAAGTGATATATCTGCTAAATGCAACCAACTAAAATTCAAACCGTAGCACTACTTATTTGTGTTTTACGATATGCCTTTCAGTTTTATTGTTGAGTATTGAATACAGAGGGGGGGTGAATGGATTCTTGAACTTTTCTTGTTCTTGAGTCTATGTAGCAAGATAGGTGTTTGTGTGTGCAAGGATATGAGTGCGGATAAAAACAACACAAGACACGATATCACTTTAATCTAATATTTTATTAGATAAAGGTTGCTACAATCTGTGAATACAAATGATAGTATTCTCAGCTTCGTTTTTCTCTGAGAGATATGACTTACAATTTATGAAAAACTTGACTCCTCAAAAGCTAACTACTAAGGAAGTGAGGCTGTATCCTTATAGAACATGGATACAACCTACTTACTGCAAATAAGGTAGCTGAACAAATTACTTTCTAGTCTGTCTATCCTTTTTGAGTAAGTGTCCAAACGGTTACAGATTTGACTTTGCAAAGCCTGTTCAGATCCACTTCTTTAGCCCTTTTGTCTCTTCTATATCTCTCCAAGCTTCCTTGTAGGCTTTTCAGAGCATATTACAGATTGTGGTCCATAAAGTGCATTGGCTTGTTGCAGGCTTTTGACTTGTACAATTTCTTCAGTATTTTGTCTCTAAGAATGTATTCGAGAAGTGACTAAGTAAGTGATTTGAGAACTAGGATTGACTTGATCGATAACTCTGAGTTCTCGAATACTGTTATATGACATATCGAATCACTTCTCGAATAGCTCTTTTCTCTGGGAGTCCTTGAGTTGTCGAATAGAGCATTTTGACATGTCGAATCCCTGAGATATCGAATAGCTTTCTGAGTCCTTGAGATATCGAATGGAACTTTGACTTGTTGACTCTCTGAGAACTCGAATACCACTTTGACTTGTTGACTCCTTGAGTTCTCGAATAGAGCAGTAGACATATCGAATCTCTGAGATATCGAATGAGATATCGAACAGTGTATTCAGAGATATCGAATAGTGTCTTGAGATATCGAATCCCTGACTTCTCGAATGCTGGACTTCTTGAATAGACAAAACTACTTCTTGAATTGGTACTTAGGCAAATTCTTCATTTATTCAATTCCCAACTGTGATTTATTTGACAGTCTTCATCTCTTTGCTTGAGGCATGAACCTTGGAACTTCTTTCAAGCATTATTCTTGACTCAATAAGAACAGTTACACAGCTAGAATTTGATGCCTACTTCAAGTACAGAACAAGTAGAAACTCTACAACTAGAGGTTCCCTCAGTTAAGAGGTCATGTAAGTAATGCAAAGCATTACAAACAATTAGGCTTGTTATTAGAGTTAAACAGGCATGTCTCTGTGACTAACAATCTCCCCCAAATTGTGAGTAAGACCCTTAGTCACAATTTCATGTCTGATAACAAGCCTAACATACATAAAGATAAAACTTTAAAAAGTAAAGGTATGTAGATTGATTGAAGAGAATACATAAAAGTTTTCTTACAAGTTATGAGGAACAACTAGCCATATCCTTTTGGATTCATCTCTTGAGCTTTGGCTTGCAGATTCTCATTTTTCATTTTCTTTTCAACTTTTTTATCTTTCTTCTTTGCATTTTCTTCCATGGCAAGAATAATATCTTCCATTGCAGCGAGTTCTTCAATTAGAGGGGAGCCTGACAAATCCTTGAGTACTTCATTCAGCTGTTTCTCAGAATAGGAACTGATGTAGTCCATTCTAATCTTTACATTTCTACCATATTTCTTGTACTCAATGATGTAAGGATTAAACTTGACTCTACACAGACCCATAGCCCTCAATTCATCAGCCTTAGCTTCCATTGCAGCAAACTCCTCCTCCCTTTTCTTTAGTAGCTCTTCACTGTTCCTTTTCATTTCTGCCTGGTAATCTCTCTTCATTTTAACAAAGTCAATTAACTCCAGCTTCCATACCCTTTCCACTCTGTCTTCAGAATCCAACATTGCAATTATTCTTTCTATGTCATATAGCCTGCCCCAGCGCTGACATGTTCCTTGTCTGAATTTCTTCTGTCTTTCATCAGTATATTTAATTTCAAGAAAATCATCAATAATGGCAACATGATAGATTCTTTGAGCCCATAGAACTGCAGTTGGTCTTCATCATAGTTTTCATCCAGAGGTGGTAAGTTTAGTCCTGGAATTATTGTCAGTGCCTTTGACTTGGATAACTTCACCCTTCTTGCAGCATGCTTGAATTTAATCCTTTTTACATGGTTGCTAAGCAGAAACTTATGACCCTTGCTTGTGGACCATTGTAGTATTCCATTAGCAGTTTGCTTTCTGAAACATACACATGGTTTCTTGGCTTGACTCTCCTTCTCTTCTTGAGGTAGTAAAACATTTGTAGAGGCCATGGACTTTGACTTTTGTAGGTCACTACTAACAGTATTCACCCTAGACTTAAAGTCTTGTGTTGTGGTGAGGTTACTGTCAGCAATGCCTATGGCTTGCTGTTTCACACTTGTCCTCTCATAGACTTTCCCTTGGTCATTACTATCTTTCTTCTCTTTGTCATCCCTCTTCTTTTTCTTGTCTTCATCTCCCTTATCACTCCTGTGATGTCTTCTCCTCCCATCACTTTTATCCTCATCTTTGTCATCCTTATTTCTCCTAGGCTTGACAATTTCTAGAATTACACCAGTTGCAATAAAGGATCTGAGGATTTGCAGTGCCTCTAGTTCTTCAGCATTTTTGGTTCCACCCTTCTTCTGTAGTTGCTCAATGATTGCAATAATAAGTATCTGATTTTGAGGTGTGAGATCATAAGGAATGACCAATTGCTTGATGTCTTCAATTTTGGTGCCAGATTGGTAGATGATTGTCCATGGCTTTTTGATTACTTCTGGCAACCTTGAAGGTTGATCATTCCTTAAGTCATCATACAGACTTTTATTGTTTTCATTTACATCCCTCTTCTCAATAAGCCTGATCAGTACATCTATCTCTGAATGTTTCAATGATTGTAGAGTGTTGTAGGTTAGATGCCAGATACTGGATTTTGCCACCATCATCACCTCCTTGAGCCATAAGCCATTGACTCTCCTAGGTATCACAGTGAAGTAATTAATCTGATCCCTCAGCCTCCTTAGATATATTTGGGTATCATCAGCCTGTTCCCTTGAGACTTTCAGAAACTTCAAGAATGCATCATCATGGTAAACATTAGAGTTTGCAACTTATTATAGCTTGGCCTCAGTAACCACCTTTACTTCTACAGGTTTGACACTTTCAACTTTGGTAGATGGAGAGTTATCAGATGGCATACTCCCTGCAATCACTGTGGTTGTGATGGATTGCTTCTGGCCACTTGGAGTGATGACATGCACAGTTAGTAGAGTGACAACTGGCAGAGTGGTTGGGGCTCATCAACTTTTGATTTCCCTTTTCCTGGCACATGAGGTGGGGATTTACAGGGGCGGGGCTAGGGGTGCGCGGGGTGAGCGACCACACAGGGTCCCCAAAATATAGGGCCCCAAAATTTTTTCCTCCTTATATATATATATATATATATATGTATTTATATGTAGAGAGATTTTAAAATTTTGACCAAAAAATTCAGATTACTTCATAATTTTGAAAGTGTTATAGAAGATTTTGTTGTAAAACATGCAAGAAGACTATCTCTATTTAAATGAATTTGTTTGCATTTTTTTTTTAAATTATATAGTATTTTGAATTCATATTAAGATATAAATGGAGGGCCAAATTTTAAGACCTCGCACAGGGCCCCAAATTTGTTTGCCCCGCCCCTGGGGATTTAGATGCACTTTGGTGGCCACCCTCCTTTAGCTTTATACCTTTCTCCTTAGGTTTCTCCCCCTTTGTATTTGAATTCCTTGATGTCCTCTTCTCCCCCTTAGGCTTGTTAGGCACAGAGGTTGTAGGAGTGACCTTAGGGTTCGAAGATTCTTCAGGTAGAGGGAGACCCATGTGCTTCATCATGGCAGCCAACATAGATTGTTGATGCAGAAGAACATCAGCTGTGGTGGTGGCTTGAGTGTTCAACTGCTCAGTAAGAGTTTCAACTTTCTCTGTCAGATGAGCATTGGATTGTGAGAGAGTAGCTACCTCCTTTTCAAGTACATCTACCTTGCTGAACAATTCAGTAGATTTGAAGCTAGACAGGGATTGCTCTTTAAGTCTCTGCACTTCAAATCTAGTCAAATCATGTACTGGGACTTTAGTAACCAGCTTGTCTCCATATAGATTTTTGAACATGGTCCTCAGCATGGCATTGGCATCTGTGGTCTGATCAGATAAAGCTTGAAATTTATTCCCCAGACCTGTGACAGTGTCATGGAGTAAAGCTAAGCCATTATCCATCTTGGTACAGGTAGACTTGCATGCCAGAATGTCCTTGAGTACAGTCTCCAATGAAGGGAATTTGGCATCAAAAGCTCTCTTAATCTCATGCACCTCCTTGGTTGTGGTTGTACACACTTCATGAATTTCTGTTTTGAGACCCTTTCCAAGGTAGTGTGCAGCCTTGAGAATGCCCTTGTAGCTGTCATTCACTGCTTCATACACATCACTACGGGTGAGAGAATTGGCATTGGACCCTAGTGAAGTGATGTACTCTTCTCTGAGGTACTGGAGACTGTCTGAGAGAGGAATATCAAATTTTCCTTGTAGCCAGGCATCTACATTGCCATCTCTCTCAGAATCATCTATTATCTTTGCCTTCTGTAGCTCCACATCATCTCTGTGGCATAGGAGAATAGCTTCATAGTCAGGATTGGGCAGATTGGCAGTGAGAAGGTTTTGAGCAATCTTTGTGAACTCGGGGATCTGATCCACAATTAAGCTTTGAAGTGCTTCAACCGTCAATTGTTGTGGAACAGACCCTGATCCTGAAGCACTGTCATGTTGCACAGGCTTTAGCCACTGTGACATGAAGTCAGAACTAGAGCTAGGCAAGCTAGACTCATCAGTTACAGATGCAACTTCTGCAACCGGATGGATGGACTCTACTACTGGTGTCTCCACAGAAGTGGGATGAGTTACACCAGCAGTTGACACATGCACAGAGTCCCTAGTAAAAACTAGTGAATCCTCTGTGTTTGTGATGGTGTCATCAGGACATGCCCCATCATGCATTCCCTCACCATCTAAATATGGGTCCTGGGTGGTGAGCAAGGTGTCATGCACCAAGTCACTTGAATCCATTGGCTCAACAAGAGAAGAGAATTCTTGATGATCAATGCCTTGCTCCTCAATTGTTTGAGTTGCAGGTTCCAAAGAAATATGAGTGGTAGATTCTGGAAGAGAAGTGTTTTGTAGATTAGATTTTGGCAACTCCCCCTGAGAGATAGAGGGAGTTTCAATTGTGATGTGCTCTCCACTCAGTGTTGTGCCAACCTTATCACTCCCATGTGCTGACTCTGTACAAATAGGTGCATTGGGGAGGATGCTTGATTCTATAGATGCACCCTGTTGAGAGGATACATCTAGTGAACTGTGTGCCCCTAATTTTACAACTTCAGCCATTTGTGTGACTGAAGAAGTGGTTTTAGATTTCTTCCTCTTTGGCCTCTGTAAGGGTGACTCAGTACCTAATTCCATAGCCAATACTGCTTCAGATAATATGTTCAAGGGTGCAGACATTACCTCCTTTCTCTTCTTTTTACTAACATCATCCTTTTGAGAGGATGATGCGGTTGGCTCACTGTGTGGTAGAGTGTTTGGTTGAGAGGGTTGGTTAGCAAGCCTTGGGTTAACATCTTGTACTACTTGCTTAGGCTATGCTAACTGTGACTTTGAGTCAAATGTTGGCATGTTGTGGGGGTAAGTCCTAAATAGACTCTCCATATGGGGAGTTATTTTGAGTCTTACATCCACATCATTCCTAGTTTCCAAATTACCAAAAATAAGTTTGGTCATGGACCTAGGGTACCCTATTCCACTTTTATCTACTCCAGGAAATTCAATCAATTTAGCATTTTTAAAGTTAAGTACAGATTGAATAAAGCGAGGAAAGAAAATTTCAGTACCTCTCTTGGCTGTGTTCTTGCCAAGTCTCCCATATAGCTCCTGTAGAATAATTTGACCAACATCTATCTTTCTCCCATAAGCCAAGGCATAGCCTATTTGCTGTGCAGGTGCACTAATCTGATCGAAGCTTGACTTCCTGGCTGTGAAGACTTGAAGAATGGTGGCAAACACATAGCTCCACTCTTTCCGCAGATGCTTCCTATTTAACTTCCCAAGATTGATCACATCTGAGTAGTTGATGAATTCAAAGAATTCTTCCAACTGTGTATTTGTGGCCAGTGTGTCATATGACTCTTGTTGTAATTCCAGTGCTTGATTCATGTTTGCTGTAGTAATAGAAATATCCTGGCCTTGAATCTTGCAATAGACTACATAGGAGGATATAGCATTCTCGAGGGCAATGACTTCCACAGTGGCAGTTCTCCAAAACTGTTCTAGGAGGTCCAGATACAGAGTTGGGTTGGCTGATAGTGCACTCTTGATGTATGATTCTGACATCCAGCGTACAAAGCACTTGAAGTTTGCATTAGGTGCTTCCACATTGTTAGTTATTGCGATGAAATTTATTTGAGTGGGTATGGTGAGTTGGGTGTTTGCCATTTGTATATAGAAGAAGAGAGAATGAAGGTTGAAGAAGAAATTTAAGCTTGTGCAGTTAGGGTTTTCAGAGGTTTTGGGAGTTTAGATGCTTGAGAAATCGAATGAAATGAATAAAATAGATGTAGAATTGTATAAGTATGAAGTACTTGAATTGTCGATTAGACATATGTTTTGTATCGACAAGTCAGGCATTCGAAAAGTAGAAAACAACTATTCGATAAGTCAAGAAAGGCTTAATCGATAACTCAAGCATGTTGTAACTCACAGCTGGCAGTTATCTAACTTAGAATAAATTCTAAATTAGGTTAGATATGTTTTTATGAGTAATTCTGAATTTTGAATAAAAATCCAAAATCGGTTAAAATTCAGCGAGAAATCAGCCTTTTCAAATGATTCGAGAACTCAAACATGCTATTCGAGAACTCTGTCAATAGAGAACTTAAATACCTTATTCGAGAACTCACTCATGTCTCTGTTCGAGTTCTCTAAAAGACACTATTCGAGAACTCAAGAGTGTCCTCCTGAATAGACTTGTTAGAGAAGTCGACCACTAACAATGAAATGAACCATTTGAGAAGTCTGACTTATCGAACTATTTTTTACTCATAGAAACTCAATTTTCACTATCTTTTGAAAATCTACAAGACATATTCTATAAAGAATATTCCAACAGATTAAATAGTGATGTTCTCAAAATTTCACAGAAATTTCAAGTTGACAAAATATGATTTTCTGATATATGCAGCAGATTGGAAATATTTATAAATCATATATTTCAGCCAACACTTACTTCAAAAATATTGAGCATTTAAATAAAGTAAGTGTTTACTGCTGCAACAACTTAGTTGATATATTCACTTAGCCAGAATCTGAAGAATTCAGCATTCCAATCTCACTAACCAACCTTGTGAAGGTGGCTTCATCTAATGGCTTAGTGAATATGTCAGCTAGTTGTTTATCTGTAGAGACATAATGCAACTCAATGGTTCCATTAGTTGCATGTTCTCTAATGAAATGATATCTGATGTCAATGTGCTTTGTTCTAGAATGATTGACAGGATTGACAACTATAGAGATTGCACTTGTGTTGTCACACATGATTGGAATTCTTTCCAACACAAGTCCATATTCTCTAAGTTGGTTTCTAATCTAAAGCACTTGAGCACAACAACTTCCAGCAGCTATGTATTCAGCCTCAGCTGTAGAAGTTGACACAGACTGTTGTTTCTTGCTATACCAAGAGACTAACCTTTGTCCAAGAAACTAGCAGCTACCTGAGGTGCTTTTCCTATCCACTCTGCATCCAGCATAATCAGCATCAGAATAACCATCCAGATTGAACCCTGTGTCCTTTGGATACCATAAACCCAAGTTTGGAGTGCCCTTCAGATATCTAAAGATCCTTTTTATAGCAATCAAATGTGATTCTTTTGGATTTGATTGAAACCTTGCACACAAACATGTAGCAAACATGATGTCTGGCCTACTTGCAGTGAGATAGAGTAGAGAACCAACCATGCCTCTGTAGACTGAGATATCTACTTTCTTGCCTTTAGCATCTTCATCTAGTTTAGTGGCAGTGGCCATGGGTGTCTTTGCAGGTGAGCAATCTTCTAAGTCAAACTTCTTCAATAAATCCTTGATGTACTTGGTTTGAATGATAAAGATACCATCCTTCCTTTGACTGACTTGCAACCCAAGAAAGAATGTCAACTCTCCCATCATGCTCATCTCATATCTACTCTGCATGAGCTTAGAGAACTTTTCACACAGCTTCTCATTGGTAGAACCAAATATGATATAATCCACATAGATCTGAACTAAGATAATATCATCACCATGTTTCTTGTAAAATAGTGTTTTGTCCAATGTGCCTCGAGTGAATTGATTTTCGAGAAGAAATTGTGATAGAGTATCATACCATGCCCTTGGAGCCTGTTTGAGTCCATACAGCGCCTTAAGCAATCTGTAGACAAATTCTGGGAAGTGTGGATCCTCAAAGCCAGGTGGTTGTTGCACATAAACTTCTTCTTCCAACTCTCCATTCAGAAATGCACTCTTGACATCCATTTGATAAACTGTAAAGTTTGAATGAGCAGCAAATGCCAAGAAGATTCTGATGGCTTCCAATCTAGCAACAGGGGCAAATGTCTCATCATAATCAATGCCTTCCTGTTGAGAGTATCCTTTTGCAACCAACCTTGCTTTGTTCCTTATGATTACACCATTTTCATCCATCTTATTCTTCAGAACCCATTTTGTTCCAACAATGGTTCTACCTTTTGGTGCAGGCACAAGTTCCCATACTTTGCTCCTTTCAAATTGATTCAGCTCCTCTTGCATAGCAATTATCCAGTCGGGGTCCATCAGTGCATCATCAAGTTTCTTAGGCTCAACTTGAGATAGAAAGCAACCATAGAGGCAGTCATTTAGAGTTGCTCTCCTAGTTCTTACTCCTGCATTTGCATCTCCAATGATTTGGTCTGCAGTGTGTGATCTATCCCATTTCCTTGAATGCTCAGTTTGATTTCTCAATCTTGATGTTGCTTCATCATCCAAGTCATGATCATTCTCATTTCCTCCCCCTGTGAAGTTGCCACTTTCACAGGTGTGTCTTGGATGCTTGTTTCTCCACTGTTGATTGGCACAAATTCTTCTCTTGCTTCATCATTCACTTGAGTTTGTTGAACTTCAGTTTCAACTCCAGTTTCAATCTCTTCATCAGAATCATCTAGATTATCAAACTTTAATGGATCTTTATCTTCATCATTGGCTTCTTCTAATCCAGGTAGTTTGCTGTCATCAAATGTCACATCTGCGTTTTCCATAATTTTCTTTTGACTGATGACATAAACTTTGTATGCAATTCTTTCCATAGAGTAGCCAAGAAAAATTCCTTCAAATGCCTTTGCATCGAATTTTCCAACATATTCTGGATTATCCTTCAATACAAAGCATTTGCTTCCAAAAGTATGAACATATTTTAGAGTAGGCTTCTTTCCAGTCATCAAATTGTAAGGTGTCTTTCCAATGTTTTTGTTGATGAGGGTTCTGTTCTGGATATAGCATGCAGTGCTCACAGCCTCATCCCAAAAACATGTAGGCATCTTTGCATAAAGTAGCATTGTTCTAGCAGCCTCGATCAAAATTCTATTCTTTCTCTCAACAACTCCATTTTGTTGTGGAGTCCTTGGAGCTGAGAATTCCTGAGAAATTCCATTCTTTTTGCAGAATGCTTCGAGTATGGCATTTCTGAACTCTGTTCCATTATCACTTCTTAATGCAATCACACTTGCATTGTTGGCCTTTGCTTCCTTGTCAACTCTCTTTATGTGCTCAATGATTACTTGTGGAGCCTCATCTTTTGATGCCAGAAATTCCACCCATGTATACCTTGTAAAGTCATCAACCATCACTAAGGCATACTTCTTTCTTCCTAGTGACATAATATTGACAGGTCCAAACAAGTCCATATGAATGAGTTGTAGGGGCTTGGTTATTGATGTCACTGTCTTTGACTTGTGGCTTGATCTTTTCATTTTTCCTCTTTGACAGGCCTCACACACTCCTTCCTGATAGAATTCAAGTGTGGGCATGCCTCTCACTAACTCTCTTTTGACTAGAGAATTAATGGCTTTGAAGTTCAGGTGTGATAATTTCTTGTGCCACAGCCAACAATCTTCATTTGATGCTTTTGAGTAGAAGCAACAAATTTTGTCCTTGTTTGCAGAGTCCATATTGGCTACAAACAGGCTTCCTTTCCTTACTCCAGATAGAGCAAAATCACCAGTCTTCTTGTGGGTGATCAAACATTCATCTTTATCAAAATCCACTTTGAATCCCCTATCAGTAAACTGACCAACACTTAGCAGATTATGCTTGAGTCCCTTGACCAGTGCTACATCTTCAATGATGACATTTCCAACTTTCAACTTGCCATATCCCAATGTGTTACCCATGCTGTCATCTCCAAAAGCAACCATTGGGCCAGCCTTCTCCTCATACTGTGATAGCAGGGCCATATCACCAGTCATATGATTTGAGCATCCACTGTCCAAAATCCACATGACCTTCTTTTCACTTTCTTTGTCCTGCAAACACAAAGGTATTACTTCTCCTTTGGTACCCAAACAAGTTTGGGTCCATGTGACTTAGAAACAGTTTTATCATAAACAACATGCTTATCAACTTTCTTGGTGTTAGTCTTCTTGTCACTGTTAGAAGTCTTAGAGCCTGAGGTCTCAGACTTAGGTGACAAAGGTACCTTCCTAGCTTTAGGAAGACTTGAAGACTTTGACCTTGTGTAGTGTGTGTGAGAATTGTGACTGATACAACCATCAATGAATTGACTTCTCAAATTAAAACAACTAGTCATAACATTCATGTTGCATGGCATACAGTCAAATTTATCACAGAATGGAGCATCTCTATGTCTTAGAGGCACAGAACAATCATAGAAAGGTTTGGGCACACTACCAACAGGTTTCTTGCATGCATGAGTTAGATGATTGGTACTGAAACAGTTCTGACAAGTTTTCCTAGGGGCATTAGGCATATAAGCATAGTTATTATCTTTGTTAATCCCTAACTTGCCATTTCTGTTCTGTTTCTTCTTAGTCACTTTCTTCTCAGATTCATAATTTCCAGCTGAAACGAATTTCACAAACTTTTCAATCTTAGGTCTATTACCTACTGGCTTCTTGGCTTTGGCTTTGACACTCTTACTCTTGGAGGATGCCTGTTGTTCACTGGACTGTGCCTCATCCTCATCATTCAACATTTGCTTGATGAGTAAGGCTTCCTCATCAATTTCAAGTGTTGGATGTTTAAAAATAGGAGTCTCAGTCTTTTTCAAGATGTGAGGGACTTCCTCTTGAACAACAGTGTCATCTTCAATGACAGCATAGCCTTTTCTCTGGTTAAGAGTGCCATAGTCAAGTCCAATAGCAGTCTTGGGTTTTGCTTGAATTTTCTGACAGTAGAATTGCACTAGACCAGATGATTTCTTAAACATTTTCAGTTTGAATTCATTTTCAGCTAATTCATCCCTAAGAGCCTTTTCCACTTGACTAGCACATAAAACCTTATTCTGCAAATATTCAACTTCTTTCTTAAGGTTTTCTACTTGCATAGCAGTTAGCTCAAGTTCCTCATTCTTTGTGAATAACATTTCATTTCTAGTAGACAGTTTAGCAATCTCCTCATTAGCAGCAGTCATACTAGTATGAATATTAAACATTTCAATAGATAGTTGTTCAATCATGCATTTATACTCAGAAAAGACATGTCTATAGTAGTGAGAGATGGTACCTGAGAGTCTGATGGAGATGTGTCATCCTTGGAATTGGCCATCAAGGCATAGTTGCTAAATTCTTGTTCCTCTCCTTCACTATCAGAATCATCCCAACACTTCCCTTCAGCTATGTAGGCCTTACCTTGTGTCTGCTTTTTCAGAAGGGCCTTATACTTAGCTTCGAGCTCAAGATACTCTCTATCCTTCTTTTTAGGCTTCTTGCATTCACTAGCAAAATGCCCTAGGTCATTGCATCTATAACACCTTACAGATGACCTATCCACATGGCTGGTTTTGAACTTATTCTTGTTTGGTTTCACAGGTGCCTTGCTCTTGTTGAATGAATGGTTTTGGGTTTTAGGTTTGAAGGGTTGATTCCTCTTAAATCTGATGTTTGGAAATTTTCTGGCCATGAAGGCATATGAAGTATTTTCCATCCCATCTAGTTCTTCAAGAGTATAGAACTCTTCTTCCTCCTTCTCCTCAATAGGTTCACTTACCTCAGCTTCAGTTTCTTCATCTTCTACTACCTCCTCTATCCTTAGTTGGCTTATAGATGCTTCTAGGTCTTGAATAGATTTGTTGACAATCAAGGCACATGATGTGTTTATCATTCTGCCTTGGTTGGCTTGGATAGCCCTTTTCTGAAGCAACTCAAGCTCATGAGTTTTTAAAACCCCATAGAGCACATCATATGCAACTTTGTTCAAATCTCTTTCCCTTAGAGAAATGACCCTTTGCTCTAGATGATTTGGTGAAGATAGCAGAAACTTCATGTTCAACTCTTTGGTGCTGTAAACCTTGCCATTCATTAGCAACTCAGTAACTAGCTTGTGAAATCTCTCAAACATCTCAGTGATGCTTTCCTTGGGCTGTGCCATGAAAGCTTCATACTGTGTGACCAGTATCTGTTTCTTGTTTTCTCTGACCTCACCAGTTCCTTCACATAACACCTCAATGTGATCCCACATTTCTTTGGCAGTGGCACATGATGCAATGTTTGCAAACATTGACATGTCCATGGAATCTATAATCAGCAACATGAGATGACTGTCAAGGGCAACCTTCTCCTTTTCTGAGTTTATCCATTTAGATGGTTCCTTGGCCATATAAGATCTTGGAATTGTTGTGGTTCCAACAGTCTTTTCAGGAATCTCCTGTTGGGGAACAAAGGGACCATTCTTGAGAATCTCAGGATATAAAGGATGAGAGGCTTTGATGAACAACATCATTTTTATCTTCCAGAGGTTGTAATTTTCTTTGTCAAACTTAGGGACTTTCACTGTTCCTGTAGTCTTTGGTGTATTCGAACTCATGATCATTTTTCTGTTTTTTAATAAACAGCCCGCTCTGATACCACTTGTTGAGTATTGAATACAGTAAAAGAATACATAGGGGGGTGAATTGATTTTTGAACTTTTCTTGTTCTTGAGTCTATGTAGCAAGATAGGTGTTTGTGTGTGCAAGGATATAAGTGCGGATAAAAACAACACAAGACACGATATCACTTTAATCTAATATTGTATTAGATAAAGGTTGCTACAATCTGTGAATACAAATGATAGTATTCTCAGCTTCATTTTTCTCTGAGAGATATAACTTACAATTTATGAAAAACTTGACTCCTCAAAAGTTAACTACTAAGGAAGTGAGGCTATATCCTTATAAAACATGGATACAACCTACTTACTGCAAATAAGGTAGCTGAACAAATTACTTTCTAGTCTGTCTATCCTTTTTGAGTAAGTGTCCAAACGGTTACAGATTTGACTTTGCAAAGCCTGTTCAGATCCACTTCTTTAGCCCTTTTGTCTCTTCTATATCTCTCCAAGCTTCCTTGTAGGCTTTTCAGAGCATATTACAGATTGTGGTCCATAAAGTGCATTGGCTTGTTGCAGGCTTCTGACTTGTACAATTTCTTCAGTATTTTGTCTCTAAGAATGTATTCGAGAAGTGACTAAGTAAGTGATTCGAGAACTAGGATTGACTTGATCGATAACTCTGAGTTCTCGAATACTGTTATATGACATATCGAATCACTTCTCGAATAGCTCTTTTCTCTGGGAGTCCTTGAGTTGTCGAATAGAGCATTTTGACATGTCGAATCCCTGAGATATTGAATAGCTTTCTGAGTCCTCGAGATATCGAATGGAACTTTGACTTGTTGACTCTCTGAGAACTCGAATACCACTTTGACTTGTTGACTCCTTGAGTTCTCGAATAGAGCAGTAGACATATCGAATCTCTGAGATATCGAATGAGATATCGAACAATGTATTCAGAGATATCGAATAGTGTCTTGAGATATCGAAACCCTGACTTATCGAATGCTGGACTTCTTGAATAGACAAAACTACTTCTCGAATTGGTACTTAGGCAAATTCTTCATTTATTCAATTCCCAACTGTGATTTATTTGACAGTCTTCATCTCTTTGCTTGAGGCATGAACCTTGGAACTTCTTTCAAGCATTATTCTTGACTCAATAAGTACAGTTACACAGCTAGAATTTGATGCCTACTTCAAGTACAGAACAAGTAGAAACTCTACAACTAGAGGTTCCCTCAGTTAAGAGGTCATGTAAGTAATGCAAAGCATTACAAATAATTAGGCTTGTTATTAGAGTTAAACAGGCATGTCTCTGTGACTAACATTTATCAAAGTGTCAAGAACTATTTTATGGATGTTTAGTGGATAAACATAATTGATGTATAACGTAGCACAATTATTATTCTTAAATAACACAAGGCGAAGCAATGTATCAACAATAACTCAATAACAATGTATGAACAATAACAATCTTAAAGATAACAACATACAACAACTCGACAAGAAAAAAAGACCGCGCCAGCGGGCACACTCCTAGTCTAATATATTTAACAATGTACGAACTTGCATTTTCCAAGAGACAAATTAAAATATATTAGAACAAAGCCAAAAATTGAATCCAGACCAAAGGCATGGCGAGGTACATTTGTGGGCGTCTCCTCAATGCTAGGTCATAACATGATTATCTAATTAGAAGTTGTGTTTTCTATTTAGAAGAATTACTACAATTACAGCATTATAATGATGTAATATGTTTACAATTACAAAGAGAAAATGGTGATCTATAAAACCTTTCTTAATAAGCAAAACCATGATGCACAAAATTCCTATTTCCCATACATTTCTATATGTTTTTTTAAAATAAAATAAAAATAAAAAACATATTGTAATTATAATTCTTTTATTTGTAATTTTTTTGATGGATCCCTATTTTTTTTAGATTTCTATGTTGCTTTTTAAAAAAAATTAAAATTAGAAATCATATGATAATTATAAATCTTTATTTCAAAATTTTTTTACTAGAAAAAAATTACGATAAAAAACACCAACAAATAGATGGTAAAATACTAACAAATATAAGGTACAATTTAGGATTACTTTCTATAACTTTTTGTAAAACATCAACAAATACATAACATGATCGTATAACATTGTGAAGAATACCAACAAATTATAACCTTTATTAATAAGCAGAACTCCAATTTAATTAATGGTACTTTGTAAACAATTTTGATTTCACCCTTATTTTGATTTCATCCACATATTCTTAATTCCCCAAAATTTCATATTATTTTCTTAAAAAATTGTTGAAATTTTATTCAAATTATAATTCTTTTACTATAATCTTATTGAGTTGTACAAATAATGTATCTACTAGAACCATGTGTATTGTGTTTCTTGATTGTCTTAAAATAATTTTAAAGAAATAATAAATAAAATATCTTACTCATAAGCGAAATCTCGTTTTAATGATACTTTCCTTAAATTTGTATCTCCCATAATTATTAGAATTATGATGTACTTACAATTCTTTTATTAACTATTGAGTCTGTATCTCCCATAATTATTAGAATTATGATGTACTTACAATTCTTTTCTTAACTATTGAGTTGCATGAATAACGTAATTTAATTTTCTTTTGTATCTTCATAATTTTATAAAGTATTTTTGTAATAAATAAAAAAAATCTTTATAAAAAAATAATAAATAAATGATCAATATAAATAAATTATCTCGAGAGAAAACTGGGCCTGAGGATGTCCTCAGGGAGTTCCCCTAAGGTTAAAACAAATTTCTTCTTATAAGTAATTGGGCCCCATAGGGGTATTTTTGTAATTATAAGATTCATCCTCTTTATTTACAAAAATACCTTTAATTTTCTATTATAAATCTAATAACCTCAGGGTGTTACCTGAGGTCATCCTTAGGCCCAGCAATCCCTTATCTCGATAGTATACCAAATTACAATATGCTGTCATAATTTTACTTTTATTAGTTTGTTTAAGAGTTGCTGGGTTACATGACAAAAAAGAAAAAAAGAATTGTTGGGTTAGCGTTACTCTATTTTCTTGTTCGGTTTATGCAGTCAAATGAGGCAGGAGGCCTCCTCTTTGCCTCATTTTGGTTGGTATATTTGATTGTACTCTTGGCACTTTGATAATCCCAGATAAACTGCAGAACAAGATAAGCTGTTGGTATAAACTGTTGAGTGAGAGTAAACTCCAATGAGGAAGAGAAAAGCAGAGGTGAGAAATCAAAGAGAATTAATCAGTTTTCTTCCATCTTTGCTTGTGCATAGTTTTGGTGTAAAATATCAATGATTTTAGACAATGTAATCTTTGAGCCAAGTTGGTGGCTTCCTGATCACTTGGGAATTGGGATGGGCCTTGTTGCATAGCTTGGACTTTGGGTTGTTCATTTGGACACAAGCTGGAAGTAAACTCCTGTACCTTGTGTCTTGTATTTGTTAAATTGTTGACCATGAGAAACCGCCTCTTTGATGAGCTTGTTGACCATAAGTATAACAAAAACATTCATGGAATCTTGCTTGAACAATGAAATATGTATAGGTTAGTGATCTTGTGTGTAAATTGAAGCCTGTTAAGTGTCAACTTATGCCTTCAAGCAAGGAGGTTTCCTAACTACATGCAAATAAATCTTAAATCATGTTCAATTTAGTCACTTGTTACTCAGAACAATAATTAAACAACAGTCGAGTGCAACTTGTTATGAATGCCGAATGATATAATTCATGACGTCACATGTGTTAGTTGGATGATCTTTTATTGTGTTAAAAATAACAAATTACATGTCATTGTCACATGTTTTCGACTTTTATATTGTTATTGAGAGCAAGAAAGACATGAGACTCTAAGTACCATCACATAAATTTTACTTTTTTACTTCAGTTATTGATCGAGTACTTATAAGTTGAACCTCTAAGTACATGTTACAAAATCAAATAAATCTTAAATCCTGTTCAATTTAGTCACTTGTTACTCAGAACAATAATTAAATAACAGTCGAGTGCAACTTGTTGTGAATGCCGAATGATACAATTCATGACGTCACATGTGTTAGTTGGATGATCTTTTATTGTGTTAAAAATAACAAATTACATGTCATTGTCACATGCTTTCGAATTTTATATTGTTATTGAGAGCAAGAAAGACATGAGACTCTAAGTACCATCACATAAATTTTACTTTTTTACTTCAGTTATTGATCGAGTACTTATAAGTTGAACCTCTAAGTACATGTTACAAAATTACTCATCCGTTGATAAGTTTCCTCTTCAACGGATGCTGATAAACATATCATCCGTTGAACAGCTACAAACTTACGTATATAAAATATGGTTTAGGTGTTTTGAAATATCATTAAGAACAACATAATTCCTAATAGTTTCCTTTTTCTTCTCATCAACTCGAAATAGTGGAATCTGCATTTGCAAAAGCCAAATGATAAATCAGAAAATATTAACTCCAATGAGTTACTGAACACAAAGTTATTGTCAGTATTTGATTTCCCTGCTATTGTCAGTGAAGTTGGAGTTAAACACAAAGTTATCAGTCGAGGAGATTGTTTTGGTGTTTGGCTCTTTAATCAGAATCTTATATTTTGCACATGAAAGAGAGAATGAAGAAAAAGAACAACATCATCATCGGATAAATTTAACTGACTAACAATATCTTGAAAACTCAGTCTGTCACAAGAATTAAACAACAAAAGAAGATAGGCCAAAAGGAAAAAATAATATATATCAGAAATATCATCCAAAAAAACATTATAAAATCAAAAATTAAAATGAACATAGGACATCGAACCTGACATTGTTGTGACAATTAATTCGATGGTTTTGGGTTCAAAATTTCCAAGAATTTCACAAGTACCCAGAGAATTTATCCATGTGAGGTTTCTCTTTTCCGTTGTTCTCTAATAAAATTCTCTAAAAACATCAACGTACTTCCTCTGATACATAGTTACGAAAAAAAATATCAGTTACGAGTTATGACCATTACGGAAGTCAGATTTCAAAGATTCACACTAATAGAAACATCAAGAATGATGTCTAGAACTTTACCATCTCATTAAGGAGGTTGATATTGATGGAATTTTAGCTTGGCTAGAACCAAGATGCTAGGACTGTAATAGTCAAGTCAATGATGGGATTCACATTAAGATTATTTTCTAGGTATTCCTCAAAGCTGGATTGAGTTTCCTTTGCTAAACATATCTTTGACCTGAGGAATGAGAGGAAGATTATCAAAGAATCCGAGTAATAGCTTATAGATCTCAACTAGCATGACCCGTGCAAAGCACGAGCACCATTTAAATTCGTCTAATTTAATTGTTTTGATTATTAAGATAAATGATTCATAATTTTTGAAAAATAATACATAAAAAGTGTGATACATTTAACAAAATATTTTAAAAAATATTACAAAATTAAATAATTTTTCAAATATTAAAATATGTTACATTTTTAAATATTCTATATGAAGATTGATTTCATATATGATCATATCAATTTACTTAAGAACTTTATATGATCGTAAAAATTTACTTACACTTAGGAATTCATATGATTTTTTATTAATAATTTTGAAAATGTAATTTAGAAGACAGAACAATAACTGCCTTGAAAAATCTATCCATGAATTAGAAGATTCACGTGTAGACATTTATAGATAATTGCTCAAATGATCATAACTTATATTATAATGAGAAATGAGAACTAATCTCATGCTCAAATGTAAAGTGAATGCATATGTACAACATCCTCACTCAGTCATTCATTCTTGTCACCAAATCGATCATCACTCTAGCAATAATTTACGAACACTTTTGTTACCGAGTTTCAATCATAATTCGATAGTTTATTCATCCCATTTTTCATCGTTTCACAATAGAAATGAGTTTACAAATAGCCATTGGTGTCGTTTTCATCCACTATACCACCATTAATGCCATCACCAACACCTTCGAATACCATCAAAATTTCATATCTTTAATTTTTTGGTAATTTGTTCAAAACTTTAAGAATAATCTACGTTCAAACATTGGCGATTCAAGTTGAATCACATCCCGCTTCTTATAGAAGCGTATCTTAGTGTGTGTGTGTACACATATATATATAATTTGGCCACAAAAGATGCGAAAAAGTATAGTTTCATCATAAAATATAGAGTAAAAATCCGCCAACAACCTTGTAAAAATCACCTATTCCAGATTCATATAGACCAAAATTTAACATCCGTAAAATCATTAAAGGACCAACCATCTTGTTGCTCACAGCATCTTCTACTTTTTTTTACCAATGCTAGACCTTCATTTTCAACACGCTATATCAAGGAACAACAAATAACTTTTGATCAAGAGCTACCCTATAATATCCATTCATGCACGCTTGTTAAAAACTTGCTTTTAATCAATATGAATTTGTTTATTAAATTTATAAACCTCCTTCAACATATTAGAAACTAGATCCAAGCCTTCAGGTATCTTGGAAAAGAGTCTGAACATCCTAGACAAATCCACCTAATGACATGAAATTTTTTAGCAAATCGAGTTAAACTCATACTATGCCAACTCAGGAGCTTGATCGCTAGAAGTCAATGGAGTACCTTGACATCATTAAGCAATGGGAAAAAATCAGAATCCTCCTTCTTGAGCAATTGGGTCGCATGTACAAAGCACAACTCATTTCGAACTTTCTAAAATAGAACGAATAATGTTAAGATACTATTAAAATGAAAAATAAACACATCTTGAACACTGACCTCAAGCAACATTGGCTTGTTACTGAGTTGAAGGTAGTGGGAAACCCTATCTTTCTCTTGTTTCAAACACTCTTCTACCTGGGTTACAAAATAAAATTAATATATTATCTAGGACATGAAGATGTGAACTTGGACAAAAGAGATAATGTTTACCTTTAACATATAAAGAGGGAAAGAATCTTCTAGGATCCGCTTTTAGAGAATAGTAACTCGAAGTATCTTCAAGGAAGGCTAGTTTAAAGTCATCTTCATATATAGTAATCAATTCGATTAATCTTACTACAAATATATTTAGGACATTTTGCAATAGAGTTCTGTCAATATGTTCCCCATTGCGCTCTTCATGAATCTGTGAGAACAAACACTACCATGTAACCTAAACTAAAACTTATTTAAAAATGAATAGATGACACATAAAAAGACAACAAAACCAAAGATAAAGCAGCATCAAAGAACTTCCCATTGAACTTCTTATATACCTGGAAAAGGACGACATTTTAACAATATTAGAGCTGGATACTCCTTGAAATGCAATTTGCTTTATCATTATGCATCATGAATATTACAATTTAGTAGAGCACACTTTTAAAGAATATAGTCGAATAAGTACAAGAATTCTGAGCTAAAAATAAATGTGTAAAACTATTGTTACCATATCTTTGAAGCATATCATTCCAATTTCATTTAGTCCAGGAATTGGAGTATGAACAATGGTTTTATCAAGATATTCAAAATTTTGAGAAGGACACTTGGCCATGACTTCATGGTTTTTCCAGCTCTCTCAACATCAGCTCATTATGTTAGTCTTTCAGAGAAGGAAATACCTATATTATACATAACATATTATAGTTCACAATAAAAGAAATATACAAAAGGATGTCATCAATTTGCTAAGCATTAAGTCTTACTGTTATTAATTGAAAAAATTATTGTTAAATGCAACATATCTAACATAATTTCATATAAATAGTAAAATAATGGGCATTGTAACTACTAAATATAGTAATAGCCTTAGCCTTACCGTTTCATTTATGCAATTCGCAAAGATCTTGCGATATTTCTCATATAGAACTAGAGTATCACCCTGCTTACACATTGTAAAAATGCTTCTGTACATAAAGTATAAGGAAAAGTAACATGATACGTATCACATACAATATAGTACAATATACTAGTACCCGTAGTAATGCATACAAACTGAAAAAATGAGAAAGTATAAGGATACAGTCGAAGTGAATTCTCTTTCTTTATATTTAAAAGCTTGTTGTCCATTTTCAACAACAACCTGAGGTCAAGTAATTCAAAGCATTTCAATTAGATTTTAGAACTTATAAATAATGCATAGTTTGTGTCTTTGTGATTTACAACAAAAGTAACTCAGACTAAAATCAACTAGCACTTATAAACAATCACAAAGTAGTATAATAGGCAACAACAAATCAAAGTTAAAGTAATCCATAAAGATTTACACATATACATACAGATACTCATCTACATACATACATACACAAATCTACACATATACATGCATATTTACTGAAGAGAGTATACACATATACATTGAGGATAGTAGCTAAATGAAGCTCCCATGTTGCGGTCATTTCGTTTCTTACACTTCTTTTCTTACAAGCTTTGTTTGTGACAATAATATTGTTATAATTACGGGTGTGCACGGGTCGGTTTGGCTCGGTTTCTAGCTAAAATCGTTACCCAATCATGTACTTCGGTTAGTTTCGGTTTTTATCTCATGACCGTAACCGAACCGTGAGAAATGGTTTTTTCGGTTCGGTTAATCGTTTGTCGATTTCGATTTTTTTTCAGTTTTTACTTAATTAAAAAATATTATACTAGTTTAAAATTATAGTCTTGAAAATATTATAAAATAAACGAAAATAAATCCTAATTTACAAATGACTATAATCCTAAAATTACAAAGACAATTGATAAACCAAACTGATTGAAAGATGATCACAGAATCAAAATGTTTATATAACCCATTAACATAATATTAACACAATAGTTTGGGATTTATTATTTAAGAAACATAGATTAATTATTCAAATTATGAATAACTGACACGGGAAAGCCAACAACAAGCAACAACTTATCAGGTTATTATGACTGCAATAGCTTTGTTGGGTTTTGAAATAAATATTTTTTCTCATAATAAATTATGTATAATTGTATATATAATATTATATTGATGGTTCGGCTTTTCGATTCGGTTATGATAGTAAAACCGAAACAGTTACCTAACCATTGTATCAGTTCGATTTGGTTACGATTTTTTTTTATTTTCATTGATTTCGGTTTTTTTAGGTTTAATTTTTTGATTTTTTGGCTCGGTTTCGGTTTTACAATTTTTTTGCTCACCCCTATTTGTAATAATAAACCAACATCTATGCTTTACTATGAGATACTGTACTTGCAACTCGAGTTTAAATTATGGGAGGTGTCACCTAAGTTTTAAGATAACACAAAAGACGTATATGTATTTAGAGTAGAGTACACTTTGTGTACTCGCACTTTACTCGATACACCACTTACAATATTCTAGTTCAAAATCGAGTACTTGAAATATCAATGTTTATATTTTATTACACTTTGTTGCATTCTGTTAAGTTAGATTAACTTCGTTATTAGTTTAGGGAGTAAAGTGCACTTTGTGTATTTACACTTTGTCTAAAGTGCATTTTGTACACTCGTACTTTACTCTAAATTTTGAAGTAAAGTATTACAAGTGATGTCTTGAGTAACGTGTAAGTGACGTTTTGAGAAAGTGTACTTTACTCCTTAAATTACCAACGAAATTAACCAAAATTAACATAATGCAATAAAATGTAATAAAATACAATTATTAATATTTCAAGTGCTCGATTTTAAAATTAAAATATTGCAAGGGGTGTCTTGAATAGAGGACGAGTATACAAAGTACATTTTACTCATATATTTAATAATTGGTAAATATGTATCTTGTCAAAAAAATAATCAGTAAATATGTATGTGTTTTCTAGATAGCTTTGGAGCTTTTTTCTTAAACTTAATTAGTAATTTGAATTTTTTGAAATTTTTATTAGAAGTTATATATTGTACATCCTAATTATGTTATAAATACTTTTTGAATATTTAAGCTTTAAGAAACATATTGACTTCAAAATTTTAAAAAATCAAGTCATAACATCTATATTTAAATATTTATGATAGTTTAAACTACTTCCTTTTATAAAAACTATGATATTTGACATCATATTTATATTTTTTAACATAAAAAATATCAAACAACATTTATTATAATTATAAAATAAGCTACAGAACTCGTAATTTTAAGATAATAAATTAATATTCACCATCACAATAATCGATCACACACCCGTCATATAAAATAAAATGAACAAAATTACTATTTCATGCAAAGTAAGATGACATATTACTAAACTTCTAAAAAAATTATAAGAGTGAAATAACTTTTTTAAATAAACAATGCTTTGAAAGAATATTAAACTAATATAAATAAAAGAAAATGCTAAAATAAAAACCAAGTTTTTAATTTTCAAAACAATATGAATAGTGTATTAAAAGTTATTAATTTTTTTTGTGATTTTTGATATGTATCGCCCAAGTCTTATCATTTTCATTATTATCACTCAATTAAACCGTGCTTCCCGATCTTAAAAATATATTCTAAATATTTTAAAAATATATGAACAAAGTTTAGAATAGAAAATAAATTTCACAAATAAATAAGTTTAATGCTATATAAATAGTGTAAACCATATTTTAAAAAAGAAATTTATAAACTAAAATATACTCCATCTTAAAGAGAGGTCGTCGAGGCCTGTGTTTGATTTTCTGACATATTAAACCCGCTGAGAGCTTGCTTAAGAAGCCTCGTCACTGTCTTCACACTACTCATAATACTACTGTAATAATTTATCCTTTTTCTAATTTGTTTTAATTATAACCTTCACTTTTGTTCACACTAATCTTTTGATCACAATTTTACAACTGTTTAAATATATATGCTAGTAATGTTTATACTGTTTGTACTTTGTAGTAGAAGGTTTATTAAATTTAGAGAAATTTGTGAGATTGTGGATTTTGTAGGAATTCTCGAATGGTTCTTACTGCAAATATCGATGTTTATACAAGTGTGTGGAATTTAATTATGAGCTTGATTCAGTACGTACTCACCTAAAATTGCACTAATTTAATTACAATTATGTCATTAAAATGTACTACGTACTCGCCTGAGTCCCCTAAGTACTTACTTAGGGGCATTTTTCCCTTTAATTATTCTGTACCTCCGTAGAATAGGTAGAATAGGTAGAATAGATAGATTAATCACAGCACCAGGTTTCGTGTTTCAATACCTTGCCTTTTCCTGCTACATTGTATGCACATTACTCTGTTTTTGTCACTTCTTTCGATAACATGTTTTTTTTTACTCTGTTACAATTTGAAGCTGCATGGGCTCTCACTAATATTGCTTCTGGAAACACTCAATATACAAAAGTGGTGATTGAACATGGTGCTGTCCCTATATTTGTGAAGCTTCTTGGTTCTCCGAATGAGGATGTCCGAGAGCAGGTACCTTTATAAATTTATAATCCAGTTAAACATCAACATTCTAGATTAATTAATATTAGTCCTGACACGTGTCTCATTGAGTCCTTTCTGAACATGTAGGCTGTTTGGGCGTTGGACCATGTGGCTGGTGACTATCCTCAATGTCGTGACCTTGTCCTAGCTAATGGTGCTTTTATTGCTGGATGAGTTGAATGGCCATGCAAAACTTTCAATGCTAAGAATTGCGACCTGGGCTTTATTAAATCTCTGTCGTGGCAGGCCACAACCTCCGCGGGATGAGGTTGTTACTAGGTCTTTTGTATAGCTGTTGGGTTGATGGAAGTCTTTTTCAGTTGTGGATTATTAATTAGTTTTCTGGGTTTATCACAGCAGACTAGCCCAGCACTTCCCGTCCTCCAGCGACTTCTTAATTTTGATAATGAGGAGGTGCTGAAAGACGCTGGGCACTATCATATCTTTCTGATGGTACTATTGACGATATTCAAGCTGTAATCAAAGCAGGTGTGTGTCAACGTCTTGAAGAGATATTTCTGTAAGTAGCATTTCTTTGATTCCTCAATGAGCACGCCTGTTTTGTTTTAAGTTTGGGTTTAAACCTGAGAATTTTTAATGTTTTTTCAGTAATTGTTCACCGTCGGTTCTTATTCCTGCACTTCGAACAGTTGGGAACATTGCGACTGGGAATAATATCCAGCTTGGATAGTTAATGTTAAATTCCGACATTATTTAACTTGTGACATCCCAAGAAACAACAACAGAGTGATACATAGACATAGCAGTGCCAGTATATGATGCCTATTTTAATAAAGTTCTTGTGAAACTAGTAATAGTTGTTTGACTCCCCTTTGGGGTCTTGTTTATGGGTATATAATAAACATTTTCAGATGCATACACGATATATGAATGCCAGTATCAGTGGTGAGTTACTAAATATTTAACTGTAGTGTGTTATTGATCAATGCCAATATTATTGCACGGTCCTGGTTACAAACAACTCCTCAGAGCCTTTGTATGTGATATGTTTGTGAGGCAGTTACATCAGGATGAGCTAATATATATTACAAGTTGTTGGATTATGAGTTAACTTGAAAATGTAATGTTTGATATTTTTTTGAATTGCAAAGAGAAGCTGATAATATATTTAAAGTTTGTGATAATGTTCTTTGAAATACCTTGTTGTTATTGTAGTTGGGTTTTGAGTAGTCTGAAAGCTACACCGGTCATAGTCAATGTTTTAGGTATAGTTTTTTAAGTTGGACCATTACTAGTATTGCAAAGCACACAATAAGAATTTGCATGTTGGGAACTTTGTAAAAATTAAAGTACATAGTGATTAACAACAGCAAATTCATGACTTGCATGTACTACAACCAAGAAGATACTGTCCAGATTGTAAGAATAAAGTGCTACAACGTGAAAGTTTATCTAAGAAGTAGAAATTCTATGAAAGTTATGTGTAAAGAACTTGTACCTGTTTTGTGAATTCTTTGGTAGTAGGTTAGTGCTTGTGAAAACGAAAGTTGGGGTGATACATCTTGTTGCTGAATAGGATCCTCTATTATAAAATTTTGTTACTGGGGTGAGGATATCCAACTGTTGTTCATGTCAAGTTTCCGTTATTCCTTTGGTGACTGTGGACGAAGGATATCCGCTGGGCTAAGGATAAATTTATCAGAAATATCTGATAAATTGATTGGTTGAATTACTAGATCGATTCTTATATACCTTCAATTTTCGATATCATCCGTATTGGACATTCCATTTAAACCATTGCAAATGGTTACCAATCTAGAGATAACACAATCATATATGCTAGTCAGCATGCTTTCCTATTAGCTGTAGATTATGAATATATGTGACCTGTTACCATTATGTGATTTCTCTTGATGTTTTGCACGTCTGATGGGTAATCCTTACTAAATTAAAGTAGAAGATTTGTTAGCAATCCTATAATACATAACTCCGTCTCTCGAATTATTTTTGGTATCCATGTGTAATGACTAAACAATATTAACTTGACATAACAGGCAGTTATTGTGGCTGGGTTGTACGTTCCCCTAATTAATCTTCTTCGAAATGGTGCATTTTATATAAAGGAAGATGCAGCATGGGCAATTTCGAAGGCCACCTCTGGTGGTAGCCATAAACAAATCAAGTATGCTTCTGCACTATGCCCATCTTTTTTACCTGACGAATTTCTGTTATCGTCTTAGATTGAACTGTTATTCAGCTGGTGATGTTTTTTTTAGGTACCTGGTGACCCAGAACTGCATCAAAGCTTTGTGTGATTCGCTGGACTGCCCTGATCCACGGCTTGTTATCATCTGTTTGGAAGGACTAGAGAACATCTTGCAAGTGGGAGAAAGCTGTTATACTCGGCTAATTGATGGTGCCAATGGGCTCCGGAATATAAAGAACTTGAAGAATCATTACAACAATGAAATTAAGGAGAAGGTTGATAGGATTCTTGAGGCATACTATGAATACTATAACTAAAAAGAAATGCCACATTCACACAAAAGTCTGAAGAATTGGGTAAAGAATGAAGTGGCAAGTATATTATTACTTGGACTAATAGGAAGAAGAATGAGGTGGCAACTGGCAAGTATATTATTACTTGGACTAATAGGTTAATAGGTAAGTCGGGTCATAATCTTCATTATCTTATTTGATGTTATAAAGTAGATAAACAGATATTAACTTAAAATTTTCGCATTCACTTATTCATTTAAGTAACTTAAAATTAATAATAATAATTTTAAGTTTAGTCAAACTGAAAGGATTGCTCGCACACGGGTAGATGCTAAACCTGCAAAAAACTCCAAATAAAATATCCTGCTGCAATAGACAAGGAAAACAATGATAGCAAAAGATTGTTTTAAATAGACCCTTTTTTTACAAATTATTACACCTTTTAAATTTTTTGAAATTACATATGCTCAGGACAGACAGCATTGAAAGATAGGGAAAAATGAAGGATTCAAGCCCCCGGCTATATTGCTAGGTTGATGAGTGTATAACCACAATAACTAGGTTGAAAAGCTTCGCGGCGATCGGAAATTATATTTTGAGTACTCTTTGCTCTAGCTGGTCGTTATTTTACTCATTGCCAACTGCTAAAACAATGTTCTTGTTTGGAAGATAATCGACATAGCATTAATTTAATACTTTATAAGTAATTTGAGCGATCAAAATTCAAAATTATGAAGAAATCCATGTGTAACGAATATTTTTTTTTTTTTGGAAGAACATGTGTAACTATTTAGATAAATTAAATGATCAAGCTTGACTGATGTGTGACATAATTTGTTCTCCGTTATAAAACTAAATTGATATTTTGAATTTTTTTGTTACTGTCAAGAATTTTATCTCTTAATTTCATTTGACATTCATTAGTTTCGGTGTGGCTAACTTTCTGATTTCAATTTCGATAGAGAAACTAAAATATTGCTTTGGTACGAAAAATTCATGTTTGTGCAAAATTCCATTAGTTTATTAATTATTGACAAAAAGCAAGAGAGTTCATGGAGATGTTAATCCTCGTAGGTAAGCAAGAAAAATGAATCCGAAGGAGCAAAATTCAAAAGTACATGGGATTAATATCTCATGGCATGCAATATTTTTTCAGAAAAAGAGCAGACATTGGAATTAAAAGCAGAAACAATTGTGGGTTGCAAGAAAAGAAAAACAAGAATAATGGGAGGTACTTGTGAGAGGAGAGATCACGGTACGGTTAGGGGCGGTTTTATCCCGAAATCGCATATCTTCGATTTTAAAAATTGAAAACTGGAATCGAACCATTAATTTCGGTTTCGGTTTTAAAAAGCTCGGTTCGGTTTTTAATGGTTCGGTTTCGATTATAAAACCAAACAAAAATAATTATAAATATATTAAAAGACTTTAAATTTATACTTAGCAAAAAAAAAC
This sequence comes from Kitagawia praeruptora, assembly GCA_037693485.1. Lineage (NCBI taxonomy): Eukaryota > Viridiplantae > Streptophyta > Magnoliopsida > Apiales > Apiaceae > Kitagawia > Kitagawia praeruptora. The sequence continues at coordinate 42,720,403 of CM075347.1, forward strand.
TTTAAATTTATAAATTATAACAATTTCGACTTTTAAACAAAGTGACCGAGATAAGGTCAAAAGACATGCGGTTATTTTTATAGGTAGGACCTATCAAAGTTGGTCAGAAGACCTTCAAGTATACACGTGCGTTCAAGGGGTTTCAGTTATTTTGCAATCCTCAAATTTGCTACCAATTGGGATAATACCATGTTTATCAGTTTATGTCTATGATCCATCAAATACTGTTAAGCTAAGTTGGGGGTAATGCATGCATCAAAAGATTGTTAACTTTGTCCGAGATTGCACAAAAACTAATTAGTACCACCACAATAGTTTAATTTCTTAATCACTTACACTACTACATATATTTTGGTGCTGCAAATTCCAAGGATGGATTACGTTGCAAGAGTGCATCATCTTCATCTGCCCACTTTACACTAGAATTCACATCAAAGCTTGCTGATGAGCAAAAGAAGACCTCAATTTCATTCTTGTCCTTGACGCTTTGCATCTCTTCTCCCTCATTAAGGATTGAAATACCTGAACTTCCAAGATGTTACTTCTTGTCTCTCTTGGGGCCATAATTCCGTTATGAAGAATCAGTATTTCAATACATAATTAAGAATTTAAGATTAAAATTTTATTACATACTAGCTTATAGCCCGTGCAAAACACGGATTACTTTTAAATACTTTTAAAATTATATGATTAAATAAAATAGAGTATAATAATGTATTATGGATATAATTTAACTTTGTAATATTAATTAATAAAATTATTATTAATAATAATATTAATTTAATAAATGATATGTATTGATTAGAACTAATAATATAAAATCTATTGTAAATTTGTTGTTGATGTGATTCAAACCTTGGATCTTTAAAAGGGGATTTAAATATAGAATATTCCTTATTATTAGATCTAATGGATATCATCTATTTACTAAATATCTAATAGTCACTATTGTTTTAAATGGTTGAACCAAAATTCTATATTTAAATCTCTTTTCTAAAGATTCAATGTTCGAATCCCTATTATTATTACTAATAATTTTATTAATTAATATTAAAAAGTTAAATTATATCCATAATAAATTATTATACTCTATTTTATTTAATCATATAATTTCAAAAATATTTAAAAGTAACATGTGGTTTGCACGGGCTATAAGCTAGTTATTATAAATTTTAATTTTAATATGTTATTGGAAGAATTCGAACCTAACATTTTTGTATATAATAATTTTTACTATTAAATATAAATTAATATGTTGTTGGCGGGAATCGACCTTAAACCTTTGTATATAATCAATTTTAGTATTGTTGTATCTGACGGTTTTGATCTATTTGAGCTCGTGCAAAGCACGACTTACTTTTAAATATTTTTAAAATGATATGATTAAAAAAATAGAATAAAATAATTTGTTATGGATATAATTTAACTTTGCAATATTAATTAATAAAATTATTAGTAATAATGATAGTTATTAAAATAAATGACATGTATTGTTTAAAACTAATAATATAAAATTTTAATATAAATTTGTTGTTGGCTTGGTTGAACCAAACAACCAAACTACCAATTATTTTTGATCTATTTGAGCTCGTGCAAAGCACGACTTACTTTTAAATATTTTTAAAATGATATGATTAAAAAAATAGAATAAAATAATTTGTTATGGATATAATTTAACTTTGCAATATTAATTAATAAAATTATTAGTAATAATGATAGTTATTAAAATAAATGACATGTATTGTTTAAAACTAATAATATAAAATTTTAATGTAAATTTGTTGTTGGCTTGGTTGAACCAAACAACCAAATTACCAATTATCCCCTAGTTTGCTTATTATATATTAGTATAGATATCCTGCTCCGACATCTTTTCTTTTCTCATCCGACACGTTTTGAAACTTAATTATAATTCAATATATAATATATTTATTAATTTTAAGAATACATATAAATTTTTATATATTATATTTATTTATTTTAATAATCAGTTCGATTTTAACCGGTTCGGTTTTAACCTATAACCGGAACCGAAAGTCTCAGTTTTTAAAAATAAAAAAACCGCAACCGTCAGTTCGGTTCGATTTTTGCCTATTTTGGTTCGGTTTCAATTCAGTTTTTTGCCCCATCCCTTGTGTGACACAGGTCACACAGCAAAAGCAAAGCATAAGATAGAAAAAACTGTATACACGGTGCTGCAGCAAATGTGGTTCAGCATCCAGTAAGTGATACAGAACTCGAAGCACATGTCAACAGTGCTGGGAGCTCATAGTACAGAAAAAAAAAAAAAAAAAAAAGCACGGAAGACTGTGAAGAAAGGTATAGGTGAAGAATTTGGAAAAAATTGTTGTTCCTAAGACAACCAAAAAACATGGCTGAGATCTTTGGCAAATCAGTGTCCGGAATTAATATAAGTGTGCCCTGCACACTAAAAAGCAGACGGGATGCAGAACAAAGGAAAATTTACAGCAGTTGCAAGAGGATTTCAACATTACAAGAATTGAAATGAAATTGAAGAAAGCAACAGCCAGTTCATCCCAAGTTTTGCCTCACTGATCTGCGATTGCAGGGAATGAGACTGCCCAAAGGATGGCAGGAGAAAGTTAAGTGAAAAAATGGGTTTCAGGACAACAGATGAAGTGATCAAGCATGATTAAAAAAAGTATCTACTTAGCATTAACTTGGCTTTAATTGGTGAATAGTTTTCAAAGCTATATTTGTACTGGGAGGATGGACGACAATTTTTTTATTTATAAATATATAAAATTTGATATAACATTTTGCAGATAATATCTTAAACAATTTCTAAAGTTTTGTAACTGATGTTGAGAATTTATATTTGACATTTTCCAGATAAGTTGATAGGCGTTAGTAAAGTTCTTTTGTATTGGCAAGAAGACTAGACAATATGTATGATGCTAATTTGTAATAATCATAGATCAGTACATACACCATTTGTAATGTTCAGTAATATATCTGATCTGCCTACCACTGGTGAATACTAATGCCTAGTCCAAATGTCTTGGCAATCCTTAACAATTAAACCTTGAAACAGAAAAAATACTTTGGCTAGCTCATAGTTCTTGTTTAGTAGGTTGCTCCAGTGATTTCTATTCTCCTCCATATTTCTTGTTGGAGACCCTATTGTTTGATTCTACCAGTTAAAAAAGAGGGTCTCTTGCCCGAGTCCAAATCTTCTACACCACTTTAGGTGTGCCAATCCATGTTCCACTTTAGGTGGTTGTTTTTAATTGGGTGGTTGGTGTGAATGCAAATGCATAGACTTTCAAGCGCAGCACATTCTCATTGACAAAAGCACGCTCTCACATGACACTAATGCATGAATACAACAATGTAAAGAACGTTCTTCTTCACAACAGGTCCTTCTAAAGTGAAGCACAAATTACCTTAACCATTAAAGGAGTACATAAATGCAGGTAATTAATCACATAATAGTGTCCAATACATAATATGTCACATACATTAATAAAGGAGTACGATCAACATAAGGGCTACAACATCCTACGAATAACATATAGCTCCAACATTCTAATAGAAATAGATACATGGATAGATAACTAGATAGATAACATTCTAAAAGATATAAATAGATGGATAGATAACTAGTTAGATAGGTAGATAGATGGATAGATAGATGATGGATAGATAACTAAATGATAGATACATAGATGGATAGATAGATAGACGTGGATAGGTCGATGGATGGATGGATAGATAAAATATACTTGAATCCCACGGATATTGACCACGTCGCAATTATGCAGCACACTTTGAAGCAGGTCTGGAACATTGTCCTTCCTTGCATATAACACCATACAAAATTATACATTGTGTTGCAAGACAGTAATACAGTTCATGGTATGATCAACTTTTTAGTATCCTTACATGTCAATCGTGATATTTATCATTTTGTGCTAGCTCAAATACTTCTAATAAGAACACATGATATTGATGGCAGAGAAAACTAACTCAGTAAAACACAATATGATATTGATGGCAGAGAAAAACTAACTCGGTAAAACACAATATATATAATACATTAAGTCATGAGATAATAACGCAAATGTTGCCCCTCCTGAAGGCCTAGTTAGAAGCTAGTGTTGCGTAATGAGACTGGATACAGAAATGTTGAGTTTCTACATTGACTCGACAACAATTTTAATATAAGAAATCACCCGCATAAAACTATTTCTAACAGATAAATGACATTGTTTTTCCTCCGGAGACTCAACCTAAATTTACTTGGTTTGTTGTGAATATTGCATTTACTAGGAGAAAATGGCTCTCTTTTAACCTTTCACAAATGTTAAATTTTCACCTACGTCATTCCTTAGGCTATAGTGACTAGTGATAGTGAGGACCAAGAGCTAAAAGCACAAAAACCATTGATATTGCACCACAAAGACTATATTCCAACAATAGAAGACCAATAAAAAAATCTTACTACCATGAAAAGCTAAATTACCTGTGTGAACCTTTGTATGACCTAGTGATGACAATAGGTTTGGGGGCAGTCTGAATCCTAACCAACTCCACCTCCGTCTCGAATTTAGGGCCCTTCTCCAACTTGGGAACTTTCTCCAACTTGGAGAAAGACATGTTTACTCGCTTGAAAGGTTTCTTTTTTGTTTTTTTCGTCAGTTGCTTGAAATGTGATATAGTACCTGCAAGGACTAAGAGCTTGCAAGTTTGACTTCACCACATGGACATTGCCATAATGTGTTCCCTAATTATAGCAAAAAAAAGGTCAGTCATAGGTTAAATGTAGTCATAAAAATCTCAGGCATAGAGTCCCATACATGTTTCCTGTTATAGACATCAATTGCAATACATGAGCAATCTTGGAGTTCAGCTTTAAATGTTTCACTGGTTGATTTTTCTGGTGGGCAGTGAAGCCGAACTAGAAGACCAGGATTGCTGAATTTCGAATAGTCCTGAATATCAAAACCCTGCAGCATTTACGGTAATGATCAATACGGGAAACACCTACACCAAATCACAAAAGAATACATCTGGGGAAAGGGTGTAGGCAGTGGGGGGTACAGAATTTTACACATGTTGTGTCACTCATTTTATGTTAACACACTAAAAAAACTTAAATCATATTATAATAAAAACAAGTTCTCGATGATTTTCCAAATTTCGATACCGATCTACAATATCATTATGTCAATACTTAATAGTGAAACAAAACAAACCCACAAATTAACACACAATTGACAATACTAAAGTACAATCAATAACAACTTGTGAAATATTCACAAACACCTTTTTAACTACATTTTTTCTTTATTAAATTGCAGCAATTTTAGAAACATAGTAATATGAATCCAGAGAATTTGAAAGATTTATAATCTGAAAATAAAAATTGAAGAAGCCAGAAGGAGAGGAATAAGAGTGAATAGTGATGTAATGTTACTATGTTAGTGACAAAGACACCGAGACAGACAGCAACAGAACTTTCATCCTCCACTGTGCTTATCACATCCTCCACAATACCCACTGTGCTTATCACATCCTCCACGATATTCCACTCATCTTGCCCTTTCCACTCATCTTCTTATTCTTATTCTTCTCCTGGCCCTAATTTTATTACACAACCACAAACCAGAAACCAGGTATGTACCTGTGTAATAACCTATTGGCCTTTCCCGACACACCTGCCTATTGAGCTTTGCCCTACACACCTGGCCCATTGTGTCCCACAATTAAAATGACAAAAGAAAAACAAATTATACTAATACTAGCGTTCTACCCGTGCTACGCACCGACCGATGAATTGTATTAATAAATTAATATAAAAATATTATTTTAGTTTTTATTTAGAAACATATATAATTTTATTGGAATGTTAACTAACTTAAGTATAAAATTACTTATCCGTGAATTCATACCAATTGAATTAATATTAATATTATGAACCAATCATCAAAACAAATACAACCTCCGTTGAAAAGTTCAAAATCCCTATTTATTGTTTTTTTAAAAATTTATCTTTCATTTTATTTCTCTATTTGTTAGAAAATATTTCTACGTATCATGTTAATAAATTTTTCACCAATATGTATTAATAAATTAATATAAATATATTATTTTTATTTTTATTTAGAAAATATATAATTTTATTGGAATGTTAACTAACTTAAGTATAAAATTACTTATCCGTGAATTCATACCAATTGAATTAATATTAATATTATGAACCAATCATCAAAACAAATACAACCCCCGTTGAAAAGTTCAAAATCCCTCTTTATTGTTTTTTTAAAAATTTATCTTTCATTTTATTTCTCTCTTTGTTAGAAAATATTTCTACGTATCATGTTAATAAATTTTTCACAAATATTCTGAGAATTCGGTATATTTATTCAATATCGTATCCTTAAAATATTTATTATATTAATTCATTGAAAATATTTGTATGGTCGTGGTTAATTTTTCGATTACATATTAAAAATATATAGAAAATTAATCCTCACGACTCCAATAAATCATTAGACTATCTATCAAAAAAAGGTTGCATGTTTCTGTTATATAATAAAGGATATCTACTGTGCAAGATATATGAAATGAATGTTGTTATAACAATAGAAACTTCATCTAATCTAGTTTGTTATGTGATTGTTCAATGTCATTTTTACAAATTATAGGTCCTTTTATTAATGAATTGATTTACTATAAAAAAAATGTTAAACTAAAGTTTAGGAGCTGATATCAGTTTTTCAAGTTTTTTTTAGAATTTTTTTCTTTATTTTTCAATAAATATATCATTGAGAGTCTAGTACCCCGTTGCCCGTTGGTGGATTTTTATCTACCAAAATATTAGATTTTGTACTATGTCCTTGTAATAATAAGCCTTATTTTCTTTTCCTTGATTTTACTTTGGCTATCAATAAATTTTTTTTCTTTATTGAGAGCCTAATATCCTGTTCGTGGATTTTGTCTACCCATATATTAGATTTTGTTATATTAGTTCATTGATGTGGATAGTATAAAATTACAGTTTTGGTCGGTTGTTTGAATACGTTATGACAAATCAGATAAACATATTCCTCACGTTTATAACAAATTGTTAGATTATCTCGTCGAAAAGACTGTTTAATTTATTGATATAAGCTAGAGATGTACCATAATTGAAGGTCAGTTCAATGATTGGATAAAGGAAATTAGTGATCTAATTTACTATGTGTTTGTTCAATTTTAATTATTTTTATAGATGTTGCATGCCCTTTTATTGATGATTTTTGCAAGTTTGATTATTTTTGTGGATGACATATGTCCTTTTATTGATGAATTAATTATCAATAAATAAATAGTTATTTATAAGAAAATTTGTGCTAAATTGAACAATTTATTATGTAAATATTCATTAACAATATTTTCTTTGACTCTGTAATATTTTTTATTTTTTGACTGATAATTTATACACCAAATAATGTATAGTACTATTTAAGAGTATATTTAATATTTTGAATAATTCAAATATATTGTCGGGTCAATTTTTTTCCCATTAATTATTGGATAGTTAAAAATTTCGTAATTAAAATGTTAAAAGATGATTGGTTTAAAATTCATTCTAATATTTGAATTGGTTGATCCTAACTTTTTTATGACTGAATTATTTAATATTTTACATAACTTAAATTTTCAATGTGTATTTAGAATAGTGTGGTAATAGTTTTATATTGTGAATAATTTTTAATTCATGATTTTAGTTATACTTTATGATTTTGAATTGAGAGTTTGAGATATCAAAATATCTATTATAAATATAATAGATTCATGTATTAATGTATAATTTTTTAAATTAAATAATTATTGTATTTAGAATAAAATTGTTAAGTAATCATTGAATAACAATGAAAACCCAACACTGAAAAAAAATATTTATCTATAGGCACACCTAATAATGTAAACAAATCAGTGTAGTATGATAAGGATTGATGCCTACAATTTAGTAAGTCGCATAATTATGGGAGTTTGTGACTGAATATTCAAGTAACTCTGGCCGGACTGGGGATGATAATAACCTTAATCGTTTTCTATTTTCTTTGTCAGAAACGTTTTTATGTTGAATTTATTGGATAATTAAAACACGAAACATACAATACATATATACAATCGGAATAAAAAGATAATATGTCCAAGTATAGATTGTCATATAATAAAAAATATAAAGTATTACCTTAACCGAAATTGATATGATTTAGCCAGGAGGAGAATTGATGTATACACTTAGTTTATCAAAGTTGACTAGGTCTGATGGGGAATAGGGAATAAGCGGCTTAGATTTCCAGTAATGTTTAATATAATAATTTCATTTTTTAGTTTGTATGAATTTTATTTTATATAAATTGTTTATTAGTTAACCATTAAAATAAAAATTAGTAGTTATTATGTTTAGTTAATTAATATGAAAAAAATTAACTGTTATTGAGTGTAACTTGATTTGAGTTTAGTCTTGGCTGAAACGTAGAATCTAGATCCAATAGAGATACATGTTACATTAAGTTTAATTGATTATTTAATAGATTTGGATTGATGTTAAAATAATTCACAATCTTGTGATTGGTTAATTAATACATGTTAGATTCGAGTATCCTTTATTATAATAAAGGATGTTCAAAAACAATTCATAACTAAAAGATATATAACCATGAGTTAAGTTCTATGGACACCAACATTTGAGTGGAGATCGTGGAGACCGTATACATTATACACTCAAAACATTGCAAAACATATATATTTATAAAAAAATGTTCAATGAATATTATTATTTCATTCAAAATCTTAAAAATTATATATGATTTGTAAGCATAACATGTTTTGGAGAACAATACGTTCTGCATGATGTTTTTTTGTAGAACATACATGATTTTCAAGATTTTTAATGAAATTTGCATGTAAAACATATATGATTTTCAAGATTTTCAATTAAATAAATGAAATAGTAATTTCATAGAACGTGATTTTTAATAAATAAGTTTGTGCAATATTTTGATTGATATATGGTCTCCGGTCTCCGCTAAAATATAAGGTCTCCATAGAACTTGATTCATATAACCATATGTAATATACTGGTATGTGCATTTATAGAAAATAATATTTACGGTTAGTAGAAATTTTTTAAAATTAAAAACCATGTGATATGCGAAGTTATTTAATCAAGATATTTTATATTTAAATTTAATTTAACTGCGATTAGTAAATTAGAATAAGCATGGTAAATAATAAAAATTTTGTATATGATTGATTAATTTAAAGTTTAGAAGCAAATTCTGATTGCCTCTAAAATAATTTCAATTTTTTGATTTGTAATTTATTCACCAACCAATAATAATACTCTTATAGCGTATATTTAATAATTAAAGTAATTAAAATATATGTAGTGATCGTTCATATGAATTTATTAATTATTTTATTAACAAATTGTGAATAAATATATTTTTGAACCTTTCAAAAAATCAATTTTTTGAAGATATGGATTTTATCCAAGCTATTCAAAATTTGTTCAAATCTGATTTTGTAGTGTTGGCTTATATGCATTTATTAATTAATTTTATTAACAAATTATGAATAAATATATTTTTGAGCTTATAAAAAAATCAATTTTTTGAAGGTATGAGTTTTATCCAAGTTATTTAAAATCTGATTTCAAATCCAATTTTTTCAGAATTTATAATGTTTGATAATATGATTGTGATTGATTTTATATTAAAAGAGTGGTTGATTAATGAATGGTTAATATTGAAATTTAATTTAAAATATATAATAGTATATCATGATTGATTTCAAACTAAAATTGTGATTTTCTAGTAAAAAAATTTTGATTTAAAAAATATGAATTTATTAATTATTTTATTAACAAATTGTGAATAAATTTATTTTTGAACCTTCTAAAAAATCTAGTTTTTGAAGATATGGATTTTATCCAATCTATTTAAAATTTGTTCAAATTTTTGAACCTTCTAAAAAATCTAGTTTTTGAAGATATGGATTTTATCCAAGCTATTTAAAATTTGTTCAAATCCGATTTTGTGGTGTTGGCTTATGCATTTATTAATTAATTTTATTAACAAATTATGAATAAATATATTTTTTAGGTTATAAAAAAAATCAGTTTTTTGAAGGTATGGATTTTATCCAAGTTATTTAAAATCTGATTTAAAATCTGCTTTTTTCAGATTTTTAATTAAGTTAGATTATAATTATTTAATATCAATTATAATTGTGCAATATATATTATAAAAATCAATTTATAATGTATGATAATATGATTGTGACTGACTTTATATTAAAAGAGTAGTTGATTAATGAAGATTAATTATGAAATTTAATTTAAAATATATAATGGTATATCGTGATTGATTTCAAATTAAAATTGTGATTTTTTAGTAATATTTTCTGATTTAAAAAATATGTATTTATGAATATGTTTAATAAAATCATTATTGTATTAAAATTTGAAGTGTTAACTAACCATAGTTAAAGAGCTAGGGTGAGATTGTAAATAAGGAAAGATCTAAATTTTACGAATGATTAATGAAGATTAATTATGAAATTTAATTTAAAATATATAATGGTATATCGTGATTGATTTCAAATTAAAATTGTGATTTTCTAGTAATATTTTCTGATTTAAAAAATATGTATTTATGAATATGTTTAATAAAATCATTATTGTATTTAAATTTGAAGTGTTAACTAACCATGATTAAAGAGCTAGGGTGAGATTGTAAATAAGGAAAGATCTAAATTTTAGGAATTAGCTCTGATTGGTTCTAAAATAATAGTTTAATAAAATCATTATTGTATTTAAATTTGAAGTGTTAACTAACCATGGTTAAAGAGCTAGGGTGAGATTGTAAATAAGGAAAGATCTAAATTTTAGGAATTAGGTTTGATTGGTTCTAAAATAATTTCTCGATTCTGATTGGTTAACTGATGTGTGGTAGACTCAGGTATGATAATAAAGGATTTGGATATAATTAAAATTATAACAAATTTTAAAAAGAAAATCATAATCTGAAACTGATATAATTAAAAAAAGGTTATATTAGAATTGAATTTTATTTATTTTTTTATTAGTATTAAAAAAATTCATATTTTTTATTTGAGCTCTATCTTGATATCTCAATATCATATTTGGATTATTTTTCGATATACGTGAAACTCATAAAATTATCTTTAATTTGGTGATTATTTAATAATTATTATTCATATGGAAACATTCAGAATCACAAGAGAAAATATAATTATAAATTTTTGCATCAATCCTATTCAATGTAGAAGACACACATTGATCTATTCAATGTAGAAAACTTAATTACATAGGATTTAAATCATGGCATACACCTTTTCGTATTTTAATATAAATTCACTTTTTAGTTTATAACATATTAATTTTTTTTTAATATTTGATCCAACAATTTTAATTTTTTTTAATAATTTCTGTAGGATAACAAAATGTTCCACATGGTTAATGTATATGCACCACAGAGCCCAAGAAAAAAGAAAATTTTATGGAAGCAAATCAGTGAAATTATTGAATGCACTTTGGAATTACCACTATGCGTGGTTGAAGATTTCAACTACATCAAAGATCAAAGCGAATGTGCACACTGCTCATATAGAGAAAGAGATAGTGTACAATTCAAGGCATTCATCAAGCAAAACAATCTATTTGATTTGGAGTTGATAAATGGAAGTTACACATGGTTTGGATCACGCCAAAAAAAAAAGAGTCGACTTGACAGAATCATAGTTGACACCAAGTGGTTGGATTTAGGGAAATGGCAGCTGAAAGTACTCAATAGGAAATCATCAGATCACTCAGGGTTATTACTCACAAAAGTCACAAAAAATTGGGGACCAGTGCCTTTTAGAGCTTTCAATTGTTGGCTAAAGGAAAATTCCTTGAGTTTTTTGTTACTGCAGTATTGGAATAATAACAACCGCAATACTATGTAAATTCACAAAATCCTCAAAAATCTCAAGTTGGTAATTAAAGATTGGTCCCATAATGTCAAGGGGGATATAATAAAAAAATCAAGATGCACTACACCATAGATTGGATATGGCAACCAGATTTTAGAAAAATGTTGAAAAACCATTGTCGTTGATTGACAATTTCAATGGGTTTTTATCAGTTAAGATGTATCGTAACGCTTTTTAAAAACCATTACGATAGAGTTTAAAAAATCTAAAAGCTGGAAGTTATTGCAATGCTTTTAGAACTTCGTTGCTATAGACAACATAAAAAGCCCGCAATTTTTAAGCGGGCTGCCAAAAGTCTGAGCGGGCTTTCTAAAAAAAATGGGTGCTCAAAATAAAAATACTAAAAAGTAAAAGCGGGGCAATAATTGAGACACACAGACACAGATACACTCTCAGACACACATGCTCTCAAACCCAAATATACACTCTCAAACACTCTCAAATCGAAGACTTTGGGAGATTAAAGCTCACTCGAAGATCGAAGACCAAAAGCTCGAAGTTTAAATTTGGGAGATTAAAGTTCTAAAATACCGGTATGTTAATATCGACTTTGAATTTTTTTGTTCGACTTTGGGTTTTATTTTTGATTTTGGGATTTTTTTTGTTCAAAATTCAATTTTTTGTTTGTATGTGAGCTAATACCGATTTTGTATGTTCATGTTTTGTATGTTTATGTTAATTGTAGATTCAATTAGGGTTTTTGTTAATTGTAAATTCAATTAGGGTTTTGTTTATGTGTTTCAATTATGGGTTTTGTGTTCGAACAATTAGGGGTTTTGTGTGCACAACTTATAGGAGTTTATGTGTTCTGTTTTTTTATGTCTTGTGCTTTGTTTTCTTTTGGTCTGAGACAATTTTATGTTTTGAGTTAATTTTTGTGTTTTGAATAATGAATTTTTATTATGATGTTGAGCCATGTTTTGAATACATTTCTGTGTTTCATATTTGAATTTTGTTAATTTGGTGTGTCCTGTTTTTACTTACATATTAGTCGTACTTTGTTTTTTGTGAGTTAATGTGTGTAGAAAATTCACTAAATTGTCAAGATGATTTGGGTTTTACGTCCGAAGTACAGTGATGATTATCTTAAGGGGGTAGAGGACTTTGTTTCGAATGGATTTTTTAATTTTGGGTTAGGCAGTGAACTGAAATGCCCTTGTATAGATTGTGCTAATCGTTTTTGGCAATCGACAAATGATGTATATGATCATTTGTTACTTAGGGGTCCGTATCCAGAACTTGTCCAATGGATATATGAAATTCGACCCCGAAGTACCAAAAAGATAGTGGTGATTGTAGTATGGGATTTGGATTAGGAGATGATTTTGATGAGATGATTCGTAATACCAATACTAATGGTAAAAAAGGAATGAATAGTCATGCAACAAATATTTATCGGCATGTTAAGGAGGGGAAACAGCCTTTATACCTGGGATCTAAAAACTTTACTCGTTTAGGTTTTATAGTCAATCTTTACGAATTAAAGTGCAGACATGGATTTAATGAGTCCGCCTTTAGTGGTATACTACATTTAATAAAGGAGGCCTTCCCGGATGTAAATTTGCCTCCATCTTATAATGTAGCAAAAAAAATGATTAGGGAGTTAGGTCTTGATTACCAAAAGATACATGCATGTCCTAATGATTGCATATTGTATTGGGCTGAAAATGAAAATAAAACAGAGTGCAAAGTTTGTGGAGTTTCAAGATGGAAAACCTTAAAGTCAGATGCTAATAATCCAAGTGACAAAAACCAACAAACAAACCATAAAATCCCTGCAAAAGTTATGAGATACTTCCCACTGAAACCTAGGCTACAACGCTTGTTCATGTGTAAGGAATATTCTGAACTCATGACCAGGCATTTGGTGGGACGAACGAAAGATGGGAACTTAAGACATCCAGTTGATGCCGAGGGTTGGAAGTCAATGGATGATAGGCATCCAACTTTTGCTGCAGAAATTCGAAATATTAGGTTAGGTTTAGCCTCTGATGGCTTTAATCCTTATCGAACAATGGGTCAATCTCACAGCACTTGGCCTGTTGTTCTAGTCAACTATAATCTGCCGCCTTGGCTGATTATGAAACCAGAAAATTTTATTATATCTACTATAATCCCTGGACCTCAATACCCGGGTAGCGAGATAGATGTTTATATGCAGCCCCTAATTTCTGAGCTAAAAGAATTGTGGGAAGTAGGTACTGAAACCTACGATGCCTTTCTTGATGAAACATTTACATTACGAGCGAGCCTCCTATGGACCATAAGTGATTTTCCCGGGTATACGCTTTTATCAGGTTGGAGCACAAAGGGTAAACTAGGTTGTCCTAACTGTCACTATTGCACATCCTCAACCTATCTTAAGCATAGTCGGAAAGTTTGTTATAGTTTATTTAGTTTAATATTCCTGTTTCTTGTCGTAAAATGTAAAACTTCTCCTAGTAATTGTTATGTGGATTAAATTCTCGTTTGATTGTAATGCAATGAATTCTAGCTTTCCTGTTACTTTCATTGTCAATTTTGATATTTATGGTTGCTTTTAATTAGTTACTTGATACATGTTTATCGCTTTTCCTAGTAATTGATATTTATGGTTGTTGACCTAATGGACTAATATTTTGTGCTTTCATTTAATTTCAGGATGGCATCAAACACTTTTTTTCTCAGATTCTACCACAAGGGATACTTCAAAAAAACCAAGTACCATTGTGGAACATGTACCAAAATCCCTACTGCTATGGAGTCTGATAGATTCTCATACTCTGTACTTATGGAGCATGTCAAGGATGACATTGGCTATACTGAAATAGGGGGTGTTTATGTGAAGAAACCTGGAGGTGGTTGGAAATTACTTTGTAATGATGTAGAAGTCACGGAGCTTGCAAAAGGGTTAGAAGAAGGTTCGATGCTAGATCTTTATATTGACACAATTGTTGACAAGGCGATAGAACCTGCAGAGCAGATGCAGCCACATGTAATCATTAGATCATGGACAAGTTTCTTTGAAGGTAAACCTTAATTGATTTTAGGTCAACATATATATGACTTGATATTATTTTTGTGTCTCATTTTATTCTTTTAATGACTACTACTTCTGGCACATAGGTGAAGATTTCCATGTGAAGCGAAAGTATGTGACAATTCAAGGCCTTCAGGAAGAACAAAGGCAAAAGAAGAAAGCAAATGATGAGGAGCTGCAGTTGTTGGCAGGGAAGTCTTCTGAACCTGAAAAACAAGTGTCAAAAAATACTGGACTAAATCCGTATGAAGAAGGGAGAAAGAAGCGAGTGGAAGAAAATGAGGAACGCATTAGAGAGCTGGGATTAAGGCAAATGGCAACTGGTCTAAATCCTACAAAGACTAAAAAAAAGAAAAAGTAATTGAGGAATATTCTGATTTGGAATTGCCATTTGATAGGGATTATGTTTTCGGACACAATAGCCTAAGTGAAGATGAAGAAGAGCATTTTTACTGCAAGGTTATACTATTAATTAAGTTAGGATTATGTTTCTGAAGATTTTTTTGGTTTTTTGATTTAGAACATGAATTTTTTTATTTAGAAAACCAATAAAGTTTATACGACAAAGGGGCGAACATCAGGACCTGTTAGGAATAATTCATGAGTTGTGATGTTAAGAATAGAATTTTACTTATACTTCTTGTATATCCTGATTTATAAAGGATTTAGCACTTTGTATATAGGAAATATGTATTAGACAGTAATCTGTAGAATTAAGTCAGGAACAGTGCATCGAGGACTATATGTCAGGAACTGAGATCGAATCCTGATAGAGCAAGTCAAGTACTGATGGGATGGTCAGATACTGATGCAGTGTGCAATCCTGATATCAGTCATGTTACTGATGATGTCATTATGGATGCTACAGAAACTGGCAAGTGCTATAAAACAGGATCTTTGTTTGAGGAACAAGCAAGAAGATTTTATGAAGGAAAGAATTTTCTATTGATGGAAACTATCAACTAGACGGCAGAACATTGTCATGTATAGATTATCTTTCTGTAATTAGTTGATAGGTAGCATTATAAATACTCTCTTTATGTCATTGTAAAAAAAGAGTAAGAGTCGTAAGTTCATGTGTGAAAGTGCGTAGCTCTGCATAAGGTTTGTATTCGAGAGTACGAAACAAACAGAGAGAGTTTTATTTTGTCAGCAGCTGCTAAAGGTATTTGTACACCTTTGGTAGAGTTTGTATTTGATCTTATTAATACAAACAGAGTTTGATTCATTCGTTTATTCTTGTTCATATAACCAAGCAAAAATCAGACACGATTATATAACTTGTATTCAACCCCCCCTTCTACAAGTTATTCGAGTTAACAATTGGTATCAGAGCAGGTTGATTTCGAATAATCATAAAGATCTGCAATCATGTCTGGTTACAAGAATGGGAATACTAAGATTCCTATGCTCAAGAGAAATGAATATACTCTATGAGAAGTAAAGATGTTGCATCATCTAGAAGCAACAGATCCTGATTATCTTGACAGAATCAGAGATGGACCTTTTGTTCCAACAAAGGTCGTTAGACAAGCAACTGTTGATGGTGTGGTTGTTCCAGAACATACAGCAGAGAAGCCTAAATCTGAGTGGTCAGATAAGGACAAGGAGAATGTTCTTAAAGATGCTAAAGTGAGAAACATATTATTCAACAGTCTTGATTCTGTTCTCACTAACTATGTTCTCTCTTGTAAAACTGCTAAGGATATATGGGACAATCTTAAGGTTCACTGTGAAGGAACTAAGCCTGTCAGGAAAAATATGAGGACACTACTTATACAACAGTATGAGTACTTTGAATCCAAGTCTGGTGAGTCACTTACTGATACCTTTGATAGGTTTACAAAACTCATCAATGAGATGGCCATGCATGGTAAATATTATGACTTGGAGGATATGAATACAAAGTTCATGAAAGCTTTGCCTGATTTCTACAATGAAAAGATATCTGCGATTGAGGAAGCTAATGATCTTGATGAGATTTCATTAGAGGCAGTATATGGAAAACTAAGAGCTTATGAACTTGACAAGCAGCAGAAGAAGAGCAGGAGTGAAGGAAAGATGAAGACTGTTGCACTTACTGCTCAATCTGAATTAAAGAAGCTTCCGGAGGAACAGCATGATGAGCCTGCTATAAAGAACTCAAGGAAGAAGAAAAGCAAAGAAAGTTCTGAATCAGAAACTACTGATATGGACTCTGACAACAATGATTCTGAATCTGAGATGCAGGAACTCTTTGCTATATTTGCTAAAGCTTTCAAGAAAGGAAGATTCAACAGGAAAAGATTTAGGAAAGGACCTTTTCAAAAGAAGGAGGAGAAGAAGAGTGACAAAGGCAAAAGTACAATTGTCAAGCTTGATAAGGCCAAGATCAAGTGCTTTAACTGCAGCGAGCTTGGACACTTTGCTAGTGAGTGTAAGAAGCCTAGGAATTCAGGAAAGGGTAATGCACTTATGGTCACACAGAAGGATTGGGCTGATTCCAGTGATTCTGAAGATGAATTGGATTATGACAACATTGCACTGATGGCAAATGGTTCAGATAAACCTGGATCTCCAAAGAAAACTTCTCCATCCTCTGTTAAGGTATCACTTCACTCTCTTGATTCATTTGATAGCTTAAATTCTGATGAAATAAGAACTATCCATGCTGAGTTTAAGAATCTTATGACTAATTTTAGAATTCTTACTAGTGAAAGAGATGAACTTAAGGTTAAGAATGATAAGTTAGTTGATAGAAATAATTTTCTTGAATCTGAGTTAATTCAAATGGAAGAATACAAGTTAAGTTCTGATAAAGCTAAGCATGATTACAGTGTTATTCTTGAGGCTTATGACTATGTCAGAAAAGAACTAGAGGAAGAGAGAGATGTGATTAAGACCATTAAAACTTCTGGTAAAAAGACACAAGAAATTATTGAAAATGGAATTCGTGGTAAGGTTAATGGTTTAGGTTTTGATAAGGCTAGACTGGAAGAAAAAGTAGCTATTGTCAATGATGATAGTAAAATAGAAGCTAGCACATCTAAATCTGAAGGTAAGAAAATTGTTTCTGAACCTAATCATGTTAAATTTGTTGATTCAAAAGGTACCCCTGTTGTACACAAAAAGATTAACAATAGTAATTCAGATGAGAAAGTGTTAGAGAAACCTAAGAATGTAAACATAGGGTTTCTGTCTAAGTCTCAGTTGAAACAGAGACTAGATGGTCTTTCAGAGTCTAGCAAGATCAAAAGAAATAGGAATGGAAAAGAAGGTATTAACAAAGAAAATAATTATAAGAATGTACCTGATGCACCTAGAAAAAAATGCTATAAGTGTGGAAATAATAATCATTTGGCCCTAGACTGCAATAAAAAATCTTCTTGGAAAACTGAGTCCAGATTCCCTAAGACTCAGAAAATTCAATACCAACCACAAAAAGCTTGTTATCATTGTGGTCGTTTACTTCATTCCATTTACATGTGTAGAGAATATCATGAACTGTATTATGACTATTATTCTCTGAAATCTGAAACTCCAAGTCACAAACAGTTTGTGAAATCAGAGTCTAAGGTTGACTCTACAACATGTAAAGTAAAAGCAAAATCTTCAAAGCCTGTTGTTTCTAAATCTAGTAAGAAAGGATCCAATCAAAGTTGGGTCCTAAAAAATTCTAACTAGTTACTTTTTGTTTGCAGGGCACAGGAAAGAAGCATTCAATTATCTTGGACAGTGGATGCTCTGGACATATGGCTCAATTGTTTTGGGGAATGTCATCATAGAAAATGTAGCACTTGTTGAAGGCTTGAAACATACTCTTTTAAGCATAAGTCAACTGGGTGATAAAGGTTACAAATCAATCTTTGACAGAGAAGGATGCAAAATCTTGAATATGCAGAATGGAGACATTGTTCTAATTGGTCAAAGACATGGTAACATATATGAAGCCAGCTTAAGTGATACATCTAAAGGAATTGTTAGATGTCTCTACAGTAAAGCAACAAATGATGAAAGCTGGAATTGGCACAAGAAACTCTCACATCTTAACTTCAAGAAGCTTAATCAACTTGTTAAGCACAATCTGGTGAGAGGCCTACCTCAGGCTAATTTTGTGCAAGATGGACTTTGTGATGCGTGTCAGCTTGGAAAGCAAAGAAGAACCACTTTCAAGAGCAAGACTGAAAATTCAATTACTGAACCATTTCACATGCTACATCTTGATCTGTTTGGTCCAGTAAACATTATGTCTATCAGCAAGAAAAGATATGCTCTAGTGATAGTGGATGATTTCACAAGGTTTACATGGGTGTTCTTTCTACACAAGAAGGATGAAGTTCCTCAGCAAATCATTGATCTTGTCAAGAATATTAAGAATAACTCTGAGTACAAAGTGAAAGTACTTAGGAGTGACAATGGTACAGAATTTAAGAATTCTACAATGGAGGAATGTTGTGCAGACAATGGAATCACTCAACAGTTTTCTGCACCTGGTACACCTCAGCAAAATGGTGTAGTGGAAAGAAAGAACAGGACTCTCATAGAGGCAGCAAGAACCATGCTTGCAGATGCAAAACTTCCAACCTACTTTTGGGCAGAAGCTATTAACACTGCATGTTTCACTCAAAACTGTACCTAGGTAAATAGTCATGGAATACTTTCACATCTTTGGATGCAAATGCTATGTCCTAAAAGTTCATCCAGAACAACTTGGAAAATTGGAAGCCAAATCGGATGAAGCAATTTTTCTAGGATATTCAGCATCTAAGGCCTTCAAAGTTTATAATCTCAGAACACACATTGTTATGGAATCAATTCATGTTGCATTTGATGATAAGAAATTTGGAATTCTGCAAACTGATGAAAGCCATGACAAATTGGAATTTGAAAATCTGAAGAATTCTGAGATACTCTCCAGTGATGATGAAGGTTCTCCAGAAGTAATCTCTATTGCTTCTCAAAAGAATGCTACTGTTGAGGGGGATCAAATAAATCAAAGAGAACACAGTGATCATCAGGAGCAGACTAGCTATTCAGAGTCTACTCTATCAGGAACTGATTTTTCAGAGTCTACTGAGGAAAGATCAGTAACTAGCAGCAATATGGAATCTACTGATTCTATTGATCAAAGGAGAGTTATTGAAGGCAAAGAGAATTCTTCTACAAGAGATACCATTAACTTAGGGGGAGAGACTAGCAGAGTCAATCTACCACCTGTTAGAAAATGGACAAAGGATCATACTGAAGATTTGATAATTGGTGATCCAAATAGTGGTGTTCGAACTAGAAGATCAATTCAAAATGAATGCTTGTATAGTTGCTTTCTCTCAAAGAATGAACCTAAGAAGGTTGAAGAAGCCTTACAGGATCCTGATTGGATAATTGCAATGCAGGAAGAATTAAATGAGTTTGAGAGAAACAAAGTCTGGAAACTGGTACGAAGACCTAAAGATAGATCTATTGTTGGTGCAAAATGGGTTTTCAGAAACAAGCTAGATGAATCTGGTATGATTGTAAGAAACAAAGCTAGACTGGTGGCCAAGGGTTATTCTCAGGAAGAAGGCATTGATTATGATGAGACCTTTGCACCTGTAGCAAGATTGGAAGCAATAAGAATGTTTCTTGCATTTGCAGCTCATTCAAAATTCAAGGTATACCAGATGGATGCAAAGAGTGCTTTTCTAAATGGCAAACTTGATGAGGAAGTGTATGTGGAACAGCCACCTGGATTTATTGATCCAAAATTTCCAAATCATGTCTACAAACTTGACAAGGCACTTTATGGACTAAAGCAGGCACCAAGAGCATGGTATGAGACTTTGTCTAAATTTCTTCTTGAAAATGGCTTCACAAGAGGTACAATTGACAAAACTCTATTCTTTAGAAAGATAAAAGGTGAATTGCTTTTAGTTCAAGTTTATGTTGATGATATTATTATTGGTTCTACTAATGAAAAGTTGTGTGCTAAGTTTAGCAAGCTTATGCAGTCTAAGTATCAGATGAGCATGATGGGTGAATTAAATTATTTCTTAGGCTTGCAGGTCAAACAAACTGAGACTGGTATTTTCATTAATCAGTCAAAGTATATCAAAGATCTTTTAAGAAGGTTTGACTTTCAAGACTGTGCAGTTGCAAAAACACCCATGGCAACAGCTACTAAACTAGACTCTGATCCTAAGGGGAAGAGTGTGGATAATACTAGTTATAGAGGCATGATAGGCTCATTGTTATATCTAACTGCAAGTAGGCCAGATATAATGTTTTCTACCTATTTATGTGCTAGATTCCAAAGTGATCCTAAGGAATCTCATTTAATTGCAGTGAAAAGAATTTTTAGATATCTCAAAGGAACTCCAAATCTTGGTTTGTGGTATCCTAGAGAATCTGATTTCTTCCTAATTGGCTATTCAGACTCTGATTATGCAGGGTGTAAGATAGACAGGAAAAGCACTACAGGTACATGTCAATTTTTGGGAAACAGATTGATTTCTTGGGCAAGCAATAAGCAACAATCTGTCTCAACCTCAACTGCAGAAGCTGAGTATATAGCAGCAGGCAGTTGTTGTGCACAGCTCCTTTGGATAAGAAATCAGTTGATGGATTATGGTATGACACTTAGTAATATTCCTATGTTTTGTGATAATACTAGTGCTATCAAAATTGCAGAAAATCCAGTTCAACATTCAAGGACTAAGCACATTGATGTCAGGTATCATTTTATTAGAGAACATATTGAGAATGGTACTGTGGAACTTCATTTTGTTTCTACTGACAAAAAGCTTGTAGATATTCTAACTAAACCACTTGATGAGACTACATTCAGTAGATTAGTAAGTGAGTTAGGAATGTTAAATTTCTAGATCTTTAACATCTGCAAAAGTAGCAAGGTATGTTGTTTTTAGCTTATAGACTTGATATTCTTGTCAGGATCTATATTTGATTGTTAAATGCTTTAGCTATAACACTTTGCCTTGATAAATTTCAGTATGATAGACTTGTTAATAATCATCAGGATTAGATTTGTTATCAGGATGCTGACGTCATCAGTATTGTGTCAGTATCAGGATTGTGAAAATTGTTTCAGATCCTGACGTTTACTTTGTGTAGTAATCTATTTCTGTGATGTATTGAGTCTATACTAGTAAGTTTTAAATATTTGCATACTGATAATTTATACATCATTCAATAATCAAAAGACAAGTAGATAATAAGAAATTGTATTTTCATTAATTGAAAGCATTACATACATAGAAATGAAATACAACATCTTTTTGTCTAACTTCTACTGATAATCCTATACTTGTCTAATGATATGGATTCTGAGGTACAGGACAAGGAGCATCTCAAGAAATCCATCAGGGGATTGATCAGCCTCGTCTATTCTTGGATTCCTTGTCTGGGCGACTTGAATGAGAGCAGCTAACTTAAATGTATAGCATCCCCATCAAGATCAACCTCAGACTCTCGGCCAAATTCTTCATCCTCAAGTTTTGAAGAAGTTAGGTGAAGATTGTATCCAATAGATGGATGTTCTAGGAGAAACCTCTGGATATTATCTGAAACTACTTCATTCATGATTAGTTCGATGAGAAAAGTCATCTCTTCAAAGAAATGATCAAAAACAGGATGTTCATCGACTGTGAAAAATCTAAAGAATGGGTTTGAATGGAATTTTGGTTTGAGAAGCATTGTTTAGAAGAAAAGAAATTGAAAGGTTTATGGAGAATGGCATAAGGCGTCTGTTTCTTTTATAGAAAGACGTGAGAAGCTGAACAGTCACTTGGAAGTTTTAATGAAGTCAGATGCTAATTATCGCGTGTGACTGTATTTCTTGTATTTTCAAGAAATGTCGAATATATCTAACCAATTGATATTGTTCAGATTAATTGTTTATTTCTTTTTCAAATGGAAAATGCCACGTGGAAACTTCGTTTAAGTCTCTGGAATCAGAATGATATTTGATCAGGATTTCAAGTGTGACCATCAGGATTTGAGAATTATTATTTTTAAATCACATTGCATGTTGTGATTATTTTGATGGAAGGTCACAACAGGAAAAGGAAGCTGATCAATATTGATTTTTATTTTGATAATACCCTGATTTATTTCATGAAAATCAATTTTGGATTTTATTTTCCAAAAAATCGTGGGTAACCGCACTTTTCAGGGACTGACACATGTCAATCTACGTGTCGACGTGGGATAGTGGTCTGAAAGATTTGTGAAAAATATTTGTTTTGAAACTTTAATCGTGTAATTGCTTTCTCTAATTTCACATTCTCTAAAGCAAAAACACTCTCAAGTTTTCAAAATCACTAATTTATTTTAAGAATTTTTCAAGTTCTTTTCAGATCAAAAATGGCAGCTCATAGAAGATTACCTAAATCAGTAGCCTTCAAGTTTGGTGACTTCGATTTTATGACAAACAATCATGTAGCAGCTATCACCAACAAGGAAGGAGTATTAACTGATTTTCATCCAATCATGGACTTTCTGGCGTATGGACCATTAAGTTATGCATTGACAGCATCTCCACAGATTAATCAAGCAGCTGTTTCATAAGCTTGGGAGAATGCTGAGGTAATTGATTCTACTCAGAGTCAATCAGGTAAGATTGTTCTACACTTAGGACAAGATTCATTTGACATTACTGAATCTGTTGTTAATTCAGTACTTCGCTTACCTGTTACTGATAATTATGCAAGTGAACCATCTGATGATAATGTAAGAACTATGTTGTCTGAATTAGGTTATAGTGGACCTCTAGACAACATGAGCCAGTTGAATAGGTCTTTTCTTAGAAAGGAATGGTCTTTCTTCTTTGATCAAATTGCTAAATGTTTTACTGGTAAATGTAGTTCTTTTCAGCAAATTACTTCTGTTACATCACATATTGCTTATACTTTGCTTTATGACAGAGTAATTAACATTGGTCACATTATCTTAAGTCAGATGAGTATTAAACTTGGGTTAAGAGATCAAAACAGGAAAATTGTTTATTATCATAGATTTATGCAAATGTTTATTAACCATTTTATTCCTGATATTGAAACTAGATTTGGTAGGGAACATTGTGTTTCTTCTTATGAACAGCAAAAGAGAATTTTCTCTGACATTATAAAGAAGGACAATGAAAAGAATCTAGGTGAAATACCTGTAATTCATTATCCACATCATGTTCAGGTAATTCTTAAAACTCATCTTCCTACTCTCTACAATTCTTCTTTCTTTTGTGGTGAAATGGCTCAGGAATCTCATTTGGAGGAGAACCCACCTGTGTCTACCCAAGTAGCCCAAAACATTATAGTCTCTGAAACAATTCAAGAACAAAGTTTTAATTCACAGCCTATTGTTTCAAAGAAACCAACCTCTAGTGTTTCTCAAAAGACATCAGTTTTAAGGAAGAGAAGATTTGTTGTGTCAAGTAGTAGTAGTTCTAGTGAAGATGATGATAATATATCTCTTGCTGAGAGAGAAGAATTGAAGGCTGCAATTCGACTTTCTAAGCTAGGACAAAGAGATGAAGCACCTAGTCATAGCCAAGCTACAGTCTCCTAAAAGGCTGTAGTTCTTAAAAAGGGAAAACAGTTACTGGATACTGTCTCTCAAAAGACTATGTCTATTGAAAAAGGATCTCATCCCAAGATCAATTCTGTGTCTACACCTCTTGAGTCTTCTCAGGATAAATCTTTTGCTCACTATACCAGGAGAACAAGGAGAAAGATTCAATTGTCACCTACACACACAAAGTCAAGTCCAACTAATATCATGCAGGTTTCTACAAATGAAGCTACAATCAAGTCAGCAAATGACTATAGAGATCTGGATATTGATTCTTCATGGGAAACTACATTATCATACAGACTGGCTATGGGACTAATTTCTCTCAAAGTGAAGTTGTCAAGGCCTGTTCTAAATTTTCTGGTTGAAAGAGTACCAAAACTTTTATTTCCAGATGAATATGGACTTCTACATCAAAGACTTGACTTAATGAAGATGTATTTCTATGTATCTGTCAGAAGACAATTAGTCAAGAAATTTGGACTCTCGAAGCATGTTGCACTTCAGTCACTACATGCATATTTATTTGACAAGGATGTCATTATTGAAGATGCTTCAGCTCAAGGTGAACAACAGGAGGAAGTAGATAGTGGAAAGCAGTCAACAGAAGATATTATTGCACCAGTGGTGGATAGTAGGAAAGATCATATCACAGTCACCGCAACACAAGAACCATCTAGTCAGAGGTTGGATGACTCAGGAGCTGTGATAGTTGATGTTGAAAGGTCTTCTGTGATGACTGAAATTGCAAGTGAGAAACCCTATGATATGGGAGGAATAACTTTGACTGTTTTTCTTGAAGATCAAACAAATATTATTCAGTCAGAGTCTATCTACCTTGAGGGTGAGTCTCAGCAAACAACACTTAAAGATGGTGAAATACTAACTATGGTGTCTAATGAAGTATTACTGAAGACATCAGAGTCTAGTAGAGAACCTGAAAGTGGTATACTGGAGCCTGTAGTCTCTGGAAGGAAAGAAGATGATTGTAAGGGTTCAGAGATTATAGCAGCTCACTCATTGGAGAAAACCTCAAGCCCCATGCCAAATGAGGAACCCTCTCTCCATGTGAGTTCAGGTATAAAAACTTCTTCTAAACTCTATTTTTCTGTAGGTCATGAGAGCACTTATCCAAATTTGAGTGATACACTTGAAAAGATGGATATTGATCCACAATCAGAGCGGCTGGCTCCTGACCAGGCAAAAGGAGAGGTAGAAAGAGTGTTGACTTTAGATAGTCAAAGTGAGAATGAGGGTATGGATGATCAACTCCATAGTGAGGGAGAGAAAATTAGGAAACCATCGTTTGATTTCTGGTACTTATTCATTTATCAAGATGTATCAGAAGAATGACCTAGCACATCACAATGCAAAGCCAGAAGTTAAAGCTCAGAAGCAAAAAGAGAGGCTTGTAGGAATCATTAACAGAAGAGGTGCCATGATAAAACAATCTCTTGATACATATGTACCAGATGAAGTTCCTAATGATCCGAATATTCCTTTGTATGTACTTCCAATATCAGCTCGAATTGAGACATCAACAGTCTCTGATCACTCTAAAGAGGAGTCAGGATTTGTAGATGTTAGTACACAGAATATTGGTGAAGAACAAGATGATCATATTGCAGCTTCAGATCAGAAAGATGAAGATGTTTGTAACTCTAATCGAGTTTTATTACTTGAATATCATTCTACACAGGCAACTTCTTCTACAAGACTTGAATCTGAAGATATTCCAAACACTTCCAACATTGAAGTTAATTCTGAAGTTCTACAAGACATTCAGAAATCTCAAGATGAAATTCAATCAAGACTTCAAATACTTGAAGATAACCAAGTCACTATTATGGAAAATCAAGCAGTTCTGATGAATCTCATTTGTTCTGTTACTGAATCTCTTGGAATTAATGTTGCTGATGTCAAAAAGGGAGAGATAAAAACAGTTCAAAGGCAACCTACTGGGGGAGATAAACAGACTGGGAGAGATAAAAGAAGAACTAAGGATGACAGAGGTGAATCTCATCATGGAAGTGGTAAAGGAAAAGAAGCATCAAATAGTTGAATTCTTTCATTTAAGTACTGGATACTATGTCTATATCTAAAACGAGGAGGTACTTAACTTCATGATTTTTGAATTCATAAATTCTATTCTGATTGTATTGTTATATGTTTTGACATCAACAACTCAGATTTATGCTTCAGATTTTAAAGCATAAATAGGGGGAGATTGTTAGGAATAATTCATGAGTTGTGATGTCAAGAATAGAATTTTACTTATACTTCTTGTATATCCTGATTTATAAAGGATTTAGCACTTTGTATATAGGATATATGTATTAGACAGTAATCTGTAGAATTAAGTCAGGAACAGTGCATCGAGGACTATATGTCAGGAACTGAGATCGAATCCTGATAGAGCAAGTCAAGTACTGATGGGATGGTTAGATACTGATGCAGTGTGCAATCCTGATATCAGTCGTGTTACTGATGATGTCATTATGGATGCTACAGAAACTGGCAAGTGCTATAAAATAGGATCTTTGTTTGAGGAACAAGCAAGAAAATTTTATGAAGGAAAGAATTTTCTATTGATGGAAACTATCAACTAGACGGCAGAACATTGTCATGTATAGATTATCTTTCTGTAATTAGTTGATAGGTAGCATTATAAATACTCTCTCTATGTCATTGTAAAAAAAGAGTAAGAGTCGTAAGTTCATGTGTGAAAGTGCGTAGCTCTGTATAAGGTTTGTATTCGAGAGTACGAAACAAACAGAGAGAGAGTTTTATTTTGTCAGCAGCTGCTAAAGGTATTTGTACACCTTTGGTAGAGTTTGTATTTGATCTTATTAATACAAACAGAGTTTGATTCATTCGTTTATTCTTGTTCATATAACCAAGCAAAAATCAGACACGATTATATAACTTGTATTCAACCCCCCCTTCTACAAGTTATTCGAGTTAACAGGACCATTAACTCGTTCAAAAGCAGGAAATAATGTTGTGGGGAACAAAGGTATAAGATATGCATTTTATGCACATTCTTTTAAGTATCATTTTCTGCATTTTATGTGTATAATTTGATATCTTTTTTCATCAGGCTGCTGGTGGAGAACCTGTACCGCCGCAAAATGAACAAGGGAGGATGAATTAATGTTGATTATTTATGCTATTTTCAGTTCAATTTACTGCATTATATATGAAGCATATATTTTTTGCATTTTTTATGTATCATTTTCTTCATTTTATGTTCTTATTTTGGCTTTGTTTTTTTATAAGGTTGTTGGTGGAGAACATATACCGCCTTCCCCACCACCGCCTATTGAAAAATGGAGGATGGTAGAAGCAAAATATATTTTTCCTGCATTTTTTAAGTTTCATTTTCTGCATTTTATCCTACATTTTTTAAGTTTCATTTTCTGCATTTTATGTTCTTATTTTGGCTTAATTTTTTTTCATGAGCCTACTGATGGACAACTTGTACCACCTCCCCCTCCACTGCCTACTGATCTCCAACAATTTAAACAAATGAAAAGGACACCTTTAAATGATGGAATTGGTTCCATGGAGGGATATCTGAAAATGCGAAAATGCCAAAAGGATCGCGAAGAAGCGGGGAAAGAAAAGGAACATGAGGTGATCACTAATACTGAAGTCGTTGGTGAGGATTTTGACAACACTACTACACTTGCAGCAGGTTTTTATCAAACCTATACATAGAGGAACTATGATGCAATGACGCAATTATAATTATGTATTTTTTTGGTGCTTTGATAGAACCTAAAATCAAAAGGAAGAGAGGACCTACAAAAATGAATTACGTCTTCACCAGGAGACTTGATGAAAGGCCAGTGCTGACCTTGAATCATGAGTTGCAGCCGGTGTTCGAGGATAACAAAGTAAGAGCTGAATTTAGCAGTTTTTTAGGGACAATGGCAAGGGAATGTGTGCCACTTGATTACATTAGTTGGCATGTAATTCCTGATGAACAAAAAGATAGTTGGTGGGAATTTATCAAGGTAAAAACCGCTGTATCTTTTACTTGTACACTTGTTTTATTTTAGTTACATAATATATGGATTGTTTTAATTATCTATAACTAACTATATATAATTTTTTTTCATTTTATTTAGCAAAAGTACATCATTCCCGACGAAGGTAAAGATTGGGCGATGAAGAGTATTTGTGAGTTTTGGAGGACATACAAAAGCCGATTCAAGGCACGGTATTACAGTAAATATGAGACTGATGAGGATCGGCTGAAAAACAGACCTCGCAGGATTTCATTAGAACAATTCAAGTTGTTGTTGGAATATTGAGGTGATGAACATGTGCAAGAAATTGCTGGAAAAAATGCAGGAAATCGACGAAAACTTAAAGATGCACACAATTCTGGCCGTAGAAGTTATGCTCAGATTGGGAACGAAATGGTATGGTAATTAGGGATAACCGTGTTCACATTTTATATACTAGATAGCAGCAGTTTGGTAATTCTTATTTTCAGATTACTTAATAATTTTACTAACAAAAATTCCTTCTTGCTTCACTCTATATGTTTTTGCTAGAAAAAAAAGAGGGGCATGCCTGAAACACCCACGAAGTCACAAATATACCCTAAAACTCGCAAGGGTTATGAGGTAACAACTACTACTTATATAAATCTATTGTCACAAAATGTGTTATGTATATTGAAATTGTTTTACTGTCATATGTTATGTATGACGATGCTAATGAAGTAGAAGATGTTATAGTGGAATTAGATTTTGCAGCTCGTGGGCCAAATTGGTTGGTTGGAAGAAGTGGCAGGACAAGGAAAATAAAGAATATTGATGTGCCGAAAGAAGACAACAAGAAATCAGCAGAATTGGCAAAACTAAGAGAGGAACTTTCTGCTGAAATGGAGGAGAAGATGAACCGTAAACTCAAAAGGATTTTGGAAAAGATAGCAGAACAGAATCCTACTTTGACAATTGATGTTGATGATCAGTTGGGTGTTACTGATGATGAGGAAGAGGAAGGAGATGGAAATGGAACTACTGATGCCTAAATTGTCGTTTATTATCCTTGCTTATGTTTCATATTTGGTGAATGTATGAACTAGCTATAGACGACGTTGTGTACGAACTATAATGTCATTTTATTTTGCACTTAGCTCGATCCTTAGACGTTTGATGGGTTTTATGCCTTTGTATTATTTTTGGATCAGTCGTGGGGATGGTCTTGGTATTATTTTGGACAGATGGTATTGATGTACTAGTTGGATTGGTGTTTGTAATGGTGCCAAGTTATTTTGGTGGATTCTAATTGAAACATACTAGTCATGCCCAACTGTTTTTATAAAAGTATTGATATTTCATATAAAAATGTTGTCTTTAATTGTTGTTTTTGTTATAGAAACCATTGCGGTTGGACAAAAAATGTTGCCAATTTTGGTTTAAAATGTTGTCATAGCCTACATTTTGCAATGTTTAACAAAAAAAATACTCACTAAAAGCATTGCAATAGGCTATTGCAATGCCAAAAATTCGTTGCTATAGGTCTAAAACCATTGCCACATACGGTTTTTGCAATGAATTTTATCGTTGCCATATGGTACTAAATCCGTTGCTACATAGACATATAGCAACCGGTCCAAAGTTAACGCCCGATTTTTGCAAAAGCATTGCAATAGACTCTACAGCAATGGTTTTAGGTGGTAAAGCAACACTTTTAAATGGTTGCCATATCCAATATATGGTGTAGTGATGGTGGAAGATCTAGTCCAAGAAGAGGAACAGAAGGTTTGTTCAGATCCTGGAGTCCTAAATCTTAGAAAGGAGCTGGAAAAACTTTATAAGTTAAGAGATGCTACTTTGAGACAAAAAGAAAGAGTCAATTGGAGTGTGAATGGAGACAGGAACAACAAATTCTTCCATCAAAGTATCAAAAGAAGAATTCAGAGAAATGGTGTGGAAAGGATTTACTACAAGGGTGAATGGGTTACAAAACCAAAAGAGATTAAGAAATTATTTTTCAATCACTTCAAAGCTTTTTTCAACCCAAAAAAATAGACAAGACTGTTATATTTAGGTGATCTAATTGTCCAAAAGTTAGGACAAGAAGATGGAGCGTGGTTGGAAAGATCAATTTCTATGAAGGAAATTGAGTGGGCTCTAAGACAGATGTCAAATGATAAGGCTCCCGGGCCGGATGGATTTAATATAAGGTGTCTGAAAAGTTTTTGGCCGAATATTAAGGATAAGATATTTGATCACTTTCAAACAATCATGGAGGGTAGATCGTTTCCAAATGGAACAAATTCTGCTTTCATAACTTTGATCCCAAAATGCTCACATCCAAAGCTAGTTACAGATTATAGACCTATATCTTTGATAAACTCAACAACTAAACTCTACACAAAGGTGTTAGCATTGAGATTTAGTGAAATAATGGAGAGTTTAGTGGATGAAACTCAATCTGCGTTTATAAAGGGAAGACAAGGAGCGGAGAGCATTATGTTGGAAAGTGAGGCCTATCATACAATAAAAAGAGGTAAGAAAAATATAATGACACTAAAGTTAGATTTTGATAAGGCTTTCGACACAGTTAGCTGGGAGTTTTTGTTTGAGCTACTACAGAAGTTGGGTTTTGGCTTCAAATGGATCTCATGGATTAAAGCTTACTTTGATTCCATAATAACCTCAGTCCTAATGAACAGAACCCCAACAAATGAATTCAAAGCATCTAGAGGGCTGAGACATGGAGATCCACTTTCTCCATTATTATACTACATAGTGGCTAATGTGCTAAATTTGCTCCTCAAGAAAGTAGCTGCAGCAAACAGAATAAAAGGCCTGAGATTTTCAACAGAGGGAGAACAGCTGACACATCTGCAATTTGCGGATGACACAATTCTATTTATTGAAGGTAATGTTGAATCTTTCAGGATAATCAAGAGTATTCTTCAATGCTTTCAACTACTAACAGGCCTGAAGATAAATTTTTGCAAAAGCAGCATATACTCTTGTTCAAATCAAAGGGAACTGTTACATTTAGGAGCCTCAATTCTAGGTTGCAAAATAGGCTATTAGCCTATTACCTACCTAGGTGCTCCCATTGGACTCTCTCCTAAAAAGAAAATTTTTTGGGCGCCACTCATAAGAAAGTTTGATAAAAAACTTGCAAGTTAAAAAGGTAACTCTTTGAGTAAAGCAGGTAGGTTGGTGTTAATGAAAGCAACTCTTGACAGCTTGCCCATATATTGGCTCAGTTTATTTAAAATGCCCGTGGGGATCAAAGAGAAAATAGATGAAGTGAGGAGAAATTTTTTCTGGGGTACACATCTTCAAGGCAGAAAACTCATTAAAAAGATGCATTATGGTTAGATGGAATAAGATCATTAGTCCAAAAAAGGAAGGTGGTTTAGGTGTTACAAATATCCAGTTAAGAAATGATGCTCTCCTTAGCAAATGGGTTTGGAAATGGCATGGTGAAAAACACGGGAAGTGGAACAACTGGTTGAGAGAAAAATATAAGTGTTCTCCAAGTGACAGCATAAAAGATAGTTTCAAAAAGAGGAACCTCTCTTCATTCCTATCAGGTATTGAAAGCACAGTGATCCAGCACAAGGATTCTTTAAATTTGTCTCAAGGAAATATAAAATGGAAGAAAGGAAATGGTTCAAAAATCTTGTTCTGGACAGATAGTTGGTCTTCAGTTGGTATTTTGGTTGATAGTTTTCCTAAATTGTATTCACTGTTAAACAATAAGCACATTTATCTAAGTGATCTCTTCAGTAGTGTGAGGGAAAAGAGTCTTGCGAGTGCAGAATTTTGGAAAAGACCAATGGGAAATTGAGGAAGTTGACAGGATAGTCAAGTTAACAAGTGAAGTATCACTTAGCAAGAAACAAGATCATATGATCTGGGGTTCCACAAGGAAACCTTTTACAGCAAAAGACTGTTATGTCATGCTGAATCATCATTCAGGATTATCAATGGAGTGGAGTAGTTATATTTGGAAGCTCAGAATTCCACCAAGAGTCCAAGTTTTTCTTTGGTCATTATGTTCCAATGCTCTCCCCACAAATCAGCTGCTTTTTGAAAGAATTGGAGTAAGGATAGGTTCACCGTTATGTAAATGATGTAATACAGAAGTTGAAGATCAGGAGCATATATTCTGGAATTGTGAAGTTTCAAGATGGATTTGGCTTTTTGTGATGAAATGGTGGGACATAACCATCACAAAGGATACTATGTGGAAATCAATAAAATCTTTTAAAAGCCCAAGGGTGAAGGATGCCTGGGGAATCACGATATCAGCATCTCTATAGACAATTTGGGTTGCTAGAAATCAGCTAGCTTTCGAGGGAAGAAGATTAAATCGAAAGAATGTGGAGCAGTTGATTATATTGAGATATTTGAGCTGGTGTGAAGCTTCAAGGTTAGTAGAAGAAAATTCACTAAATATGTGGCTCAGAAATCCTATAGGATCAGTGCTAAGAAGTAGTAAGCTAGCAATTGAGATCTATGCTGAAAAATCCAATTTTTTGATTGGATATATTGATGGATCATGGAAAGATAATAAAAATAGGGAAATTTTGGCAGGCATTGGTGGATATCTGCATGATAAGGCAGGTAATCTACTATTTATTTTTTCAGGACTAGTGAAAACAAATTCAGCGATAGTAAGTGAATACGAAGCTTTGGTGTTCTTGCTAGAAAAAATTCAGTCAAGCCATTGGAGAAAGAGTAAAATTTTGATCAATACAAACTGTCAAGAGTTAATAGACAATGTGCAAAAAATCCAATTTGTTCAGAAGACTACATGGTTTATGGATGAAAATGTTACAAGCTTAATTAAGAATGTCACTTGATTTTGATTTAGTAAAAGTTAGTCGAATCCTCAATGAAGCAGCGGATTGTCTAGCTAGTAAGGGGGCGGAAAGAAATTGTATACTAGCTGCATGGTGTTGATTTTCGATTGATTTTTTGTTAATATTTGTCTCTTTTTCCTGAGCAAATATTTACATTTAATCAATTTTGCTCATTCCTATTTAAGTTCCAGATTAGAAATAAGATATGTTTGGAGATATATGAAGAGCCTCACAAATAATACAGTGGCTTAGGATATTGTGAATTCTGCTTGGGGATTTTAAATTAGGGTGAAAGCATTTACTACCACAGTAATTTAAATACTGACTATCAGCAGTGTCATTCTAAAACCCCACCACACTTGTCTCTACCCTTCTCTCTACTTAGAAATCAATATGGTGGATGTTGGTCCTCTCTGGATACTTCCAAAGAATGGATCATAAAGATCAATGTGCATGGATTATTCTCAGAAGTCCCGCTGGCTAATGGTAACAAGTCAGGTAATGGTATAGTGTTCAGGAACGACAGGGGAACTATAGTGCGTATGTATGCAGGGACCTTGGGAATACAGGACAGGAGGCTAAACGAGTTTCATGCAATGCATTACTCTCTAAGAAAAGCTTTTTTTTAAGGTTTCCCATTGATAGAATTGGAGTCTGATCATGTAGGTGCATACTGGAAATGGCGTCATGCCCATTTCGATGGGGTGATTCCAGAGCATCAATACATCTTAAGGCAAATAAATATTAGGAGAGTTGATGAAAACTCGATAATTGAGATCGACATGATTAATGAAGAGAGCAACCAGCTTGCAATCTACTTGGCTTATCATGGAGCAAATACTTGGGATAAAATGGTGGATATTGAAGCTACTTTTGGAAGAGTGAAAGAAATCTGGTACGAAGATTTGTGCTTGGGATCTATAGGTCCTGAATTCGATACAGTTCGTGAAAATGATCTTGTGGCTGACATTGATAATGAAGCAATGGGTGTTCTTGAAGAAGACGAAATGGTCTGATATTGAGTCGTTGAGTTGGCAAGCCGAACAGTCATTCTAGTTTTCCAGGGTGTCTCAATGTTTTGTTTATGTTTTTAGTAATTAAGTAAGTGGTGCGTGTAGTTTATTTTGGGGATATTAACCCAGAAGTAGGCCTGTCAATGGGTCGGGCTTGGATCGGATCGACCTAAATCCATATCCGTATCCATTTATTTTTATCGGATTCGGATGGATCGGATCACGCCTCGGATATTTTAGAGGTCGATCCATATCCAATCCATTTACTTTAATGGATAAACGGTTTAATTTCGGATATCCATTGCTCCATTTATTTTTTAAAATATATAAAAAATGTAAATACGTAAATATCATTCACCATTTTAAAAGAAAATTAGTAAAATTTGAGAAGTTACAATCTAGAATTCAGTGTGTAAATTTAAGTAACTATCAAAAATTTAAACTACTTTAATAATTCCATTGTTCAAACATGAAGACTCGATGTCTTGCTAATCAGAGAAAAATATAATGACGTTAAATTTTGGAGGCTGGAGCCGTGCATGGAAGAGCAAGGAAAAGACGGCCTGATCAGATGTTTCGGTACCAATGCAGTTAGTCTAATGCATTCTGGACTGGGTATGGCCCACCTATATATAGAAATATGATCAGAAGATATCTCTTATATTATTAACCAAGGTTGTATATATACAGGTTACAACAAATCAACATCCCTACAATATCTCAACTACATAAAAGGATATCTACCATATCTTAACTATACATCAGATAAGTATACAACGTCAAGCTATACTAGCGCATATGTACTTATCCTAACATTCCCCATCAAGATGGAGATCTGTAATGAACTCTAATCTTGTCTCTGAGATTCTGAAACTTGCTGCTTGTAAGAGATTTAGTCATAACATCTGCCAGTTGATCCTGAGAATTAACATGTACAACGCGAAGATAGCCTTTTTGAACAAGGTCTCTTACAAAGTAATAATCAATAGCTAAATGTTTCATTCTAGAATGAAAAATAGGATTAGCGCTTAACTGTGTAGCTCCGACATTGTCACAATATATCACTGGACCTGTTCATGACTTAACATGAAGTTCACGGAGAAGATTACAGACCCAGATGATATCAGCAGCAGTGGCAGCAACTGCTCTATACTCCGCTTCCGTTGATGAACGAGCTGTTGTGCGTTGCTTCTTGGAGCACCATGAAATTGGATTTTTACAAAGAAATAAAATAAACGCAGTGTTGGAGGACCAATCCTCTTTGTTTCCACCCCAATCAGCATCAGAGTAAGCATGTAAGGATAACGGAGAGTTCTTATGAAACTGAACACCATAATCAGTAGTTCCTCGAAGATACCTTAGCAGCCTTTTAATAATTGACCAATGTTCTGTCGTCGGTGATTGCATATATTGAGACAACTTATTAACCACAAAAGCCATTTCAGGTCTTGTAATTAACAAGTATTGTAAGCTTCCAACTACCATGCGGAACTCTTTTGGATATTTTAATAGTGTACCAGCTGTTTTAGTTATCGAAAAGTTTGAAGGTAATGGGGTTGAAACTGGTTTCGCAGTAAGCATGTTGGTACGAGCCAGCAAGTCAAGTATGTATCACTTTTGTGATAAAAGTATGCCACTTTTATTTGGAATAATCTCAATTCCAAGAAAGTATGATAGTGGTCCCAGATCCTTAAGTGAAATCTTTGAAAAGGAGTTTTCACAAAGGAATGTAAATGGTCTGAACTAGAACCTGTAAGAATAATGTCATCGACATATACCAATAGATAAAGAAAAATCTCACCTTGCTGGTAGACAAACAATGAGCTATCTGACTTGGAATTTTGAAACCCAACCTGAAGAAGAAATTTTTTGAGTTCGTGATACCAGGCTCGAGACGCTTGTCTTAATCCGTAAATGGCTTTCTTCAATTTACAAACATATGTTGGAAAATCTTTGTCAACAAAGCCAGGAGGTTGAGACATATAAACATCTTCACATAAAGTGCCTTGTAAAAATGCGTTATTAACATCCAAATGTCGTATCGACCAACCTTTGGTTACGGCAATGCTGAGAAGAACTCTCATGGTAGTTGGCTTTAGCACCGGACTGAAAGTATCATGAAAATCAATGCCGGGACGTTGATTGAATCCTTTTGCAACTAAACGCGCCTTATACCTGTCAATTGAACCATTAGAATGCCTTTTTACTTTAAAAACCCATTTGGAGCCAACTATATTCTGATCAAATGTAGCTGGAACAAGATCCCATGTACCATTACAAACCAAGGCATTAAAATCCTCACTCATGGCTTTTCGCCATTTCGGATCACTTAAAGCTTGTTTCACCGACGTGGGTTCTGTTTCTTTGTGTGTGTCAAGCTGTGCATTAAGGTTTGCATTAAGGTTTAATTTCTGGACAGGTTTCTTGATGTTGTTTTTCGAACGAGTAGTCATGGAATGGTTGGGAGGTGGTGGTAACAATATTTCAGATGATAAGTTGTTTGTGTATGATGGGCCTTGAGGACAAGGTTGTGAACCTTCCGAGGATCCATGAGCAGGTGAAAGAGACATATGCACCGTAGGAGTAGGAGATCGTACCAAAGATGGAGTGTTGTTTTCTACAAGTGGAATAGTTAGCACAGGTGGTGTCCATTCACAAATAGGACAGGAGCAGGTGTCATCTATTTTGGAGTGATTATGTTGAAATGGTTTAATTGATTCAACAAATTTCACATGTCTAGAAACATAGACTCTCCCAGTAGAGATATGATAACATAAATATGCACTTTGAGTAAGTGAATAACCAAGAAAGATACAAGGGACAGACCGACTTTCTAATTTATGAGAAGTGTATGGACAAATCCAAGGGTAACATAAACTGCCAAAAATTCTGAGTTTAGAATAATTGGGTTTGCAGTGAAAAATTTGTTCATATAGTGAGTCAAGATTTAAAATTTTGGTTGGCATACGATTTATGAGGTAAACCGCAGTAGAAAATGCGTACGACCAAAATGTTATTGGCATGAATGCTTGAGTTAAAAGGCTGAGACCTGTTTCGACTATATGCCTTTGCCGTCTTTCAGATATTCCATTATGTTGAGGGGTATGGGGTGGGGTAGTGAGATGAGATATTCCATTGGTAGCTAAGAAGGAAGAGAGAGCAATAATTTCTCCTCCATTATCACTGTATAAAGTTTTGATTTTGCGACCAAAGTGATTTTCAACAATTGCTTTAAATCTGATAAATACCTCTTTAACTTCAGACTTAGCTTTTAAAAGATAAAACCAAGTACATCGAGTATGATGATCAACAAACACAACGTAATATTTTAAATTATTTATAGATAGCATAGGAGAACTCCACACATCAGAAAAAATAATATCAAACGGGTAAGATGAAGTTAGAGTTGATTGAGTAAAAGGAAGTTTATGTGATTTATTACATGAGCAAGCATTACAAGAAACATCTACCAATGCACTAGACTCTAATTCATTTGAACGAATAATATGCTGCAAAATTGAGAAAGAAGGATGTCCTAGACATTGATGCCAACTGGATGTACTGGTTTTTGAAGTAGAAAAGGCCAAAAGTGGTGATGAAGAATGCTGGTTTTGAGGCCATGCATACACTCCATCCTTGATTGATCCCTGCTGCAGAACAGTTTTAGTGCATAGATCCTTCACCTGAAAGTTTTGAGGAAAAAATTCAACAGACACTTTATTAGAAGCGCATAATTGGGATACTGAAATCAAATTTTTCTTAATAGACGGAACACATAAAACGTCATCCAATTGAAAAGGCTTTCTAGAAGAAGGCAAAGAAACAGAACCGGTATGAGTGATTGGGAGGCCAGTACCATCACCAATCATGATGTCGTCGACTCCTTCATATGGCGAATGCAATGAAAGATTATTGAGATCGGTAGTAATATGATGACTAGCAACGCTGTCCAAAAGCCAAGATGCTGGAGTTCTATTTATGGTTGCAACATTGGCTTGAGGTTTATTGGCTTTAGACTGACTTGGAACAAACTTATAAGTGGGACATTGTTTAGCAGTGTGACCTTGAACTCCACAAATCTGACAAAAACCTTGATAAGGTCGTGGGCCTCGATTATTGTTGCGGTAGTTGTTCCGATTATACTGGGAGTTTGGTGGTTTGTGTTGAGTATTGAACACGATAAAAGAATACAGAGGGGGGGGGGGGTGAATGGATTCTTGAACTTTTCTTGATTGAGTCTGTGTAGCTGATAAGTGTGTATGTGTGCAGAAATTAAGGTGCGGATAAGTAAACAACACAAGACACAATATCACTTTAATCTAATGTATATTAGATAAAGGTTGCTACAATCTGTGAATACAAATGGTAGTATTCTCAGCTTCGTTTTTCTCAGAGAGATATAGCTTACAGTGTATGAAAAACTTGACTCACGAAAGTTACTAAGCTATGAAGTGAGGCTGTGTCCTTATAGAACATGGATACAGCCTGCTTACTACAAATAAGGTAGCTAAACAAATTACTTTCTAGTCTGTCTATCCTTTTTGAGTAAGCATCCAAATGGTTACAGATTTGACTTTGCAAAGCCTGTTTAGATCCACTTCTTTAGCTCCTTGTCTCTTCTATATCTCTCCAAGCTTCCTTGTAGGCTTTCCAGAGCACGTTACAGATTGTGGTCCATAAAGTGCATTGGCTTGTTGCAGGTTTCTGACTTGTACAATTTCTTCAGTATTTTGTCTCCAAGAATGTATTCGAGAAGTGACTAAGTAAGTGATTCGAGAACTAGAATTGACTTGATCGATAACTCTGAGTTCTCGAATACTGTTACAGTGACATATCGAACCACTTCTCGAATAGCTCTTTTTCACCAGGATTCCTTGAGTTGTCGAATAGAGCATTTGACTTATCGAATCCTCGAGTTGTCGAATAGCTTTCTGAGTCTTTGAGATATCGAATGGAACTTTGACTTGTTGACTCTTTGAGAACTCGAATACCATCTTGACTTGTTGACTTCTTGAGTTCTCGAATAGACATATCGAATCACTGAGATATCGAATGAGATATCGAACAGTGTATTCAGAGATATCTAATAGTGTCTTGAGATATCGAATCTCTGACTTCTCGAATGCTGGACTTCTCGAATAGACAAGTATACTTCTCGAATTGGTACTTAGGCAAATTTCTTCATTTCTTCAAATCCCAACTGTGATTATTTGGTAGTCTCTAACTCCTTGCTTGAGGCATGAACCATGGAACTTCTTTCAAGCATTATTTTAGACTATATTTGTACAGTTACACAATCTAGGATTTGATGCCTATCACAAGTACAATACAAACAGAAACTCTACAACTAGAGGTTCCCTCAGTTAAGAGGTCATGTAAGTAATGCAAAGCATTACAAACAATTAGGCTTGTTATTAGATGAGTACAGGCATGCCTCTGTAACTAACAATCTCCCCCAAATTGTGAGTGAGACCCTTAGTCACAATTTCATGTCTGATAACAAGCCTAACATACATAAAGATAAAACTTTAAAAGTACAGGTATGTATTTTGATTGAACACATAAATGAAATTACAAGATAAATACTCTTACAGTATGATGAGGTACTAGCCATTTTCTTTTGATTGCATCTCCATTGCTTTGGCTTGTAGATCATCATATGCTTTCTGTTTCCTTTCTTTCTCCTTTCTTGCAATCTCATCTACTGCTCTCATGATTTCTGTCATAGCATCCAATTCTTCAATCATAATAGAGTTTTTGAAATCTTCAAGCACTGGCTTCAGAATGTTGGCAGGATAGTGACTGAGTAGGTTCATTCTTATATTGACATTATCTCCATTTCTCCTCCTATACTTCACCACATAGGGATCAAACTGAACTCTACACAATCCCTTTGCCCTTAGCTTTTCTGCTTCAATCTCCAGTCTATCAATTTCTTTCTCCCTTTCTAACCATTTCTCATAGCAGCCCTTTCTTATCTTCTCAGCATAATCTTTCTTCATTTTTACAAAGTCAATCAATTCCAGCTTCCATACTTTCTCCACCTTGTCCTTAGAATCCAGCAATGCAATGATTCTTTCTATCTCATACAATTTACCCCAATGTTGACAACCCCCTTGTTTGAATTTCATTTCTTTCCCATCAGTGTACTTGATTACAAGGTGATCATCCACAATTGCAGCATAGCATATCTTTTGAGCTCTTAGAAATAGCAGTTGCTCTTCATCAAAGTCTTCATCAAGTGGCTGGAGCTTTAATCCTGGAATGATTGTTAGGGCTCTAGATTTGGATAGCTTCACTCTCCTTGCAGTATGTTTAAACTTTATCCTTTTGACATGGTTGCTTGGCAGAAATCTTTGACCTTGGTTGGTAGACCATAGTAGTATTCCATTAGCAGATTGCTTTCTGAAACATACACATGGTTTCTTGACTTGAATCTTCTTCTTTTCTTGAGATGGTAAGACAGTTGCAGAAGCCATAGATGTAGATTTTGTTAGGTCACTACTAACAGTATTCACCCTAGACTTAGAGTCTTGTGTTGTGGTGAGGTTACTGCTAGCAATGCCTAAGGCTTGCTGTCTTCCACTCTTTCTCACATATGTCTTACCCTGGTCATCATCTTTTTCATCCTTGTCCCCCTTTTTCTTCTTATCTTCATCACCCTTATCTCTCCTTTGATGTCTTCTCCTCCCATCACCTTTGTCTTCAGAATCATCATCCTTATTTCTCCTAGGTTGAGCCATCTCTGGAATTCCACCAGTTGCAATATAAGTTCTGAGGATATGCAGTGCCTCAATTTCTTCAGCATTTCTGGCTCCAACCTTCTTCTGAAGTTGATCAATAATAGCAATGATCAGTCTGTGATTTCTGGGGGTGAGATCATGAGGAATGACCAGTTGCTTGATATCTTCAATTCTGGTACCAGACTGATAGATAATTGTCCATGGCTTCTTGATCACTTCTGGTAGCCTTGTAGGTTGACCATTCCTCAAGTCATCAAACAGACTCTTGCTGTTGTCATTTTTCTTCTCAATGAGCTCTAGTATGGCATCTATCTCTGAGTGCTTTAAGTCTTGTAGAATCTGGTATGTTAGATGCCATATCTTTAGTTTGGACACCATCACTATCTCCTTGACCCATAAATTGTTGACTTGCTTGGGGATGACAGTGATGTAGTCTATCTGCTTCTTCACCTCCCTCAGATAAAACTGAGTGTCACCAACCTGTTCCCTTATGGCTTTCAGAAACTCCAAGAAGGCTTTATCATGATAGACATTGGA
Organism: Kitagawia praeruptora; assembly: GCA_037693485.1. Classification (NCBI taxonomy): domain Eukaryota; kingdom Viridiplantae; phylum Streptophyta; class Magnoliopsida; order Apiales; family Apiaceae; genus Kitagawia; species Kitagawia praeruptora. Next base: position 42,762,127 of record CM075347.1, read on the forward strand.
GTTAGCAACTTCTTGTAGCTTGGCCTCAGTAACAACTTTGACTTCTACAGGCTTGGCACTCTCAGCTATAGAAATTTGAGGTTTGTCAGATGGCATACTCCCTGCAACCACTGTGGTAGTTATTGATTGCTTTTGTCCTCCAGGAGTAGTGATGTGCACAGTTGGTAAGGTGACAACTGGCAAGATAGATGGAGGCTCATCTACTTTGGCTTTTCCCTTGCCAGGCACATTTTCTAGAGACTTAGTAGCCCTTTGTTGTCCACCTTCTTTGAATACTATGCCTTTCTCCCTCTTTGGCTCCCCCTTTGAATTTGAGTTCCTAGCCTTCTTCTCCCCCTTAGGCTTGTTGTCAGGCACAGAGGCTGTAGAGATGTCCTTTGGGATTGAAGATTCATCAGGTAGAGGGAGCCCCATATGCTTCATCATTGCAGCTAACATGGATTGTTGATGCAGAAGGACATCAGCTGTGGTGGATGCTTGAGTGTCCAACTGATCATTTAGCAATGCAACCTTTTCTGTGAGATGAGCATTGGTCTTGGTGAGAGTAGCTACCTCTTGCTCAAGAGTGTTGACCTTAGTGAAAAGTTCATTGGCCTTGAAACCAGATAGAGATTGTTCCTGCAGTCTCTTCACTTCATATTTAGACATTTCATGCACAGGAACATCAGTCACCAGCCTATCTCCATAGAGATTCTTGAACATTATTTTCAGCATGGCATTGGCATCTGTAGTCTGGCCAGATAGATTCTGAAATTGATGACCCAGACCTGAGACAGCATCTTTTAGCACAGCCAACCCATTGTCCACCTTAATGCATGTAGAGTTGCAGTGTTTGATGTCCTTGAGCACACTGTCCAAGTGGGGAAATTTAGCATCAAAGGCCCTCTTGACTTCTGCTACTGAAGTGGCTGTCTTATCACATACCCTGTTGACTTCAGTTTTTACTCCTTTGCCAAGATAGTGTGCAGCCTTGAGGAAACCCTTGTAGGAGTCATTGACAGCTTCATACACTTCACCAGGTGACAGGGATTTAGCATTGGAGCCCAGTGAAGTGATGTATTCCTCCCTGAGATACTGAAGTGCTTCATCGAGAGTAATATCATATTTTCCTTGCAACCAGGCATCTATGTTGCCATCTCTCTCAGCATCATCAATGATCTTTGATTTCTGCACCTCCACATCATCCCTATGGCATAACAGAATAGCCTCATAGTCTGGATTGGGCATGTCTGCAGTGAGAAGGTGCTGAGCAATCTTTGTGAACTCAGGAATCTGATCCACAATTAAGCTTTGAAGTGCTTCAACCGTCAATTGTTGTGGAACAGACCCTGATCCTGAAGCACTGTCATGTTGCACAGGCTTCAGCCATTTTGACATAAAGTCAGAGCTAGAGCTAGGCAAGCTAGTCTCCTCAGTTACAGATGCAACTTCTGTAGCCGGATGGATGGACTCTACTACTGGTGTCTCCACAGAAGTGGGATGAATTACACCAGCAGTTGACACAGGCACAGAGTCTCTAGTAAAAACTAGGGGAACCTCTGTGTTTGTGATGGTGTCATTAGGATATGCCTCAGCATGCATTCCCTCACCATCTAAATGTGGGTTCTGAGTGGTGAACAAAGTGTCATGCACTGAGTCACTTGAAATTATTGGCTCATCAAGAGAAAAGAATTCTTGATGATCAATACCTTGCATCTCAGTTGCCTGAGTTGCAGGTTCCAAAGAAATTTCAGAGTTAGATTCTGGAAGAGAAGTGTGTTCTAGAGTAGATTTTGGCAACTCCCCCTGAGAGATAGAGGGAGTTTCAAAAGTGATGTGCTCTCCACTCAGTGTTGTGCCAGCCTTATCACTCCCATGTGCAGACTCTATACAAGAAGGTGCATTGGGGAGAATGCTTGATTCTATAGGTGCACCCTGTTGAGAGGATACACCTAGTGAGCTGTGTGCCCCTGATTTTACAACTTCAGCCATTTGTGTGACTGAAGAGGTGGTCTTAGTTTTCCTCTTCTTTGGCCTTTGTAAGGGTGACTCAGGTTCCTCACTTTCTAGCCCTAATTCAACAGCTAATGCTGCTTCAGATAAGATATTTAATGGTGCAGACATTACTTCCTTTCTCTTCTTTTTACTAACATCACCCTTTTGAGAGGATGATGCAGTTGGCTCAGTATGTGGGAGAGTGTTTGGTTGAGAGGGTTGGTTAGCAGGCCCTGGGTTAGCAGTTTGTTCTACTTGCTTGGGCTGTGCTAACTTAGATTTAGCATCAAATGTTGGCATGTTGTGGGGGTAAGTCTTAAACAAACTCTCCATATGGGGAGTTATGTTCAGTCTTACATCCACATCATTCCTAGTTTCCAAGTTACCAAAAATGAGTTTGGTCATGGACTTAGGATAGCCTATTTTATTTTTATCAATCCCAGGCAATTCAATCAACGAAGCATTTTTATAATTAAGTACAGATTGAATAAAGCGAGGGAAGAAAATATCAGTACCTCTCTTGGTTGTGTTCTTACCAAGTCTCCCATATAATTCTTGAAGTATGATTTGGCCAACATCTATCTTCTTTCCATAGGCCAAAGCATATCCAATTTGCTGCACAGGTGCACTGATTTGATCAAAGCTTGATTTCCTGGCAGTGAAGACTTGAAGAAGAGTTGCAAACACATAGCTCCACTCCTTTCTCAGATTCTTTCTGTTTAGCTTTCCAAGGTTAATCCCATCTGAGTAGTTTATGAATTCGAAGAATTCCTCCAACTCTGCAGTAGTGGCCATTCTATCAAATGATTCCTGTTGTAGTCCTAGTGCTTGGTTCATGTCTGCAGTAGTGATAGTGATATCCTTATCTTGAACCTTGCAGTAGATGACATAGGATGTGATTGCATTTTCCAGGGCTACAACCTCCACAATAGCAGTATTCCAGAATTGTTCCAGAATATCGAGATATAGAGTTGGATTGGCAGAGAGTGCTTCTTTGATGTATGATTCAGCCATCCATTTCACAAAGCACTTAAAGTTTGCATTGGGTGCTTCAACATCACTAGTTAGAGCGATGAAGTTGGTGTTGAACTTTACTGTTGCCATTTGTATAGAAGAGAGAAAAGAAATTGAAGGTTGAAGAAGAAATTTGGCTTTTCGCAGTTAGGGTTTCAGGGGTTTAGAGAGTGTAGATGCTTGAGAAATCGAATGAAATGAATCGAATAGATGTGAGATTGTATAAGTATGAAGTACTTGAATTGTCGATTAGCAAACTGTTTTGTATCGACAAGTCAGGCATTCGAGAAGTAGAAAACAACTATTCGAGAAGTCAAGAATGGCTTAATCGATAACTCAAGCAGATAGAAACTCACAGCTGGCAGTTATCTAACTTAGAAATAATTCTAAATTAAATAAAATGTGTTTTTATGAGTGAATTAAATTTTTAGATAAAAATCCAAAATCGGTTAAAATTCAGCGAGAATTCAGCCTTTTCAAATGATTCGAGAACTCAAATATAGTGTTCGAGAACTCAATCATTCGAGAACTCAGTTGCTATATTCGAGAAGTCAAGAATTCCTCTATTCGATATCTCAGAAAGACTCTATTCGAGAACTCAAGAGTACTCTAATGAGACTTATTAGAGATGTCGAATAGTGAATCATTCGAGAAGTCTGACTTATCGAACTATACCCATCACTCATAAAAATTTGATTTTCACTATCTTTTAAAAATTTACCAGACATATTCATTGAAAAATATCCTAGCAAATTAAATAGTGATTTTCTCAAAATTTCATAGAAATTTTAAGTTAATAAAAATATGATTTTCAACATATGCAACAGATTTGAAATATTTATAAATCATATTTCAGCCAACACTTACTCCAAAAATATTGAGGATTTAGATAAAGTAAGTGTTTACTGCTGCAACAATCTAGATGATGTATTCACTTAGCCAGAATCTGAAGAATTCAGCATTCCAATCTCACTTACCAACCTTGTGAAGGTGGCTTCATCTAATGGCTTAGTGAATATATCAGCTAGTTGTTTATCTGTAGAGACATAATGCAACTCAATGGTTCCATTAGTTGCATGTTCTCTTATGAAATGATATCTGATGTCAATGTGCTTTGTTCTAGAATGATTGACAGGATTGGCAACTATAGAGATTGCACTTGTGTTGTCACACATGATTGGAATTCTTTCCAACACAAGTCCATAATCTCTAAGTTGATTTCTAATCCAAAGCACTTGAGCACAGCAACTTCCAGCAGCTATGTATTCAGCCTCAGCTGTAGAAGTTGACACAGATTGTTGCTTCTTGCTATACCAAGAAACTAACCTTTGTCCAAGAAACTGGCAGCTTCCTGAGGTGCTTTTCCTATCCACTCTGCATCCAGCATAATCAGCATCAGAGTAGCCAACCAGATTGAACCCTGTGTCCTTAGGGTACCATAATCCCAAGTTAGGAGTGCCCTTCAGATATCTAAAGATCCTTTTTATTGCAATCAAATGTGATTCCTTTGGATTTGATTGAAACCTTGCACACAAGCATGTAGCAAACATGATGTCTGGCCTACTTGCAGTGAGGTAGAGTAGAGAACCAACCATGCCTCTGTAGACTGAGATATCTACTCTCTTGCCTTTAGCATCTTCATCCAACTTAGTGGCAGTGGCCATGGGTGTCTTGGCAGGTGAACAATCTTCCAAGTCAAACTTTTTCAATAAATCCTTGATGTACTTGGTTTGACTGATAAAGATACCATCCTTCCTTTGACTGACTTGCAACCCTAGAAAGAATGTCAACTCTCCCATCATACTCATCTCATATCTGCTCTGCATGAGTTTAGAGAATTTCTCACACAGTTTCTCATTTGTAGAACCAAAAATGATATCATCCACATAGATTTGAACTAGAATCATATCATCACCATGCTTCTTGTAAAACAGTGTCTTGTCCAATGTGCCTCGAGTGAATTGATTTTCAAGAAGAAATTGTGATAGAGTATCATACCATGCTCTTGGAGCTTGCTTAAGTCCATACAGTGCCTTAAGCAATCTGTAGACAAATTCTGGGAAATGTGGATCCTCAAAGCCAGGTGGTTGTTGCACATAAACCTCTTCTTCCAACTCTCCATTTAGAAATGCACTCTTGACATCCATTTGATAAACTTTAAAGTTTGAATGAGCAGCAAATGCCAAGAATATTCTAATGGCTTCCAATCTAGCAACAGGGGCAAATGTCTCATCATAATCAATGCCTTCCTGTTGAGAGTATCCTTTTGCAACCAACCTTGCTTTGTTTCTTATTATTACACCATCTTCATCCATCTTATTCTTCAGAACCCATTTCGTTCCAACAATGGTTCTATTCTTTGGTGCAGGCACAAGTTCCCATACTTTGTTCCTTTCAAATTGATTCAGCTCCTCTTGCATGGCAATAATCCAATCTGGATCCAACAATGCATCATCAAGTTTCTTAGGCTCAACTTGTGATAGAAAACATCCATAGAGGCACTCATTTTGAGTTGCTCTCCTAGTCCTTACTCCTGCATTAGGATCTCCAATGATTTGCTCTGCAGTGTGTGATCTATCCCATTTCCTTGAGTGTTCAGCCTGATTTCTCATCCTTGATGTTGCTTCATCATCCTCATCATGATCATCCTCATTTCCTCCCCCTGTGAAGTTGCCATTACTCACAGGTGTGTCTTGGATGCTTGTTTCTTCACTATTGATTGGCACAAATTCTTCTCTTGTATCATTATTCACTTGAGTTTGTTGAACTTGAGTTTCAACTCTAGTTTCAGTCTCTTCATCAGAATCATCTAGATTATCAAACTTCAATGGATCTTTGTCTTCATCATTGGCTTCTTCTAGTCCAGGTAGTTTACTGTCATCAAATGTTACATCTGTGCTTTCCATAACTTTCTTTTGACTGATGACATAAACCTTGTATGCAATTCTTTCCATAGAATAGCCAAGAAAAATTCCTTCAAATGCTTTTGCATCAAACTTCCCAACATATTCAGAATTGTCCTTAAGTACAAAGCATTTGCTTCCAAAAGTATGAATATACTTTAGTGTAGGCTTCTTTCCAGTCATCAAGTTGTAAGGAGTCTTTCCAGTGTTTTTGTTGATGAGGGTTCTGTTCTGAATATAGCATGCAGTGCTCACAGCCTCAGCCCAAAAACATGTAGGCATTTTTGCATCAAGTAACATTGTTCTAGCAGCCTCAATCAGAGTTCTATTCTTTCTCTCAACAACTCCATTTTGTTGTGGAGTCCTTGGAGCTGAGAATTGTTGAGAAATACCATTCTCTTTGCAGAATGCTTCAAGTGTGGCATTTCTGAACTCTGTTCCATTATCACTTCTCAATGCAATCACACTTGCATTGTTTGCCTTTGCTTCCTTGTCAACTTTCTTTATATGCTCAATGATTACTTGTGGAGCCTCATCTTTTGATGCCAGAAATTCTACCCATGTATACCTTGAAAAATCATCAACCATTACCAGGGCATACTTCTTTCTTCCAAGTGACATTATGTTGACAGGCCCAAACAAATCCATATGGATGAGTTGTAGTGGCTTGGTTACTGATGTCACTGTCTTTGACTTGTGGCTTGATCTCTTCATTTTTCCTTTTAGACAAGCCTCACACACTCCTTCTTGGCAGAATTCAAGTGTGGGCATGCCTCTCACTAACTCTCTTTTGACTAGAGAATTAATGGCCTTAAAGTTCAGGTGTGATAGTCTCTTGTGCCACAGCCAACAATCTTCATTTGATGCTTTTGAGTAAAAGCAACAAATTTTGTCCTTGTTTGCAGAGTCCATGTTGGCTACAAACAGGCTTCCCTTCCTTACTCCAGATAGAGCAAAATCACCAGTCTTCTTGTGGGTGATCAAACATTCATCTTTGTCAAAATTCACCTTGAATCCTCTATCAGTAAACTGACCAACACTTAACAGATTATGCTTGAGCCCCTTGACTAGTGCTACATCTTCAATGATGACATTTCCAACTTTCAGCTTGCCATATCCCAATGTGTTACCCATGCTGTCATCTCCAAAAGCAACCATTGGGCCAGCCTTTTCCTCATACTGTGATAGCAGGGCCATATCACCAGTCATATGATTTGAGCATCCACTGTCCAAAATCCACATGACCTTCTTTTCACTTTCTTTGCCCTGCAAACACAAAGGTATTACTTTTCCTTTGGTACCCAAACAAGTTTGGGTCCATGTGACTTAGAGACAGTTTTATCATAAACAACATGCTTGTTAACTTTCTTAGTGTCAGTCTTCTTGTCACTGTTGGAAGTCTTAGAACCTGAGGTTTCAGACTTAGGTGACAGAGGTACCTTCCTAGCTTTAGGAGGACTTGAAGACTTTGACCTTGTGTAGTGTGTGTGAGAATTGTGACTGATACAACCATCAATGAACTGTCTTCTTAAATTAAAACAACTAGTCATAACATTCATATTGCATGGCATACAGTCAAATTTATCACAGAAGGGTGCATCTCTATGTCTTAGAGGCACAGAACAATCATAGAAAGGTTTAGACACACTACCAACAGGTTTCTTGCATGCATGAGTTAGATGATTGGTACTGAAACAGTTCTGACAAGTTTTCCTAGGGGCATTAGGCATATAAGCATAGTTGTTATCCTTGTTAATCCCTAACTTGCCATTTCTGTTCTGTTTCTTTTTAGTCACTTCCTTTTCTGATTCACTCTTCCCAGCTGGTACAAACTTAACAAACTTCTTAGGTCTTGGCCTATCAACTACTGGTTTCTTGGTCTTTGACTTGACACTCTCACCCTTAGAGGATGCTAGCTGTTCACTAGATTGTGCCTCATCCTCATCATTCAACATTTGTTTGATGAGTAAGGCATCCTCATCAATTTCAAATGTTGATTCCTTAAAAATTGGATTTTCAGTTTTTCTCAAAATGTGAGGCACTTTCTCATGAACAGCTGTGTCCTCTTCAATGACAGCATAGCCTTTCCTTTGCTTGAGAGAGTCATAGTCAAGTCCAATAGCTGCTTTGGGTTTAGCTTCAATTTTCTCACAGTAGGATTGCACTAAACCAGATGATTTCTTGAAAGTTTTAAGTTTGAATTCATTCTCAGCTAATTCATCCCTAAGAGCCTTCTCTACTTGGCTAGCACACAAAACCTTGTTCTCTAAATATTCAACTTCTTTCTTAAGGTTTTCTACTTGCATAGCAGTTAGCTCAAGTTCCTCATTCTTTTTGGTTAATACTTCATTTCTAGTTGACAATTTAGCAATCTCCTCATTAGCAGCAGTCATACTAGTATGAATATTAAACATTTCAACAGATAATTGTTCAATCATGGATTTGTATTCAGAAACAGACATGTCTATTGTAGTGAGAGATGGTACCTGAGAATCAGATGAAGATGAGTCATCCTTGGAGTTGGCCATCAGGGCATAATTGCAGAATTCTTGTTCTTCTTCATCACTCTCAGAATCATCCCAACACTTTCCTTCAGCTATGTAGGCCTTACCATGTGTCTGCTTTTTCAGAAGGGCCTCATACTTAGCTTCTAGCTCAAGAAAATCTCTATCCTTCTTTTTAGGCTTCTTGCATTCACTGGCAAAATGCCCTAGGTCATTGCATCTATAACACCTTACAGATGACCTATCCACATAACCGGTTTTGAATTTATTTCTGTTTGGTTTCACAGGTGCCTTGTTCTTGTAAGCTGAATGGTTTTGGGTTTTGGGTTTGAAGGGTTGATTTCTTTTAAATCTGATGTTTGGAAATTTTCTGGCCATGAAAGCATATGAAGTATTTTCCATCCCATCAAGTTCTTCCAGAGTGTAAAACTCCTCTTCTTCTTCCACCTTTTCCTCAACAGGTTCACTTACCCCAGCTTCAGTTTCTTCATCATCTGCCACCTCCTCTATCCTCAGTTGACTTGTAGATGCTTCTAGGTCCAGAATGGATTTGTTGACAATCAAGGCACATGATGTGTTTATCATCCTACCTTGGTTGGCTTGGATAGCCCTCTTCTGAAGCAACTCAAGTTCATGAGTCTTTAGGACTCCATAGAGTACATCATAGGTGACTTTGTTCAAATCTCTCTCTCTTAGAGAAATGACTCTTTGCTCCAGATGATTTGGTGAAGACAACAGAAATTTCATATTTAACTCCTTGGTGCTGTAAACCTTTCCATTCATCTGCAACTCAGTAACTAGCTTGTGAAACCTTTCAAACATCTCAGTAATGCTTTCCTTGGGCTGTGCCATGAAAGCTTCATACTGTGTGACCAGTATCTGTTTCCTGTTTTCTTTAACCTCATCAGTCCCTTCACACAACACCTCAATGTGATCCCACATCTCTTTAGCAGATGTGCATGATGCAATGTTTGCAAACATTGACATATCCATGGAATCAATGATGAGCAACATGAGGTGACTGTCAAGAGCAACCTTCTCCCTTTCTGACTCTGTCCACTTTGATGGATCCTTGGCCTCATAAGTTCTAGGGATTGTTAGGGTTCCAACAGTCTTCTCTGGTATCTCTTGTTGTGGAACAAAAGGACCATTCTTGAGAATCTCAGGATACAAGGGATGAGAGGCTTTGATGAACAACATCATCTTTATCTTCCAGAGGTTGAAGTTTTCTTTATCAAACTTAGGGACCTTCACTGTTCCTGTAGTCTTTGGTGTATTCGAACTCATGATCGTTTCTCTGTTTTTGAATAAACAGCCCGCTCTGATACCACTTGTTGAGTATTGAACACGATAAAAGAATACAGAGGGGGGGGGGTGAATGGATTCTTGAACTTTTCTTGATTGAGTCTGTGTAGCTGATAAGTGTGTATGTGTGCAGAAATTAAGGTGCGGATAAGTAAACAACACAAGACACAATATCACTTTAATCTAATGTATATTAGATAAAGGTTGCTACAATCTGTGAATACAAATGGTAGTATTCTCAGCTTCGTTTTTCTCAGAGAGATATAGCTTACAGTGTATGAAAAACTTGACTCACGAAAGTTACTAAGCTATGAAGTGAGGCTGTGTCCTTATAGAACATGGATACAGCCTGCTTACTATAAATAAGGTAGCTAAACAAATTACTTTCTAGTCTGTCTATCCTTTTTGAGTAAGCATCCAAATGGTTACAGATTTGACTTTGCAAAGCCTGTTTAGATCCACTTCTTTAGCTCCTTGTCTCTTCTATATCTCTCCAAGCTTCCTTGTAGGCTTTCCAGAGCACGTTACAGATTGTGGTCCATAAAGTGCATTGGCTTGTTGCAGGTTTCTGACTTGTACAATTTCTTCAGTATTTTGTCTCCAAGAATGTATTCGAGAAGTGACTAAGTAAGTGATTCGAGAACTAGAATTGACTTGATCGATAACTCTGAGTTCTCGAATACTGTTACAGTGACATATCGAACCACTTCTCGAATAGCTCTTTTTCACCAGGATTCCTTGAGTTGTCGAATAGAGCATTTGACTTATCGAATCCTCGAGTTGTCGAATAGCTTTCTGAGTCTTTGAGATATCGAATGGAACTTTGACTTGTTGACTCTTTGAGAACTCGAATACCATCTTGACTTGTTGACTTCTTGAGTTCTCGAATAGACATATCGAATCACTGAGATATCGAATGAGATATCGAACAGTGTATTCAGAGATATCTAATAGTGTCTTGAGATATCGAATCTCTGACTTCTCGAATGCTGGACTTCTCGAATAGACAAGTATACTTCTCGAATTGGTACTTAGGCAAATTTCTTCATTTCTTCAAATCCCAACTGTGATTATTTGGTAGTCTCTAACTCCTTGCTTGAGGCATGAACCATGGAACTTCTTTCAAGCATTATTTTAGACTATATTTGTACAGTTACACAATCTAGGATTTGATGCCTATCACAAGTACAATACAAACAGAAACTCTACAACTAGAGGTTCCCTCAGTTAAGAGGTCATGTAAGTAATGCAAAGCATTACAAACAATTAGGCTTGTTATTAGATGAGTACAGGCATGCCTCTGTAACTAACAGTTTGTTATAGTGAGAGTTTCGGATGTTGGGTTTGGTAACAACATTTGCCGTGGCTGGAAAATGAGGAGATTCAGTTTTGGTAGAAGTGATTTCAAAGGTCAATTGCTTTTCATGGAGTTCCTCAAATGAGACCGGAGTTTCACGGGCTTGTAAAGCTCGAGCAAGTTCCTTGTATTCATCTCCTAAACCTGCAAAAATGATGTCAATGATATCTTCGATATCCATAGGAGAACCTAACAGAGAGAGTTCTTCAGTTTTAGATTTGATGGTTTGCAAATAATCAGTGATTGATAAGGAGCCTTTACAAAGGTCCTTGATTTGTTGTTTGATGTGTTTGATACGTCCCCTAGAAGGTTTGGCATAAATGGAGGCTAAAATGTCCCAAGCGTGTTTAGAGGTTATGGAAGTGCTGATGAAAGGAACAATGTTTGGAGAGAGAGAGCCAACTATGGCATTCAGAATCAATTGATCCTGACGAACCCAAGTTGAGTAAGCTGGATTGGGGGTGGTAGTTTCACCGCTTTTCACGGTTTGTGCTGGACAAGATTTAGTACCATCAATATAACCAAGGATGTCATAACCAATAAGCAGTGTTTGGAATTGAAGTTTCCATGAAAGATAGTTATTATTGGTTAGCTTGATTGGAATTTGAAAAGCTGTATTAATGGTAACTAAGGTTGTAGAATCGGCAGAAGCCATTATAGTTATAATGATATGAGAGAAGAAGAAGAAAAAAAAATGGATCAAAAGCTATAGCTTGAGTGTCTGATACCATATATTATTAACCAAGGTTGTATATATACAGGTTACAACAAATCAACATCCCTACCATATCTCAACTACATAAAAGGATATCTACCATATCTTAACTATACATCAGATAAGTATACAACGTCAAGCTATACTAGCGCATATGTACTTATCCTAACACCGAGGTCACAAGTTTACACTTTCGCCAACCTTTTCCATATTTGTTTTTATGAGCATGGGAGAAAGGCAAGACAGTAATCAAGCTGCTGACAATTGGATAGTACCCCCTTCCATCGGAGGATGTACTCGGTGGAGAGCGACAAATATGAGAAAAGCCTACTTACCAGCCTCTGTGATAGGATACCACTTAGTAGGCAGATGCTAGGGATTGGTGAGTTAGGGCAACGAGGGATTTGAAGAGAGACTGGGTCTGGTTTTTCAATTGCTCCCGATCCATGTAATGGTTACATTAGGTATAAGGTTTAGGGTTTTCAATAACCTAACTTATTGCAATTTAAAATATTTTGAAAATATTGAACAAAAGAAAAATATTTTGAGAATAATATTAGGACTTAATGATCCTATGGTTAAATATAGGAGAATTTCCTAAAATTAACCAGTGAAATCAAGACACATCACATAGTTTTCTGAATAAAAAGACATATCATTAATGGCCCTGCAGGGCCCTTATAAATAAAAGGTAACAAATGCATGATTTTAAAAGTTAACTTTAGGAAATTCTCCTAAAGTTAACTATAGGAACATTTTTCTCATAATATTATATGTGTATAACATATTTTATATATCATATAATATATTATTATATAATTAAACGGATCGGGTCGCGAATAATCGGATCGGATCAATCTAAATCCATATCCAATCCATTTATTATTCTGGTCGTTCTTATCGGATCGAGTTCCGGATCGAATTTTTTTAAACCAATCCATATCCATTTAAATCAGTGTGGATCGGATCGAATCGGGTCGGATATCCGATCCATTAACAGCCTACCTAGAAGTACTAATGCATCTCTATCTAATATTGTGGTTCTGCTTTGTAGTGGCTGGGTTCTATGGGCTTTAAGCCTGGTTTTGTTATTCTGGTGCATTCTATCTAATGGCCAGTTTCTTTCTTAATATATTATCTTTGTTGTTCAAAAAAAAAGTTCTTATTTATTTTGTCGTACGGAGGACTAGAGTACCAATTATCAAAATTTTGGATGAAATCTCTCATATACTTATTATTAAAATTGTATTTGATTGTTAGTTGAACAATCTTCAAATATTAACAAGTGTATTTTGATAATCAAAACGAATTATAAGTAAAATTCATAAATCGAATAGAATTTTCAACGTAAAAAATTGTTAATTTCTTCTCTCTTTTGTTTCCGTAGGTTTAATTGGAAAATAATTGTTAAATCATTACTAAATTAAAGATTATTTTGTTAATTTCACGTGGACTGTAAAATCGTTCAAATCAAATTTTAAGAATTCAAGATAGAGTATAAATATTAAATCAATTATGTAAAATCTTATATATATATATATATATATATATAAAATCTTATATATATAAATATATATATATATATATCAACTTTTTAATAACAATTTGATATGTAATTTAATAACATAAAAAATTAAAAAAATTAATATAATTATAGTTATGTGAAAATAACTATTAGCCGAAAATAAGAGCTATTAGCCGAAAAAACCAATGAACTTATTCTTTTTTTTGCTTTTTATCCAATCATCTTTTTTTCACCTTCTACCCCAACAAACTATATAAAATAGTGAAAAAAATTAACTAGAGTTACTTTTTTGTTAACATGAACTAACTGCAGCAAACTCATTTCCAAGGTGGCTATAAAAAAAGGGAGTGAAAATTATGTTTTCCAAGGTGGAAATAAAAAAAGGAATAAAAATTATTAATAAATAATTCAACAAAATATCAGTTCTTATACTTTAGTTAAGTTTTAAAAATTTAATTTGTTGACTTTAAAATAAATTTATGTTATCATATTATTTCAAAACTTGTTTAAAAATTCTACAATCATTCTTTAAACTAAATTGAAGGAAAATATACAAAAACAACAAAAAAAAAGTAAGTAAATGTTTAGAGAAAGTTGTTGAGTTTTCTTAACAATCAAATATAAAAACTTGGTGTAAAAGACATGCTAGATTTTATAAAATATGATTACATGCCAACGAAATCTTTAAAATCAAGACAGACCTCAATTATTTTTTCATAATGAGCAGTACATCATTCTTAACTTAAGAACTAACAATGTCAAATTAACAATCCTGAACAAAAATTTTAATAATATCTTTCAAATAGATTGATAATTATTTGATAGGAACAATAAAAACAGAATCAAAAGAAGGCACACTTAATGTCATATGTGTTGGAAATATTGACTACTACAGCAACATAGAGGAAGTTATATATCGTATTTAACAAGTCCAGGCCAAGCATACAATTAGTGAAACAAAACACGAAGGTAAAACACATGCAAATCAGTAACTGATAGAACAAAGGAAGATAAGAAATCATACCAGAAGCCATAGCTATGCAGGTATCAAATAAGAAATAATCAGCTGAGTCACCAGGCCTTGCAAAGAAGTCTTGATTGTTCTTGAAGAGATAATTGCCCCCACTTACACTGTGTCAGGATGCTGGCAATATTCTTCCAGGATAAAACAGCTCCGAGTTAGATGGTCACAGTCACCAGAAAACTCGACTTCGACTAGCACCTCAGTCGCCAGAAAAACCTACTGTTGGAGTACAGAATATAAAGGGAGAACAGAGTGTATAGAGAGAACAGAGAATGTATGGTGTGGACAGTATGTTTTTATGTATATAACAATCAGTAGCTTAGGTCTCTATTTATACTAGAGGCTAAACGTAACTGATGCCACCCAATTAATATTGTAACTCCCATTCCAATTAATTAGAATGAAACGGTCGATTTAATATAATCAAAACGGCTGTAACAACTGATTTTATATTAAATAAATCGTAACAGTTACGTTATATATATATTTATCCACATTATGACTTCCAATTAATAGAATAAACGCTCAGACTCTACTGTCAAAATCACGCAGAAGTTACTGTCAACAAGTCCTGACAGTACCTTTAAAGTAACTGTCAACAGTTTGAACTTGACAGTAAGTTTACTTCTTTGACAGCAACCTTGTTTCTGACAGTAAGTTTTACTTCCTTGACAGCAACCTTGTTCCCGACAGCAAGTTTTACTCTCGAGAGTTTACAGGACTTAACAGTCCAACTCTTGATAGCATGTTTATAATATTAAAATAAATCAATAATCCATGCAATAAAATTCCTCGCCCAGGTCGCCTCGCGTACGCGAGACGCCGAGACATTCGCCCAAATCGCCCTTCGACCGACCCGACCCGAGTCGAGTCGAGACGAGACGTGGCGTGGCGTGTCGTGACGTGGCGGGGCGGGCGGCGGTGGCGCGCGCGCGTGTGTGTGTGTGCGCGTGGAGCACACAGTAACACCATGCACCATCATACACCTTAGTAGTTGTACACTACCCATGTGTGTGATTCTATATAAAGCCAACAACCCCCCTTATTTATTTCAATGTGGGATAAATACACATTCTCATTTCAAGCTTATTCAAGCTACTAACTTCAACTCCATTTCTCTATGGGTTTCACTAAGAAAATTACTTAGACCCATATATGAAAATTTAAGTTCCCATATCAAGGAACAATTTCCAATCGTTAAAATCCGGAATTAACATCAAGAACATAAAATAATTATGCCCTAAAAACTCCATTTTCTAACAATCCCCCACAAATCCATACAGAAATGCTCCAGGTTTTCCATCATGACTTGTTTTTCAGAGTTGGTACCCTTCCGGGTTTGAACCCTCCTAAGTCCCCTACTTCGATGACTACCGGATTCAGATGGAATGTTTCACCTTGAATCTTAATCCGTTTGATGTAATCATGTTCCATAGACGATGACAAGTCAAAGGCTATGGTGCCAATCTACGGCTTTGAGACATTAATGGTCTTGTCTCGATCCTGTTCGTCGAATGTTTCAAGGAATAACCCTTCCCTCTAATTGCGACCACACAATTAAATTCGCTTAGCTGGGCATCTCCAGAGATGTACTGCTACCATCTCGTCAAATGACTTGACCCCATTCAGAGTTATAATAACTCTTGCTTACTAGCAGTGTCAGTACCTTCTAGGTTTACAGGGGATAGACTCAGATACAAACAGTATCATCTATGTAGCAAAGGTACTACCAATTCATCCTTACAGCTTGTTATTACCACATTGAATACACTTCAAGGGATCTCCTCTCATGTGTATTGGGTTCCCACTGATGATGAACTATGATGGGTTGACAGCCCCATCCCCAACCTCGACTTAAGGACCACTGCAGGTTCCAGTCCTTTAGTTAAAGGATCAGCTATATTATTCTGAGTTCCTATGAACTCTACAGCAATAATCCTATCAGACACTAAACCCCTTATAGACTTTAGTCTAACTTGGATGTGTCTCTTTGTTTTAGCATTATACTTTTTACTGCTAATCTTGTCGATAGTTGTTTTACTATCACAATGAATAGCAATCGTAGGAAGTGGTCTGCTTACTACAGGTATCGCGGACATAAGTCCATGTAACCATTCAGCCTCCGTCCCCGTGGCATCTAGCGCACACAACTCAGCCTCAAATGTAGACCGAGTTACTATAGTCTGTTTTGTCGACTTCCAGGATATTGCTCCACCTGCTAAAGTGAACACGTATCCAGTCACTCCATTAGAATCAGACTTCTTAGCTATCCAACTTGCATCACTGTACCCCTCAAGTACACCAGGAAATCTCCTATAGTGTAAACTTAGGTACATTGTGCCTTTCAGATATCTTAGTACTCTATCAAGAGCATCCCAATGAGTTCTGTTTGGACAGCTTGTATATCTAGCCAACTTAGACACAGAATATGAAATATCTGGTCTAGTACAGTTAGCAAGATACTGCAAACTCCCTATAATCTGAGAATACCTTAACTGAGACACAGGTACTCCTGAAGTATTCTTGACAAGGGCAACTTTAGGATCATAGGGTGTACTAGCGATTCTACACTATGAATAACCATATTTCTCAAGTATAGATTTCTCTATATAATGAGACTGCGATAAAGTTATTCCCTCAGCTGACTGAGTCAGCTTGAGACCAAGAATCACACTAGCCTCACCCATATCCTTCATTTCAAAATGCCTTTTCAAGAAAGCTTTTGTCTCGTTAATAATCTCAATATTGGTTCCAAACAGTAATATGTCATCAACATATAGGCACAAGATGACACACTCACTACCTTTAACTTTGGTGTAGACACACTTGTCACTATCATTAATATCATAACTGAACGGCACTATAGTTTCATCAAACTTTTTATGCCAATCCCTAGGAGCTTGTTTCAAGCCATAGATGGATTTGATCAACTTACATACTTTCCTTTCGTTACCAGATGCAACAAATCCCTCAGGCTGATCCATATAAATCTCTTCTTCAAGTTCACCATGAAGAAAAGCTGTCTTTACATCCATTTGATGGATGATAAGACCATGTACGGAAGCCAATGCTACTAGCATTCGAATTGTTGTCATTCTAGCTACTGGAGAGTATGTGTCAAAGTAATCAATGCCCTCTTTTTGCTTAAAACCCTTAGCTACCAGTCTAGCTTTGTACTTATCTATTGATCCGTCAGGGTTCAACTTCCTTTTAAAAATCCATCTGCACCCGATAGTAGAACACCCAGGAGGGAGATCAACTAACTCCCATGTTCCGTTAGAAATAATAGAGTCAATTTCACTCTTTACAGCGCCCTTCCAGTGCCTAGACTCTGAAGAATCCATAGCTTGTCGGAAAGTTAAAGGTTCATCCTCGACATTGTAAGTGATAAAATCACTTCCAAAATCCTTGACTACCTTTGCACGCTTACTCCTTCGTGGTTCCTCTACCTCCTTAGGAGTAGAGCTACTACTAGGTTCCGCCCCCACATTTGTCATCTTTTCCACATGATCAGGAATAGAACTTGATGTGTGAGTAGGATCTTCATTAGAAGTATCTTGAGGCATACCAGTCTTCATAGGGTAAACATCCTCAAAGAATGTAGCATCACGAAACTCAACTATCGTGTTTGCCACTATACCATCTATGTCAGATTTTAACACTAAAAATCTCATAGCTGTAGTGGTCTCAAGATAGCCTAGAAAGATACAATCAACAGTCTTCGGACCTAGTTTCTTTCTCTTGTGTTCAGGGACAAGTACCTTAGCAAGGCACCCCCACACACGAAGATACTTAAGACTAGTCTTCTTGCTCTTCCATAACTCATAGGGTGTCTTATCCATGTGTTTCAGAGGGACTCTATTCAGAATATGGCAAGCCGTATTCAGAGCTTCTCCCCACATGTATTTAGGCAACCCAGAATTAATAAGCATACTATTAATCATATCTTTAAATGTTCTGTTCTTTCGCTCAGCAACCCCATTAGACTCAGGTGTGTATGGTGGGGTAACTTCATGAACTATTCCATTGTTTGCACAAAATTCATTAAAAGCGTTACTCGTATACTCACCACCTCTATCAGATCTCAATCTTTTAAGCACCTTACTAGTTTGTTTTTCTACTTCAGTTTTATATATAATGAATTTACTAAGTGCTTCATCCTTATGTCTAAGTAAATAAACATAACAGTATCTACTACTATCATCTATAAAGGTAATGAAGTATCTAAACTGGTCCTTTAGTCAACACACCACCAAATTCACAAATATCAGTGTGTACTAAATCTAACAAGTCTGAATCCCTAACAATATTATGAAAAGGTTTCCTTATTTGTTTAGCAGACACACATACTTGACATTTAGAATTCTTTTCTATAGTGTGTTTTGGAATCAACTCTAAGTTCATCATATTTTTAAGAGCACCAAAATTTAAGTGACCAAGTCTAGCATGCCATAAATCAGAAGATTCAACATAATTAACAGAAGGAGTAATCTTATTAAAAGCACCCAAAACGGGCTCAGCATTTATCACAAATAAACCATTTGACAAGTAACCCTTGCCAAAGAAAGTACCAGTATGAATAAGAACTACTTTATTACATTTGAGAGAGACTTCAAAGCCATTAGCTACTAAACAACTACCACTTATTATATTTCTACGCATGTCGGGAACATGATGCACTCTCGTCAGGGATAGAATACGTCCCGAAGGAAACTTCAGGTCCACGTTTCCTACTCCATGTACTTGAGCAGCACTTGCGTTCCCCATCGTCACTGTCAAGCTATGACTCTGTTGATAAGATACAAATAAACTAATGTCAGCACAAATATGCACATTAGCTCCAGTATCAATCAACCATTCATTTGACAGATAAGTGGAAAATAGTATAGGGTTGTAGGTAACATACCGGTCTTCGTTGGTTTCAGAAGCCAAAGCTTCACCAACAACCATGTTCGCTACAGGCCCACTTGAGGTTCCAAGCACAGCATTCGCTTGAGCTACAGCCTCGGCTTTCTTCGCTTTCTTTGTAGGGCAGTCCTTACTCCAGTGTCCAACCTGCCCACAAGACCAACATGGTTTGTTTGCCTTTGGTTTCTTGGCCTTATCCTTGTCACTCTTAGGTTTATTACTATTACCCTTCTTAGAGACAGCCTTCCTTTTCTGTCCTACAGTAGCTACGTTTACCTTCGAGCTTCCATGCTCAGTTGGCATCACATGTCCCTGTTTGGACTTGTGTTGTTCTTGCACCGAGATGTCCAGCATAAGGTTGGTCCATGTGATCTCTCCTTTCTGTCTTTTCAGGGAGAGAGAGAACTCTTCCCAAAACTTTGGGAGCTTTTCAATCACACTCATCACCTTAAACTTTTCGGGGAGGTCCATTCCAGACTCCTTCAAAGCATGCACTATCATCTCGAACTCATGCACTTGCTCAGTCATGGACTTATTGTCCACCAGCTTGAAATCAAGGAACCTAGCCACAGAATACTTTTCCAGACCTTGTGAGTCAGTATTATGTGTCTGGTCCAGCTTCTCCCATAAGAGTTTTGCGGTGTAGGCATCAGAGGAGTACACATCAAACAATGTGTTGGTTAGAGCAGCCAGAATTGCTGCCCTAGCAACCCCATCCTTCTCAGCCCACTTCGCATAACTCTTAACTGATTCAGCCTTCTCTTGATCCATAACCGGCTTCTCATATTCCACAACAGGCCATAGACCCTTTACAGTCAACCACAACTTCATCCTTTTCTGCCAACGAGAAAAGCCAACGCCCCCATTGAATTTCTCTGGCAAGCCAGTCAATTCAACAGGTTGTGGAAAACTGTAAGTGGTCCAATCAATGACCCCAGCAGATGCAACCGAACTACCACTAGCAGGAATCTCACTCTCGTTAACCATTATGCTAAATACTATATAACGAATTATCTCTTCAAGAATGTTGGAAATATTGACTACTACAGCAACATAGAGGCAGTTATATATCGTATTTAACAAGTCCAGGCCAAGCATACAATTAGCGAAACAAAACACGAAGGTAAAACACATGCAAATCAGTAACTGATAGAACAAAGGAAGATAAGAAATCATACCAGAAGCCATAGCTATGCAGGTATCAAATAAGAAATAATCAGCTGAGTCACCAGGCCTTGCAAAGAAGTCCTGATTGTTCTTGAAGAGATAATTGCCCCCACTTACACTGTGTCAGGATGCTGGCAATATTCTTCCAGGATAAAACAGCTCCGAGTTAGATGGTCACAGTCACCAGAAAACTCGACTTCGACTAGCACCTCAGTCGCCAGAAAAACCTACTGTTGGAGTACAGAATATAAAGGGAGAACAGAGTGTATAGAGAGAACAGAGAATGTATGGTGTGGACAGTATGTTTTTATGTATATAACAATCAGTAGCTTAGGTCTCTATTTATACTAGAGGCTAAACGTAACTGATGACACCCAATTAATATTGTAACTCCCATTCCAATTAATTAGAATGAAACGGTCGATTTAATATAATCAAAACGGCTGTAACAACTGATTTTATATTAAATAAATCGTAACAGTTACGTTATATATATATTTATCCACATTATGACTTCCAATTAATAGAATAAACGCTCAGACTCTACTGTCAAAATCACGCAGAAGTTACTGTCAACAAGTCCTGACAGTACCTTTAAAGTAACTGTCAACAGTTTGAACTTGACAGTAAGTTTACTTCTTTGACAGCAACCTTGTTTCTGACAGTAAGTTTTACTTCCTTGACAGTAGCAACCTTGTTCCCGACAGCAAGTTTTACTCTCGAGAGTTTACAGGAATCAATAATCCATGCAATAAAATTCCTCGCCCAGGTCGCCTCGCGTACGCGAGACGCCGAGACATTCGCCCAAATCGCCCTTCGACCGAGCCGACCCGAGTCGAGTCGAGACGAGACGTGGCGGGCGGGCGGCGGCGCGCGTGTGTGTGTGTGCGCGCGTGGAGCACACAGTAACACCATGCACCATCATACACCTTAGTAGTTGTACACTACCCATGTGTGTGATTCTATATAAAGCCAACAACCCCCCTTATTTATTTCAATGTGGGATAAATACACATTCTCATTTCAAGCTTATTCAAGCTACTAACTTCAACTCCATTTCTCTATGGGTTTCACTAAGAAAATTACTTAGACCCATATATGAAAATTTAAGTTCCCATATCAAGGAACAATTTCCAATCGTTAAAATCCGGAATTAACATCAAGAACATAAAATAATTATGCCCTAAAAACTCCATTTTCTAACAATATGCAGATGACTGAAAAGTCTAATGCAAATTGAGAAAAAAATAACTTAAAGCAGCTTACAGGATGTCATTGTCGGGAAAATGCATTGGCAAGTAGTAGATCAGTAAGTTAAACGTGAGCCTTAAATTCTTGTGGCAGAAATAGAATTTTTACCCAGCCTCCTAACAGTGTTAACAGGAGCGTCCACTATCTTGTAAAGATGCACAAGCTGTTACAGGTCAAAAAAAAAAAAAAAATCAGCACTACATTTCTAAGCTATTTCAGATACCCGCAAAATATTAAAATATATATAATAAATCACCTGCCCAGGGGTCCAGGGGGGCCCTGCCCCCCTGAGTTTGGAATATTAATAAGGTCCTGGGCCCCCCTGAGTTTGGAATATTAATAAGGTAGTATGTATTTTGTATGCATTGTATCTGCAGCTCGGTTGGCAACTGGTTGTGAGTTTTTGCTCCAGGGTTCGATTAGTAATGTATTTTTGGTCCTCTTTTTGTTTCTAACTCTATGTGGTGGTGTCTTCGTATTTTTTTCCACTTAATTCTCACCTTCTATATTTTGAACACATCTTATTTTTGGTCCTCCTTTTGTTTCTAACTCTATGTGGTGGTGTCTTGTTTGATATTTTTTCCACTTAATTCTCACCTTCTATATTTTGAACACATTTTTAGAAAAGATATGCACACTTCTAACTATTATTCAATAAATTTATTTGTTAAAAACATACTGATATGAGTTAAATTTAAATTTCTTTATATTTTTTTATCCATTTTACAATTAAAAACTATATTACTTATTATTTTTTAAATTGTAATGTAAAATCGGCCCCCCTAAAATTTGTTTCTGCGTCTGCCACTGTACGAGTATCATGCATGGCTTGAAATGACAGTGAATGCTGCATTGTTTTCGTTGATTGAGTCACTATAGGTGCATCATTCGTAACATCCCTAAAACTGTTCTTCCCCTATCAAGTAGCGATACGTTCATGTGATGATGATTAGACCATACACATGGTACATACGTGTATAATTATTTAAAATATATTAATATAACTGCCACATCAGAATTTTGTATTTAACTATGGTTAAATTTGATAAATTTTCTCACTATTTTATATAATTTGTTGGGGTAGAAGGTTAAAAAAAGGGATGATTGGTTAAAAAGCAAAAAAAGAATAAGTTCATTGGTTTTTTTGGCTAATAGCTCAATAAATAATATCATTATAAATAATAAGTATAAAAGAACTATTACCCAAAAATTTTGATTTTGTTATTTTGGTAATCCGTTATCATAAAATTAATAATGATTGTTAAATGTATAATTAAATAATTAATCAATGTTGGATTTATTAATAAAAAAACTATTACTCATTTTCTTAATTTATGTACGATAAGAATTAAAACCTTTTAAAATTATATCATATATATAATAGGAGTCTGTAGAAAAAGTAAAGATTGTCAGATCGATAACTAAATAATTAATCATCATTGTATTAAAAAATGTTTAGTACAAAATAAATAAATATAAATAATAAATTAATTTTTCATATAAATAGTAAAGATTGCAAGTTCTATTTCAGTTGAAGATTGTAAGGGAATTGCTTGGAGTGCTCATTCATTTCATTGGAAATTATTTCGGGAGGATAAATTCTTCAAGTTGTACTTTCTTTACTCTAAACTCTTTTAATTATGATTTTTTCATTTATTATATGCTTATTTTATTTGTCTAGCATGATTAACTAATTCTATAATCCGAGAATGGGGTAGTATTCATTGGTGATATATGTTTGTTTGATTGTGATAATAATTCTCTATTTTTGCTAATCTATCATTGAGGGCTTAACCCAATTAAGGGCGTAGCTAACCTTTAATTGTATTCATAGGTATTGTGATAAATTGGGAGATGAGTCATAATTCTTGTTCATGATTTGATAGACATAGTTTAATTATTAAATCGGGAGATTAATAAAAAGACTATGAAACTTATAATTCTCCGGTCTTAAAATCTAAAATTGTATTTCGATTAATCATGGGAGTGACTTTTGAAATATAGTTTTAGACATTATTTTGTATCTTGGGAGAGAACATTATAAAAATTAGAAGAATTGTTTTTTAGCAAAATATGAGAAAAACATATATCACATTAAAACAATATTATTGAACCAATTGAAGAACCCTATTTCTCGGATTACTTTTCCTCATCAATTAAATTTTAGTTGTACTTGTTTAAAATTAGTTTATTTGAACACACCAATTATTTTTCACACTTCTAGATAATAAGAAATTAAAACTTGAACTTGTATTAATAGTCCTTCCCTGCGAACGAACTTATTCATAGAATACTTTCAACAAATTGGCGCCGCTGCCGGGGAAGGCATCAATATTAAGTTTAGGTTAATTATTTCTTATAATTTAGATTTTATTTTTTTCCGTACAAAATAAAAAATTTAAAACAACAAAAATATTAATTTTATTAATTTTCAGCTCGTATTTTCAGTGTTAATTCGAAGCAAATTAACGCCTCCTCTGTTTTGTGAGTTTAGTTGTTCACCCCTGTTTTTACCAAACCCAGTTCAACCTCATACACAAAACCCAGTTTCTTATTCTCATCTTCCCTTCTTTGCACCACCGCGCCAGCCTCCGTCCACAACTCCTCTAGCCCACTCTTTTCCTCCACCGCTCTTCATCCTCCCCTGTCAATTTCCTTCTCCGTCTCCACTCCCACGAGCCCATATCTCTCCTTTCGCCCAAACATCCAACCTCCTACCCCTTTTCTTGTCGATTTCCCCTTCCCATCTTCTCTTCACTTGCTGCAAACACATCTCCCCTGTATCCTCTTTTGTTCCATCGTATCCGACTCATTCCCATTTCCCCAATTTCATTTTCGGCGAGTTTTAGTGAGTTGACTGGTTGAGTCGACTGGGTGGTGCGGTGATGAGTTCAAGTTGTGCAAGTTTTTTTGAACAAACCCAATTCTATTTCTTTTCCTTTCCTTCGAATGCTACACACGCACAATCTCCCCTGTCAATTTCGGAATACCCACAAAACCCTCTCCACTATTCGGTCTATTGTTTTAGCGAGTTGAACCGCGAGTTTGTGCTGAGTCCGCTGTGTGGTGTCCGAGTAGCATTTTTGAGTTGGTCTTGTTTGTTTCACTAAGTTCGCTGTTTTGTTTTTGACGCTGCTTTGGTCGAGTTTGCGAGATTGAATAACTGCAGGGAGTCGAGTTCTAAATTATAGTGATGCTGCGTGTCTAAAGTTTTGCTGTTGTTTTGTTTTGGGTTGAGTTGCAGTGTAGTGTTTCTGGCTGTTGTCATATTGTACTGAGTAAATTCGATTGGCCTCTGTTGTATCTTTCCGAATATTGCTGGTTTTCGAGTCCAACTGCGAGTTGCTGGTTCTGTATTTTGTTGTCGATTCAAGCTTGCTTGTTAGATTGCAGTCGAGTTTTCGAATGACTGGATTTGAATCATTTTGTAATCGATGTTGCTGTAATGATTGTTCGTTGTTTTCAGCTGTATTACGGTCCGTGTTATTGTGAGTTTTTAAGGTTGTCCGAGTCAATCTGTTGAGTAGTGTTTGCAGTGCTAGTTTTGCTGGTTTTTGCTGTCTTCACTGAGTTTCTGAGTCGCGTCTCTGTCGTACTGAGCTCCTGAATTTGCCGACTCCTGATTCTTGTACGAATTTACTGAGCTCTTGAGATTGCTGTTTGTACTAAGTTGCTGTGCTGTGAATTTGTTTGTCGAGTTGTAGCTTTCCTGAGTATTTTGCCGAGTTCACTGCGAGTTTTTCCGAGTCGATGAGCTACTGGGTATTATCGAGTGTCAAGTTGCTGCGTGTTCGTTGTTGGTGTGTTTATTGATTTTGCTATTTGAGTTCAAGTTCTGTGCTGCGGTTTTATTAATATTGTGATTTGTTCAGTCCAGTGTTATGTTTTGTTTGTTTGAAAATAAAATTTTTAGTTTTAATTTTAGAATTTTTAGAATAATTAATTTTTGTTCTTTTCGATTTTAATAGATTTTTTTAAGTAATTAAATAGTAAATTCCAAATTTAAAAAATAGTCTTGAGTCTCGAGTGTATTACAGTCCTGTAATTGTTGCGGTAATTATTGCTGAATCGTTTTAGTAGTGGTAAATCTGTTAATATTAAATAAAAAATGGCAGTGTGTACCTCTACTTGAAAGAAAAGAGCGCATACTTTTTCTGAAAAAAAAAAAGAGTAAAAAAAAAAATTAAATTAAATAAAAAATTTTAGAATAAAATCTAGTTGTTAATTTTTATAATAATTTGGTTTTTGATTACTTTCTGTTTTATTTACTGTTTTGTTGTTTGTTGAAAAATAAAAATATATATATATATATATATATATATATATATAAAATAATAAAAAGTGAGTAATCTAGAGCAATCTTTTGAGGAGAGAGACTACATGGAGTACAACTTTGGTTGGAACAACGCTCAGAATTTCTACAACAGTCAAGAACGATATCAAGACTTTAATCATTTCCAACAATTCAATGCTTATGAGGATTGTAATGCATATCAGGTGAATTCGTTCTATTCTGAGAACTCATTTTATGCTCCATACCCCCTAGCAATGATTTTTCATTTGCCTTAGAAAATCAATATCATGATGATCTTAATCCATATATATGTGTAATGATGTTGATACGAGTGTAATTCAATCTGATCCTTCTTTACTTTCGATGGGAGTTTTTAATCACTTTGAGGGCCCACCATTAGAAATTGCTAGTGATAATGATATTCCATGTGATTCAATAGCTTGGTACGAGGAGAATGCTAAATTAAATAGTTTTATTTGGGAAGTTCGAGCAGTGTGGCATGACGGCTGTTATCGAATGCCCCCTTGTGTCAATTTTCCTCTATGCCATGATTCTTGTTTAGCAATTGATGATAATGTTGTGTCTAATGAGTCTACTTGTGAAGTTGATAATCGTCCCATGCGCATTAATGATAATTTGGATGCAATTGAAATTCTACCAAATCTAGAAAATTTTGAGCTTAATACATTGGTAGACGAGATTAAAATTGATGAGTGTCCAATTATAAAAGAGAAGGAAGTTAAGATTGATGAAGTTGAAAATCTTGCTTTAGAGTATAAGGATCAGATTTGGGAGGAGTTTATGAGTCGTATTTATGATGATTATTCTGACGACTTTTCTGGCTACTTTTGCAAGTCTCCTGAGCATGTGAGATTCATGAAAGTTTTCCTACCTTTCAATGAATCTAAGGTTTATTTGCACATTATGGTTTTATTACTAATTCGTAGATATGTGCATTTATTTGCTTTTTCTCCTCACTAGTATTATTGTTTGTGAAAATAAGTCGAGCTAATGACAATAAACAAGCGCTATTTGGGAGGCAACCCAAGGAATTTTGTTGTTTGAATTATGTGTTAAGATTTGTATAATAGTCTTGTGTGTTTGGACTATGCAGGGAGATGGAAGCATGTGGCAAGTAAAAAATTGATGGGGCATTGCAGAAGAATTCAAAGGCTTGAAATTAATTTCAGGGTCTGAATCATGATTTCTTTGTTGCACACTACCACCTCGACCATGACTCAGGGGAGTTCTTTCTTTTCTTCCTTGCATATTAGTCCATTGTGTTGTCATTTATATATATATATATATATATATATATATATATATATATATATATATATATTGTTTGTTTCTTTAGGTTATATGTGGTTAGTGGTTGTTTCTTGTGGACAAGAAACATGATAAGTTGGGGGGGGGGTGTGTGTTCATTGTGATGTTATTATTAAAAAAAATTAAAAATTAAAAATTAAAAATCACAAAAATAATTCTAGCCTTGTGTAGATTACTTGTTGTAAGTAGCTTGATACGTCCATGCATGCTAAAAGAATCTTGTGTTATTGACACTTTTGATTGAGAAGTGATATGCTTTGTTCTTGTGCACACACATACACTAGCAAGTTGAAACTGGTAGACTTTTGAAGGTTGTAAGTGATTAAAAGGACATGAATATGTGCAAGATGATTTGGTTTGCATGCTTTGAGTACAAGTAGGTGCGTTAGAGAGTCTTGTTACCTGGGATTGATTATGTTTTGCCACCAAGTGAGCTTTTGAGCCTATATGCATATCTTTTGCATCTTATATTCGTTTGCTTGAGTGTCCACATGTTGTTTGCATTGCTCGCATTTGTTTGAGACCTTTCTTGAAATGCATGACATTATTTGATGATAAGATGATAAAGGCAGTTAGGTATAACCTCATATTTCCTATATTACCACACCATTTAAATATGATCAAATAGTTACCCCTTTGAGCTTGATCTTGTTTTTTCGGTGACACACCACATTAATTGCCTATATCTTTTTCTTGTATTGGCCTTACATTAACTTGAACCCAATTGTCAAAGGCTAGTATAGTGCTTAAGAGAGTGATAATGTGTGAAAAGGGAGGGTTTATCGATGATCATTACTTTTGGGAAAATATTGGGTTTGGTTGTTACTTGTTAGTCGAAATTTGTAATAATATCAATGGATCATTGTTCTTGTTTATATTTAGCTCTTTCTAAAAAAAAAATAATAAAAAAATAAAAATAAAATAATAAGAGCATACTTATCTTTGTGTGATCCTTCTTCATTCGACTAATCAAGTTATTTGTTGGAAAAAGAATTCAATAGTGGGGATGATAGATGGGGAGTTGAATGAATTATGTTGTTGGGTACTAGCTTTTGAAATTTCACTTTCTTTGGCTTTACTTGACATACCTTGTCCCTAGCCCCATTACAACCCGAATAAAGACCTTTTGATTATCATCAGTGGTGTGTGTTGCGTTAAAGTTAGATTGATACCAAATGTCAAGCATGCTTATGATTTTGTTGGAATTGAGTGATACACTTACCCTTGTTCTTGAGTGAATATTCTTTTGTGAGTGAATGGTGAGTTATTACTTGAATTTTGCATATGAGATCCCAAGTTCTTACTCAAAGATGTACTCTTGTGGGCTTAGCATGATTACCAACTTATTCTTGCATTTGACATGGACTTTTGAGAATTTATGCATCTTCTTTGAGTAGACCATGTGAATACTTGTACCTTTGACACCAAGACATTGTAGTATTCACTTTGATTCTTAAGTTGATATGGCATGAGAGGACTTGTATGTGTGGTGTTGTACTGGCATTCGATCTTTTACAAGAGCTAGATGGATTTTGTGGGTACATTCACTATAGGCCCTCACGAGACCTCACTCGTCCACTAGGGCTGCCTAGGGGTTTAAAGGGCTTGTTGCATATGCCAAATGCAACCGTGATCACCTACGGAAGTGGTAGTAGTAAGTAGTTATTTTATATTGATTTACTCGAGGACGAGCAAAGGTTAAGTTGGGGGGTATTTGATACATGCTAATATTATGTACATTTTATAGCATGTTATCTCTCAATTATCCTTAGTTTGTAATAATTTTGTCCTTGATTAGTATTATTAGTAGCAGTTTAATTTGGATTGGATGCTAAAATGATTTTTTATGTTTTTAGGATAATTTTGGAAGAAAAAGGAGCCCAATTGCACATCACCAAAAGACCATAGATTAATCCTGGACGAACAAGGAGGAAATAAGAATTGTCACTAAAATATGGAAAGTGATATATTCTTAAAGCAGGAATCCCGGTTGGAATTAATATAACTTTTGTGAAGCGAAAGGAGTCAGGTTCCAAGCCCTCAATTGTCCGCAGCTTAGGATTTAAGGATTTATTTATATTAATAAATATTTAATTTATTTAGAAAATTATATTTATAAATATCTAATAATATTAGATATTTATTTTTATAATTTCTGGATTTAATTAATTATTTATTAATTAAAAATTACAAGCTGTGCGGGTTAAAAAAGCATTTCTACGAAGCCCATCCATGTAAAACAAAATAAGGCCCAGTTGGTGTAAATGAATTGAAGTTGGTGTTGAATGAAGTGAAGTGTCGGCAGAAGTTGACATTACAAATGAATTAAGTAATCAAAATCAAAAGCAAAGCCTGCACAATTCAACAAACCCAACCGTACTTCTTTGATTTCCAGTTACTTATTTTGACGAATACTTTCATTAGTGGTGTGCTGATTGGCCTATAAATAGAAGCTTTGGCAATCAAGTTAAGGAATCAATTCATGTACAAAGCATTCAGCTCTATTCTCTCAAGGTTGTTTTGTAAATTTAGATTTAATTTTCTGCAAGTTCTATTTCAGTTGAAGATTGTAAGGGAATTGCTTGGAGTGCTCATTCATTTCATTAGAAATTATTTCAGGAGGATAAATTCTTCAAGTTGTACTTTCTTTACTCTAAACTCTTTTAATTATGATTTTTTCATTTATTATATGCTTATTTTATTTGTCTAGCATGATTAACTAATTCTATAATCCGAGAATGAGGTAGTATTCATTGGTGATATATGTTTGTTTGATTGTGATAATAATTCTCTATTTTTGCTAATCTATCATTGAGGGCTTAACCCAATTAAGGGCGTAGCTAACCTTTAATTGTATTCATAGGTATTGTGATAAATTGGGAGATGAGTCATAATTCTTGTTCATGATTTGATAGACATAGTTTAATTATTAAATCGGGAGATTAATAAAAAGACTATGAAACTTATAATTCTCCGGTCTTAAAATCTAAAATTGTATTTCGATTAATCATGGGAGTGACTTTTGAAATATAGTTTTAGACATTATTTTGTATCTTGGGAGAGAACATTATAAAAATTAGAAGAATTGTTTTTTAGCAAAATATGAGAAAAACATATATCACATTAAAACAATATTATTGAACCAATTGAAGAACCCTATTTCTCGGATTACTTTTCCTCATCAATTAAATCTTCGTTGTAATTGTTCTTAATTAGTTTAACCTACCGATTACATTTCTAGATAATAAGAAATTAAAACTTGAACTTGTATTAATAGTCCTTCCCTGCGAACGAACTTAGACATTGAAAAATACTGTCAACATGATGTTATTGCTAGATTTGAGAACCCGGAAATAAGGGATGTCCTAGACTTATTCAATAAGTTAAAACAAAGTACTACTGTTGCGGATTATGAAGATAAATTCGAGGAGCTTAGAGCTATGATTCTAGAAAAGAGAAAACATCTTAATGAAGATTACTTCATTTCTAGCTTCATTAGTGGTCTCAAGGACAATATTAAGACTTCCATTCGAATGTTTCGGCCTCAAACCCTGGTGGATGCTGTGTTCTTAGCCAAACAAGAAGAGGCCAAGTCTGATAAAACCTCTCTTCTGCTGCTAAATTACAGGGCACTGCCCCCAGCTCGAACTATTTTTCCCATAGCAAATGGGAATCGAAAAATGTGCCATACACCAAGCCCAATCATCTTAGTTCAACTCCTAAACCTGACTTCAAGGATGCCACCAGACCTCGATACACCCTCAGTAGCAAGGCAATCATAGAACGAAGAAACAAAGGGCAGTATTTCCACTGACCTTACCATCCTGGCCAAAACTGTAAAGCTAATATGTACTCACTATTAGGGGAAGAATCAGAGAAGGTTACAATACAAGAAGTTGAGACAGTGGTCAATGAAATGGAATAGTTGTTTGTACAACAGGATGCACCTAGGGAGATTTCTATTAATGCTCTTTCTGGCAGCAAATCGATTAGCACCATTAGACTCCAAGGGCTTTTGAAAGGAAAGAAGATTAGTATTTTAATAGATAGTGGATCCACCCACTCCTCTATCGACACACGGATGATTAAATAACTAGGCCTCATTGCAGAAGTAGTTTCCCCACTGATCGTCTCTGTTGCTGTTGGTTATCGAAACATTGTTGACTCTGTTTGTAAGAGCTTGCAATACACTATACAGGGCTAGCAATTTTGTAGTGATTTAGAGTATTTCCTCTGGGTGGTTCTGATGTTATATTGGGTGTAGATTGGCTTAATCGATTCAATCCCATCGCATTCGATTATCAAGACCCGAAGATTACATTGGTTAAAGAGGGAAGGTCTATTACTCTGCAGGGTGATCAAAATATAGGCACTTGTCATACTATAAGTAGCAAAAAGCTGAGTAAACTCATGAAAAATTCCAATAGGGTCACTCAAGGCTACATCTGTATGATGAGCGCAGCAACTGAGGATCAAAATGTGAATTCGCCTACACCAGTACCACCTCAAATCCAACAACTTCTCAAAGAGTACAGTGCTGTCTTGGCTGAGCCTCAGGGCTTGTTACCTCAAAGACAACATGATCATAAGATTCTTCTCTTTCCAGGCAGCCAACCAATTAATCAGAGGTGCTATAGGGTGCCTTACATTCAGAAAGCAGAAATCGAAAAGCATGTTAAAGAGATGCCGACAAGTGGCATAATTCAAGAAAGTAGCAGCCCTTTTGCTTCACCAATCATATTGGTCAAGAAAAAGGATGGCACCTGGAGAATGTGTGTAGATTATAGGAAATTGAATGACATCAGAGTGAAAAATAGGTAGCCCATACCTTTAATAGATGAGCTTTTGGACGAATTAAAAGGAGCTTGCTGGTTTACTAAATTGGATCTTCGATCTGGTTATCATCAAATAAGGGTGGCACCCACATATATTTTTAAAACAACTTTTAGGACTGATCAAGGCCTTTATGAATTTAAAGTCATGCCATTTGGCTTGACCAATGCTCCTACAAGCTTTCAGTCATTGATGAATTCAGGTTTTTAAGATCATCTTAGGAAGAATGTGCTGGTGTATTTTGATGACATTCTAGTCTACAATCCTTCTCTTGAGGATCAAACATGTTATCTAAAATCAATTTTGGAATTGCTGCTCAAACACTAGCTATATGCTAAAGAGAGTAAATGTCTGTTTGCTCAGAAGAAGCTGGAGTACTTAGGCCATATCATCTCAAAAGAAGGGGTATCCACAAACCCAAACAAGGTCTCAGCTATGCTCATTTGGCCAATACCAACCTTTATTAAGCAATTAAGAGGATTCTTAGGCCTAACAGGATATTATAAGAGGTTTATTAAAAAATATGGAGAGATTAGTAGATCCTTGACATATGAGGCTACTAAATCATTTGAACAGCTCAAGTAGTGTATGGTGACAGCACCTGTGTTAGCCCTGCCAGACTATGATCTTCCCTTTACTATTGAGACATATGCTAGTGCCTTGGGCATTGGAGCAGTATTGATGCAGAAGGGCATGCCACTAGCATTCTTAAGCAAAGGGTTATCAAGTAAGCATCAGGGCCTCTCAACATATGAAAAGGAGCTTCTGGCTATAGTACTAGCAACTTATAAATGGTATAGCTACCTCCAAGATAATCATTTCATAATCAAAACAGACCACCAAAGCCTTAAGTATTTATTGGAGTAGAGGTTGTCAACTCTCTTGCAACAAAAATGGCTAGCCAAGTTAATGGGGTTAGACTATGAGATAGTCTACAAGAAGGGAGTAGAAAACAGAGTTGCAGATGCCTTATCAAGGCTTCCTGGTACATCTGAACAAGGAGCATTATCTGCTATATCTTCAGTACAACCTAGATGGATGGATGAAGTGATCTAGAGTTATGAAAATGATGCAGAAGCCAAGAAGATTATTGATGGCATATTGGCTAAAGAAGCAATACAAAAGGAATTCTGAATGTGGGAGATAGAATTTATGTAAGGGATACTGGGGATTGTCGAAGTAAACTGTTGTGGGAATTGCATAATGATCCTACTGGTTGTCACTCAGGCCAAGAAGCTACACTAAAGAGAGTAAGTCAATTTTTCTACTGGCCAGCAATGAAGGATGAGGTTACTGAGTATGTGAGATCTTGTGAACTATGCTAGAGGATCAAAACTGGGAACCACTTTCCAACCATTGCCAACCCCAGATCAGATATGGAAAGACATCTCAATGGATTTCATTGAGGGCCTTCCTAAATCTGGAGATAAAAACTGCATTATGGTTATTATAGAAAGTCTTACTAAGAATGGGCATTTTATTGCAATTGCTCACCCCTTCTCTGCCACCTCTGTTGCTCAGCTGTTCTTAGATAATATCTTTAAACTCCATGGAATGCCTCATACTATTGTTTCAGACAGAGATAAACTCTTCACAAGTCAATTTTGGAAGGAGCTATTCAAGGTCGTGGGCACCAAACTTAACATGAGTATATCATATCACCAGGAGAGTGATATGGCCAAACTGAAAGATTGAATAGGTGTTTAGAACCCTACGTACTTAAGAGCCATGGCTAGCCAAAGACCTGCTAAATGGGCCCAGTGGTTGCCTTTAACAGAATGGTGGTACAATAGTACCTATAACATTGCCATCAAGATGTCTCCCTTTGAAGCACTATATGGGATAAAACCTATACAGTTATGCTTATCTACTGATAGCAGGTCAACTGTAGGGTCTGTGGAGGAATTTCAGATTCAGAGGGAAGCCATGAATCACTTACTCAAAGAAGCCATCCAAACAGCTCAAAATAAGTACAAACAAATCGCTGACAAGAAACGACAAGAAGCTACACTGGAGGTTGGAGATTGGGTATTCTTGAAACTCCAGCCCTATAGACAATTATCAGTAGCTGTAAGGAGGTATTTGAAACTCTCACACAAGTACTTTGGTCCATACTTGGTGTTGGTAAAAATTGGAACGGTAGCTTATAAACTGGCCTTACCTCAGGGAAACAAGATCCACCCTATTTTCCATATAAGTTTATTACAGAAGAAAGTAGGGTCAAAATATGTAGTAACTTATGAATTGCCAAGGGTGGGAAGCGAAGGGCAGTTCTTAGTCTATCCAGTCAAGGTGCTGTAAAGAAGGATGGTTAAGAAGAACAACATTGTTGTTGCTCAGTGGCTAGTTCAGTGGTCCAACACTATACCTAAATATGCAAGTTGGGAAGATGCAGCAACAGTGCAGGAGCAGTACCCAGAGTTTAATCCTTGAGGACAAGGATTGTTTAAGGGAAGAGTATTTGTAACCTACCTTAGTTAAATGAGTCTAATTTTATAAGCCCAAGGGCCCAACAATAAAACTTTGTTCTTTAGTACTAGCTTATTGGGTTATTCAGTTGTAGCCCATTCTAGTCTATCAACTTGGGATCATGTGCCAAACGGTTATGAGGCTGACTAATGACAATTCGACGACAGGTGGTAAGTTGATATACTAAAATGGGCTACAACTGAATAGCACAATAAACTAGTACTAAAGAACAGTGTTTTACTGTTGGGCCCTTGGGCTAATAAAATTAGACTCATTTAACTAAGAGCCTGTTTGACTACTCCTCTTTAAAGGAGAAAGCTCCTTTAAGGAGCTTTTGCTCTGTTTGTTTAACTTGCTTAAAACTGGGCTTTAAGTTAAAAAACTCCATTAAGTCATAAGTTTCTTTTAGGTACTTTTACTTACTTACGACTTATCCAATTTTTATTATTATTTTTTGTTTCAGGACTCTTGTAAAGTTTAAATATTATGAATTTTAAATTTTTTTAAGTCAAATTTCTTTTTAAGTCAAAATTATTAAATCCCTATTTAACTTTAAAATAAAATTACTCAAACACATTCATTCAACTTAAAGCAAACAACTTTACATTATCCATTAAATTATCCATTAAATTAAAAATATCTTCATAACTTAATTTAAGAATCGAAACACAACACACAGATGGCGTTAAGACATGATAATGGTCGGAGAGTGGGTCGTCGTGGGCCATACACGGTGAAACTCAATCCCCAAGGTCGGAGACAAGAGAGGATAATATATTTGATTTTCGACATATTAAACGCGCTGAGAGCTTGCTTAAGAAGCCTCGTCACTGTCTTCACACTACTCATAATACTAATGTAATACTTTATCCTGGTCTCTTTTTAACTTGTTCTAATTATAACCTTCACTTTTGTTCACATTAATCTTTTGATCACAATTTTACAACTGTTTAAATATATATGCTAGTGATGTTTATACTACTATGTTTGTTTGTACTTTGTAGTGAGGCTTATTAAATTTAGAGAAATTTGTGAGATTGTGGATTTTGTAGGAATTCTCGAATGGTTCTTACTGCAAATATTTGCAAATATCGATTATGTGTTCATTAGACTTATGTTAATCTTTTGATCACGATTTTACAAACTGTTTATTTATACTTTATACAACTATGTTTGTAGTAGGACACTTGTTAAATTTAGAGGAATTTGTGAGGATGTGGATTTTGCAGGAATTTTTAATGGCTTTGATAGAAATTATTGATGTTTATACAAGTGTTTTGCAAGGATTAGAGACAAACACGAGCTCTGTGGAATTTATTTATTCTGTACTCCGTAGGATAGGTAGTGTTGAAATATAAATGTAAACACATTGTTAAAGTCTCATATGTTAGGCTAGTCATATTTTGAAGGCTTGACATTAACAAACATGTATGTAAGCCATGATGCCATTTGATTGTTTTGTAGCCTATAAATAAGGCACCTTGCTCATGTAAACAATCAAGCTACTCAACACAAAATGTAGTCTTCACTATCAATACAATTTAGTTTAGATTCTTGTTTATCAATACACTCATATTTTCTACATGGTATCAGAGCTTTAAAATCTTTACCTGTGTTATTCCGGTCACAGCCATAGTTTCTGGTGACGAAGCTTCTTTCAGTTATTTCAACAAACAGTTGGTGGCCACAAATCAGACTACTCCAACCTTTCATCCTTCTCCTGTTCACCCTCCATCCAAGTCGTTCCGAGTAAACTCGATTCACTGATTTTCCTCCAACTCACCAACTCTTATACCGCTGCATCATCCCATCTTCCTCCCTCTCGCCTTCTTGGCGTTGCTTTCTCTGTGACATTTAACCAAACAGTTGGTACTACATCAGACGGTGAGGTTATTGTACAGCCATAAGATGATTACAAAGCAACATGGCAGACAGGCAGAGTACTTTACAGAGAAAATGGGATGCATTTAGTATTTTTTAGTCGTCCATACTCTGCCATATGCACACTTATTGGAATAAGTCCAATAAAGTTCAGTTTCTCACCTGCATATTTTGTGGGATTACTACAAGCTGCTGGCTTGTGTTTGTTTTGGGCCAACATTTTACTAGCCTATCCTTGTTTTCATTAGTTGGGCCACATTAAATCAGCCCACCGAAAAATACAACCGGTATAAATGATTTTAGTAGTGTGACAAAAAAAAAAAAAAAAAAAAAAAAACAAAACTGCATTCCTTGTTATTTCGTGGATTCTGAGGCAGGACAACCTTTTGGGACAGAACGTAGCCGCGAAAACTTCCCTTGTAGCCTCATATTGCTTATACGATATTGTAACTCTGCTACGTTACACATATGCATACACAAGCAATGGCACAAGGTCACCATCATCACCAAGCTCACATTGCTTATACAATATTAATAACTCTTCTACGTTATTATATACACACAAGCAGAGTTAACCTCACAATTATCATTTTGACAGTGCTTCTCTAGCCATCAGAATTTCCTTATCATTTTGACAGTGCTTCTCCAGCCATCAGAACTGTTTTCGTTCTGACAGTGTCTTATTCAGCCATCAGAATTGATTTTTCGATCTTCATTTTGACAGTGCTTCTCCAGCCATCAGAATTGTTTTCGTTCTGACAGTGTCTTATTCAGCCATCAGAATTGATTTTTCGATCTTCATTATGACAGTGCTTCTCCAGCCATCAGAATTGTTTTACCGTTCTGACAGTGCTTCTTCAGCCATCAGATTAGCTTATTATTCTGACAATGCTTCTCTAGCTATCAGAATTACATCAGTTTGGGGAGGTGCAAAGACCAACAAAAAAAAAGCACGATTCATCTACATCGTGTCTCCGGTTCAAAATCCTCCTATCACTTTCGGTAATTTTGTTTACAAACTCAAGCTGGTTTTTCAACCATCTTCAGTTTGAGGGGGGGTGTTGAAATATAAATGTAAACACATTGTTAAAGTCTCATATGTTAGGCTAGTCATATTTTGAAGGCTTGACATTAACAAACATGTATGTAAGCCATGATGCCATTTGATTGTTTTGTAGCCTATAAATAAGGCACCTTGCTCATGTAAACAATCAAGCTACTCAACACAAAATGTAGTCTTCACTATCAATACAATTTAGTTTAGATTCTTGTTTATCAATACACTCATATTTTCTACAGGTAGAATCGATACATTATTATTCTTCTTATTATTAAATACTCCCTAATCCATTATACTTATTATAGTCTAACAAGCATTTTCTTCCCATTTAGTAAAAGACAACAATGTCCTTCCCATTTAGTAAAAGACAACCATGTCCTTAAATTTTTTTTTGAAATGCCATTGATGCCCACCCTTTTAATTATCTAATGCTAACCTCCTGCAATAAACTTTAAAACAACAAATAAATTCTTTTGACCGTACAAAAATTAATGGAATGAAATTTAATGAGATAGCCAATCGAAAATTAAAATTATCAATTAAGCTTACAATCCGAAAAATGCAAGTACTTTTTGAAAATATTAATAATTAGATTAATTTACATTTTTTTTTCTTAATTTATATTCTGAGTTTTTAATCTTTACATCTTCTATACTCAAATAACATTATCTTCATTAGAATTATATTTTTTAACATATTTCCCCCTTACCTGTTCGCTCATATTAACAGATTAAAAAGGGAAAAAATTCATATTTCCACTGAATACTTCGTACCCGCCTCAATATATATTATCTTATTTTATATTACACTAATTATGTTATTTTGAGGGCCACTATTTTTTAATTACATTTTAAGCAACTATTAAATTGGATATAAGAGCTAAATACGGGAGAATTAGACCCAAATTATTCCTTTATATATATTATATGCCAACAAGGTCTTTCAAGGCTATGTTGTTTGTGTATTATGTTTAGTATAGATCAAAATGATTTTTGACGAGTTATAAAAAAATTCAATATACCCGTTATAATAATTTAAAACATAATTTTGTGATCAGTTAAATAATTTAGATATGAGATACAGACACTGTATTGATTTTTAATAAAATTAAAAAGTGAAGTTGGACTTGGGTAAAAAATTTAATCAAATGAATTATGTTATCTATCTATTATGTTTAGTATGAGCATCAAATGAATTATGTTGTTTGTGTATTATGTTTAGTATAGGTCAAAATGATTTTTGACGAGTTATAAAAAAAATCAATATACCCGTTATAATAATTTAAAACATAATTTTGTGATCAGTTAAATAATTTACATATGAGATACAAACACTGTATTGATTTTTAATTAAATTAAAAAGCGTAGTTGGACTTGGTTAGGACACAACATTATAAATTACGGAGTAGATTATAGATGCAATACAATTAATTATGATATTAAAATGTATAGTTATGTTAGTGAAAGATTGATATTTAAAAAAAATACTAAATTGTATATATAATACATAAAGTATAATGATCGGTTAGTTGAATTTAAAAATTAAATTCAAAAAAATAACCAATTAATTAGATAGTATTTAAAAGAAATTTAAAAATTTAGATTAAAAAAGGTGAATTTTTCATATAAGACTACGCGTATACACATTTATATAATTATTATTGGTTACTTATGGAGTTTGAAGGAAGAATTAACTATAAAATTATAAATAATACGTAACTAAAATCATAGAACATATATTTCATATTATCGTTCAATTTGTAAGAATATATATATATACGTTTATATAATTATTATTGGTTACTTATGGAGTTTAAAGGAAGAATTAACTATAAAATTATAAATAATGCGTAACTAAATCATAGATCATATATTTCATATTATCGTTTAATTTGTAAGAAAAAAATATATATAAGTCATGTGCTTTCTATGAATACATGTATCATTATCAATATCAACACTAACAACACATCGCTAACACCACTATCACCATCACGGCCATACCACCACCACATCGCCACCACCACACACAATCGCTAGAATCACGAGTGAAATCACTAAATTTTTACTGCAATCAAATCAATATCAGGCTCTACACCACTAAAAATCAAAATGATAGTAGAATGACCGAACATTCAACTTAAATCACTAAAATTTGAATCCAAATCACAAAAATTTTGAACGCAATTACCAAAATTTCCAAAATCTGAAAATCTAATAGTGTTCGAAGGTGCTTGTATGATGGTGGTAGAGTGGGTGAATGGGCTTTATAAACTCGGATCTTATGTGAGAGGATTAAAAGTGAGATGAATGAGCGATCGGAGGTGTAGGGTGGTTGGAATTCGTGACAAACGTGCTTACAAGTTATTTCTAGAGTGTTGGTGGATTTGGTGACATTAAAGAATTGTCGAGTGATATTAGTTTATAGATGTATACACACAATGTATCATACTTCAAATATTTTATTAAATGTATCATACTTTTTATCTATTACAGTAAAACCTCGATAAATGAATACCTTTGGGACCAAAAAAAAAAAATCATTTGGCGAAATTATTTATTTATCGATTAATGAATATAATATTTATTTATCGATAAATGAATAATAATTCATTTAGATGATATTTTTAGACTTTTTTTTGTGTAATTATATCATTTTGAATATATTAAGTTCAAATGTACCTGGAACTCACGTTAGTTATAATTTTTATGCAAACTTTGAAACTATACTAAATGATGAGACAAATGATCCCGAACCGATGTTAGTATCACTATACCACAAGTGTCCTCAAGAGAAGTTTTTCAAGCTATTATCACTATACAAAATTACCTGATGCAACATGATCAAAATATTCCAGAAGTGGTGCATACTTTACACAAAATCAAGGATCAGATGCATTGGGGAGGAAAGAAACAATCAACTTTGGAGGCATTTTTCGAAAAAATATGATTTATTAATGTGTTTGAAAATTAGTAATTGGATGAAATGTATTCATGATATATTACATAAATAAAAATATATTATTGGAAATATAGTGCTTATTCATTT
Source organism: Kitagawia praeruptora (assembly GCA_037693485.1). Classification (NCBI taxonomy): domain Eukaryota; kingdom Viridiplantae; phylum Streptophyta; class Magnoliopsida; order Apiales; family Apiaceae; genus Kitagawia; species Kitagawia praeruptora. The sequence continues at coordinate 42,802,688 of CM075347.1, forward strand.
ATATTTATATAGGGCCTATAAAGACTTCATTTGTATTTATTCGTTAATGCATTAAGCGAGGTTATTCGTTAAGCCCATTGGACCAAGTTGGGACCGAAGAAATTTATTCATTAGACGAGGTTATTCATTTATCGAACATTCATTTATCGAGGTTCTACTGTATATTTCAAAAATTACGAATCATCTATCTTAATAATCATAACAATTAAATGAGACGAATTTAAATGGTGCCCGTGCTTTGCACGGGCTATCATGCTAGTATCTTTTGAAATTTGGATTGAACACAACTAAACTCTATTTGTTATCACACTATAATTGGTCTCGGTAAATCAATAATACCTAACTGTTTATCTGGTCGCAGTTAGAGAGTCTTCCTGCTTTGGTGACTGGGGTGTGGTCGACTGATAATGATTTGCAGCTTGAGGCAACTACTCAGTTTCGAAAATTACTCTCAATAGGTATTAACAAGAGTACTTAATATTTATATTGTGTCATTGTTTCTATTCTCTTAAATTGATCAAGTAATGCAACACAAACTCAAAGTATCTAATATTTAACAGAGAAAAGCCCTCCAGTTGAGGAAGTCATACGATGTGGTGTTGTGACCCGTTTTGTGGAGTTCCTTAAGTGGGACAATTACCCACAGCGCCTGGTTTCGTGTTTCAATACCTTGCCTTCTCCTGCTACATTGTATGCACATTACTTTGTTTTTATCACTTATTTTGATAACATGTTTTTTTTACTCTGTTACAGTTTGAAGCTGCGTGGGCTCTCTCTAATTTTGCTTCTGGAAACACTGAAATTACAAAAGTGGTGATTGAACATGGTGCTGTCCCTATATTTGTGAAGCTTCTTGGTTCTCCGAATGATGATGTCCGAGAGCAGGTACCTTTATAAATTTATAATCCAGTTAAACATCAACATTCTAGATTAATTAATATTAGTCCTGACATGTGTCTCATTGAGTCCTTTCTGAACTTGTAGGCTGTTTGGGCGTTGGCCAATGTGGCTAGTGACTCTCCTCGATGTCGTGACCTTGTCCTAGCTAATGGTGCTCTGTCACCGTTGCTGGATCAGTTGAATGGGCATGCAAAAATTTCAATGCTAAGAATTGCTACCTGGGCTTTATTAAATCTCGTTATTAATCTCTGTCGTGGCAGGCCACAACCTCCGCGTGATGAGGTTGTTACTAGGTCTTTTGTATAGCTATTGGGTTGATGGAAGTCTTTTTCAATTGTGGATTATTAATTAGTTTTCTGGGTTTATCACGGCAGACTAGCCCAGCACTTCCCATCCTCCAGCGCCTTCTTAATTTTGATGACGAGGAGGTGCTGAAAGATACATGCTGGGCTCTATCATATCTTTCTGATGGTACTGTTGACGATATTCAAGCTGTAATCAAAGCAGGTGTGTGTCAACGTCTTGAGGAGATAATTCTGTAAGTAGCATTCCTTTGATTTATAAATGAGCACGTCTGTTTTGTTTTAAGTTTGGGTTTCAAACTGAGAATGTTTAATGGTTTTTCAGTAATTGTTCACCATCTGTTCTTATTCCTGCACTTCGAACAGTCTGGAACATTGCGACAGGGAACAATATCCAGAGCCAGGTATGTTATAAGCTTGAACAGTTAATATTAAAGTCTGAAATTATTTAACTTGCGACATCCCAAGAAACATACCTGTGTTATATCAATGCCAATATTGTTGCACAGGCCTGGTTACAAAAAACTCCTCAGAGCCTGTGTATGTGCTTTGTTTATGAGGCAGTTACATCAGGATTAGCTAATATATATTACAAGTTGTTGGGTTATGAGTTAGCTTGATAAAGTAATGTTTGATAATTCTTTGAATTGCAAAGAGAAGCTGGCATATATTTAAAGTTTGTGATGTTGTTCGTTGACATACCATGTTGGTATTGTAGTTGGGTTTTAAGTAGTCTCAAAGCTACACCATGGTCATAGTCGAGGTTTTTAACAATGTTTTAGGTATATATTTTTTAAGCTCGATCATTACTACTACTGCAAAGCACACAATTAGAATTTGCATATTGGGAACTTTGTAAAAATTAAAGTAAGTACGTAGTGATCAACAACAGTAAATTCATGACTTGCATGTACTACAAACAAGAAGATATTGTCCAGATTGCAAAAATAAAGTGCTACAACATGAAAGTTTATCTAAGATGTAGAAATTCTATGAAAGTTCAGTGTAAAGAACTTGAACCTGTTTTGTGAATTCTTTGGTAGTAGACTAGTGCTTGTGAAAAAGAAGGTTGGGGTGGGGCATCTTGTTGCTTAATAGGATCCCCTATTTTAAAATTTTGTCACTGGGATGAGGATATCCAACTGTTATTCATGTCAAGTTTCCTTTTTTCCTTTGGTAACTGTGGACGAAGGATATCCACCGGGCTAAGGATATTCTTGTGCTGGTCTTTCCATTTACTTCTTTTTGTTATAATATTCTGGTTTATTGACTTAAAAAAACAACATGGAAAAAGCGATTGATTTTGTGCTATATTTGTGATTAGTGGTCTTATGCACCTGTATTGGGTTCTACTTTCAAATTGACCTGATTTACTTTTGATTCAGCCATACACAGTGGTCTGGCCTCGCCAACAACATGTTGGTGCAGTGGGTTGAACCCTTGTCTCCTTTGTAGGAGGTCAAGGGTTCGACCCCTGGGTGTGTGTGAGTTTAGATTGTATTAGTTTCCTTTCTTTGTATTTGTATTTGTATTTGGCCGGGGGTCCTTCGGAAACAGCCTCCCTATTGTATAGGGGCATGGTCTGCGTACATTTACCCTCCTCAGACACCACTTTGAGTGGTATTATAACTGAGTAAGCTAAGTTTTTACAGTGGTCTGGCCTCCTTTTCCGCGGTGATTGATAGTTTATTTATTTTTTCAGTGTATTATAAACCATGGTGCACTGCATTTCCTGTTGAGATTGTTGACAGAAGATCATCATAACTACATTAAAAAGGAAGCTTGCTGGACAATTTCAAACATTATTACTGCTGGAAATATGGAACAGATACAGGTTTGTGTCTAGATCATAGCTTGTAAACAATATTGAAGTTTTGTAAAGTACTTCGTATGCATGCAACCTTTCGTTTTTCTTTCTTGTTGCAAAATTGAATTACTATATAGTTGTCAAATCTATGTTGGTTCTCTGGGTGTAGAAAGGAAAAGATAAAAGCACTTCTATCTGACAGGATGCCATTCTTATCGAAGCCAAGAATTTACAATGAAAATTATTAATTTGACCGACTATGTAATGTTATGGAGTTCCACTCTTCCCTCTCATCTCTTTAGACTCACACATGCTTTGTGCGGGTTTTGGGGGGGGGGGGGGGGGTTGGGGGGAGCTTTGGTATCGAAAGTACCAAATCTCTCAGAGTCTCAGGGGAAATGGGAGGCTTCTATACCATTTTATAATAAAAACTATTAAAATGTTTAGGCCTTTGAACCCTCTAATCGAGCATGTGAAATTTTATGTTTGTTGTTTCTTTATGTAGTATAAAATAGCTCTTTTTCTCCTTGCCCTTGCAGAGCCTAGCCTGGAATGTCCATAACCTGTCAGAAATATCTGATAAATTAATTGGTTGAAAAAAATTTGTATACCTTCAATTTTCGATATCACCCTTCTTTTCCAGTCCATTTACACAATTGTAAATGGTTGCCAATCTATAGATAGCACAGTAGCACACTCACATACACTAGTCAGAGTGCTCTCTCCCTAGTAGCTGCAGATTATGTATTTATGTGACCCGTTAGCATTACAATTGTAACTTGACATAATAGGCAGTTATTGTGGCCGGATTGTTGGTTCCCCTAATTGATCTTCTTCGAAATGGTGCATCCTATATAAAGGAAGATGCAGCATGGGCAATTTCAAAGGCCACCTCTGGGTGTAGCCATAAACAAATCGAGTATGCTTCTGCACTATGCCCATCTGTTTTACCTGGCGTATTTCTGTTATCTTCTTAGATTGAACTGCTATTCAACTGCTGATATTTTTTCTTTAGGTACCTGGTGTACCAGAAGTGCATCAAACCTTTGTGTGATTTACTGGTCTGCCCTGATCCACGGATTGTTACCGTCTGTTTGGAAGGACTTAGAAATATCTTGAAGGTACGAGATTATCATTATCCTCGGCTAATTGATGGTGCCAAGGGACTCAAGAATTTAAGGAACTTGAAGAATCATGACAACTGTGAAATTAAGGAGAAGGCTGATAAGGTTCTCAAGGCATGCTATCCATACTCTTAACTGAAAAGAATTGCTACCTTCACACAAGAGTTTAAAGAACTGGGTAAAGATTGGGGTGGCAAGTAATAGGTGGACTGATAGTTAATGTCTTGTTGGCCATTATATGTTCTCTTATTTATCTATTTATTTATATATTTTCTTTCTTTTTATTGATTATTGTTTTAGTTTTGTTTCTACCGTTTCCTTTTGTTTCTGATCTACGAAGATACATACAATATTTAATCCAAAAAACAAGATACATAAAATTTTAATATTAAATTGTAACTAGATTTAAAAGTAAAACTAGACTAATACAAAAATGATTTAATTAGTATAACATTTAGCCTAAAAAGTTAGAAAACACATTAATAAAAATTTATAAAATCCGAAATAGAGTAATGTTTTGTTTTCAATGTATTGCTGTTTGGACTTTGGAGGCTGCAATAATTGCTCTGAAAATAAAATCAGACAGGGGAAGTCTTGACAGTGGCTCCGTTCCCGATTCATCTGCAAACCTTGTTTTGTCAACTACTCATCTCTAGTACTACTGCTTTTTGATCCTACATTCTTGATTCTTTATAACACAGCAGAGAATGGAAATTTCTACAATTTTATTTTGCATCTCTATATCAACAATTTTATTTTGCATCTCTATATCAACATTTTCGATTATTTGCACCATCCGGTGTTGGTTTTCTTTGCAGTTTCTTGCTGGAAAACCACCACCAGGTCCCCTGGATTACCCATCATAGGCAACTTGCACAATGTTAAATTATTCGCAAAAATATGGTTCGCTGATTAGTCTTAAGATTGGCTCAGTGACAACAGTTGTGGTTTCCTCACCTGAAATGGCTAAACAGCTTCTACGTAAAAATGAGAAATTCTTGTTAAGCCGGCCTATTCCTGTTGCTGTGGCTGCACAGCCTAATCCCGAGGCTACTATAGGATGGGCTGCTGCTGATCAATGGTGGAATAGCCGTCGTAGAGTGATGAATGCACATCTTTTTACTAGCCAGAAATTGGACGGCATAGAAGAACTCATGCACAAAAAAGTTGTAGAGCTCATTTCTCACATTAACAGGTCCACAGTAAAATTTAATTCATTGTTTTATTTCAATAATTGATTTCTGATTTTTTTTTTTTTGCTATATAGTTAATTTGTCTTTGACTTAGATTTATTTAAGTTCAGCTAAACTTAATGATTCACCTTGCCAGAAATATTGCTAAGATGTGGAAGTAATAAGTATTAGGTAAGAAGCTTATCATGTCCAGTAACTAATAGTAAGAACCTTATCATGTCCCTTGCCTCTCTGAAAACCATTTCTTTTGATTTCAAGGCAAAAATATGAAGCCAAGATCACAATTTATAAGATTATTAAATGTTAATGTATGCTAAATGGATCATCTTTCTTTTCTATTCTATTGAGAAATTTGTGCCCCAAAGTTGGTTGAAAATGCACCTACGAAAGTGAGGATCATACTTTCACAAACTCTTTGGATTTTTTTTCCTTTTTTGGGAAACTTTTCCCAAGTTTTATGTTAGCATGCGTTTTCACTTGCAAAAAGTAAGATGTAGTTGTTTTTTGTTACAAATCTTTAACTTCATCGATTCTGACAGTGATTTTTCAGGTGGCTATTGTGTGTCCTAAGTTTCAACTTAAGTCTGTGTGTTATCGTTGTTTGTATTTCTCTTATATATTCTTGGACCTAATTTTGTGACCCAAATGCAATTTTCTGTGTAGGCGTTGTGTTTCTGAATCTACACCAGTGGACATAGGGCAAAGTGTTTTCGCAACAAGTTTGAATTTGATTTCAAACATTATCTTCTCGGTTGATTTGATTGATTTAGATTCTGGATTAGCTAAGGAGTTCAAGAACTTGGTAGGAACAATAATGGAAGAATCTGGGAAGCCTAATATCTCCGATTTTTTTCCAGATTTACAAAGCTTTGATTTGCAAGGAATGAGAAAGCGTGTAAAGCCTTGCTATACAAGGCTTCATCGGATATTCGATGATCTCATTGATAAGCGTCTCCAATCAAGAGCTTTGGGTTCACATGCCAGTGATTTCTTGGATCTTCTAATTGATGAATTTGGCAATGATGAACCTATCTTCGTTAATATCAAGCCTTTAAATTTTGGTAAGAAATGCCGAACTCTGTTATTTATGTTGGGTGGTCATAAATTTATTTGTGTATTGCATTTTTGTTAAATTACTAATTTATAATGAGCAGGACTTGTTCATAGCTGGGAGTGATACATCTGCAGTAACAATAGAATGGGCTATGACAGAGCTTCTCCGAATGAAGTTGACGAAAAATTTGATAGGAAAGGACCAGCCAAGGGCATATTAGATTTGAATCAACTTTCATATCTCCAAGCAGTGATTAAAGAGACACTAAGACTCCATCCTGCCGCACCACTTCTTTTACTGACAAAGCTAAAGACAACATACTAATAGGCGATTTCACCATAAAAAAAGGAAGCCATGTGATGGTGAATCAATGGTCTATAAATAGTGACCCGATGTACTGGGAAAATCCTCTATCATTTGAACCGGACAGATTCTTGGGGTCCAATAATGTTGATTTTAAAGGCCATGATTTCGAGTTTATAACATTTGGCACTGGTCGTAGAATCTGCCCTCGTATGCCTCTTGCTATGCTGATTATTCCTCTGGTAGTAGCTTCACTTGTGTGCGTAACTTTGACCGGAAACTTCCCGAAGGTACAACTTCTTAGAACATTGATATGGAAGAGCAATTTGGCATTACTTTGAAGAAGGCCACACCATTGCTTCTAGTTCCTACAATAAAAGAATAATGGAGTAGATGATTTAAATTTATATCAATATTAGCATAAATAAGGTCAGCGGTGTGATATATGCCATTAGCATCTGTAAAGTCATGTCAAGAACTGTGTGAGAAGGTATTATGTAAAAGAATTTGCAGGAAATTTCTCAGTTCTAATTTAGCCACATTACCATAGAGAAGTGTTACAATATACCTACACTGCCAGCAGCAGTTTGTGCGTTTATTGGACTATAATCTTCTCTACTTGCCACTCAAAAGCTCGTTACAATCTACGTTGCCAACAGTAGGGTTCGGGTGTGTTATGATGGTTGGTAGCGGTGGTGGTATTAGGTCTTCTATATGTTGGAGTAAAGAGATTGTACAGAAATTAATATACTCATATTTTTATATAAATAGAACTTTGCCCAAAATCAGGAACTTATCCCAAATATATTATTATTTCAAGATTAATATACATTGCTTACCGCCTTCGAGAGAGGCCATGAATGTTTCAGATGATAAACATAGCTTTAGCAATTATTTTTTTGAGAGTTGATTTTCTATGTACAGACTGAAGACATGTCTACTTGCTCAAGGTCTTTACTGTTAAGTTAGTATTTTATTTCAAAAGTAGTAACAAGAACTGAAGCTGGTATTTCAGTGTTGTTAGGGGGCCCAATATTATAGGTATTTGGGGCCCAATCCTATAAAGCCTTTGGGCTCATTACCTTTGAATCTATGTGAAGGGATTAAGTCCATCCGAAGTCGCTAAAAAAATAGTCGATCGTTGTCAGTGTAACGCCTTGAACATTTATTGCCCTCCATAACTAAGAATCAAGAGAATCAACAACGGTATACTCCTGGACACAATATAAATAGACTCAATTGTTAGGTGATAAACACAATCACACACACTCTGAAATACACCGGTTTACATAAGGCTTTACGTTTACGTTTCCATCACATTCTACTGATTCTCACACCGGAGGTGAATCGGGGGGTAATTCCCTCGCATTCTTCTCTTTGCAGGAGTTACTGAAACTTGTTCTTGGCATACCGAAGGATTGGTGTGTTCGAGGCATATTTTGAGTCCTGACATTTGGTACCGTCTATGGGAAACGTATAAGCTTCTTTTGTGAACCATGTTACCAGAGGATTCCGAAAATCTCAATACAGAAACTCCTAACTCCGAAGAAATAAGGCAACAGAAGGAGAAAGGAAAAGCCATTGAAGCGGAAGGATCCCAAGGAGCAAAGAAACGAGCCTTGCAAAAGAAGGCCGATGAGTTAAGGTTGGAGGCCATAAAACTCCGGCACGAAGAGGTTGAGTTAGAAGAAAAGCTAGCACGAGAAGCCCTTCAAGCTGGAGAAGAGGAGCCCGCAAGCGAACCTCAGAGAACCACTTCTAGAAGCCGAAGAGAAAAAAGGTCCCGACCTCACCATGGAGAGTCTTCAAAATCCGACACACATTCCTCACACCCGTCCCAAGATCCTTCGGACCTAGAGGAAGAAGAAACAGGCTCTCAATGGAAAGACAGGCTTCGAAGAATGGAAAAATGTATGTTCGGGGATCAAAAGAGGACGCGCCGGGAGCCCGTCGTGACAGAAGAGATTGAACAGTATAGACCATCCCCAAGTCGTCAGTTCCCAAAAATGACCGAATTTAGTGGCAAGGGAGACCCAGAAGATCATTGTGAAAAGTATGAAAGTTTGATGACAGGAATGGGCCATGATGATATTATGCTCTGCAAAATGTTTAAAACTTATTTGAAGGGTTCCGCCTCCTTGTGGTATCGATCGATGAGACCTAGATCCATACCTTCTTACGATCGACTAAAAAACAAGTTCTTGAGGCATTACTCCCATCCTTGCCGAAGAGAGAAGGATACCGAATCACTCATCCATTGTCGCCAAAGATCCGATGAAGAGTTGGGAGACTACCTAGCTCGTTTTAAAGAAGAAGCTGGCATGGTAACCAACCTGGATAAAGTCAAGGCAGCAGGATTTCTGACGGCTGGCCTCGACTCAGTTAAAGGGAGAAAGCTTCGGTCGTCCTTATATGATGTTCCCCCGAAGTCTCTAAACGACATCTATATCCGAGGAGAGAGTATCAAAAGGAAAATGGAGTCTATCGATGGTTACAAAGAATCGTCCAAAGACAGTCGAAGAAAGGGCAGTCAGGGGAAGAATGACCGAAGGAAAGATGACAAGCGTGATAATGATCGAAGGAATGATAGAAGAAATGATTCGAAGAGGGAGAGGGAGCCAATGGTATTTACCCCACTAAACACTCCCATCTCCAAGATACTGAACGAAATCAAAGGCAGGCCTGATTTCCGAAGGCCGGCAAAGATGAAGGTGCCTGATCATAAGAAGAACGGGAATAAGTACTGTGATTACCACCAAGACAAAGGCCACAACTCGGATGAATGTTTTCATCTGAAGAGATTGATAGAAAGAATGGTAAAAACAGGTGACCTAAATCAATTTGTCAAAGATTTAAGGGACCGTTTAGAGCCAAAGAGGAATGACTCAAGCTCGAAAGAGGCCAGATCCCGGAAAGAAGAGGAGGACAACCCTAGGCAAAGGGAAAGAGATGAAGTCCCCCGATATAGAGGGGAGGTAAGGACAATCATGGGGGGTACGGTACTGGATCGTTGTAGCAAAACAGCAAAAAAGAGGTATGCCCGACAAGTATCCAATCTGTATCAACATACTGCACAGGGCAAACAGCCGCAGCCCATCATGTTCACTGAAGAAGACTACGAAGATGTCATTTGGCCGCATGAAGACCCTTTGGTAGTAAATCCGATCATCGGGCAGAACAAAGTAGGGAAGGTATTGATAGACGGTGGTAGTTCGGTCAACATTTTGTATCACCGGACCTATGAAAAAATGAATTTGGGGGGAGAACAACTGGAGTCTTGCAACGAACCCCCACTCTATGGCTTTGGCAACTCACCGGTTCCGATCGAGGGAACGATCGTATTGTCTCTAATATTGGGCAAACCTCCCTGCACTGTGGAAAAGCAGGTGAAATTTTATGTCGTCCGAGTGGATAGCCCGTACAATGGCATCCTCGGGCGCCCTACCTTAACGGCTTTCCAAGCTATAGCTTCGATACCCCATCTGAAATTAAAATTCCCTACCGATCATGGCATCGGAAAAATGAAAGGAGATCAAAAGGCAGCCAGGATCATTATGCTAGAAGATCTAGACAGATCCGAAGAAGAAACCGAAGAAGAAGGGAAGAAGAAAAGGCGTATGAACGATCAATCCGGAAGCAATCACCACGCTATGAACATTGAGCTAGAAAATTTTGGGGACAATCTCTCAAATCCGATAGCCGAACCAGCGGTGGAGACCGAAGAGGTTGAATTATATGCAGGCACCTCTGGTCGAATGATCCACATCGGGAGAAACATGAACGAAGAATTGAAAGCAAAGGTGATTGCTATGATTCGAGAATACCATGACATATTTACCTGGGCTCTCGAAGAGATGCCCGGACTTGACCCGAGCATTGCCCAACACAGTTTGAATGTGAAAGAAGGTGCCAAGCCAGTCAAGCAGAAAAAGAGAAACTTCGCCATGGAAAGGCAAAAGGTAATCCAGACAGAGGTGGAAAAGATTTTGGAAGCAGATTTTATCGAAGAGATCAAATACCCCGAATGGTTAGCCAATGTGGTAGTGGTCAAAAAAGCAAATGGCAAATGGAGGATGTGTGTCGATTACACCGATCTTAATCTCGCCTGCCCGAAAGACCATTACCCGCTTCCCAACATCGACCAACTTATTGATGCTACATCAGGGGCCACCTTTCAGAAGATGATCAACAAGGTTTTTAAAGATCAGATCGGAAGAAATATGGAGTGTTACGTGGACGACATGATAGTAAAGTCCTTGTTTCGGGATCACGCCGATGATTTGAGAGAGTGCTTCGAGACTCTAAGAAGAAACAACATGCAAATCAACCCGAATAAATGCACATTCGGAGTATTCAGCGGCAAATTCTTGGGTTACATGGTGAGTGCTCGAGGCATTGAAGCCAATCCAGAAAAATAAGAGCAATAATCGACATGGAAGCTCTAAAAACAATTCGGGATATTCAGAAACTGACAGGAAGATTGGCTGCCCTAAGAAGATTCATCTCCAAATCGGCCGATGAAGCTTTACCCTTCTTTGAGGTATTGAAAGGTACGAAGACTTTCTCGTGGGGACCAGAATGTGAAAAAGCCTTCGAAGAAATCAAAGTATTTAACGAAGGCTCCATTGTTAATGAGACCGGATCCACAAGAGACTTTACAAATATACCTGGTTGTGAATGATCGGACGTTGGGGGCCGTCTTAGTCAAGCTATACAATGGAAATCAATATCCAGTTTTCTACATCAGCCACATGCTAAAAGAAGCAGAAACCAGATACCCGAATGCCGAGAAATTTGCCTATGGGTTGGTCATGACCTCAAGAAAATTGCGACATTATTTCCAGGGGAGAACGATACAGATTACAACCGATCAACCTCTGAAAAAGATTTTACAAAGACCAGAGGCTTCGAGCAGAGTTGTTGCCTGGGCTATCGAATTGGGAGAATTCGACCTAGAATATGTGCCGAGAACCGCGATAAAAGCACAAGCCCTGGCGGATTTCATAGTAGAGTGTTCGTTCGTTGGTTCCGAGGGGGTGCAAGTCGAAGAAAAATTGATCCAAACTCCTGGAAAGTGGAAGTTGTTCGTAGATGGTTCGGTGGCTGGAAGTAAATGCGGAGCAGGTCTAATTCTTACAAGTCCTGAAGGTTTCGAGATATGTCAGGCCATCCGATTCACTTTTTTCTTGACCAACAACGAAGCTGAATACGAAGCACTTCTGGCTGGGATGAACTTGGCAAAAAAACCTAGAAGTAAGACATCTTCGGGCATTCAGTGATTCGATGCTGGTGGTAAAGCATTTCTCAAGAGAATATGAACAAAGGGACGCCCGAACCAAAGCCTATGCAGCCAAGGCAAAAGCAAATTCTCTATTATTCGAGTCTTTTGAATTAACCACCGTGGCCAGAGAAAACAACAGCCGAGTGGATGCATTATCCAGGCTGGCTTCGGCCGACACTCAGAATCTCACGGGTTCAATCTACCTAACTGAAGTCAAAGCACCCTCCATCAATAAGAAGGTATGTTTCGAGATCCATCAAGGGATAGATTGGATGACTCCAATTCGACTATTCCTAGAAAAGGGGACGCTGCCACTGGAAAAAACCGAGGCTCAAAAGATCAAAAATCGGGCCACCAAGTACACAATCATAGCAGGGAAAATGTACCGTAGATCGGCAACCGAACCACTGCTAAGATGCCTGGTTCTCGAAGAACAAAAAATAGCTCTCGAAGCGGTTCACGAAGGAATCTGTGGGGAACACTTGGCAGGTCATTCCTTGGCCTTCAAAATCCTAAGGCAGGGATTCTTTTGGCCGACCCTACGAGCCGACGCACTAAGTTATGCGAAGAAATGCAGGCAATGTCAGCTTTTCAGCAATATTTTGAAGCAACCACCCGAAGAGATGACTCCTGTCTTAAACCCCATACCCTTCGCCATGTGGGCCGTGGATATCGTCGGGATCCTACCTACCAGCACCAGACAAGCCAAATATTGCATTGTGGCCATCGATTACATGACTAAGTAGGTAGAAGAACGCCCTTTGTCTTCCATTACCGAAGAAGCTGCCAAGAAATTTATGCTGGAGCAAGTAATCCTTAGATTCGGGATTCCCAAAATTTGTGTATCGGACAACGGGACCCAGTTCATCGGAAAGAAATTCAAGAAGTTTTTAGCTTTCTTCGGGATTCAACAGAAATTCAGTTCGGTTGGTCACCCACAAGGAAATGGGGTAGTAGAAGCCGCAAACAGAATCATCTTTGATGGGATAAAAAAGAGGCTCGGTGAAGCTAAAGGGCTATGGGCTGAGGAGTTACCATATGTGCTGTGGGCTTATCGCACTACACCAAGATCTTCAACCGGAGAAACTCCTTTCAGTCTGGCATATGGCACCGATGCAATGGTCCCAGTGGAAGTCGGCCTAGAATCATACCGAAGCGAAGTTTTTAACCTCGAAGCAAACGAGTTGGGCCTCCGAGCTAACGTGGACTTGTTGGAAGAGGCCAGAGAAGTGGCACACTTAAGAAATCTCAAGTATCAACAACAAACTGCTCAATACTATGACTCAGGAGTAAAGAAAAGGTCTTTTAAAGTCGGTGATTTAGTCATTCGGGAATTATCAACTTCTATGCCAAACAAGCAAGGGAAGCTTCAGCCAAACTGGGAAGGGCCCTATGTGATCATCCAAGTCGTTCGACCAGGGACTTACAAACTAACTGAACTAGATGGAAGTCCGATCAAAAACACGTGGCATGCTTCCCGATTACGCAAATATTATCAGTAAGCTTTTGTAAGAAAAATTTCAATTTCGATTATCAATAAAGGCTTGATGTTTTTTGGCCCATTCATATTTCTATCGATTATCTAACCCGAATGGCCGAAGCATTGCTCGGTTGGGAGCAAAAAAAAGGGAAAAACCCGAAACACAAGTCCCAGTTCGCCCAAAAGGTCTTCGGGAGGCAGGATTCGCCCAAAACCGAAAGAAGAATCCTTCGGCCGAACTGCGACTCGGGGGCAAATCGAGGCAATGTCCGAATAGACTTCGCCCGAAACATTGAATTTCCAAAAATTACTCCAAGTAAAGAAAGCTTCGAGTATAGGAACACCCAGCCAGAAAACCTCTAAGAGGATGGCCAAAAATATAAAAAATTGTTTAAGCAAAAGGAAATACAAGTTACTTAAAAATCCGAAAATTGCACATGCATAGGGAAAAAAAAGTAACTTAAATCCAAATTTTTGCCCAATAAACAATATGAAACGAAAGTGCCCGAAGGCCTTAATTTCATTAATTTAAAATTACAAATTAGCCTAAAAAAGGCGGAAAATAAAAAAAATATACAATAAGTCAAGGAACTGCACTATCCGATTCCCCCAGTTGGCTCAGCTCGACCTTTCGGTTCGCCATCCAGTCGAGCAGTTCCTCTGTATCGGCCATCATCTTGTCATTCTGTTGCCATAAGGAATCATTTTCTTGGAGTAGTTCAGCATTCTCGGCCCGAACAGAAGAGAGCTTGGACTTCAGCTCCTTGACTTCCTTCTCCAACAAAGGAATCTACTTCCCTTGGTGATAAAGCAGGAGATCCTAATCATTCACCTTTTCGGACACAGAAGCGTCCCAAGGGGTAGCCTGGAAAAAAAAGGTTGTTTTAAAAATCATGTATAAGACAAAAACAAATTCGGTGAGAAAAACACTCCTTACGAGAGAAAGATGCCCCAAAAGGTTGGCAGTGGCCTCGGCCGTATCAGCCGCGTCATAAAGGGAACGGTCCTTCGGAAGAATGAAGGACTGGCACAGATCCCCGACAATCTTCTTTGAAGCCGCCGAAGTAGGGGCCCCAAAGGAATCCGACTCCATCACCGCCCACGAGGGCCGATGAGAGTTTTTATTAACATCCATCTCCCCAACATGACTTTTCTTCTCCGAGATGCCCGGAGGAACATCCTTCGGGGAGGAAGGAAGAGCAGAGGAACTAGCAGTTGGCATGTTCTTAGCACGTCTCTCTGCCGCTCTCCTCCTCTTTTGTGATCGACTCGATACTGGAGCAAAAGGGAAAAAGTGTTAGTCAAAATAATTACATATCAATATGAAATAAACAAACACCGGAACATACTTACTGATTATTCGCAAGATGAGTTTGAAGAAATAGGAGATGAACAGAAATTAGGGAAAAAATGGAGAAATTTTGAGCGAGATAAAAGATGGAGTAATACGTGATTGACAGTATATATTTATAAAAGAAATTCACGACCCTGATGAAGTGCCGCTTGATTAACCTCTGCCTAGGATAAAGGCAAGTGTCTTCCCAAGAAAGGAGCGGTCAAACTGCCTTTTAGTGGGGGAAATACTAACAGTCTCCGCATTCAAAAAAAGGATATTTGTATGAGAAGAGATATTTGTTATGACACAACTAAGTCCCAGTTCTCCCAAAAGGTCTTCGGGAGGCAGGATTCGCCCAAAATCGAAAGAAGAATCCTTCGGCCGAACTGCGACTCGGGGGCAAATCGAGGCAATGTCCGAAGAGACTTCGCCCGAAGAGGCCCGAAGAGACTTAATGCTTCAAATGTCCGAAGACTTGAGCCCGAAAAGACACGATACTTCAAATAAAGAAAAAATTACAAGGGTGAAAAATCCCGAAGAGGCTTCGCCCGAAACATTGAATTTCCAAAAATTTCTTCAAGTAAGTGATTTTCGAGTATATTTTGAATTATCGAGAAGTTCATATATGTTATTTCAGGTATGTTTTATAAATAAGGGGAAAATGACTTGAAAAAAGTTATTTAAAGAACAAATTGATTACGGAAACAAAAATTGAATTGAAATTCAGCAATAAAAGCCCGAAGGCATAGTTACATCACAAGCCCGAAGGCATAAAGTTCAATGCACAATCTAAATTACATCATTCTGAATTGGGATCGGAGGAAACGACCAAAGGCACATCAGGGATCTCCGGCCGAAGGACTGGATCGTCTTCGGGGTTGAAAAGAATTTGCTTATAGTCAAAACCTGCCTTGTGAGCAGCAATGACAACATCATCATATCCCACTGCAAAACCCCTGTCTTCGGATCGGGAGATGGTTTTCTTCGCCTTCTTCAGTTCCTTCTTCAGTCGGCGTAGCTCCAACCGATCGGCCTCCTTGTCTTCAGTCAGCTTTTGCTTCTCCCCAATTAGGGTGTCATTCCGAAGGATAAGATCGGTTTTCTCTTGCTAAAGAAGGCTTTCTATCCGCTGAGACTCCGCCAGAAGACCCTCAAGCTTCTTTACCTGGTTCTCCAAAGGATTAACCTTATCCTTTAAAGAACCGAACTCTGCATTGAATCCCCGAATTATGGCAGCCTGATCTTTGACCTTTTCGGTCACACCGGCGGCCCAAGGAACGGCCTGAAAATGCACCACAAAGGGTATCAAAACAGAGATATATGAACAAAGTAAAAATTATTTATGGAATATATTGAAGGAAACTTACCAGACTAAGGTGCCCCAACATATTTGTAACACCCCCAAATCCGGGGTCAAGGATTTGGAGTAGTCACGATCCATTTACTCCTTGCCTTACCTGTATTACTTGCAATGTACACAATTCAGCTGCTCACGACCCCATAATATATATATCACACACACACAGAGAGGTTAGAGTCTCAGAAACGACACAATACAACAACTGCAGAATAAATAATTTTTATTACAATACCCAAATGTCTTTTGAATCTGTCAATGTTACAACTTCTAAGTAATGTTACGTCACCATTTTAGCCTTCTAACGCTCACAATCCTCTCATACCACTCATATCTATACATAAGATGAATACCAACAACTGTAGCTTGATTCGACTGGTTCGCACTACTCTCGGAATCACTGCTAGACACTGTTTATGGAAACGCCTTGCGGGGTATGTGCCGTCCCGTTGGCATCCTGCTTCACTGCTATATATTATATATAAAAAAATAGCAAGAGTGAGCGATAGCTCAGCAAGGTAATGAAAGTATGGCATAATTCTGCCTTTAATTTAAACCCAGAATATATATCGGGTACAAGACAATAATTGTCCAAAATATCTTGATACTGAAATTATTCCCTTAACGGAAAGTATTCAAAATCAGTACAATCATAGTACTTCAAATATCATTTTCATAATATCTCTGCAAACTTTAATTATTCATACTATGAACAAAGTTCTAGTATAATATAAAAGATGAAGTTACAGGGTAATTCAATATAACCTTTCCGTAAAATATCCGCTATATAAAATGTAAGCAGAATATCAACATATAACTTAAACGATGAAGTTATAAGGTGATTCAATATCAACAACCTCCTTATCACAACTCATGTTATGTAAGGTATCAACAGAGTCATAAAATATAAGATAAAAGATGAAGTTACAAGGTGATTTATTGTAACGTAAGTTTGAACACTTTTCAAACCCCTGCCAACCTGAAAGAAGTCTCTTCAATACGTGTTGCGGGAGCTACCCGTCAACCTGAAAGAAGTCTCTTCGATACGTGTTGCAGGAAATATCCAAATTTGGATAATGAACTAATACTGGAATATTCACCACGCCCGCTGTTCCAATCACGATGATCAGTCGCCGATTGTACAGCTCAAATTAGTTTTACTACCGGTAGAAGGAAGAATCTGACGGATTTACTTGTCTACCGCCTTGCTAGATCTCCCCGGCCAACGGTTGGGCCAATGGGATGGACCGGCGCGACTCAGCCTCTTACACGACTCCTAGTTCGAGGAAAATCCATGACTCTGAAACGTAAAGCTCGTCCTCCTTTCCCCAAGTATAATACTTGTTGATAAGACTCCACAAAGTAGTCGTATCTAGTTGGAAAGGAAAATTCACCAATATTTTCCAAGCTACTGCTTGTTAATGGATATAAACTTGTTCCACAAATTTTACTCCTCGAGTGTTGAGGAAGTAATCAAAAGACTCAATTCGATGATTAGCAACCAAGTTGCGAATGAAAAGAATAGTTTAACGAGTATATGACCGGGCAGTCAAAGAAATAACAAATCTCAAGTAAGGTCCCCTTATATTTTGGAAGTTTTGAGCGAGCATTTAAATCTTCTTATAAGATAGATTTAAATGGAGAATAAAGTTTTGGGAACCTCCCTTGATAAAAATAGTCATAATAATGCTCAGAAATATTTTACATAATATTTGAAGGTCAAAGATAATTTTTGAATAAGAACATCATTTTTAAACATTTTAAAGTATATAATAAATATTCAAAGAATATTTATTAACTGATAAATAATTAAAGAATATTTTTAATCAAAAATATTGCTCATAGATAATCCTCGAATTAATATATAAAAATATTCACTAAATAAATAAATCTTTAAATGAATATTCAAAATAATATTCATTAAATAAATCAAACCTTAAATTAATACTCAAAATAA
Organism: Kitagawia praeruptora; assembly: GCA_037693485.1. NCBI lineage: Eukaryota > Viridiplantae > Streptophyta > Magnoliopsida > Apiales > Apiaceae > Kitagawia > Kitagawia praeruptora. The sequence goes on from CM075347.1 coordinate 42,820,782, forward strand.
TATTCATTTAATAATTAAAATTCTAAATGAATATTTGAAATAATATTCATGTAATAAATAAAACTCTAAATGAATATTCAAAATAATATCCATTTAATAAATAAAACTCAAATGAATATTCAAAATAATATTCATTTAATAAATAATGGAAAAATATTTATCTAATATTTTCCTCAGAAAATAATCACAAGACACCGACTCCCGGTCTATTTTTAAAGAATGAAAATCATATGCCAGTGAAGGGTCTTAGCAAAACATCCGGCTTATAACTAATATCTCATATCTAGCTTATAAGTCAATTACCAAATCGTAATCAAGTATCACAATATACTTTCGAAAACAGTTATGCCTTCCGATGACATATTGAACAGAAATAATATTCATATAGTATTTCTCGACTGAGATAATACTCAAATAACATTACTCGAAAGATATAGTATAAATACAATTCCTCGAATGATATCATATTCAAATAACAATCCTCGAATGGTTTCCAAGTAATTAATACTTTATGGAAATATAATTAATGTTTGTAAATAACATTCCTCAAAATAAACAATAATCTGCCGCTGGAATCCCTCTGGTTTCCACGACTATCTCTATATTACAAAATACCGACTCCCGGTTTAGAATCGAAAACCATGAATATGCTCTTACATATAGAGCTACAAGGTACACCGGTTTATAACTACTTAACTTGAAAGTTCGTATATACACCAAAAGTCAACTCAATCATAACATGATATAACATTTATCGCAAAATCAGTATAACACTATATTTAGCAAAAGCAGTATTATACAACAATATTCAAAAGTATAAGTTTGGAAAACTTGCCTGATGCTCGAGAAGTGTTAGGGGTTCGCGACAATGTCGGACAATCTAGACAAGGTCAAAGAAAGCATTCGGTTAATCCCCTAAACAATCCACTTATAATCCAATGCATAAAACACGTAAGCGGATCACAACCAAGGCATTACTAACTCGTTTTAGGCTCATACTAAGTCCATACTAATCGACAAATACTTAAGTCGAAGGTTCGCTTAAGAAATCGGATCTCGTTCGCCCGTTTCACTAAGTGGTTTTCAAAGTTATAACTAAGTGCTCCTCTAAGGGGTTCTTCGCACTTAACCTTGATTCGAACATTTTTATAAAATCCAAAAATAATCCTTTTTATATGAGGTCTTCTCTCATATCTTCATTATGACCTCTAGTATTCAATTACCAAGATTCGCAACCGAATATCTCATTTTAAGGGGTTCAATTGAAGTTACAAACTCACGCTTACGAACCACTTTTACGATTTTTACCATAACGCCTAAACCGTAAGTCAGAATGCTACGATTCTTTCGCCAAAACAATCTATGACTCAAGATCGTCGAATATATGCCATATACTCACTAAGGTTAGAAGGTTGTATCTACTGTTATTCACGGTTTATAAGGGTTAAAGAAATTTCACCATTACGACGGCTATAACTCGGATATTTCCAAAATCAAAACCCTCCAAATAATCATTCAATTCACCACCAACCCTCATGGACACTATTCATCATCATCACCACTGCCTAGACTGGTCTTGGTGCTATGAATCATATTTTTCTATTTTCACATCACCCACACAATATACATGCTCTAAATCATGCATACAAGCCATAAACACTAGCAAATCACAAAAACTAAAAAGCTATGGATGAGAGCTTCACCTTGGTTTCAAGATCAAGGATGTTATTAAGGCCTCACAAGTCTTGAACCTTGCTTAGAACATCCTTTGGAAGCCATAAAACAAAGATCAAAGTCCAGAAACTATGTTAGTTACTATTCATCATCACTTTTGTAAAAATCATATAAAATCGAAAATTAAGAGTTTGGCTGTCAAATTTTTACCACATCTTGTTCTCTTCATAAGATTTCTTTTGAGTCCTAGATCATCCAATTTGAAGCTTCCTATCTAGGGTTTTGAGCCCCATCTTTCTACTGGACAGAAAATGTGAAGAACATGACAGGTTCGGTTCCTCAACTTTGGGGAGGGATTTGGCTAGGGTACACTCCTTTGTTTTCCACCAAACTTTTGGCGTGTGTTCTACATATTATGGGGGAGCTATGGTTAAAATTTGGTGATTTTTGAAGCTCTAGATTTTGTGTTATGAATTTTTCTTTGAGGGTGTTTCTGCTAGGCAGCTTTGGATCTCTTTGTTCTTCTTTTTCTTTTTCCACCAATCTTGACTAATTCAACTCTAATTTGATGATGTTTGCAAGATAAGATCAGTTGTATAAAGTATCTTTATGGTCCTAGATCCTTGTGCAAAGAGTATGCAAGAAGCTTGCTAGATATTTGTTTTGTTTCTTGTTTGATTTAAGTGATTTAAATCACTTAACTTCTAAATTGTTTTGATTTAACCCTTGATTAATCATTTAATCCACTTGATATAATTCTCTTGATAATCATGTAGGATATTTAATCTTGTTATGAAATCAATCCGTTATCCATGATTCGTTCGCTTTATCGCTTAATCTCGTTATAAAGTTCCAGCGGTTTCTAGAATGCTCGTTTCACTATCTCTATGGTTTTCGTTCTAAATTCTCAAATCAATTATAATAAAATTCCAAAATATTAAATCTACAATTTCTCAAATTTAATATCTCATTTCTTGATAATACTGATATATAATTCACTGCTCGGTCAAATATTACGCCAGAATTAAAATTGGAATTTCTGAATTCCGATCGTCTTTACATACACTTATTTCCTCCGTAGATTCCTAATATGACTTCGAAACATCCATACCGCATCCCGTACATAGGGTGGCGTGAAAAGTTTTTCAACTTACAAAATCACTATTCATCCATACAAATTATTATTCATGTATGAAAAGTACTATTCATCAAAAAGTGAAAACTTCTCTCAAATCCAGAAACTAGGGTTGTCACACCAACTCATTTCTCATCTTCCCCCTAGGGTTCATTAGCTCATTTCCTGGACGATAAATTATTCTTATCTATGTCCTCAATCATCAAATTACTCTATTCTAAAAATACACATATGTATCGGGATCATTATCCAAAGTAATATCCATTCATCACAACCACAGTTCATTGAAATCATTATTTACTAATGCACTTAATTGTAATAAAAAAAGTTTTAATTCTACCGAAAATCTGGGTTATTACAATATTCTCGTAAGCCTCCACAGTAGGAGCTGCATCATAAATCGAACGATCGGCTGGAAGAATAAAAGCACTGCATAAGTCTTGGCATAGCTCCTTGGCAGGCTTCGGCGCAGGAGCACCGAATGAATCAGTATCCACTACAGCCCAAGAAGGTCGGTAAGTCTTCAAGACAGGAATCGAATCATCGGTTCTCCTCTTCTTCTCAGACTTGCCTCCATCCATTACGGGGGAATCCAAAGGGATCGCAGCAACAGTGTTAATGGCAGGAATCTCTACCCCTTCGGTCTGCATTGGCGTACTCTCTTGCACCGGCAGTTGAGCCTCTACCTCTTGAGGATTCGAAGCAACATGCCCTTGAGAAGTGCTCCCCGGACTACCAGCTAACAAGGCCTTCCTTTCGGCCGCTCTCCTCCTCATATCGGCCGCTGCAGACACTGAAAGAAAAACAATAAAAGGAGGTCAGTTATTAGAAATTATGAGGCGAAGAAGTAAAATAATGCTAAAAGTACACATCATGTTCTTCAGCCAAGCCCCATCTCAAGTAGAAGACAAGGGGATTTTGTTATCAGGAACTAAAGGGCTATTAAGCTTTCGGTAAAGAAGCTTCTCTTCATCGGAAAGGGCTTTAAGCTTGACCCTATCAGTCTCGACTTCCTTCCACTCCGAAAATCTATGAAGACCAGGACCCGTGACATAGCACAAGTGGTCGTGTGTCTTCTTATTGCTGGAGTTAGTAGCCGCCCAATCGGCGCGACCCACTCTTCGGGTAATATTATAAAAACCCGGAGACTTAGCATTGTTTCGAAAATCATAGTGATGCCAAAAAAGAACCGACAAAGGAGGCACCTCGTGCTGTAGGCATCGGTACTGAAAAACGTTCATATGAATGAAGCTATTTGGGTCTAGCTGACCGATCAGTATACCCATGTCCCTCAGAAGAACCTTTATAAGGGGCAGCAAAGGAAATCGGAGTCCACAAACGAAAGCAATCTCCGATATACCAGTGGATATCTCTTGGGGTTGATCATTGACTGATATGCCCGGAGTGTCATATATGCGATTGGTAGAATCGGGAAGAAAACAACGATAACCTTCGGGAAAGTCGAATCTAACCCTAAAGGTATCTAAGTCTTCTTGTCTCAAAACAGACGATTGATTGGCAGCAGCGTATACAGTGCCATCCTCAAAAAGCAAAGCAGAAACGTGGCCAACGGCATGACCCGAAGGGCCTATTTCAGGGTTTGCCATCAAATCTGGAAAAAGAAAGGTGAGTCGTTAGTCCAATACTCGGGAACAGAAAGACAAAAAGCAAATAATAACCTATAGCCGAAGGGAATCCCCGAGTATGAATAGACCAATGACGAATTGAAAAGGACAAAGGGGGACTACGACGAAAGAAGTTATTATACACAGAATCCAGAAAAATAAATCGGATACTCGAAGAGACTCAACACATTGTGAAAACTAAGTGCATTATCAGAAGGTACTTTTAAAAGAAGAAAAACGCATGTAAGGAAATACGGTAAAAAATGGACTTACTTGTTGAAGAGAGTGGTCGACGATGAAAGTTAAAAGTCCGTTGATTGCTCCGAGGTCTCGCACAAAAATAATCCAGAAGGCAAATAGAGTAAGCGAGATACAAGGACATGAATATATATACAGAAATGAATGGCTACGATGCATAGACGGTTCAATATTCCTGTCCCAGATGATGACACGTGGAGCACCGTTTAAATAAAAGGGATGTAAATTGAATACAACTGTCGCCTCAAAAGACGCGCCTTCAATGAAAAGGTACCGATCGACTAGGCTCTTCGGATAAGATAGACTTCGGTCTCATTTCCAAACCGACCGAAGCCCGGGGACATGTTAGGGGGCCCAATATTATAAGTATTTGGGGCCCAATCCCATAAAGCCTTTGGGCTCATTACCTTTGGATCTATGTGAAGGGATTAAGTCCATCCGATCAGCCCAGCCGAATTCGCTAAAGAAACAGTCGACCGTTGTCAGTGTAACGCCTTGAACATTTATTGCCCTCCATAACTAAGAATCAAGAGAATCAGCAACGGTATACTCCTGGACACAATATAAATAGACTCAATTGTCAGGTGATAAACACAATCACACACACTCTGAAATACACTGGTTTACATAAGGCTTTACGTTTACGTTTCCATCACATTCTACTGATTCTCACACCGGAGGTTAATCGGGGGGTAATTCCCTCGCATTCTTCTCTTTGCAGGAGTTAGTGAAACTTGTTCTTGGCATACCGAAGGACGTACTGGTGTGTGTTCGAGGCATATTTTGAGTCCTGACAAGTGTATTAGCTAACGTCGGATGTTGATCTTACAGTCTCTCTAGTAAGTAGTGATCTGTGTTGGAATTTGGGAAGACATTTCCATTGCTTCGTGAAACTCCGAATTCCTCTTGATGTAGTAATCGATGATTGCAAGAACAAGAGCAATCACTCCTTATTACATTGGGAGAAAGAGAGGTGCCTGAGGAGTGAGGAGCATGGATATGTTCTAAATTAACATACAGCTGTTCTAAAAAAAAGGGCTTTATTGAATAGAAAATCCATTTTTATGTTATTTTCAGTAATGTGGATTTTAGAAAAGGCTCCCGGTCTGGTGCAAACGTATGCACCAGACCTGTTATGCAACATACGGCTCCCTCGCCGTTGGATCAACCATCCAACGGCCCTGATTAAAAAAAAAAAATTTAACGTACCGCAACAAGTTTCCGCGGTACGGGGCAATTACCAAAATGCCCCCCTGTTTTCACATCAAAAATCTACTGTTCACCGTACCGCAGAAAGTTTCTGCGGTACGTGAACAGTAAGGACATTTTTGTAATTTCTCCGTACCGCGGAAACTTGTTGCGGTACGATGGAATTTTTTTTTTTAATCAGAGCCGTTGGATCAACGATCCAACGGCTCTGGAACCGTATGTTCCATAAGCAGTCTGGTGCATACGTTTGCACCAGACCGGACCCTATTCTAAACATACTGCAACTGTTTCTAGTGAATTCATTTGTCTTAAAGCCAAATATGTCTCTCCCCCTGTCGAATACGAGAAGGAACATATCGAAGGTTTTACCTAAGAAGTAAGAAAGACCGTTAAATCTTACAGTGAACACATTAAAACAAGATCATAACGACTTGTCCATCAAGAAGTTCTGTTTATTTATCATGACCTTGTATTGCTACAGTTTGTTGATCAAAAATCAAAATAAGAACTTTTCATCACCAGTTGTGAAATCTGACCCATCATAATTATATTGATCCTAAATATCATCAACCACTGGCTTTAAATACAAGATTATGAGCCCACATCACGTTACAAAAGTCAGGCATTTCAATTATCATGTATTTGATGGCATAAGATCTCTGAAATCTACTCACGATCTCGAAAGCAATGAGAAACAAATATTCTTCGGACGAAGACTCTGAAGAGTCCAAAAACTCAATCTTTCAGTACTGGTGGAGAACAAGCGATGCCGATGCTAAAGAAAATAGCCATTTTAAACTGAATATTTCAGATATCTCAAAGCTTACCCCAAGGCTCAAACTTTGCAGAGAGTTGGAAAGGCTGGCATTGATTTCTCAAGAAGGTCTTGATGATCTTCGTCACAAGCTCATCTCGTATCGGGCAGGTGATTTCTGGCTTCCGGTTGGAGGAATCAAGAAAGAAGACATGGATATACCTCCAGTCATAAGCATTCTCTTGGTTGGTTTACCTGGTTCTGGCAAAAGTTCTCTTGTAAACTTGATGTATAGTGTTCTCGGCCGATCTGGCCTAGTCCCTTTTGCTCAAACATCAAGTATGTTAACTCCCACCTTCTTGTTTACATACAATTCATTAAGTACAATATATGAAAATTGATTGCAACTTAGGAAGATAGGTAAGATATTTGTACCTCTTATCCTCATCACCGGTCCCTGTCCTACCAATGGATACACCGGAAGTTATAATTACCGACTTCTAATTATCAAATGTGTTGTCTGAATGTATATTTATAGGTAACTCTTCAAGTTATACAACAATGTTTATGGAAGAACATAATGTTCTGAGATCAATGAGAAGTGGTTTCTGTGTGTATGACACAAGAGGCTTGGATGAAAGTCACTTGAGCCACAGTCTTGAAGAGGTTTCGAAATGGATGACTAATGGAGTTCGCCATAACCAGCTCTGCCATAGACCAGGAGAAGAAAGACATGGTTCTACCATAAGTCTACCAATAGGATCTTTATTATCCTCTGCAAGATTTGCTAAAAGAAAAGTCAACTGTGTTCTAGTGGTGGCTAACTTGGCAGAGACTTACAAGGCCCTCAATTGTGGAGACTTGGCCTCTGTTCAAGCCATTAGAGAAATCTTTCACTACCCTTCCATAAGAAAATCAAGTAAGTCACCATAATAGTCGGAGATCTTTACGAAAACAGAAATTCCTCTACTTATGAAAGTAGAACAAGTTAATGTGCGTTTGTCTTACATTTCACATATGTTACTGTGTGAGTGATTACTGTTAAGCCACCGACACACACATGAAGTATCAAATAGTATAGATGAAATAATGGGCTCCAAATTTTTGTATGGTACTGACAGATGAAAATCCAATCCTAATATTGACACATGGTGACATGCTAAGCATGGAGGATAGGATAAATGGGAGGCTAAAAGTGTGTGAATATCTTGGAGCGTCTGAAACAAAGGGTGCATATGACATTGCATGTCTCACGGAGCATGGCATACTACCTGAGGAATCAGATCCAGTTACCTCATATGCATTGACAGAAGCCGTTTATCGCGCAATTTCACAATCGGATCGGACTCATCTCCCTAAAAAGAAGATCAAGGACTGGATACTACCGGTTTTGTCATGGATCATGGATTGCTTTGCTGCATTCTTTGGTATGCTTGCTTATTTCTTCTCAGAATGGAGTCACAAGAATAAAATCTAATGACATACATCCTAGCTTATCTACTTGTTCAGTTTTAGAAACCTACAATTAATGTAGTGATTTATTAATAATTTTCAATCACATTCGTGTTAAGCATTTTGTACTAAATAATTAACATGTGTGTCAAATTTCGTATTATGGTATTTTATGAACTTGTTACTCCCTCCGTCTCGTTATGTGTTGCTCGTTTTATATGTCGGGATTGTTCATAACATGAGACAAATTATTAATTTACGTCTAATCTATAAAATCAAATATAGTCATGAGTGATCTTGTTGGATTCGTATTTATGAGTACTTTAATACAGTGAAGTTTTTATATTTAATACTAATACAAAATTCAAGATATTAACGATTAAAAGTGTGTGTTGGCAAATATGTCCGGAGAAAACAGGAAATATATTTAGAAATGGAGGGAGTAGTTGTTACGGAGTACATTATATGTATGTCTGATTACTTGGATGCAATTTATCTACATTTAATATGATACAGGTGTTTGGTTCGTTTATGTTTCTGTCCTAAAATTTATGAGGTGACTCCTGAGTCCTGACAGGCTTAATACAAAATTTGTTAGAATACTCATTTTATAAATTTATAAATACTAGTCTAGCCGATAATCCGTGCGAAGCATGGATTGTGATAAATAATTTTAAATTCCTAATTTTTAACTTTTTTAAATGAATAAAATCTTGAATCACCAAGTTGTATATAATACTATATTCTTGATTTTTATTTCGATTGTTAGTTAATAGACTCCTAGCGTATAACTTCAATAATAAATTAAATTAAATTTATATTTAATTTATTATTTTAATTAATTAAATTTATATAACTTATCTCTGGTAATATTAGAATAATTATATTATTAATTGTATTTATTATTAATCTATTATATATATATTTTAAATATTAATTAATGGAGCCCTAAGTCCTATATTCTCGACTTTTATTTCAATTTTTAGTTAATAGACTACTAGTATATAACTTCATTATTAAATTAAATTAATATTTAATATGATAATTTTAGTTAATTAAATTAATTAATATTTAATGCCGTACCGCTGTATACATGGCATATCGCGGTATACATTAATTAATTAATTTATTAATTGGCATACTGCATTATTAGTTCTTATTCTTATTGACTTTCTATACACTTAAAAAATAGTTTTTAAAGTAAGATCAAATAGTAAAATAAGTTATTATTAATTAATTAATTAATTGATATACTGTGTATATCGCGATATATATGGCATATCATTCAAATGGTTTCTGTTTTTAATAAAAAGTATTGATTTCATTATCCAAAAAAAAAAAATTCTACGCATCATGTCCACTACATCTTGTCAGAGATTTTGATAAATGGGTAAGGATCAAAATATCAAATCAAAGTTCAAACAAATCATCGCTATCGCTATCGCTATCGCTATCGCTATCCTTCTCCCGTTTCCTTTTTCTTAAAGTAGAGTAAGAACACAAAAAAATTTGTTTGAAAACACACACTGGCCAAGGTAACAGTACTGATTGAGCATATTTTTTCCCCTGGATGTAAAAGTTGAAAATTGGTTCGATTCGATTTTGTTTTGAAAAATAAGTACTCGAAACTTAAATAGTACTTGAGATGAATATTCCAAGAACTAATAAGCTATCGTCTTTTACTTAATTTTTCTTATGTATTATATTTATTGTATTCAAAGTTTAATGTATGCCTTTTAAAACTTGAAATGTAATAGTGATATATTTTTTAGTATAAAAAATATAAAGTAATATATTACTAATAAATATCTGATCTTCTCAAAAAAAGAAAAATGATAAATATCTAATAATCTAATAATCTACTATATATATAATATCACAACATGTCACATTTTAATCCATTTAATTTTTTTTCAAAAAGTTCAAAAAGTTGTTATTGAAAATCGAACCTAGGTCTTCTGATACATTTGCACACCACCTTACCAGGTTAACCAATCACATGTGTTGTAAGCCAAAAATATGCTATGTATGTTGGGTGATGAACGAAGAATATTTGGTATTTTAATTTCTAAGATATTTTAATCAATTTTCTTCATTTTACATTTACATATTTATATTTTATCATGTTATAGTTTAATACAAATTAGTGATATATGATATTTAGTGAACTTAAATATTTCGAAATCATTCTATTTAATAAAATATTATTAATAATTAGTATTTGCAAAATATAGATAATTATAATAAATTTATTAAATTTAAATGCATGTTTTTTTAAAAATGGTTAATGAGCACGTAATAATCTAAACACTTAAATGCATCACAACATGTCACATTTTAATCCATTTAATTTTACAAAAATGCCCCTAAATGTCAAGTCAAATAAAAAAAAAGTTTATGATATAGATGTCACATTTTAATCTATTTATTTTTTTTTCAAAAAGTTGTTGTTATTGAGAATCGAACCTAGGTCTTTCCATTCATTTGCGCACACCACCAGTAGGCTAGCCAATCACATGTATTGTAAGCCAAAAATATGCTATGTATGTTGGGTGATGAATGAAGAATATTTGGTATTTTGATTTCTAAGATATTTTAATCAATTTTCTTCATTTTACATTTACATATTTATATTGTAGTATGTTATATTTTAATATAATTTAGCGATATATGATATTTAGTGAACTTAGATATTTCGAAATCATTCGATTTAATAAAATAATATTAATAATTAGTATTTGCAATATTATAATAAATTTATTAAATTTAAATGCATGTTGTTTTTAAAAAATGGTTAATGAGCACGTAATAATCTAAACACTTAAATGCATACCACAACATGTCACATTTTAATCCATTTAATTTTATAAAAATGCCCCTAAATGCCAAGTCAAGTGAAAAAAAATATGATATAGATGACGATCGAACCTTTGACATAAGCAATCTACTAATCATAAATTCAAATTCTCCATTATGACCATTAAGCTACATGTATATATATTTGATTAAATTTTATGATTCATTAGATACATTCACAAGTGTGAGAGTGTCTTATATTATGTCATATACTCCCTCTGTCCCGTCCATTTGTTATCATTTCAAAATGGGGTATCGACACGCATTTTAAGATGAATTTTAAGGATATTTCCATAACTTATTTTTGAAAGTTTTTTTGTATAAAAATAGAACAATCCTATTTTATACAAAAAAAGAAAATTTTAAAAATAAGTTATGGAACTATCCTTAAAATTCACCTTAAAATGTGTGTCATAAAGTGACAAAAAAGTGTAAACAAATGAATGGGACAGAGGGAGTATTATTTATCTCATTTACCTATTAATCATGTGTTTTTTGATCAATATTTGTTTTATAATTTCACATATTATTATTCATATATTTATACAAAAATCTCTCTGTCTACTTCATTTTAATAAATTTTTTATTATTTCATTTCATGCGAAAGTTGAAAAATGTGACTGGATCTTACATAAAATATTTGAAGAATATTTTGCGAAAAAAAATCATCATTATTCTAATTGTTTATGAAATCACCAATAGAAATGTAAAAAATATTAAAGATATTGTATAATTATATAATTTATGATATCTGGATTAGAAATGTGATAATAAATTCTTAGTACTCATTTAAATTCTGAATAATCTTATATTTTGTTATTGCTTGTAATCTTAGAAAATATAATTTTTACAATATTTTCAAACTACCGTCCGAACTAACAGACGTATCGCTTTCTCCCGAATCTTTTTGAGAGATTCGAATACTTAATCAATACATGTTATGTGAATTGCAATTTGGGAGAGTCGATTACTAAACAGATGCATATTAATTGTGACCTAACACGTTTATAACTCGTGTATGGTCGAACTTTTTAAATCAAATTCTATGCATGTATCCTAGACAATTAATCGGACATGTAGTAATTACAGTATATGAGGCTCGAGGTAACTAATAGATATAAAATGATAAATTATGATAGGGCAACATGTTACATTTTAATCTATCAAATTTTACCATTATGTTTTTCAATTTACCATAGCATTCTCTGAAATTAAAATCTACAATATATTAAAATTGCGTCACATAAATTAGAACTGAACATTTAACATCTATAACAATAACCTTATTTTTTGAATTCATATTTTATAAATTCATATTTTGTAAATTCATAAATTCATATTTTGTATCACATTCATGTAACCCTATAATATATATATATATATATATATATATATATATATATATATATATATATATATATATATATATATATATGTAAATATAACAGTTCAAAAGATTAAGAGATTATCATCCTAATAAACTTATGAAAAACGTTAAAAGTACATTCGTCAATTATTTTTCTAATTCTAATCTCAAGAAAGTCATCAACACTCTAAAAACAATAATAAAAAGATAGACACACAAAATATCGGCCTTTTTAAGTACATATTTCAAAAATTTAAGCATTCCTAAAAAGATTTTTATCATCACAATAGGATCATCGAACATTAACATCAACACATAACAAGAAAAATAAAAACTTTTATCGTAAAATAGAGCAATCCAGTGCCTTGCACGGGTATTGAAGCTAGTATTAATAACACACTAACAATATTAATATAGTCTAAATATACGCCACCTGCATATCATTTTTAAAGTGAAATAATAGTAAATTGACAAAGTGAGATAAGGTTGGATATCATAAGTGGTTAAGGGTATATCTTTATCGATGCAGATATCCTTGTTCACCCCGAGAATTATTATAACAGATACTTATTTGTTTTTTTTTTTTGAAAAGCAATAGAAAATATATTGAGAAAATTCAGAGTACAAACCCACTCAACAAACAAGAAGCCCACATACCAGACTTCGATTTACTGAACCACTAGCCAACCAAAACAACTAAATGATACTCGATCAAACGAACCCTATAATATTAAGACCATAAACTGACTCTGCTAATTCTATTTTCTTTCCATAAGTAATACCGGTGACCCTGTCATTTGATGTTCTTTAACAATCTTTGCTGACACCTCTTCGGCCCATGCATTATCACCACTTCATCAACCCGATCAACCTCGTAAACTGCTAGAAACTGATCCTCAACCCAACTTCCATATCTCAAAAATCCTTCCAAAAAGACACTCTATTATCACCATTCAGTGGTGAAAGTTTAAATAATCCAATAGATCGGCACCATCCCTGAACCATATAACTTCTCTGCATCCCCTGTTTAGCTAAGTGATATGCATCCATGTTATTATCCTACCTATATGAGAAAAACTAATGTTAGAGTTTTTCACAATCTCTTCCAAGGAGTCATTATCGTTCTCATTGTTTCTAATCAACCCAGCTTTTATCTTAGAAATAAAATCCAAGACCTCTTTGCTGTTAACTTTGAATAGGCATTTGGCATTCCTCCGATCACTTTTAACAAACTTTTTTGCCAAGTATGTAATTGCCTCTAGTTCTGCACTGAAAACATCCAAAGCATTAGATGGACCCGAAAAAATGAATACCAGCTTGTTCTTTGAGTGCTTTAAATAGCCACCAATTCCAGCAACTATACTTCCATTTTCTGAGTGTTTGAGAGCACCCTCTGAAAACCCAATGAATTCATGTTTCTTCTCTTCCTGATTTAATCCCAATAACTTTAATGAAATCCTTACTGCACCTTCTAGATTAACCTCCCACAAATTACCTTGATGGTCCAGAACAAAACCGTTAGTTACACACCATTTCAAAGAGCGCATCTTTATCAAAAATATCACTTCATCCTCACTATATCTTTTCTTTTCAAAAATCAATGTATTTCTTGACAACCACAAGGACCAAAGAGTTGAGATTAGAGTAATACCCCAAACCTAACGTATCACAGGCAATTTAAACCATTCCATCCATTTCCAAATTTCTAGCTCAAGCTGAATACCAAACTTATTTGAAAATTTCTAGAACAAATACTTATTTGTAACCTTATAAGCATTTTATTGTCAAAAAATTGACAAAGTTAAACCCGAGGACTTAATCGATCGAATTTTAATGGACTCTTTATAAAATCTTTTTTTGGGCTAGATTATTCAGAACTCTGATTATATGAGGGTTATACGAATTCTCAACCAAGTTGCCAAATTTTTAGAATACTAATTATTTCACATAAATTTAATGTGCTTTGAGTTCAATGATGTTTTTCTTTTGAAGTCTCGAGTTCAATGAAGTTAAAACTTATATTTAAAAAAAATCAGCCTAATATTATTATATTAATCATCCAAAAATATCAAGACAGAAAAAATTGTCCCAAAAAAGTAAAGAAAACCGGATGAATCCGTTTCCGACTATCGAATTTGAGTTATTTGAGGATCCCAATCGGCCCAACAAGCTTTTCCAGCTAAATAACGACCCAACATACCTTTAAACCACCGTCCTTGTAGAAAATTCTGACCCGACGTACAAAAATCCAATTTATGTCTGAGTTTCAAGTAGTACTTGATAAACGGATTAATAAGAATTAATGTATCAATCAATTGTTGTTCGGTACTTAATCGATTTTATAATAAGTGAATCAAAAAGTATATTTTGTAAAATTTAATCAATAGTGATAATTAATCAATTAGATTTTTAAAAAAAAATATAAAAGAAATATTTTATAAAAAAAATTAATTATTAAACGCGTTGCTTTATTCTCGCTTCATTCAAAAACTTAATAAAAAAAAATTTGCAAGAAAAATCTTAATAAATTTCATTTCGTTACATAAGTCTATATTATATATACATATAGAAATAATTATATATGAAGTGTCTCTATTATCCGATTGATTCATGTAAAGTGTCTCTATCGGATGAAGCTTGGTTCCCTTAAAACATTTTCAATGAAGAATTCCATTTACCTAAAATTATAAATATAATATCTTAAATAAAATTTATAGAAATTATGTAAAAAAAATTTACTCTAATAAAATATTATACTTAGCAAAAAAATTTAGATAATCTTTTTCATTAGCTATATTTGGCCAAACTCTACATGCTTATAAGGAATATTTTATATGATTTATTACCTTGCAAAAACATATTCTATTTTTAATAATCTGAAATAACAATAACATACAATATTTACAATATAACCAAACTTTATAGCTAATATACCCATTTGGAGCACAAAATCTTACAGATTTAACAAATTTTACATAATCAATATGTTATATCATTTAGTCAACCATTTTTAGCTAATATCGTTGAAGATACTCTTACAATACAGGAAGATGCATAAAAAAATTTTATGCTACAATCTTAATTATTTTAATTTTTTATTTATTTTAATTTATAAATTCTACTACATTGTCGAAATAGTAAATGATATAATCAATTTTCATGCAATTTCAATTAAGAGAAATAAGATATTGGATACTAAAGCTTAAAAATAACTTGAGAACAATATTTTATGTTACTTGTTTTAAATCTTATTTCCACATGGTATATTTTCTAACGTATAAAAGATGTTCTCCTAAATTTTTCATGGATACGATTGTAAGTAGAGCAGAATAAAAATTATGATAAATAAAATATAGGATTTCATGCGCATGAGGATAATCTCAGGATAAATCCTTGAGATTAAAACAATTTCTATACAAATTTAAGGATATTTATGTAAATTATTATTAAAAATTTAATATTTACAAAAAAGTCTCTACAAGTCCCTTACTTTATAAGTACATATTTGTTATAACTTTAAAGAAAATCCTGAAAACAACATTGGACCCAATTTTCTCATAAGATATATTTAAGCTTTTTAGTCATTTAAACGAGCTTAAACCCAATTCGATTTATTTAGAATTTACGTGCGAGTTTTTTTTTTGAGCAATGGAAATTTAATTCAATAATAAAAAGCCATACAACATCTACATAAACAGTCGTGTCGAACGAACAAAATATAGAAACAATCACTGATTAATCCACGCTTTGAGATGGAATCACGCGATTTGTTGAAGATGATATTTATGTTAACACAAAATCACGCAAGCGTACGTGGTCACAAGTAATATATGAATAAGTCGAGTTCGTTCCCACAGAGATCTGATTATGGTTTTAATTCAGTTTGTACCTATGCAACAATGTATGGTTATTATGCACTGCTAAGACAATTAACAATATTGGGTTTTGATTATCTAATTTAACTAAAAAAATAATTTAGTAAAACTAAGAATTACTTAACTAATGATAATTAAAATCGAATTACTTATGCAAGATAAACCATGGGATCCTAACTTCATTAAATACTTCGCTCAGATCTGACGCCTTTAATCACTATAATGCAATGCTTATGATATCTGATCGGACAACACGAAACAAGTACACGCTACTTCTCAGTATACGAATACCAAACTAAACATACATCCACAAAAGAGATAGAAGATGAATAGACACCAATTATGCTTAGATCCTATATGTCTATAGAATTTGAAAACATAACGGTTGAAGAACAAGTTATCCATAAATATCACATAGTGCAATATAAGTATTCTCATCTCATACTACGAATCATGTTGATAAATAATCATGAACCTATGCTAGCATGACAAGTTCTAAATCTCAAGATCCACTTTCACTTCACAAGAGATTAACAGATTAGATGTTAGCTACGCATCTAAGAATTAAGCATAACCATACAAGGTTATAAGATATACATAACACACAGATCTTTAAAGCATCAAGATACTAAAGCTCCATAAATAAATCCGTTAGAATTCCATGACAACGATTAGTATGAAACCATGTTATCATGGGATCAAGTGAACCTCTCGTCATCATGGGATCAAGTGAAACCATGTTAAAAACAAAGTATGAAAAAAATACAAATAAACCTAAGTAATTGATATGTAATGGTGATACAAATTACAATGGTATGATGTGTTTAAATAGGCTCTAGAAGTCTTGCCCAGCAAGAAAATACCAAAACAGAATTATAATAGAATTTCTGCAAAATACGTTTCCTAAACTGATTCTGTTTTTAAGGAAAATTCGTAGCTGACTTTTCTTCAATATTTCTGGACCGTTCCAGTTGTAATTGGACCTCTGGACCACTTTAGAATGAAATAAAATTCCGTTATCTTTGTGTGGACTATAAGATCGTCCAAAACGGACTTGTAGAACTCAAGATATGGCCAAAACAGTAAATCAGGATTTTCAGGATAAAAATTTAGAATTTCCAGAAGGGTTCCCGCACCGCAGCGCCCTTCCCAGGCCGCAGCGCGCCATGCTTTCTTTCCAATATTGTAGAAAATCTCCCAGGCTTCACGTGGATAGTAAGATCGCTGAAAACGGACTTCTAGAACTCCAGATATGACCAAAACAGTGAAGACTGCGCAACCTACCCAGAAAATCCGAATTTTACAAAAATTGCTCCTTTTTCCTCCGTTTCTTTTGCATTAGCTAACATCTTCAATACCATGACACATGTAACTCCTTGATAGCACAACACAAGTGTCCAATCTTCATTCCAATGCTTAATTCCACTCTAATATCGATTAGAAACACCAACACTAACCGATAGCTACAACCCTGCACAACTACACAAAACACATCAAAAATACAACAAACTTGAGACCAAGTCAATCAATTTAAGCCGATATGGAACGCTCCAAGTGGATATAAAATCCACTTATCACACCCCCAAAATTAAACTGATGCTTGTCCTCAAGCATAAACAATTACAACTAACTAACTAATTAGTACCACTTCCGTAGGTGATCACGGTTGCATTTGGCATATGCAACAAGCCCTTTAAACCCCTAGGCAGCCCTAGTGGACGAGTAAGGTCTCGTGAGGGCCTATAGCGAATGTACCCACAAAATCCATTTAACTAATAATGCAAAAATAATGCAATGCATGAATGCAACTAATATGAAAATGCAATGATCCCCTTCAAACTTACCAAAACCAACTAGCAAGCAAATATCTCAAAGAATGCAACTATATCCAAATAGAGCTCGACTAAGTCCCCTTATACTAACAATACATGACAGAAACGTGCGTGTGTGCAATGCTCATAAGAAAGACTCCCAAAACTAGATCAAAATCATACTCATTCTTAGCTAAGACAATCACAGGTTTATAAATAGAATAGACTGTAGACACTTCATAACCTAGGAACACCTCAATCCTTATCTGAGTTAGCCAGAAATTCATGCTTTATTACTACACTACGACACATAATAATATACAAGCATGTTTATTTAATCGTGCAATGGATGAGACCCCAAAAGGCTTATACAATAATACCCATGTAGCGAGCGTTAGGTTTAGTGGATCCCAGACTATAAAAGCCTTAGGTCACTAGGCACAAAGTCCCCTAGAACTTAATTGCTCGAGTATTAAAGAGCTCACCCTGGTTAATTTTGCGTATAAATAATTAAACTATTGACTTTTTTTTTCTTCCTTCTTTTTTTTTTCTTTTTTTTTCATATGCAATCTGGAATGAGAATTCTCAATTCCAATCCTAGACTACTCATATAAATATGAGCCGGCTACTAGCCATTTGACATCTAGCCATTATTTGACAAATATTTACAACTAGCATGAAATCCCTGGTTTCCCCCAAACTTAGACGTTAGTGCTCCTACGCCATCAAGGGAATAACGAAAATTCTAAATATAATCAAGTGATTAAATCTCAAAACATCCAAACAAGCATGACCCTAACCTAGCCCAAAAGCACCCAATGAGACTGTGTAATTAGTTTTTGTTCCCGTAACATGCAAGTCAATTTCATAGGAACTATAAATCAACCCTCTACTCATCATCACCACACTCAATTAGAAATCTACCTACCAATCAGAATCAGCTCGTCCTAAGGGATCATGAAATATGCATGCTATGAAAATGCAACTAAAATGAACTCACATGGTATACGAAAATAAAAACAGAATGTCCTATATGAAACAAACATAAATAATACGAACAATACATGCACGAATTACTACTAATAAGCAAAATATGATATTTATATGAACACAATGACACACAATCACAAATAGCTACTATACACTACTTATCCTTCAAACCACCCCCAAACTTGAAATATTCAATGTTCGCATTGAATGGAAGTAAATACAAGGGATAACAGACATACCTAATCGTAGACACTTGAAAATTTCTGCACCATATCTCTATATGGCCATTTAATTATCTTTTCCGGAGCTACAGCCTTGATAACAAGTTTTAGCCTTCTTCGCTCCTCAAAAGTGTCAGTATTCTCTTCACTACCTGACAAGTTAGCAACAGTAATAATAAGCCAAGTAGATGATTGGCCCGAATATACATACCTTAAGTGATCTGGTGGTTTAAACTCGAGTCTGGAAGCTTTTTCAATATGATGATTTTCATTATTTACTTCTTAAGACTGATCAAGAGTAGGAATAGATGGATTAGGAACGAAAGTGGGTGGTCCACCAACAGAAGTCTTAACAACAAACTTAGGATCAAAAGAACTCTCCTCAAGTTGAATTTCATGCTTAGAACAAATGACCTTCAATTCCTCTAACATCTCATCAGAAGTAAAATTCCTATACAACTCATGAAGATCTTCATTACCCTCAATCAAAACATCTTCCTCAAGAAAAGACTCAATTGCACTATCCTCAAGATTTGACCATGAAACCACCTTATCAACCAGCACCTTAGAATCCCAGAGATCAGCCAAGCCGAGCGACTCACACTCTTCCTCCTCATCACTATCCACCACAGATTCTGACAAAACAGAATTTTCTTCTTTTTCTATAGGGTCTTGATCTTGAATTTCTTCTTCATCCTCAATTGCTGAATTCTGATCGTTCGTGACTTTTCCAGATTTGAGTGTTATGCATTAACCTGCTCCATGCCATCTTGTTTTTCTGCATTCACCTCTGTATCACTGGGAAGAACTCCCTGCGGTCCGTTGAGAAAGGCCCTTGCAATTTGCCCAAACTGATTCTCCAATGTCTTGAGAGATACCGCCTGACTTTAACCATCAACCTCAATTCATCCCATTCAGATTTTTCATTCGAAAATTGACCATCATCCCCATGAAACTGTTGCTGCTGAAAATCTTGATTGTTGCTCCAATCGAAATTGGGATGATAGGTGGCTGGAGCTGGTTGCGAAGGTTGCTGGAAGTTGCTCACAAACTGTGCCGATTTAGAAGATATGGCACATTGAATCGTCTCATGTGCGCCCTCACATAGCTCACAAACACTAGCAACTTGAGGCACCCCTTGCTTTGACATAAAATCCAATTTCTTATTAAGTGCCTCTAGCTGAGCTGCTAGAGCCGTGACTGTATTAACTTCCAGAATTCCTGCTAATTTGCCTTGTGATAATCTCTGAGTTGGATTCTGGTATTATTCGCAGCCATCATCTCAATTAGCTCATAAGCTTCCGCACAGCTCTTAGCCCATAAAGCTCCACCTGATGCTGCATCTAGCATGGGTCTTGACTGTGCACCCAAGCCATTATAAAAGCAGTTAATCACCATCCAATCAGGCATCCCATGATGTGGACACTTCCTTAGCATCTCCTTATATCGCTCCCAAGCCTCGCACAAAGACTCTCCAGACTGTTGTGAAAACTGAGTTATAGCATTCCTGATTGCTGCGGTCTTTGCCATGGGGAAAATTTTAGTTAGAAATTTCTGAGCAAGATCCTCCCATGTCAAAATAGAACCTGCTGGTAGAGAGTGCAACCAACCCTTAGCTTTATCCCTCAAAGAGAATGGGAAAAGTCTCAATTTGATAGCATCTTCAGACACACCATTGATCCTGAAAGTGTCGCAGATCTCAATGAAATTCCGAATATGCATGTTAGGATCCTTCGTAGGAGCACCCCCAAACTGAAACGAATTCTGCACCATCTGAATTATGCTAGGCTTGATTTCGAAAGTATTAGCTACAATAGCTGGCCTGACAATGCTAAATTGGATGTCCTTGATCTTTGGTTGAGAATAATACATCAATATTTTCGTTGCTGCTGCTGGTTCTCCCATTGCTACCTGCAACACATAAAACTAAACAACTATATATAGGAAACAATCTGAGTCAGTGAACTCTAACGACCATTGATGACAAGCACATAAACTAAAAATAAAATACCGATGATCCCCGGCAGCGGCGCCAAAAACTTGTTAACACAAAATCACGCAAGCGTACGTGGTCACAATTAATATATGAATAAGTCGAGTTCGTTCCCACAGAGATCTGATTATGGTTTTAATTCAGTTTGTACCTATGCAACAATGTATGGTTATTATGCACTGCTAAGACAATTAACAATATTTGGTTTTGATTATCTAATTTAACTAAAAAAACAATTTAGTAAAACTAAGAATTACTTAACTAATGATAATTAAAATCGAATTACTTATGCAAGATAAACTATGGGATTAGTACAGAATAGACTTTTAGCGTCGCACTTTTAGCGTCGGTTATATAGAAAGCCGTGGCCTATACATACTTTAGGTGTCGGTTGCTAGCTTAACCGACGCTTAAAGTCATTTGTGTTGGATCTTTTGCGTCGGTCATGAAACAACCGACGCCTAAAACTGACCCTTTAGCGTCGATTTTCACTCAACCGACGCCTAAAACCAACCATTAGCGTCGCATAAACAACCGACGCATCAAATTCTACTCTTTAACGTCGGTCATAAACAACCGACACCTAAAAATAACCCTTTTAGCGTCGGTGTTTTCGCAACTGACGCCTAATAAAGATCCTTTAGTGTCGGTGATTACTCAACCGATGCTATTGATCATTTATACTAGACTTATAGCATCGGGCCTAGGAATGCCGACGCTTAAAGCTTTAATTAAAAATTTTAAAAAAGTAAAAATATATACATAATAAAACACTTCATTCTGATAATATGCGTACATCTGGGTTATGCGTACTTTCACTCCAGCCAACTCCACTCCATCAATTTCACTTGCATT
This sequence comes from Kitagawia praeruptora, assembly GCA_037693485.1. Classification (NCBI taxonomy): domain Eukaryota; kingdom Viridiplantae; phylum Streptophyta; class Magnoliopsida; order Apiales; family Apiaceae; genus Kitagawia; species Kitagawia praeruptora. The sequence continues at coordinate 42,842,856 of CM075347.1, forward strand.
CTGATAATGATGCAGGGGCTCGATTAGGTTTCAATTTGTTAGTGTTGGGTTCGATTTCTCCCAATCTCTCAATCTAATTTGTTGCTGGGTTTCTAGGGCTCGATTTTTGTCATACTCAATCGGGCTTTGCTTCTTGGATTCTAGGGATTTGTATGAAGATTGTGAGATTTGAAGAGTTACAACTCCGTCTGTCATCTCAAATAATTCTGTCCCTCGTGTTGGTACTCTCTCTCTCTCTCTCTCTCTCTCTCTCCCTCTCTCTCTCTTTCTCTATCCATCCCTCCCTTTTAGTTGAAGCCCTAATTTGTCTTTAATAGATAATGTCATTAATTAGTTATGTCTCTATGTGTGTAAAAACAAATAATGTTATTGATTAGTTTGTAATTGCTACTTGTTAGATGTTTATAACTGTGTAAATAGTGGAATTATTGATTCTATGATATACATTGTACTTTTGTACCATCGTTTGAACAGATTTAATTGTATCCATATAGTTGTGCATCAATTTCTTTAATGGACAACAATGTTTTTAAGAAACTATTCTCATGCCATCCTGCTTTCTTTCTTCCCAGTTTAATTTCAACGCCGCCCCCCGAAAGAGTTCCTATTAAAACTCATCTTGCAGCATACAGTAATGAGAATGTACTATCAGTAATTAAGTATGAGCTGGATCGGGGTGGCCAGGTTTTGTATGTTTTTCCGCGTATTAAAGGTAACCGTTAGTCGTTGATTTCGGAGTACTGTAGGATTGTGCATATAATCTGCATGATTAATTTTGTTTTAGAAATACTTCGATGTATAGAGGTTATGAAGTGGACAAAGTTTAAAATTGTTAATAACAAGAAAAAGTTCTATCTGTTGGCTTCGCCCTTCCGGATTTTTGTGTATTTTACTGTATCCACAGGGCTTGAAGAGGTTATGGAGTTCCTTGAGCGTTCATTACCAGAAGTTGAAATAGGTGTTGCCCACGGAAAAGTAGTCTTTGGTCAATCTAAAAGGTTTATATGGAGTTGACCTGATACATTATTCCTGTTAAAGAATCTAGTTCTTTTTGGATTTATATGTATGAGTTTGATGGTCATAGAGTGTTTATCAGTTATCACATGTGTTAGGAATATCTCTTTACGTCAAAATCTTAGCAGTTATTCCATAGCAACAGTTGCAACACTGTTTGGAGGATTTGAACCAGTTGCCATGGATATTCTCTGAAGACTTCAATTTCAAGCTTCTTTGTAATTATTGGACGAATAAAATTTAAAAATCACCCCATCCACTTCTCTTTGATACAGAGTAATTCTAGCATTAGGTTTTGGTGACACAACAGTAATCTAATCTTCAAACTTGTTCTTAATTGGCAAAACGTTCAAAACTAAATGCTTCTTTGGAAAGTTCTCTCTAACATGTTGCCTAATCTCGGACTGCTCTAATTTGTTTTTAGATGCATTTAAACTTTGAAGTAGGTAGGAAAAAAACAGAATGAATGTACAACAGTACAGGTGCTAATGGGCATACCCTAGAAAACAAGTCAGGGAGATTAGATATAGAAAAATCTTCTACATTGACAATAGACTTTACATCCAAATCATGCTATACAGAGTAAGAGTACTACATCTTACAGACAAAACAGATTGCACTGACCAGAAAGTAACATTTGCAAATCTTAGTTTCTGCTTTTGGGGCCAAGTAGAGGAGTGGTCTATTTCAATTTTGAGTAGGAAGCAATGGCCTTACTCAGGCCTCCTGGCAGAGTCATGACTCATGAGTCCTTCTGTTTCTTTCTTACCAAATATTGTCTGAAGTGATGGATTATATGATTAAGTTAAGCAACATTCAAAGTTATTTCACTGGTTTCACAGAGCTGAAGTGATATATGTATGCCTTGTTCTCGCAGTATGGGAGGATTCTGGACATTGTTGCTTTGAAGACTCCGAAGCTCAGAGGACAGGCCTGGCTTGTTTTTATTGAAGTTACCGCTGCTAGTAATGTCGTTCGCCAGATGCAGAATTTCCTTTCTACGACAAGCCTATGGTGAGTTTTAATGACTTACTGTATGAGTTATGACTATTATTTAGTTTGAGTAGACCTTTATAATTGACTTAATTGTCCTGTTTCTTATGTGTATACAATGTTTTGCTTTGATAATATAACATGTAGCAACTTTAGGAATTAAATGTTCTATATTTGTGTGGTAAAAAATCATAATGTGTATATTTTAGTCCTTGTGTCTTGTGTTGGTAATCCTGGCAACCGCTGTATTTTGCTCCTCTTAGAACTTTACGAGTGGTTCTAGAAAATTACCATGGTTTTGGAATAAGATAGCTAACATTAGTATTCAAAGTAGCGAACATTTATTATTATTTGCAACAAGTACTTGTGCCTTCTTGTTTGTTGGAAAAATATGATGGTGGAAGATAAGTAGTGGTGTAAGAAAAGGAGGTTGATAGACATGAGTGTGAAAATATGACTGGATATGAACTAATTTATAATTAGGTTTGTGATTTGTACAAGTTTGAGAAATGAATCGTTGTTAATTTCAATCTAGAATGGAAATTGATGGGAATGAATGAAGGAATGTACCCAAAAATAATTATAATTCTATTTTAGTCTCATCCTGTTTTATCTCATCCAATCCATTGTAACCTTAGTCTTAGTGGTTTAGTTTATATCACTATCAGGCATGTTCCTCCCTTTTCTACTATTAATGACATAGCACCATAATTTGTAAGTATCTTGCATTTTGGGAGATTGAGACTCTGCTTTCTGGATCTCATAATGTTATGTAATTACGTTACCTATCAGTTACGGTTATATATTATTTATTTATCTTTATGCTTTATGAGAAATTTAGATTTAGATGTCTTACTCACATATGAAGGATGTTTTTATTAAAATGCACTGTTCTAATATGACCGTGTTTTAATATATAGTGTATACAGTATGCAAAAACAAAGTCGGATTGTGTTGCTAAAGCAGATGGTAGTTTTGTACCTAAAGATGTGAAAAAGGAACAAGAGGAAAAAGGTCAGTTGAGTTGCTTGATATTTAATGATGATGCATCTCTTCTTCTGTTGTGTAGTTCTTACCGTGTTTTTTTTTAAATCTGGTTTTGTGTGTCGGCTTCATGTTTTTCATTGTAATTACATGTTTAATGCATGTTGTATATGTAGTCCCCTCCTCTCTGCTACAAGAATGAAACTGTAAGGGATAGATTTTTATACATATTTATTCTTTGAAATGGCGTGTGATATAGCAGTGACATTATAAATAATTCAAGTTGTATACATAAGCATTACAAGCCTACATTCATTCATTTGTGTCAGGATATATCACAGAGCATATATTTTCACAGAGCATATACTATCTTATAAATTTGTTATGATAGAAATTGTAAAGAAAATAAGTATGGGAAGATTAAGTGGTTGCTTAAGAGTCGACCGGAACTCATTTTTATGTTCTACAATACAACATTGCCATATATGTATCCACTCTCTACGGAGATTAATAAGTTGATAGAGCAAATCATTCATGATTTTTTCAGTCGACCTTCCCGAACAACTGAAAGCTTTGGGCCACAGTTCTATAACACTTTTCACTCATAAGAAATGGATTTCTCCAAGGCAGACTGCAGTCCAGTTTACTAACCACACACTGAAATATGTTCACTGTCCGACACATGGACATTATCATTATATGACGATAGTAAAGGCCAATAAAATAAGCCTCTAGAACAGTGGAAATCCATAATAACCTTGGTTTTTTCAATTAATATGTTGATCTGAGTTGGTTTTTAAATATATATGTTGTTCTGAGTTGGTTGTTCTGTGGATACATTAATATGTTGTTCTGAGTTGGTTTTTTAGTTGCTTTCAGACACTCTAGTTCTGGTTTCTTTCAATTCTACAAGTAGCAGTGATATTGTAAATTTTGAATTTAATGTTACACATTTTTACTTCTTATCTTGCCATTTGTTCTGCTATTTAATGCCCCATCCTTATTGCAAGAGAATTAATTCTTAACGTGTTTATTTCTTTTTAGGGGTTGGACATGGAGAGACTAAAATTATATTCAGAATAAATGTCTCTTTAATTTTTTATTTTGGTGTGTAACTGTGTATACAAACTAGGAGCTTATGAAGAGAAATGACTTGTACTTACTATTCCTTGGTATAAAAATGTGAGTGCTGATGATGTAAGATCTCGTGCTCTGCTATTGTTGCCATGTCCATGGATCCTGATGGTTCACTTATATATCTGGATATTAATTGATCCAAAATAATGTTTTAATGTCAACAACCTCATGAATGATTGTCCTATAACCAAATCAATTAACAATTTATAATCTGTTTTAGTGGATCCTTAATGTTTGGTCTGAGAACTTTTTAGTGTGAGATTATTTTGTAAGCAACTGTTATGCAGTCGCTTTAGATACATGCCTTCCACAACTTATTTTAAAAAATTTGCACTGGTTTAACACATTCTTCAGTTTTAAAAAGTTTTCTGCAATACTTACTTTAAAAAAGTTTTTTTTTAACTTCTGCACATCTGCAGCTGAAGTTCAAGGCAAAGTCGATGGAGCGTTTGACTCTGGTTATTTGATGACTCCAATCGTTAATGGAAGAGTATTTCGAGGGGTCTTGTTTGCTCAGGTAAACTGTCGTACTTAATCCTCCAACTTTAAAAAAAGTAAATTCAACCACAGTTGTATTATCTAGTTCGAGACTTTTCATTTGGACAGTGCATCGATATTTTACACAATTTTTGGATTTTTTGCGAGGGTAGATTTCTGATTACATTTTTATAAAATCAGGGACCTGAAGTTATCTCAAGAACTGTTGCTACGCATGATCTGCAAGTTTTGTCCCAAGAACTGTTGCTACCTTTTTCTTTCTTTAATCTTGCAAATAATCTTTATTACATAGAACAAGAATGTACCTTTTTCTTTCTTTAATCTTTCAACTATAAATTTGGCCTCATTTTTCAGATAAGCATCAACACATGCACTTGCAAGAGCTAAGAGCATTTAACTGATTAGGAGTATTTGAAATTTCAAAATGAGCACTTCTGGCTATTTTGTTTTTGCAGTTGTCGCTGCGATGGTGGAAAGGTATAGCTTGACAGCTTCCTACATTTGCCTATGTATGTTTTAATCCTATATTTGTGTTCTATTCCCAAGCTGATTCCACCTTTCAATAATATTCAAAAATATAAATGTGTTTTTAAGATAAAATTATATCGACTAAGGAGATTATCTTTGACTTCGGTACATGCCTGCTCTTGACAGTAAATTAAACCTTGATGTTTATAATTATATCGACTGTGTAGACTTGTAACTTGTAAGCGCAAGAGAATATAGACCTTCATGAATCATCTTACTCATTGTACTTAATTTTAATTAACCAAATTTAATCCTTTTATTATACAGTTGACTTGGTCCAAATTCTTTTCCAATGTTTAATGTCTTGCAGATTTTCTCAATAGTTTTTTTTACAACTTGGGATAAACAGTTGCAAACTTGGGAGTGGTTATGCTATTAGAAGAAATCAAGTATTTAGAAGAGAGTTGTCAAAGAGCTCAGGACAGACCAAGATACAATGATTGCACCTGCTATAATAACACAGACGTCCAAATACGCGATAAAAAGTGGTGACGCCGTTGATAGCAGCAGCGCACATATGAAAAAAGGTTTAGCTGTGAATCTCTTGTAATTTAACAAGGCTTATGATCGCAACATCGTTGATGCACATTATCAATTTGGTTCCTTCCTTCACTACATTTGCTCGTCATCTGTGTGAGGAAATTGTTCTTTATAAAATTAGAGAAATTAGATCAGTTTGTCTACTTTGTTATTAGTATTGACTTGTAGAATGTAGAGTAGTCTTATATATTATTTATTAATTAGATCTCATTCTTGATTATGTATCATGTATAAATTGATTTTATATATAATTTGGTGTTCTGGCACAGGCTAAATTGTTTATGAAATTGTATTGTTTCATAACAGAATTGCAATTTTTATTTTTATTTTTAAAAAAAATTGAATTTAAGCGTCGGTTGTTTAAATGACCGATGCCTATAAGAAGACTTTAAGCGTCGGTTGTTTAAATGACCGATGCCTATAATATACTTTAAGCGTCGGTTGTTTAAATGACCGACGCCACTAACAGACTTTAAGCGTCGGTTGTTTAAATGACCGACGCCTATAACTAGATTTTAAGCGTCGGTTGGTCAAATAACCGACGCCTATAACAGACTTTAAGCGTCGGTTGTTTAAATGACCGACGCATATAACAGACTTTAAGCGTCGGTGGTTTAAATAACCGACGCTATTATTACATTATATGCGTCGCCCAATTAACCGACGCTATAGACCTATACCTATAGCGTCGCCTTCATATACTGCGCCCAACAACCGACGCCTAAAGCCTATTTTGACCGACGCTAAAAGCCTATTCTGTAGTAGTGGATCCTAACTTCATTAAATACTTTGCTCAGATCTGACGCCTTTAATCAATATATGCAATGGTTATGATATCTGATCGGACAACACGAAACAAGTACACGCTACTTCTCAGTATACGAATACCAAACTAAACATACATCCACAAAAGAGATAGAAGATGAATAGACACCAATTATGCTTAGACCCTATATGTCTATAGAATTTGAAAACATAACGGTTGAAGAATAAGTTATCCATAAATATCACATAGGACAATATAAGTATTCTCATCTCATACTACGAATCATGTTGATAAATAATCATGAACCTATGCTAGCATGGCAAGTTCTAAATCTCAAGATCCACTTTCACTTCACAAGAGATTAACAGATTAGATGTTAGCTACGCATCTAACAATTAAGCATAACCATACAAGGATATCAGATATACATCACACACAGATCTTTAAAGCATCAAGATACTAAAGCTCCATAAATAAATCCGTTAGAATTCCATGACAACGATTAGTTCGTAATTGAACCTCTCGTCATCATGGGATCAAGTGAAACCATGATAAAAACAAAGTATGAAAAAATACAAATAAACCTAAGTAATTGATATGTAATGGTGATACAAATTACAATGGTAGGATGTGTTTAAATAGGCTCTAGAAGTCTTGCCCAGCAAGAAAATACCAAAACAAAATTATAATAAAATTTTTGTAAAATACGTTTCCTAAACTGATTCTGTTTTTAAGGAAAATTCGTAGCTGACTTTTCTTCAATATTTCTGGACCGTTCCAGTTGTAATTGGACTTCTAGACCACTTTAGAATGAAAGAGAATTCCATTATCTTTGCGTGGATTGTAAGATCGTCCAAAACGGACTTGTGGAACTCAAGATATGGCCAAAACAGTAAATCAGGATTTTCAGGATAAAAATTCAGAATTTTTAGAAGGGTTCCCGCGCCGCAGCGCCCTTCCCAGGCCGCAGCGCGCCATGGTTTTTGTCCAATATTGTAGAAAATCTCCCAGGCTTCGCGTGGACAGTAAGATCGCTGAAAATGGACTTCTAGAACTCCAGATATGACCAAAACAGTGAAGACTGCGCAACCTACCCAGAAAATCCGAATTTTACAAAAATTGCTCCTTTTTCCTCCGTTTCTTTTGCATTAGCTAACATCTTCAATACCATGACACATGTAACTCCTTGATAGCACAACACAAGTGTCCAATCTTCATTCCAATGCTTAATTCCTCTCTAATATCGATTAGAAACACCAACACTAACCGATAGCTACAACCCTGCACAACTACACAAAACACATCAAAAATACAACAAACTTGAGACCAAGTCAATCAATTTAAGCCGATATGGAACGCTCCAAGTGGATATAAAATCCACTTATCAATTTACAGTACCCGCTTCGCCACTTCTGCCACAACCAGTTTGAGCTATCAACCGTAAATGCAAAACCCTAAGCACTTTCATCACTAAATCAAACGCCAAACTCACACAAATTGGTGAGAACCAACAAAACTCACACAAAACGGTGAGACACCCAAATAAACCGATATTACAACTTCCAAAATAAAATTACGAATTACAAATTCAAACTGAGAAACAAAATACAAACTAAACTAAAATCGATCCGAGGCAAAATCGGAACAGGCTTAAAGACCTTAAATCCGATGAAAGCAAATACGATAAGAATGAAAAGAAATTATAGCTAAATTTTATTTGGAGGGCTTCATTAAAAACCTATTAAGGAAAAAGAGTACCCTTTTATTTGTGAAGATGACCTTTAACCGACTCTCATCAAATTAATCGGACTTGACAGGGCTGCAAAAGAAAGCAGAAGAAGAAAACGAGGGTTATATTAATGTAATTTACGCGCAAGTTGAACAATCTGAAATGTGTACGTTTATTCAATTCATATAGTATGAGTTATAATGTAGAGATGTGGTGTGTTATAAGTTATACTAGCGTAACATCCCATGCAAGGCACGGGCCTCTATATAAATATCTCTAATTTTATTCTAAAGAATAAGATAGCGGGTGGTTTAATAATTTCTGATCTGAAAACTCGTAATTATAAAATTGTGATATGAGTAGTGATATGTGTTAATAGTGAATGCCAATATGGACTGTATATAGACGCCAATAATAATATTGTTGGGTATGATGTACAAGTCTGATTTATGAATGGAGACCGTGTAATTATAAATTTGAGAGATTAAGATGATAATTTTTATCTCTCCATAGTGATAGACACTGCTTTCATATCAACATAATCGTTCACAATTAGCCGCAAGCGATAACATACTCATTAAAATATGTTAAGTGAAAATGACGTGATTTAACTATAAGATTTTGCTTCCCTTAAAATATGTCAATGTCATCTCTATTGCAAGTCTATAATGCAATGTTCTCACACCAGTCTTGAACCTATAAACCCAAAATCCCTATAGAAAATGGAATGAGGTTGCAAAGAAATTTTTTTAAAAAAATGACAAATAAACAAATAATAAAATTATAGTTCATATCATTTTACATCAGATTAACTTGGAAGAAGTATATTATGTTAGTTATGTTTATCTTATGTCCAAAAGTAGATTAGATATTACGTAATTGTTTCATTTATTATGAGTAACTAATTCCCTAATCCGGGAATTAGGTAGTATTCAATGGTTATTATACTTGTGTAGTTATATTGTGATTTCTCTGCCTTGTTAATTTGTTGTTGAGTGCTTAACACGATTGAGGAAGTCGCGAACCCTTAATTGTATCTTTAGAAATTTTAATGAATCGGGAGAGGATCATACCTTTTGATTTCATCTTACATTTATCTAAATATATATTATAACTCAATCATTACATATTATTGAAATGTTAAATTATGAAAACTCATTTTTGACTAAAATTCAATTATTTTATATGCTTTTTTGAAAATTAAAGTACATTACTTCATATAATTTAATAATTTCACAATACCGATTAATAATTTATAAATTGACTATAACATATATGGACAAATATACTGTTTTTCACAATTAAAAAAATTATATAAAGGTAATATACAAGACTACAAATGATAATTTTTAAAATGTTAAGTAGTGTCTATATATTTAAAGTTTCATTTATCAATCTAAATTATATGACGTAATGCATCATTTTAATGTATTATATAAAATATGTAGTATCATAATTTATAGTCATGTAATAATACGACGGGTTATTACTAATAATAACTAATAATTTTATAATATTTATGATCTAAAAAATCATCTTATTTTCATCCAACATTACATATTTTTCACGTTATTTTTTTTATAAACAACGTAATTCTTATTTTTAAACTTTTTCTTTTTAAACATAAATTCAAAAGTTTTTCTACATTTTCTAAATTTTTATCTTTCTTAAATCAATTATATATTCAATCGTTCAAAACCTAAACGGTTTGTCGTCCAAAATCTCTAATATAACTCACATTTTTAATTTTTGTAAACTTAAAATTATATGATCAACTTATAATTATGTTTGATTTTATAAATAGAATATAAATATTTATTGAAACACAATCTTAGTGACAGATAGATAGAATTAAGGATGATGGCCCAGAATACCCACAAATTAAATACACATAACCAAAATACCCATCGCTAGTCAGCGCGACCCTAAATACCCACGGGACACGCTACTGGTGGTGGAGCATCTTCAGACATGATACTGGGAGTGTAGTGTCGCTTAGACACGCTGGTGGAGAAGGCGTATTGTTTGGTCACGCTGGTGGGCGGAGGTGAACAGTAGCTTGAGATACGCAACTGTCAAATGCCCATCTTAAGATACACATTTGCCAGTTGCGTATCCATCGTCTTCTCCAAAATTAGAAAAATACGAGCTGGCGATTCCGATGGCAAAAATCATAGAAATGCTCCGTTCACAGCCTACAGGTATTTTGGGCCATGGGTACCTCATTTTGAGATATTTTGGTCATTTTCTCTAAAATTAATAGATAATAGATTTGTTGTATCTTTAAGTTCTGCGAGTTCGATATATTCAATAGACCTAATTATTATAGATTTGTGTTCGATTTTCATCGAGAATGTGATTCTTGTTTGCGTTTTTGTATTAAGCTTAATAAGAGATATAGTTTCATTTAAAAATATAAAATATAACAATTGTAACATAATTGATATCCATTTATTGTAAAAAACTACAAAATATTAAAAATTTATAATAATGACTTAATGTATAGTTATATTATATACACAAACTAAAAAAAGGAGTTATATAAAAATATAAACCAACATTTTATATAGTTATATATAAAATGACGGAAATTAGAAAAAAACGGAATTACATAAATAATGTAAACAAATACTTTATTTATTCAAAAGTTATAACAAAAAAATTAAATAGAAGAGAAGAAGAGGATGTTATTAATCTAGTAAGATTTTTGAAGTAAACTTAAGAGAATTGATGTATCACACTTGGTTATGACATGAGATTCTTGAGCGGAGGTTAAAGGTTCGATTTTCATTGAATACACAAAGGAACATGATTTTAGTATAAATTATAAAATGCTGACACTTTTGTAATTTTTTAACTTGAAAGGATAAAATGGATATTTCACAGCTATTTTATTGATAATTTTTATCCTTGTATTCTCTTATTATATATAGTAATAGAAGAGCAACTTTGACAGGCACTTTATTCGGTCTTTTAAGTCAAATAATAACAAAATTGATGTAAAAATCAAGTTCAATAGTCTCATAAACCTTCCTTAAAAATTTAAGAGCGATTTGAACTTTCTTAATATTAAAAGTCTCTTTCCTCTCCCTTCCCATTATTTTAATAATACACATGAGTTCTCCAACTTTCTCTTTCATAAAGTAGTAGTTGAAACAGCGGCCGTGATTTGAAGTCATGGTGCACTGCCGTGACTTGAAGTCATGAATGGATTTTTTTTTTTTTTACGGATGGATCGAATTTTAAAAGATGGATGTCATATCATTTTATTCTAAATTCATCAATATTGATATAAATTAAAAATCAAATGTATAGATATAATTAATTATTAACAAAAAGAGTAAGTTTATGAGGATTATTGGAGAAAATGTTTGATTTTAGCTCCTAAATAATTAAGAGATAATTTAATAATATTATTTGTAGGGAGAATATAAGAGCATCTCCAACCCATCACACTATTTTGGTGTGATTTTTACACCAAAATGGTGTAAAATGGTGTAAAAATTACACTATTTTCAAATTCAATTCCAACCCATTTACTCTAAATTTTACACCATTCTTGTACTATTTAAGTTATTTTATTGCTAAAGTACAAAAGTAGGTACAAAAGTAATAAAGTTGATTGGATACATGTGGAACAAATTTGTTTTATGAACTTAGTATAAGGGCAAAGTTGGGAATAACAAAAATTCTAAAAATTTGGTGTAACACCAAATTTGGTGTAAATTTTGGTGTGACACCAAAATAGTGTAAGTTTTAGTGTTGGATTGGAGAGGAATTTTACATCAAAATGATGTAAAAGTACAAATTTGAAGTTGGATTGGAGATGATCTAAGGAGATTGTTGGAGTTGCTCTAACTAGACATGACCATTGGTTAGTGTCCTATATTTTTATAGTATATATTTTCGTATTTTATGTATTTGAACGTTTAAATTTAAGTATGATGATTTTTGTACTTCCGTATTTGTATATTTTTTTATTGTGATACTTTTAGTATTGTATTTTTGTATAATTTTAAGTAAACATTATTTAAAATAAATAAATTAAAGTATTTATATGTTATTTTTTCGGTAAAATAAATATAAAATGTATTAAATTATGTATATTTACTTCATTTTACATACTATCTATACTATTATATAAAAGTCGAAACATTAAAAGTTTGGTTGGTCGGTACCTGTTGATTTTACTTATTTACCCTTAACTAATAAAACATGTTATTTTATTTAATTATCCTTACTTAATTATTATTTAAAATAATATAATAAATAGTTATTAGCCAATTACCTTTTCACATTTACTTTTAATTGAATAAATTACCTTTTATAAACACTTAAAATTGTACCTTATCTTACAAATGCTAATATTTGTTTTCTAACTAAAATATGTTAACTTTAAATTTAAAACTAATCTTGCAATCACTAATATAAACCCAAAAATATCACACCGCATCTTACAATCATTAATAAAATATAATAAAATTTTATATACATTGTTAATAATAAGAAACATGAGGATAATCCTTGAACATGAGTATATTAAATTATATTAAAACTAAAAAAATTATTGAAAATAATGATTATATAAAACCTAATTATATTATTAAATAAAATTTATAACATATCAAAAAAGAAAGGTACCTGTTGATTTTACTTATTTACCCTTAACTAATAAAACATGTTATTTTACTTAATTATCCTTACTTAATTTTATTTTATTTTAATATATAATAAATAGTTATTAGCCGATTGACTTTTTAACATTTGTTTTTAATTGAAAAAATTACCTTTTATAAACACCTAAAATTATACCATATCTTACAAACGTTAATATTTGTTTTCTAATTAAAATATGTTATCTTTAAATTTAAAACTAATCTTGCAATCACTAATATAAACCCAAAAATATCACATCGCATCTTACAATCATTAATAAAATATAATAAATAAAAATCTATATACATCTATCTATACTATTATATTAAATTTGAAACACTGAAAGTTTTGAAAGTTTTGGTTTACGGTATGGTTTTCCTAATTATTAAAATAAATAATTAAATTACAATATTATATTAAAGCCGAAACATTGAAAGTTTTTAAAGTTTTGATTTTCAGTTTGGTTATCCTAATTATTAAAATAAATAATTAAATTACAAAAACAACTCAAAAAACTAATTACTAATGTTAACGTAATTATATTCCGATTAAAATTCCTTCATCCACATTGAGCTTCTACTTGGATTCTTTTTTTAACTCCAACAACTCAATTACCCATTTTTTCTAAAGATTTTACTTCTAATTAAAACACTTTACCATTTAATTTAAAACTAATATTACAATAATTAACATATATCCAAAATATCACACCATATCTTTCCGTAATTATTTTTTAGTAGTAATTTTTGTAATTAAAACACGTTACTTTTTAATTTAAAATTAATCTTGCGATCACTGATATACACCCAAAAATATCTCACAATATATTCAAATCATTATTTTTAGTAATAAACAAGAATCGTTAGATCTAATAATAAGATATATTATATGATTAAATTAATTTAGTAAAAATTCAAAGTTCAAACCCGTCAACGACATTTTTAATTTAGAGTTTTATAAAATAAATTTTAAACCATGCATATCATTATATAAATTTATATTAAATTAAAATAAAAAATTATTAAAAGTAAGGTGATATGGGCTGAAAGTAAGCCCTATAAATGTATTTAATGATGTATTAATTAAACCTAGTTTGGTCCAAATACGAAGCCCATTAATGAGCCCGAAATCCTAATTAAATTGTAAATTCGTAGCTGATAAATCAGCCAAATAAAAGACTTCGAAATTGAGTCCAGAAAGGAAACTAAATCATATTAGGAGTAGTCTCCAAGGCACATATCTACAATACTTATCTTGTTATCTATTAGAAGGCTCTAGAATTGGGCCTAAGCTGTGACTTGGCCATCAAGTCTCCTAATTTAACCCTAATTCTAGGGTTTTCATTACCTATATAAGGACCTGCTCCTTCACATCTAGAACGACGTTTTTGGCTTGATTCTTGATTCTTGATAATTGCAAGATACGTAGGCATCTTGTGAGGACCCGATTTAAGTCAGGAAACATAAGATCAGCCATTAAAGCTCGAAGCTTCCACAAACCCTAGCATTAAATACACAATAACTACACCCTAATTTTCGTTCCACAACATTTGGCGCCGTCTGTGGGAATAGACATCAACCATGGTTCAAACACGAAGGACACCAACACCCCCGACGACAGGGGCGATTGTTCAACATCAAGTTTCTCAACCTATAGGGACAACTTCCCATATTGAGGGTACGTTACCTCCGATCGTCCACACAAATCAGGGGACCAATCCTCTTCAGGTGGTGATTTCTCCCTTGGTTGTCGATCCTAACAACCCCCTACATGGGGTCCAAATCCATACTATGGATCTTCCCGTGAATACCAACCCAATGTATGGGCTGCCTAACTACCCTCTAGTTACTCAAGGTCCTGGACCTAGTGGCCACGCCCTGCAGATTCGAGATCGGGAATATGTCGATTATTCTGGCCCCTATATTGATGATTCATCGCCTGATGAATATGATCGTGATGAAGCCCCGAGGAGGCGACGTGTTAGTAGAGATCCAAGAAGAAGAACACAAACCATCCATGATGGACCTCCTTTGACAACCGCTGATAGAATCAAGGCTCATGAGGCCGAGATCTTAAGGTTGAAGGACGATATTTCAAGAGAACAAGCTAGGTTAAATCAGACACAACCTCCTCCAACATCAGGACCGATTCCCATCATAGACTTAGAAAGGTCCTCAAGAAGGCAGAAAAGGGCCGATGCCCCAACTGGAAAAACAACAAGGGTTAAAACCCCTAAAAGCAACCCCAAGGATTTGATGCCACTTGGGGATCCTGATGATCCCACGCCCCCGTTTACTGAGGAGGTGATGAATGCTCGTATCTCTAAGAAGTTTAAGATGCCAACAATTAAGGCTTATGATGGAACGGGTGATCCCGCAAACCATGTTAGGACGTTCTCGAATGCACTGCTGCTGCAACCTGCGAGTGACGCCTTAAAGTGTAGGGCGTTCCCTCAAACTTTATCGGGCATGGCTCAAAGATGGTACAGCCGACTGCCTGCAAACTCGATTGCCTCTTTCAAAGAGTTAAGTGCTGCCTTTGTTAGCCAGTTTATCAGTGGGAGAGTGCATGAGAAAAGCTCTGCATCTCTTATGTATGTGGTTCAAGGAAAGAATGAAAATCTGAGAGACTACCTTAAGAGGTTCACTAAGGAGACTTTGAACATCACCGATTTGGAGAATAAGGTGGCGATGGTAGCCCTGGAGCATAGTACCACCGACCTATACTTTAAAAGGTCATTGGCTAAGCATCCTCCCGAGAATATGGCTGAGCTCCAACGAAGGGCTGACAAGTATATCAAGGCTGAGGATAGTATAAAGAAGGAGGCCACAGCAGGTAATAGAGGGAATAACAATGATTTTAGGAAGAGGAAGTCGGATCAGGAATACGATGCCAAAGACAAGTACCCACGTACGGGCAAGGATTAAGATTCGGCTCCTAAAAAGGGGAATCCAAGACAAAGATTCACTGAATACTCAAGATTGAATGCCCCAAGGAGCCAAATCCTGATGGACATAGAGAAAGATAGGAACGTGAGATGGCCTAAGCCACTTAGGACTGATCCTAAGAAAAGAAATAAGAATCAATATTGCCAATTCCACAAAGACGTGGGGCACGACACTGACGATTGTAGGCAATTGAAGGATGAGATCGAGTTTCTAATCCGGAGAGGAAGGTTGAGTAAGTTTTGCAAAGATGGGAATCTGGGAAACCCAAGGCGAGATTATGATAGGAAGGATGATGATCGTAATCGCAACCCGCAGCCCCGAGGGCCGGTAATAAACATGATTTTTGGTGCCCCAATAGCGGCCGGGACAAGTAGAAATTCCAGGAAGGCGTATGCATGGGAAGTGATGCACATTGTTGGAGAAGCACCAAAACGTGCGAAGACAGAGGTCTCAATTGGGTTTGATGATTCGGACCTTGAAGGGGTGTAGTTCCCCCATGATAATCCATTGGTAATCTCCCTGGTGATCAGCAACTCCCAAGTGAAGAGAGTCTTGATAGACAATGGAGCTTCAGTGGACATTCTGTTCCATGATGCCTTTTTGAAAATGGGGTATACTGAGTCTCAATTGACCCCGTCAAATATGCCCATATATGGATTTAACGGAGTTGAGTCCAAGGTTGAAGGGACGATCCAGCTACCCATGACCATAGGGCAGGAGCCACGGGAGGCCACTCAAATGTTGAATTTTCTGGTTATTAAAGCTGCGTCTACCTACAATGCTATCCTAGGAAGAACGGGACTTCATGCTTTTAAGGCAGTTGCCTCCACCTATCACCTAAAGATTAAGTTCCCAACCAGAAACGGTGTAGGAGAAGATAAAGGAGATCAAAAAATGGCAAGGAGCTGTTATGTGGCCGCACTTAGGCCAGATGAAATTGGGGGGCAAGTCCTCCCGATTGAGGATATGGACGTTCGAGAAGATGAAGAACGAAGAGGAAAACCGGCGGAAGACTTGGTTCCCATACCTTTGGAGTTAGGAGATCATGAAAAGGTTATTTACATTGGGGCATCTCTGAAAGACCCCTTAAAAAGTGAGTTGATCACCTTCTTGCAGGACAATAGTGATGTCTTTGCATGGACAACAGCTGATATGCCAGGGATAGATCCCCAATTGATAACACACAATCTTAACGTAGACCCAGACAGGAAGGCGGTGAAATAAAAGAAGCGAAATTTTGCACCTGAGAGACAAGAAGCTATAAAAAAGAAGGTTGACAAACTCCTAGAGGCAGGATTCATTGAGGAAATACAGTTCCCATAATGGTTGGCCAATCCCGTAATGGTCAAAAAAGCCAACGGAAAGTGAGGATGTGTATAGACTTCACCGATTTGAATGATGCATGCCCAAAGGACTGTTTTCCCTTGCCAAGGATTGATATGTTAATAGATGCCACGACCGGGCACGAGATGCTAACCTTCATGGATGGCTTTAGTGGCTACAATCAGATCAGTATGCATAAGGATGGTATTCCAAAGGTATCATTTGTCACTGATTTCGGTGTATTTTGTTACCTAGTGATGGCTTTCGGGTTAAAGAATGCAGGAGCTACCTATCAGAGGTTGGTAAATAAGATTTTTGCTCATCTCATTGGGAAAACTATGGAAGTTTATGTGGATGACATGTTGGTAAAAAGTCTGCACAAGGCAGATCACATTGAGCACCTGTGTGAGGCATTTGAAGTGTTGAGACAACACAAGATGATGTTAAACACAGCCAAATGTGCTTTCGGTGTCGGGTCAGGAAAGTTCTTGGGTCTTATGGTCTCGAAACGAGGAATTGAGGCTAACCCCGACAAGATCAAAGCTATTCTAGATATGGAACCACCTCGTTCCATAAGGGACGTACAGAAACTGACTGGAAGAATTGCTGCATTGGGAAGGTTCGTCTCCAAATCCGGAGACAAGTGTTTGCCGTTCTTCAAAACCCTAAAGAAAGTGAAAAACTTCGAATGGACAGAAGAAAGCCAAGAGGCCTTTGATCATGTGAAGAAGTATATGGCTGAAGCCCCGCTGTTGGCCAAGCCAAGTATGGGAGAAATCCTCTATCTTTACTTAGCTATTTCGGCTCAAGCTGTGAGAGCGGTGTTGGTAAAAGAGGAAGACAAGGTTCAGAAACCGGTGTATTATGTGAGCAAGGTTTTGCACGAAGCTGAGTTAAATTATTCCACCATTGAGAAGTTTGCCTTGGCATTGGTAACTGCCTCTAGGAAGCTACGGCCCTACTTTCAGGCACACAAGATTGAAGTCCTTACAGGACAACCACTGAGAAACATTTTACATAGCCCTAAAACCAGTGGTAGGCTAATCAAGTGGGCAATTGAGTTAGGAGAATTCGATATCAAGTACAAGCCAAGGACGGCCATTAAAGCTCAAACACTTGCTGACTTCGTGGTTGAATGCACTATTGAAAACCCAGAAGTCGGGGGCAGGAGATACCTCAGGAAGGCACTAAGGAAGACAAAGAGCCCGTGATTGAGGAAAAGGAATTCTGGATGCTCTATTTTGATGGGGCGTCAAAAACAAAAACAAGCGGTGCAGGTCTTGTCTTACAAAGTCCCGAGGGATTCACAATTGAATACGCCCTGAAGCTGGACTTCCCGACAACCAATAATGAGGCAGAATATGAAGCTCTGGTGGTTGGGCTTGGTTTGGCAGGAGCACTAAGAGTCAAAAACCTGAAAGTTTGTGGAGATTCAAGGTTAGTTGTGGCCCAAGTCAATGGAAAGTTTGAGGCGAAAGATGAGACTATGATTAAGTACTTGAGGGTTGTCAAGGCTGTAATGACCCAGTTCGATGAATGTTACGTTGAGCACATTTCGAGGGAGGAAAACGTCAAGGCCGATGCCTTATCTAAGTTTGCCTCTTCCGAGATAGAGAATTATTCTGGTAGTGTCTATTTCCAAGTTCTGAGAGCCCCCACTATTGATTCAAAGCTGGTAGCACCTATTGGAACTAGGGAGTGTTGGATAGACCCAATCAAGATGCATATTGAGACCGGTTGGCTCCCGACTAATGCCATGGAGGCACGAAGATTGTCAGTAAGGGCGTTGAGGTATGCTCTGATTGAAGGGATCCTTTATAAAAAATCCTTTGTGATTCCGTACCTGAAGTGCCTAAGGCCCGAAGAAGCTAAGTCAGCACTAGAAGAAGTTCATGAAGGAATCTGTGGGCAACACTTGGGGGGCAGGGCCCTAGCTCACAAGATAGTTAGACTCGGTTTTTATTGGCCTGAGATGATCGCTGATGCCAAGGAATATGTGAAAAAGTGCGATCGGTGCCAGAAACATGCGCCAGTGGTTAGGCAACCACCAGAGATGTTGACGTCCGTCAGTTCCCCCATTCCTTTTGCTATGTAGGGGATGGATATACTTGGGCCATTTCCAATGGCCACGGCTCAAAGAAAGTTCCTGATTGTAGCTATTGATTACTTCACGAAGTGGATCGAGGCCAAACCTTTGGCTAAGATCACAACCAAGCAAGTTATGCAGTTCTTCTGGGAGAACGTTATGTGTAGGTATGGAATAACACGGATCCTAGTTACGGACAATGGGTTACAATTCAACAACAAAGAGTTCAAGGAGTATTGTGATGAGAGCGGAATCGAGCTTCGGTTCACTTCAGTTGCTCACCCTCAAGCTAATGGGCAAGCTGAGGTTGCAAATCGAATCATCCTTGATGGACTCAAGAAAAGGGTGGAACGTTCCCGAAATACATGGGTGGACGAACTGTTACCCATACTTTGGGCATATCGAACCACTTGCAAGGTAACCACTGGGGCAACCCCATTCATGTTAGCTTACGGAGCTGAAGCCGTTGTCCCAGTAGAAATTATGCATACATCTCCTCGAGTGGAGGCCTTTGAGCCTGACACTAATGAAGAAGGAATGAGGTTAGCTCTTGACTTGATCGATGAGGTAAGGGATGAAGCCCATGCTAGGAATGTTGAACATCAGAAGAAGGCCTCTTTCTACTACAACCTGAGGGTAAAAGAAAGGTTCTTCCGTCAGGGGGACTTAGTACTCAGAAAGATTGAAGCATCCGGAGTTGGATAGAAGGGAAAACTAGCACCAAACTGGGAGGGTCCGTATCGAGTCAAAGGAACATTAGGTCGTGGATCATACAAGTTGGAAACTCTGGAAGGGAACGAGGTGCCTCGCACTTGGCATGCATCGAACCTCAAGGTCTATTATGTTTGATTATTCTATAAAGGGCATAGCTCATATTTAGCAGGGAAGTAGAAATAAGGTCGACGAAACCATATTTGAGTTCTTAAACTCTGAGTAGGAAGTAGAGTATTATGTAAGGGCTAGACCCATTTCAAGTTTAATGGAATTTGATTTTCTCCTCTCTTGGTTATTATTTCCAATGTCCGATATGTATCAAAGCATATTTATAAATTGCTAGTTAAAGTAAGCCAAAATACAAAAGGTAAAATAACTAAGTGAAAGGAAAAATCAAAGGATGCATAAAAAAAGTAAACAAGGCTCGAAGGCTATAAGTTACGATTCACAAGTCAAGAAAGTGAAATGTCAAAAGATAAGCCACGCAGGGCCAACAATAAATAAACTCAAGGAGCATTAGGAGTAGCCTTAGCAGCCTTGGCAGTACTCCTAACTGGAGAATCTCTATCAGTGCTGGTGGCAGTAGTAGATTCCTCGGCATCAGCTTGAAGCGGGGAGTGCTCAGGTTCCAAGATCCTATCAGTAGCATCACCCCCCTCTTCTTCTTCCTCACCATCCTCCCCGTCCTCTTCCATAGGAGAAATCCTCTGGGACTCTAACAGCTTGGCCAACTCTAAAGGAACCTCGGGGTAGGGGAAATCCCCAATCTGGAACAACCCAGGGTGCCTCTCAGAAACAGCATCTAAAGCCCCTTTCCAGCCACTAAAGTAGTTGGCTGGATAAGCAAGGTCATCATGCTTAGCCATAAGCTTCTGGAAGTCCTCGGAATCCATGTAATCATCAATGATATCCTCCTTGCCTTGGCGAAGCTCAGCAATGCTACCATAGGCTTTCTCCAGCTCTTCTTCCTTGGCCTTCAACTTCTCTTCCAGGCCTGCAACTTGGACCTTTGACTGATCAAGATCCTTTTATGAGTCCCGGCCTGAGTTCGCCAAGAATTAGCATGATGCATGGTAGCCTGGAAGTAGGTATTACCCTGAAAGCACGATTTAAGTGTTAAGGAACGGAAATTAAAACATTTAAGCTAAAAGAGAAGTAAAATACTCAAAGTAGCAAGAGCTTGAGTTCCCAGCAACTCAACCCCCTCCAAGTCACGAGAAACAACAATGTCACGATAGTCAGCAGGGGTGATCGAATGGTAAGACCAATCCTTCGAGTGCTTGGTATCCCCAACCACTGAATCCTGTTTTCTGGTGCCCTAAGCTGGCTGAAAAATGGATGATTTGACAGAGGAGGCAGCCCCACCTTCCACATCAACAGCATCATGGGGCCTTAGAAAGGCAGGTTCTGTGGGCTGTCCCCTGGGATCTTTTGCAGCTCGTTTCCTCTTCATTCGGGAAGTTTCCCCAGAGAGGTGCTCTTGAAGATCATTTATAGCTTTAGCAGCTGAAAAAGCAAAGACAAAGACAAAGTTAGTGATAAATAAAATATAACATGTAAATCAAGAAAAAGCTAAGTAAAAGAATGATAGGGTTTACCCTTATCAGTAACAGAAGAGAGACCCACAGACTTGAGGGAATATTCCTCAAGAAGAGTGAAGAAGTGAGTTTCCCCTTTATCTTCAATAAGGATGTTGAAAGCAGCTTTTTTGGCATCATCTAGCTCGATATCATCTGGATTTCCATCAGTTACCTTCCCAAAGGAGCTACGAAAGAGGGTGTCCCAGTCACCCCCCTCCCACACAAGGTACATGAACTCCTCTTTCCATTTAGGGTTATTATCAGGAATCGAAGAGGGATCATAGATGTTTGGGATCATAGCACGAAGGCTGATGTATACCCAGCCAGGATAGGTGATTGCACTATTTTTAAATTGAAAAATTTTCCTAAAAAGGGGAATAGATAATGGAAAATTGTTTTTCAAACAAAGAACCATGAAGCAAAGAATGGCTCTCCAAGCATTTGGAACTAGCTGACAAGGATTTATTTGAACATCAGCTAGCAAGGTGGGAATAAAATTATGAAAAGGGAAACGAAGCCCAGCCATGATAGCATCTTTGTAAATGCAAAGGGCGTGGGGTTTCCAATGACAGGAACGATCCCCTGGTTCAGCTGGGACTAATTTTAAAGGGGAACGAATATTGAAAAGTTTGTTAAATTTTTTAATCTTTTCAGCATCAAAGAATCTCGAGTGGTGATTATACGAATCTAATGCAGATACAGAGGGATATTCATCTCCTCTTTGATTAATCATATCTATCAAGGAAGTATATTTGGAACAGATAAGAGGGAAAGAGGTACCTCGCGATGACGCACTCATCTTGCTTAACCTCTTAGCTTCTCTGTCGTCTGCCATTGATATTCTTGGGATGAATGCTTCGAAAGGAGAACTTCAAAGAAAGCCCAGAAACCACCGTGAGAGGAAGAATGTTCGTCGGAAACTTCTTGCTGGAAACCGCCTTAGATGAGAGCTCTTGAGAGAAATTTTGGTGAAAAATTTGAGTGAAGTGAGAAATGAGTTCACTTCTCACTCTTTTATACTCAACACAACCGGTCATTTAGCCGGTTCGAGTGTTAAGTTAACTGGTTAATGCCGGTTAAAGCCCATAGGCCAAATTAAAGGCCCGAGATCTAGAAGCTCGTGGAAGCTTGTAGAATCTAAAGAAGAATTCTAGAAGGATCGTGAAAATGATTAAAAAAAATGAATGAAAAACCTTACACAAACTCAATTCAGTTCGTAGTATGAGTTCGAGAAAGCCACGAAGAGGCCCATTATCGTTCCTTACACGAACTCAATTCAATTCGAAAATTGAGGTTGTATTGAACACGAGGAGGCCAGTAATTGCCCCTGACACGGCCTCGATTTAGTTCGAAGGTTGGCCTCGTAAAACTCGCGAACAGCCGAGTAATGGAAGTTTACACGACCTCAAATCACCTCGTAGGAAGAGGTCGCAGTTGGCACGAAGAGGCCTATGAAAGGACCGTACACGACCTTAAATTACGTCATAGATCGGGGTCGATATGTTCACGACCTCCCTCATTTGATGACCTTGCACGACCTCAACCTACGTCGCAGGACGAGGTCGCAAGGCCTACGACCAGGCAGGTTTAAGGACCTTACGCGAACTCGATCCACCTCGTGCGGTGAGCTCACAGTCCCCACGACCTGCCTCATCTGGCGTCTCTACACGACCTGGATCCACCTCGTGGATTTAGGTCAAGTCTCACACGACCTGGCTGATTCATAGGTTGTACACAACCTCGTTTCAGTTCGTGGAAGGAGATCGAAAAACTCGCGACCAGGCCATCTTGGTGACCTTGTACGACCTCGATTCTGGTCGAGAAATGAGGTCGCCAGCCTCACAACCTGGGCGCCTCTTAACGACCTCGATCCAGGTCGAACGTCTGTAGAAATTTTTTGAAAAATTGTTAAATGGTTATATTTTGGAGATTAAAATTCCAAAAAATTCCATAAATACAGGAAAATAAATTTTTTAATGCTTGAAGCACAATTCGATATTTTTTCGATAAAATCGAAAATATAGAAAAATACCTGTGAGTACTAGAAAAATCCTAAAAAATTAGGATAAACATGAAAAAATACGAGGAATTATATAGATAAGCGAAATTCAATGACAAAAGTTGTTGGAAAAATAATTGCTTAGCCTCGAACAAGGCCCATCGTCGTAAATGTGTAGGTCGCTCCACACTTTACATTGAGGCGATACAAGTGAAACACTAGTGTACATAAACCTTTTAAACTTCAATGAAAACCTGATCAGTTTTCCTAGAAGTTGGGGGGCAAATGATATGGGCTGAAAGTAAGCCCTATAAACGTATTTAATGATGTATTAATTAAACCTAGTTTGGTCCAAATACGAAGCCCATTAATGAGGCCCGAAACCCTAATTAAATGGTAAATTCGTAGCTGATAAATCAGTCAAATAAAAGACTTCGAAATTGAGTCCAGAAAGGAAACTAAATCATATTAGGAGTAGTCTCCAAGGCACATATCTCCAATACTTATCTTGTTATCTATTAGAAGGCTCTAGAATTGGGCCTAAACTGTGACTTACCCATCAAGTCTCCTAATTTAACCCTAATTCTAGGGTATTCGATCATTACCTATATAAGGACCTACTCCTTCACATCTAGAACGACGTTTTTGGCTTGATTCTTGATAATTGCAAGATACGTAGGGATCTTGTGAGGACCCGATTTAAGTCACGAAACATAAGATCAGCCATTAAAGCTCGAAGCTTCCACAAACCCTAGCATTAAATACACAATAACTACACCCTAATTTTCGTTCCACAACATAAGGATTATATAAAAACATAATTATAATGTTAAATAAATTTTATAACCTATCAAAAGAAATTCGTGCTTCGCACGGGTTATAAGCTAGTATTATAAAATTACGTATAATCATATAAATAATGTTTTAAATATTTAATATAAATATAAATATATTTCATATATATATATATATATATTTATTTATTTATTTCGTTTACTTCCAGTTGTGTTATATCTAGAGATGCATAAAAAGCCCTTCGGGCCGGACTTTATCTGAACTTTAAAAAACCCGGACTTTTTACGAATCGGGCCTGGCCGGGCTTTCACTAAAATATGAGGCCCGTTTTAGGTCCTCAGGCCGGGCCGGATCGGACCGGGCCGGGCTTTTATCCGAGTTTTTTTTAGTTTATATATACGCAATTTTTGTCTTTTTTTTTGCAAAGCAAATATATTAATATATAAAAAAAGAAACAATCTTCAAAGGAAACAATCTATAAGAGTTACACCCCCGAACTTCTATAATCCAGAATACATAAGAAGCACACCGTACAAATCTTCTCATATATGACAATTTCGAGAAGTACATCATTTACACTTAATAAGTCTTCTTGAAAGAATGATTTATCTTGCATATTGTTGATTCTTCCTCGTCTCATGATCCTTCACATCGTATTGCTAATTTTAATATTCTTGAATTTTATTAAAAATATTATATATTTTTAGATTTTAACTACAAAAAATCGGATTTTTATCTAGATTTCTTGAAAAACCCAAGCTTTTATCCGGGCCGAACCGGGCTTTTCGGACTTCGGGCCAGGCTAGGCTTCGGGGAAAAATAGGAGGCTCATCTTAGACTCTCGGGCCGGGCCGAATCGGGCCAGGCTTTTTTCGGGCCAAGCTTTTCGGACTTTTTTTCAGATCGAATCAGGCCGAATTTCGGGTTTCGAGCTTTTTGAACATCTCTAATTATATCATATATACTAAGGTTAAACATGCATAAAATCGATACTAGATTTTATACTAAGGATAAACATGCATAAAATCGATACTAGATTTTATCGTGTACTTTCATATGGTACTGTATTCGCAATGTAAGCATAAATATTAAATTTTCTTATCATTTTCGTGTCATATTTATCAAATTTAGTTGTAATCGTAATTGAGTTTATATTTTAAACAAAGTGATGTATATATATTTCCTTTGTCATAAAATTTATTTAAAAAGTTGATTGTCTCATTAGTTTTAAACGGAACGAACCACCTCTTTAGTTACTATACAATAATATTATTATCTTATTGTTCAAAGTTTCAAATGCTCGTATAATTATTAACATGTTCTAAAATCATTGATATGATACAAAACTGATTACATAATCATTTCAATTTTTCAAAATTAAAATTTAAAAGTAGAGAAATGTAAAATTAACTTAATAATTCCCAATAGGCCAATCTTAAAATTAACAATTTGCCAATTACTATATAACTTGAAGTATTTTTACAAAAGTTATTTTATAATGAAATCGAATGTATGCAGGTAAAAGTCATATTTTCAAAAAAGCCATTTTGAAAATTACAAAAGTCAAACATATTTTCATAATCAACAACAACAAAAGCACAACACATTTTAATACCCTTATTTTTGGCAACTGTGTCCCTCAAAAGTGTAATCATAGTACACAACATTGTCGGACGGTCACGATTCAATTACATGTAAAAACATAATAAACCCTAACAAAACACAGCCGCAACAACACCAACTCCATAACATTTTTCACTTCCGAAAATGCCCACATTGGATTCGCTTCATCGCGCCCTTTTATCACCTAAAATCTTTTTGGCGGGTCACTTTTTCATTAAAAAAGTTTGTAAATAAGGGCAGTTCCGTCATTTCACGAAAATCTCCTCAGTATTCTAGGGTTTACTCGAGTTGTATAAATATGATTATATATTTTATTTGCCGCTTCATCATTTATACAATTAGTAGTAGTACTCTGCTGAGCTTATCTTTTTGTACACACACTCTCTCTGCGCCTCTTTTTTCGCTTTCTTGCGAAATCTTTTCTACACCCCTTTTCATTTCTTCACATTTCTATACATTTGGGTGTATCTATATATCAGAGTTTGAGGTTTTGTAGCTCTGATCAGTGCAATTGCTCTGTTTTTCTCTGTTTTTCGAGAATTTCCGGTTCTTGAAAGTAGGGTTTTGGTGATTAAGGTTTGGCTAGTTGATTGGTACTGGGTTTGTTTTGGATTGTTGATCAAGCTGAGAATCATGGTTGATTTGAGTGACAAAGTAAGTGATCATGTGCTATGGTGTATATATGTAGGTATACTAATTGTTTTTGTTTAAGATCAGGTTCTAATTGAATTGTTGTTGATTTAGGGATCCGATTCTGAAGAGGTGATGATTAGCGAAGCCCCTGAAGCTTCAAATCAGTTGAAAACATGTGTTGATTGTGGTACTTCTAAAACCCCTCTTTGGAGAGGCGGCCCAGCTGGTCCCAAGGTATATATTTACAGATATATAATGTTTTTTTATTAAGGTTATGATGTTCTTCATTTGAGGTTGATCAGATGATTAAGGGCTCTCTCTCTCTCTCTCTCTCTCTCTCTCGCTCTGATCACATGATTTAAGGTTTAATTATTAGTATTAATGATTTGGGTTCATGTTTATGTGATGCAGACACTGTGTAATGCTTGTGGGATCAGAAGCAGAAAGAGGAGAAGGGCTCTTTTGGGTTTGAATAAAGATGACAAGAAACCCAAGAATGTTGCAGCTGATGACACAAACACTCCTACCAATGATGATACAATGGTGGACTCTTTGAAGAGAAAATTGGTGGCTTTGGGGAGTGAGGTGGTGTTTCAGAGACCGAGATCATCGATATCGAAACAAAGGAGAAAGATCAGTGAAGAAGAACAAGCAGCTATGTTGCTAATGGCTCTGTCTTGTGGTTCTGTTTTTGCTTAAAAGCTACTAGAATTTAGTAAAAAGTTGAAAAACAAATGTGAAAATGTCGCCTAGATTTTGGTTGGATAATAAGAGTTTTTGATTACTGGTTAATACATTAGATTGCCTTGTAATTGTTTCTAATTTGATTGATTAATATGAAGACAAGGTGGAAACTTATGATATTGAATTCCAGTTTTGGCTTATGTTTTGTTTGTATTTTGGTTATGTTTTTATGGTGGTAGTGGAATGTAATCCAGATAGATAGAGATATAATTAGTCTGTCTGTATTGAATTGATCAGGTGATTGGGTGTCTCATGATTAGCCATTTGTGTCATTTTCAATGATTTTTTGGGTTGAAAAGGGGATGTTATCATAGTGGTAGTAATGAGCTAGAGATTCTATGCCTCGGTCACAATGTTTTCTTGGTCCCAAATTTGAGTTGGTCGACAGATTGTGAAGTGTTGAATGTTATCTGATAATGCATCTTTCAATTTACAATTTGGTTTTGCGGTGAAAGTTGAATTAAAAAAATTTCGATTTTTATTTCTTTCCTAACTAAGATGTAATCTAAATAATGATTAATATATAAAAAAGATTCTTCCGAAAATTTAAACAATAAAGTTTTTATAACAAAAAAGAATATTTTATATAAAATAAAGAATGATAATAACCATACAAGTTAACTTTTGGACCAGCTACTAAGAACTTTTGCTAGCAATTTGGTATTCTTCCTCAACTTGATATCTCCAAAATTAGAAAGTATTTACTTAGAAACTATGTGAATGATAAAAAATGTTAACATGTAAATTTATAAATACTTCATAATTTATGTCCTTTCTTTAAATAGTGATCCATCTCGATAATTGATGCAAACACTTAATGTTGATTTTGAGACAACTTATTTCCAAAATCACATTTTTTCGCTCGAGCAAATATAGTATGATCATCCTGACAAGAAAATGTAGTACGATCACATGTGACTTACTAGTAAATTTGTTTAATTAAAATATTTAAGTAAAATGTATGTATAGTGTAGATTAATTTTCTAATGTTAATCATTAAAATCAAATAGTTTTACAGTTATAAGTTTATTTAATTAAAAAAATTATTTATTATATATTTTTAATTTTTACTTTTCAAAATACTCTTTCATTGATTGATGATTAATTAATACTACAAATATATTTAATTAAAATATAAGTTTCATTGATTGATTGATGATTAATTAATAGTGTAAATTATTTGTTTTATTATATATTTGTTTTTGTCTTTTAATTTACAGGAGAGAATTTGTTTTAGGCGGGTGGAGAATGACAGGAAATTAGTGTTTTAGAAGAAAGGCAAATTATGGTTAAGGAGAGTTTGGGTCTCGATGTTTTTGGGTTTCATGGAGGGTATTCTTTTCCCACTTGAGTTTTTTTCCCAAAAAGTTTTATTCTTGTGGATTTTTAACAAGACCCTTCTTCGTTCCCTTGTGTGTCCCTATTAATTGGGTTGAGACTTCTGAAGATCGGTCATTATATATTTTTTTTTGAATGAAAATTTCTTTGAAGTAAAGATGGTGACAAATTGTGGCTAAGGAGAGTTGGTGGACAGGCTGTTTTGAGACAACTGAAGATTGGATCAACACTCTTTTTTGGAGTGTTGATTATATTTTTAGTTGCTTTCTATTGTTGTGCCTTACTTAGTGTATTTTAAGCTTTTAGGTGTTTTTCTTTTCGGACTTAAAGGTTTTATTGTCTAATTGTCCGGAGGTAACATGCGTGCTTTTCGGTTAGATAATAAACTTTTTTGCATAAAAGAAAATTCCTTTTCCGGTTTTGCCAGTTTTTGTATTTCGATACAATTCATATACGTGAATGTATATTCTTGACCAAAAAAAAAACTTGATAACCCGTCTTTTCAATCCTAAAAATGAAAATTTTCTATACAATTTCCTTATTTTAATAGTAATTTTAGAATAATATATAATCTACAATGAACTGTAGATACATATTATTCAAATATTTTTAACAAGGGTCTATTGATTATATTTTCTCATCTGTCGGTGAAAAAGGAACATATGATTAATTACTAGCGTTCTACCCGTGCTACGCACCGAACAATGAATTTATTAATTAATTAATATGAACATATTTCATTATTTAAAAAAAGATAATTACATTTAGATGTAATTAATTTAAGTATAAAATTACTTCTTCGCCAACTTGTACCAATTGCATTAATATTTTTAATATTATCAGATAATTATCATAACATTCACATCCCCGTTGAAACGTTCTAAGCCCATCTTTATTGTTTCCTGTTAATTTTGTTTTTCATTTGATTTCACGCTTTTTTGAGATTTTTTTTACTAAGTTCATCAGTTTTCAACCATATTTTAAGTTTTGTTATTTTGAAATTTGGTATATTTTTATGTGCAGTACCACAGGTTTCTATAATTTATATTATACTAATTCATAAATATTTCTCATGACTGTTAATCATTAGATTGTCTCTAAAATAAGGTTGCATGTTTCAATGATATAAGAAAGGATCTCTATTGGGCAATATCCGTTAAACGAACCTAGCTAGGTATTATAAAGAAAACTTTCATCTAATTTAATTTCCAATGTGTTAGTTTAATATCATTTTTACAAATTGTATGCTCTTTTATTAGTGAATTGATTTACTATAGAAAAATAAACATTATCAATCAACCAAAAGATCCAATATATCCTTTTCTTAGAGTAAGACATGACATTTAGTGTTTATGGTGATTGCCCTCACCCGATACATAAATAATATAATAATTTGAAATTATTATATACAATATTTTATAAGTAAGATATATAGTTTATTTAATTTTTTTTCCCAATATTTCATTAGAAATACTAATTTAGTAATTAGAACTTTTATTTCTTAATCTCAAGTTTTATTGAAATATTTAAGATGTAATTTTCTTTACTTTACATAAATTTTTCATTTGTGTTGTATATGAAGATATATCTTTTTAACATATTTTAAATTTTGCTTAGTATGTCAATTTGTAGAATATGTTACATTTGACTACTTAGTTTAATCATTTTAATTTTTAGTTATTGTATAAATATAGTTAATATTGTTTGTGTTTATCAATTATTTTAAATTTGATTACATTATTACTAATTTTGGATACCCGAAAAATCTAAATCTAATCCAAAACCTGATGAATTTGGCTTTGGATTTGAATTTATTTTTAAAAGCCAAAAATATTTTGATATGGGTTTGAATTTTATAAAATTCGCACTGAACCCAACCAGTTGTCATCCCTACGCGTAAAATAAGATATTTGAAAATGAGTATCACCTATATTTTTTTTATTTGACTAACATGTTAAAATAAAAAATTGTACATGAAACTAAAATCATTTGTGTAATACATAAACACATAATTAGATTATTATATGTGTGTCCTTGTAATTTAATTATCGGGTTAAAAAATAAATTCATATTTCTTTAACTGTGAGTATATTTTTCCGACATATATATTAGAAGAAAGCGCTTACATAGGCCTGTCATATCGTTTGTATTGTGTACATTCAGGTCGTGTGTCTTCGGGGTTTTGCATGGAAATGACATTAATTTTTTTTTACCCAAAATTCGAACACAAAACGATACTAAACAACACGAATTTTTTTTCGCACACGAAATGAAAATAATACGCAAAAAGAAATAAAATGACAGTTACATGCATGTAATTTTACCCTTGACCCAAGTTATCTAAGTATGTTACTGTATAACTGATAATAACATTGAGATGCTACAAAACAAAACTAAGATTATAGTACATAAAATGAAACACTCTTTTTTTTTTAATTTTGTTAAATATCTATGTTTATTTAGAATCTATGTACCAAGTTATTAAATTTTTTTAATTAAAAAATAAATATTATCAACCAACCAAACAAATTCGATATGTTTACTATTACATTAGGATATGGGAATTGAACACTCTTACTTTAATTCGAGAATTAAAAATTATAAAGGGCCCCTGTTGATGGGTTTTATCTACTTACTGTATAACTAAAAACAACATTGAGATGCTACAAAATAAAACTAAAATTATAGTACATAAAATGAAACCCTTTTTTTAAATTTTGTTTATTGTTCAAAAATAAATATCTATGTTTGTTTAGAAATCTACCAAGTTATTAAATTTTTTTAAACCTATATTTAAGGGTTTGTTGATATTAAAAAATAAATATTATCAACTAACCAAGCAGATTCGATATGTCTGCTCTTACATTAGGATCTGGGAATTGGATACTATTACTTTAATTCGAGAATAAAAATTATAAATGGCACATTTTATTAGAAATATATAATTATATATATGTCGACCTATCTAGTTATTAATAATAGTAATTTATTTCTCTCTCTCATCCTCTCCCAAAAATTCCAAACTAAAGTTTAGGGGTTGACATCAGCGTTTTGGTTGATGATAAGCCCCCTTTTATTGTTTTCCTTGATTTTTTTTTTCAATAAATATTTTTCTTTATTGAGAGAGTCTAGTACCCTGTTGGTGTGTTTTATCAACTGATATATTGGATTTTGTACTTTCTCCTTGTGAATGATAACTTTCAGTTTTTTTTCTTGATTATATTTTGTTTTTCAATAAATATATATCTTTCTTGAGAATCTAGTATCCCTTTAGTTAATTTTGTCTACCCATATATTGGGTTTCGTCCTTTCTCTTTATGAGGTCAGGTTCCTTTATTGAGGCATTCGAGATTTTAGATCTATCGGATTTTATTATATTGGTTCATTGATTTGGATAGTACAGAATCGCAATTATGGTCGATTAAATCATATAAATATTTTCCTCACGATTACAATAAATTGTTGTATTATCTCGCCAAAAAGGCTACATATTTTAGTGATATATGCGAGGGATGTACCATAATTTAAAATCTGATCAACGATCGTAATTTGGATAAAGAAAACGTTAATATGATCTATTTTAATATGTGTTTGTACAATCTTGATTATTTTTTTTAAAAAATAGATTACATGGTTATGTTAAATAAAATCATTAATAAATTGAAATTAAAATTGTTAACTAACTATGGTTAGTAAGTAGGAGAATGTTAAATAAGGAAAAATTTTAATATAATATGATTGCTTAAAAATTTGGAAGTGAATCTAATTGGTCATAAAATAATTTATAATTTATTGATTGGCATCTTGAATTTACACAGCTTAAAATTGTGGGAATTGGCCGGTAGAATCGTTAGAATTGGTGAAGAGGCTGTCGATTTCGATGGTGTATGTCTTCTTCGATTATAAATTTTTTAAAACTCTCTTATCATAGTTTCTAGGTATTTAATATTAGGTAATAATTTTGATTGTTTTCTTGCTTAACATAGATTAAACTTAATTTATTTTTATATAATTTTGTTATTATAAACTCTAGAATGGTTGATAGACTTAACCTGAGTTAGAAGATGGGAAGTTAAATTATAAAAGGAAATAAGTTACATAGATTAAACTTAATTTATTTTTATATAATTTTGTTATTATAAACTCTAGAATGGTTGAAAGATTTAACCATAGTTAAAAAAAGATGGGAAGTTAAATTATAAAAGGAAATATGTTAGATATAATGTGATTGGTCTAAAATTTGGGGGTGACCTCTGATTCGTCCTAAAATAATTCCTCGATTCTGATTGGTTAACTAATATGTGGTAGACTCGGGTATTATAATAAAGGATTAACTAATATGAATTAATTATAATAATATGTGGTTAATTAATATGAGTTAATTTTTAATTCATAATTTTAATTGTACCTTATGATTTTGAATTGAAAGTTTGAGATATTAAAATATCTATTATAATAATGTATATGTTGGTCTAAAAGTTGGAGAACATGTATACGAAAAAGTCTTATAATTCTACCCTCTATCCATTCGTTAAAAAAAAATTAAGTTTTTTTTAAAAAAAAAATTAAAAATGATAACGTGGCAGCTGTTTTTTTTTTTAAATTTTTTTTTGTTAATTTTTTGTTATGAATGGATAGAAGGTAGAATTATAAGACTTTTTTTGTGAAGGTGCCCCTAGCGAGGCCCTTTAAAATAGCTTGAAATGTGGTGAATATGTGTGTTCTCACTGTTCTCACACTAACATGGAGCGTGACTTCTATTATAAATATAATAGATTCATGTATTAATGTATAAATTTTTAAATTAAATAATTATTGTATTTAGAATAAAATTGTTAAGTAATCACTTAATAACATTGACAACCCAACACTGTAAAAAACATTTATCTTCATATCAGTATAATGTGATAAGGATTGATGCCTACAATTTAGTAAGTTGTTGAATTATTAAAGTTTGCCACTGAATATTCTAATGGGTAACTCTGAGAGAATCTGGACTGTGGGGATGATGATAACCTAAATCAAATTTTTTTTTTGTCAGAAATGTTTTTTCTATTGAATTTATTGGACAATTAAAACATGACACATATAATACATATATACAATCAAATTAAAAAGATTATTTGTCCAAGTATAGAATGCCATATAATAAAAAGATATAAATCAGTATCATAACCGAAATTGATATGATTTAGCAATGAGAAGAATTGATGCATACACTTAGTTAAGTCTGGTGGGGAATACGGAGTAAGCGGCTTAAATTTCTTGTAATGTTTAAATTGATATAATAATTAAATTTTTTATTTGTAAGAATTTTATTTTATATAAATTGTTTATTAGTTAACCGTTAAAATAAAAATTAATAATTATTATTTTTAGTTAATTGATATGAAAAAATAAATTAGTTGTTATTTAGTGTAACTTGATTTAAGTTTATTCTTAAACTTAAATCAATTATAATTAAGTTAAGTTAAGTTCAGATTTTTAGTTAAGTTAGATTATAATTATTTAATATCGATTATAATTGTATAATATATATTATAAAAATTTATATGATAATATGATTGTGATTGACTTTATATTAAAAGAGTGGTTGATTAATGAATGCTTAATTATGAAATTTAATTTAAAATATGTAATAGAATATTTATATTAAAAGAGTGGTTGATTAATGAATGATTAATTATGAAATTTATTTTAAAATATATAGTGGTATATCGTGATTGATTTTAAATTAAAATTATGTTTTTCTAGTAAATATTTTTTGATTTAAAAAATAGGTATTTAGGATATGTCTAATAAAATCATTATTAAAATTCATAACTAATACATGTTAGATTCAGGTATCCTTTATTATAATGAAGGATGTTCAAAAATAATTCATAACTAAAAGATACTCCCTCCGTCCATTTCATTTCTTTACACTTTCTATTTTGGGCCGTCCATTCCATTTCTTTACATTACTAAAAATAGTAACTTTTAACAATAAAATACATTATTACATCCACTACTTCACTCCACCTTTTCAACCCTTTACACTATTACACCCACTACTTCACTTATTTTAACAATAAAATTACTATTACACCCACTACTTCATTTATTTTAACAATATTACATCCACTATCTTGGTTTCCGTGCAAAAAGCAAACGTAAGGAAATGAAAAAAACAGAGGGAGTATATAACTATATGTAATATACTGTTATGTGGATTTATAGAAAATAATATTTACAGTTAGTAGAAATTTTTTAAAATTAAAAATCATGTGATATGCGAAGTTATTAAATCAAGATATTTTATATTTTAATTTAATTTAACCGCAATTAGTAAATTAGAATAAACATGGTAAATAATAATAAAAATTATATGATTGATTGATTTAAATTATATGGTAAATAATAATAATTAAAAATTATATGATATTTTATATTTTAATTTTATATTGATTGATTGCCTCTAAAATAATTTTAATTTTTTAGTTGGTAATTTATTCACCAACCAATAATAATACCATTATAGCGTATATTTAATAATTAAAATATTTAAATTATATGTAGTGTTCGTTTATATGAATTTATTAATTATTTCATTAACAAATTGTAAATAAATATATTTTGAACCTTTTAAAAAATTGAGTTTTTGAAGATATGGATTATATCCAAGCTATTAAAAATTTGTTCAAATCCAATTTTGTAGTGTTGGCTTATATGCATTTATTAATTAATTTTATTAACAGAATATGAATAAATATATTTTTGAACTTTTAAAAAAATCAAATTTTTGAAGGTATGGATTTTATCCAAGTAATTTAAAATTTGATTTCAAATCCGATTTTTTTTCCGATTTTTAGTTAAGTTAGATTATAATTATTTAATATCGATTATAATTGTATAATATATATTATAAAAATCAATTTATAATGTAAGATAATATGGTTGTGATTGGCTTTATATTAAAAGAGTGGTTGATAATGAATGATTAATTATGAAATTTAATTTAAAATATATAGTGGTATATCGGGATTGATTTCAAATTAAAATTGTGATTTTCTACTAAATATTTTTTTAATTTAAAAAATAGATATTTATGGATATGTTTAATAAAATCATTATTGTATTTAAATTAGAAGTGTTAACTAACCATGGTTAAAGAGGTAAGGTGAAATTGTAAATAAGGAAATGTCTAAATTTTAGGAATAAAAATTATATGATTGATTGATTTAAATTATATGGTAAATAATAATAATTAAAAATTATATGATATTTTATATTTTAATTTTATATTGATTGATTGCCTCTAAAATAATTTTAATTTTTTAGTTGGTAATTTATTCACCAACCAATAATAATACCATTATAGCGTATATTTAATAATTAAAATATTTAAATTATATGTAGTGTTCGTTTATATGAATTTATTAATTATTTCATTAACAAATTGTAAATAAATATATTTTGAACCTTTTAAAAAATTGAGTTTTTGAAGATATGGATTATATCCAAGCTATTAAAAATTTGTTCAAATCCAATTTTGTATTGTTGGCTTATATGCATTTATTAATTAATTTTATTAACAGAATATGAATAAATATATTTTTGAACTTTTAAAAAAATCAAATTTTTGAAGGTATGGATTTTATCCAAGTAATTTAAAATTTGATTTCAAATCCGATTTTTTTCCGATTTTTAGTTAAGTTAGATTATAATTATTTAATATCTATTATAATTGTATAATATATATTATAAAAATCAATTTATAATGTAAGATAATATGGTTGTGATTGGCTTTATATTAAAAGAGTGGTTGATAATGAATGATTAATTATGAAATTTAATTTAAAATATATAGTGGTATATCGGGATTGATTTCAAATTAAAATTGTGATTTTCTACTAAATATTTTTTTAATTTAAAAAATAGATATTTATGGATATGTTTAATAAAATCATTATTGTATTTAAATTAGAAGTGTTAACTAACCATGGTTAAAGAGGTAAGGTGAAATTGTAAATAAGGAAATGTCTAAATTTTAGGAATTAGCATTTGATTGGTCCTAAAATAATTACTCGATTCTTATTGGTTAACTGACATGTGGTAGACTCAGGTATGATAATAAAGGAAGGATGAACAGGGTTGTATAAGAGTGAGTTGAGAAAGAAAAATCAATTTTTTGTATTTAGCAAAAAAATCAAAATAAATTTGTTGCAACATATTCGAAATACTACCTCCAAATTATCTTTTTTTTTTTTTTTTTTCATCTCAAACTAGGCCCATGTGTGTGTACTCCCGGCCCATTTTGTGCCATTATCAGTATATAATCTGCTCGCATCTAATCTGCTTGACTAGGTAAAAGAAATTAGGGCTAGACAGAATTTGTCTTTGAGGACAAGGATGGACGGGGAGGACAAGGCTTTGCACATAGAATTATCAGTAGAGAATGCCGATGTAGAAACCTCGGTGGGTAAGTCAAGAGAAGAAAGATTGCTGATGTTTATGGACACATTTACGGATAAGTGGAAGCGTTCTTTTGATGCTGAAGCGCGTGCTTTTGATGCTGAAGCTAATGATGTTGATAGCAGGCAAGGACGTCGTCCTATGGCATTTCGTGATTATGCTAGTCATGAACTCGACATGATAGAAACTGATGTGAGTTTTACATATAATCATACATGCATGCGCAGATCGAATTGATTTCTTCTTTTGTTGTTTTTGGTGGTGTTGCTATATTCTATATGTCGTGAATTGAGATCATCACTAGCCAATTTACATAATAATGTTGCAGGGTTTTGATATTCAAGACTATTCGGAATTCAACGATCCTGGTAGTTTGGTTCAGTTTTATTACCCACCAGAAAAACCAGCCAATGAACAGTGTGTAGCTGAACTCGAAGATTGCTCTTGTGATGCAATTGAGGAATATAACCGTAAAAATGTCTGCATCTCTGTCTTTGTGTGACATATTTTTTGACTACATTCACCATTTGACTGATGTTTTTAAGTATCCTTTCACAGGGAACACATTATGGCAATGTACATGTGTTGAAGGCAAACTCGGAGCCTCTTGCTCCTTGCAGGTACTATATCACGTTCCAAGCAACCGATGAAAAAAACAATAAACAGACCTTTCAAGCAAGAGTAAATATCTGTTTCCCTAAGTGGCAGAAAGAGGTTGAGTTAGTTAGAATCAAGGCTGCCCCCAACCCTCTTGTCATCACTAGGCCACGCAAAGCTTCCCATAGGTAATTGGTAACTCTAGTTTTTCATATTTAGCATGATACTACAATTTTTTGTTCCTTCATAATCTCTTTTTGTTTTTCGTAAACATTATCCTGCACGCATTAGTCTTTTTTATCTGTGTGGTATTGGAATACAGTCTTTGTTTGGCACAATATTATGGTTTTTTTGCTTTTAGCTCTTGGTATTCACTATAGCTAATGAATGTAGTAGTTAAGAATTTTACATTTTTGTGGAAGTTAAAATAAAACCACTTCCCACTAGTTAAATTTTTATGACAAGAAACCACAAGAAGAAGAGAGTTAAATTTTTATGACAAGAAACCACAAGAAGAAGAGATCTTAATTCCAGATTTGCAGGGCAGGACATTGTCTGTGTGATTTATCTGTTAGAAATTGATATTCTTTTCCCCGTATGAAGTAAAGTTGTTGCTTGCTGAGTCTTAACTCAAAGTGTATTATATATATCCAGTCACCTTACAGAAAACTTTCTAGAACCAGGCATTCAGGGAGGTGCAACAATTGTTATGTCATTCAAAATCATGTCTTGCTGTATTACGTCTTGTGTTTTCCAAGTTTGTTTTTTTCTGCTATCAATCAGTTCTTCTTCCCAGTATTTCAACTAGTGGAGAATGATAAATCTCACAATTGGCATGAAAGGTTACTGAAAAGTTACTTTCTTGCAACATGTACAATGCGTAATTTTGTGTGGGATTATGTGCAGGGAAGAAGAATGTTCCAGACCAACATGTGATGTATAATTGCGACCTGATCAGTATGTTTGCGAGATCCTTGTTTTAAATATATCTATTATATATTTATCAATGTCATATGTAATAGGCATGGTTGTAAAAATTGGTAATCGGTTAAATCGGGGATTTTTAGAACCATGGTAATAGGATACTGGAGCCACGTTGATTGTACACCTTTACAAATGTTTATTGTATGTACTGGAAAAAATGTGAAATTTTTTATGTGCTTGGCCTTGAGAGTATATTTACATGTATAAGCGTGCATGTTTGTGTGGGTCTGTAAGAGCAGGCCTGCAGAAACAGATTAGCGAAGCCCCGGAAACTTCAAATCAATTGAAACATGTAAATATGTTTGTGTTGATTGTGGTACCTCTAAAACCCTTCTTTGGAGAGGTGGCCTAACTGGCCCCAAGGTACATATTTACGCATATATGATGTTCTTGATTTATGGTTATAAGATTCTCTGCCTCAATCACCAATATTTTCTTAGTTGGTCCAAACTTTTATTGGTGGAACTTGGTAAGATGAAAAATGTTGCTAAAATGTGATTTGGGAAAGTTGTTCTAAACTAAAAATGACTAGCTAATAATCATCGGACAAAAAAAACTGATCAATAATCAAGATCAAAATATTTTTTTGACCTTAAAATAATTAAGAAGAATCATCCCCAACGGAAAAACGACCAGGGAAAGAACAAGCAGAGCGAGCCAACCAATGAGCCGCCTTGTTCCCAGATTTTTTAACATCGGAAACAGAAACATTAGAAAGAGATTCTAGCATTCTTTTACAGTCTTGAATGATTAGACCGAAAGGGAAGTGCTTGGACCACAAGAAGATAATCAGTGTCGGCACTAATCTGAGAAACCAGAGCTTGACTGAAGATGGGAGAATTAGCAGCATTTAATTTTATCTCCTAAATATGCTTCGATCCGTCCTTTTCTAACATCTGCCACAGCCTCCATGATACGACCATGATGATCTCTAGCAATCCATCCAAAACCATGCTTATTCTAGGAGGTA
This sequence comes from Kitagawia praeruptora, assembly GCA_037693485.1. Lineage (NCBI taxonomy): Eukaryota > Viridiplantae > Streptophyta > Magnoliopsida > Apiales > Apiaceae > Kitagawia > Kitagawia praeruptora. The sequence continues at coordinate 42,882,489 of CM075347.1, forward strand.
AAAATGGAAGCATAGCAATTGAAGTTGATATTACCTATATTCGGTTTAGTCCACTGTTCCTCTGCTGAGCCATGACCTGCTACAGCATGTCGATGCGCCAACTCAACCGCATGAACAGCATTCCAGTTATCAAGCAAAGACATTACTAACCACTCTTGACACCTCTGCAGTCTTTTGATTCCACACCAACTCGTTCCCATCCCACCAAACACCCCAACACATTGCAGCAATACAAAGTTTAATAGTATCCTGATCAAATCTGTTCCACAAACTTTCAAACCAGCAAGGAAAATTTAACCACCCATATCTTATGAAAAATCACCAACAACTCTAGATAGACAAGATTTAGCAAATGGACACTCAGCTAGACAGTGGAAAAATGTTTCTGTAGCCTCGATCTGAACAAAACACACATACAGTCCCAACAACAACCCTTTTTTTCTGCAAATTAGCTATGGTTGGTAAACAATTACAGAGTGGTCTCCATAAGTAAATCTTACTCTTAGGGGGAACTTTTAATTGCGTCCACATACCTGAATTGTGTCTGTATTCCAGTTGCCCTTCATTTCTTGAATGAGGTTCATACGCACTTTTAACAGAGTAAACCCCAAACATTTCCTTCAACCAGTACCAAGAATCCTGATCCTCCACATCACTCACCTTGATACTCTGAATAAGAAGTTTATCTCTATCTAGAAACAGGTCATGAATTAACTCCTCGTTCCATTATCGTTTTCCAGGCTTAAAAAGCTCAGCTACTGTTTTATCCTGCATATTAATGTTAACAGTATGCACAACAGGGATCCGGGTCATAACTTCTAAACTCCAATAACAAGCCCAATACTAACTTACTACAGTCTGATAATATTTGTAAGAGCAATGCTAGAGCATTGGATCCCGAAAGGGTTCCCTAATACCATGTGACATTATTTGATTTGTGCTATCCTTTATTATCATACCTGAGTCTACCACACGTAAGTTAATCAATCAGAATCAAGGAATTATTTTATCAGAATCAAGGAATTATTTTAGGATCAATCAAAGCTAATACCTAAAATTTAGATATTTCCTTATTTAAAATCTCACCATACCTCTTTAACCATGGTTAGTTAACACTTCTTATTTAAATACAAAAATGATTTTATTAAATATATCCATAAATACCTATTTTTTAAATTAAAAAATATTTACTAGAAAATCACAATTTTAATTTGAAATCAATCACGATATAGCACTATATATTTTAATTATAATTAAATATCGTTTCTAACTATGCTATTTGACTCACAATATTACTCATCTACTCTAAAAAAAAAAGGCTTGAAAATCTGTCATTTTATTTTATAGTTCCGGTAACTTGCCCGCATTAATTTGTTAGCATATCATACAGAAATTGTCCATGGCATCGCTGTTCATGATGGCAATACTGTTATCAATGAATCCATGATCCATCGAATTGAGGGAATTGCAGATGGAAGTCATCGCCACCATAAATCTATTTATGAATTTATGATGATCTTTATGGATTTTTAAACTATATTTATGGATTTTATGGATATATTTAAATTATTACATATCTATAAATATTTATTTTTTAAATCAAAAATATTTACTAGAAAATCATAATTTTAATTTGAAATCAATCACAATATACCACTATATATTTCAATTTAAATTTCATAATTAATCATTCATCAATCAAGCACTCTTTTAATATAAACTCAGTCACAATCATATTATCATTCATTATAAATTGATTTTTATAATATATATTGTACAATTATAATCGATATTAAATAATTATAATCTAACTTAACTACAAATCAGAAAAATTGGATTTGAAATCTGACTTTAAATAACTTGGATAAAATCCATACCTTCAAAATTTTGATTTTTTTTATAAACTCAAAAATATATTTATTCATAATTTGTTAATAAAATTAATTAATAAATGCATATAAGCTAATACTACAAAATCATTCACAATATACCACTATATATTTCAATTTAAATTTCATAATTAATCATTCATCAATCAAGCACTCTTTTAATATAAACTCAGTCACAATCATATTATCATTCATTATAAATTGATTTTTATAATATATATTGTACAATTATAATCGATATTAAATAATTATAATCTAACTTAACTACAAATCAGAAAAATTGGATTTGAAATCTGACTTTAAATAACTTGGATAAAATCCATACCTTCAAAATTTTGATTTTTTTTATAAACTCAAAAATATATTTATTCATAATTTGTTAATAAAATTAATTAATAAATGCATATAAGCTAATACTACAAAATCGGATTTGAACACCTTTTAAATAGCTCGGATAAAATCCATATCTTCAAAAATTCAATTTTATGGTTCAAAAATATATTTATTCACAATTTGTTAATAAAATAATTAATAAATTCATATAAACGAATTTAAATACAATATTGATTTTATTAAACATATCCATAAATACGTATTTTTAAATCAAAAAATATTTACTAGAAAATCGTAATTTTAATTTGAAATCAATCACGATATACTATTATATATTTTAAATTAAATTTCATAATTATCATTCATTAATTAACCACTCTTTTAATACAAAGTCAATCACAATCATATTATCATATGATTTTTATATTATATATTGTACAATTATAATCGATATTAAATAATTATAATTTAATTTAACCAAAAATCTGAAAAATCGGATTTGAAATCCATACCTTCAAAATTTTAATTTTACTAGCTTAAAACCCGTGCGATGCACGGAATTTTTTTAATATTATATGAATATTTTTCATTAATTTGAATTAATCTATATATTATAAATTAGTGGATAACCCTTACCTAAGAGTGGTATCCATATTTAGGTTTGGACAAAAGTTTGTACTGATTTTGACCCACTGGATAATCCATTTTTATCCATACATATTATGTTTGAAAAAGATCCAAATTCATTATTTGACTCATTGTTAATTAAAGAAAGTTTGTATACAAATTTAAATACTATTAATATATTCTCTTAATATTTATGGTAAGATTATTAATGAAAAATTGAATAAATCTTTTAATTTTGGTAAGCTTATTATTACATATCATCACATAATATATATAAAAAATCTAAGTAAATTTATCTTTGATTGCATTTGTTATAATATAGAAAAAATAATATTTTATTAATATTATTTCTTTCAATATTAATTTATTTGATCTTGAATTTCTTTCAATATTAATTTATTTGATCTTGAATAAAAAGTTATTTTCTTTATTTAATTATTATTCTTATATATCATAATTATTATGAAATTTAAAGTTAAACTACCGTGTACGTAGAACGGACTATAATCTTTTTTTTAAAACATGAATAACTTAAATTTTTCAATGAGATGATTTCATAATAATTATATAGATGTTATCTGTGATATTTCTAAAAAAGGGGGATTGTAGTTAGAAAATAGAGAAAAAATGATAGGTTTTAGTTAAAAGAGGTAATCGGTTAATTATTAGTATTTTAATATTATTATTTTATTGAATAGAACCGTACGTGATATAATTCGAAAATGAGAAATTTTAGTTAGAGAAAATAAAAAATGTAAGGTGAAAATTTAAAAGGTGACATGTTTTAGGTGAAAAAGGTAATTAATTAATTTACAGTAATTATAATTTAATTATGTTATTTTACTAAATAAAATTGCTCGTAGTGTTTTTAGAAAAGGAGAAATTAATGTTGCGCGTGATATGTCTAGAAAAAGAGGGATTAAAAAAGATAGAAAAGATTATACTTTTTAGCTGAAAAAAGTAATCGATTAATTATTAGTATTATAGTTTTATTATTTAATTTAATAAATAGAACCGCCCGTGATATAATTGGAAAATGAGAGATTTTAGTTACATAAAATAGAAAAGGTAACATGAAAATTAAAAAGTTGACATGTTTTAGGTGAAAACGGTAACTGATTAGTTTATAATAATTATAATTTAATTATGTTACTTTACTAAATGAAATTGCTCATAGTTTTTTTTAGAAAAGGAGAAATTAATGTTATCCGTGATATTTCTAGAAAAAAGAGGGATTTTAGTTAGAAAATATAGAAAAGATGATACGTTTTAGCTGAAAAGAGAGATTTTAGTTAGAGAAAAGAAAAAAGGTAACATATTTTGGTTAAAAAGGGTAACTGATCGATTAATTAATAGTAATTATATTAAACAAAATTGCTTGTAGTGTTTTTAGAAAAGGAGAAATTTTAGTTAGATAAAATATCATGTGCATGTTTTAGGTGAAAAATGTAATTGATTAGTTTATAGTAATTATAATTTAATTACATTATTTTACTAAATAAAATTGCTCGTAATTTTTTTTTGAAAAGTAGAAATTAATGTTGCCCGTGATATTTCTAGAAAAAAGAGGGATTTTTGTTAGAAAATATAGAAAAGATGATAAATTTTAGCTGAAAAGAAAGATTTTAGTTAGAAAAAGAAAAAAAGGTAACATATTTTGGTTGAAAAAGGTAATTGATCGATTAATTAATATTAATTATATTAAACAAAATTGCTCATAGTATTTTTTTAAAAAGGAGAAATTTTAGTTAGATAAAATATCATGGGTCGTCTGATTTAATGAAATAAATTAATAATAACTAACTGATTACTTTTTTTAGGTAAAAGGAAATATATTTTCTATATTTTATAACTAAAATATCTCATTTTCAAACTTGTTTTTTTTTACTTCTTTTTCAATTACCCTTACTTAGTTATTCTTTTCTTATTTTATATATGTTAATAAGTAACCAATTACTTTTTTCAGTTATTACCTTTTGTACATTTTCCAACTAAAATATTTTCTTTCCAAAAATAACATGGGTCGTTCTATTTAATAACTAACTGATTACCTTTTTCAGCTAAAAGGTAATATCTTTTCCAAAAATATTTTATTAATAACTAACTGATTACCTTTTTCAGCTAAAAGGTAATATCTTTTCTATAATTTTAAACTAAAATATCTCATTTGTTGAGTATTGAACACGGTAAAAGAATACAGAGGGGGGGGGGGTGAATGGATTCTTGAACTTTTCTTGGGTTGAGTCTGTGTAGCAGATAAGTGCCTGTGTGTGCAGAATTAAGGTGCGGATAAATAAACAACACAAGACACAATATCACTTTAATCTAATGTATATTAGATAAAGGTTGCTACAATCTGTGAATACAAATGGTAGTATTCTCAGCTTCGTTTTTCTCAGAGAGATATAGCTTACAATGTATGAAAAACTTGACTCACAAAGTTACTAAGCTATGAAGTGAGGCTGTGTCCTTATAGAACATGGATACAGCCTGCTTACTACAAATAAGGTAGCTAAACAAATTACTTTCTAGTCTGTCTATCCTTTTTGAGTAAGCATCCAAACGGTTACAGATTTGACTTTGCAAAGCCTGTTTAGATCCACTTCTTTAGCTCCTTGTCTCTTCTATATCTCTCCAAGCTTCCTTGTAGGCTTTCCAGAGCACGTTACAGATTGTGGTCCATAAAGTGCATTGGCTTGTTGCAGGTTTCTGACTTGTACAATTTCTTCAGTATTTTGTCTCCAAGAATGTATTCGAGAAGTGACTAAGTAAGTGATTCGAGAACTAGAATTGACTTGATCGATAACTCTGAGTTCTCGAATACTGTTATAAAGACATATCGAACCACTTCTCGAATAGCTCTTTTCCATCAGGATTCCTTGAGTTGTCGAATAGAACTTTTGACTTATCGAATCCTCGAGTTGTCGAATAGCTTTCTGAGTCCTTGAGATATCGAATGGAACTTTGACTTGTTGACTCTTTGAGAACTCGAATACCATCTTGACTTGTTGACTTCTTGAGTTCTCGAATAGAGTAGTAGACATATCGAATCCCTGAGATATCGAATGAGATATCGAACAGTGTATTCAGAGATATCGAATAGTGTCTTGAGATATCGAATCTCTGACTTCTCGAATGCTGGACTTCTCGAATAGACAAGTATACTTTTCGAATTGGTACTTAGGCAAATTTCTTCATTTCTTCAAATCCCAACTGTGATTATTTGGTAGTCTCTAACTCCTTGCTTGAGGCATGAACCATGGAACTTCTTTCAAGCATTATTCTAGACTCTATTTGTACAGTTACACAACTAGGATTTGATGCCTATTACAAGTACAATACAAACAGAAACTCTACAACTAGAGGTTCCCTCAGTTAAGAGGTCATGTAAGTAATGCAAAGCATTACAAACAATTAGGCTTGTTATTAGATGTGTACAGGCATGCCTCTGTAACTAACAATCTCCCCCAAATTGTGAGTGAGACCCTTAGTCACAATTTCATGTCTGATAACAAGCCTAACATACATAAAGATAAAACTTTAAAAGTACAGGTATGTATTTTGATTGAACACATAAATGAAATTACAAGATAAATACTCTTACAGTATGATGAGGTACTAGCCATTTTCTTTTGATTGCATCTCCATTGCTTTGGCTTGTAGATCATCATATGCTTTCTGTTTCCTTTCTTTCTCCTTCCTTGCATTCTCATCTATTGCTCTCATGATTTCTGTCATAGCATCCAATTCTTCAATCATAATAGAGTTTTTGAAATCTTCAAGCACTGGCTTCAGAATGTTGGCAGGATAGTGACTGAGTAGGTTCATTCTTATATTGACATTATCTCCATTTCTCCTCCTATACTTCACCACATAGGGATCAAACTGAACTCTACACAATCCCTTTGCCCTTAGCTTTTCTGCTTCAATCTCCAGTCTATCAATTTCTTTCTCCCTTTCTAACCATTTCTCATAGCAGCCCTTCCTTATCTTCTCAGCATAGTCTTTCTTCATTTTCACAAAGTCAATCAATTCCAGCTTCCATACTTTCTCCACCTTGTCCTTAGAATCCAGCAATGCAATGATTCTTTCTATCTCATACAATTTACCCCAATGTTGACAACCCCCTTGTTTGAATTTCATTTCTTTCCCATCAGTGTACTTGATTACAAGGTGATCATCCACAATTGCAGCATAGCATATCTTTTGAGCTCTTAGAAATAGCAGTTGCTCTTCATCAAAGTCTTCATCAAGTGGCTGGAGCTTTAATCCTGGAATGATTGTTAGGGCTCTAGATTTGGATAGCTTCACTCTCCTTGCAGCATGTTTAAATTTTGTCCTCTTGACATGGTTGCTGGGCAGAAATCTTTGACCTTGGTTGGTAGACCATAGTAGTATTCCATTAGCAGATTGCTTTCTGAAACATACACATGGTTTCTTGACTTGAATCTTCTTCTTTTCTTGAGATGGTAAGACAGTTGCAGAAGCCATAGATGTAGATTTTGTTAGGTCACTACTAACAGTATTCACCCTAGACTTAGAGTCTTGTGTTGTGGTGAGGTTACTGCTAGCAATGCCTAAGGCTTGCTGTCTTCCACTCTTTCTCACATATGTCTTACCCTGGTCATCATCTTTTTCATCCTTGTCCCCCTTTTTCTTCTTATCTTCATCACCCTTATCTCTCCTTTGATGTCTTCTCCTCCCATCACCTTTGTCTTCAGAATCATCATCCTTATTTCTCCTAGGTTGAGCCATCTCTGGAATTCCACCAGTTGCAATATAAGTTCTGAGGATATGCAGTGCCTCAATTTCTTCAGCATTTCTGGCTCCAACCTTCTTCTGAAGTTGATCAATAATAGCAATGATCAGTCTGTGATTTCTGGGGGTGAGATCATGAGGAATGACCAGTTGCTTGATATCTTCAATTCTGGTACCAGACTGATAGATAATTGTCCATGGCTTCTTGATCACTTCTGGTAGCCTTGTAGGTTGACCATTCCTCAAGTCATCAAACAGACTCTTGCTGTTGTCATTTTTCTTCTCAATGAGCTCTAGTATGGCATCTATCTCTGAGTGCTTTAAGTCTTGTAGAATCTGGTATGTTAGATGCCATATCTTTAGTTTGGACACCATCACTATCTCCTTGACCCATAAATTGTTGACTTGCTTGGGGATGACAGTGATGTAGTCTATCTGCTTCTTCACCTCCCTCAGATAAAACTGAGTGTCACCAACCTGTTCCCTTATGGCTTTCAGAAACTCCAAGAAGGCTTTATCATGATAGACATTGGAGTTAGCAACTTCTTGTAGCTTGGCCTCAGTAACAACTTTGACTTCTACAGGCTTGGCACTCTCAGCTATAGAAATTTGAGGTTTGTCAGATGGCATACTCCCTGCAACCACTGTGGTAGTTATTGATTGCTTTTGTCCTCCAGGAGTAGTGATGTGCACAGTTGGTAAGGTGACAACTGGCAAGATAGATGGAGGCTCATCTACTTTGGCTTTTCCCTTGCCAGGCACATTTTCTAGAGACTTAGTAGCCCTTTGTTGTCCACCTTCTTTGAATACTATGCCTTTCTCCCTCTTTGGCTCCCCCTTTGAATTTGAGTTCCTAGCCTTCTTCTCCCCCTTAGGCTTGTTGTCAGGCACAGAGGCTGTAGAGATGTCCTTTGGGATTGAAGATTCATCAGGTAGAGGGAGCCCCATATGCTTCATCATTGCAGCTAACATGGATTGTTGATGCAGAAGGACATCAGCTGTGGTGGATGCTTGAGTGTCCAACTGATCATTTAGCAATGCAACCTTTTCTGTGAGATGAGCATTGGTCTTGGTGAGAGTAGCTACCTCTTGCTCAAGAGTGTTGACCTTAGTGAAGAGTTCATTGGCCTTGAAACCAGATAGAGATTGTTCCTGCAGTCTCTTCACTTCATATTTAGACATTTCATGCACAGGAACATCAGTCACCAGCCTATCTCCATAGAGATTCTTGAACATTATTTTCAGCATGGCATTGGCATCTGTAGTCTGGCCAGATAGATTCTGAAATTGATGACCCAGACCTGAGACAGCATCTTTTAGCACAGCCAACCCATTGTCCACCTTAATGCATGTAGAGTTGCAGTGTTTGATGTCCTTGAGCACACTGTCCAAGTGGGGAAATTTAGCATCAAAGGCCCTCTTGACTTCTGCTACTGAAGTGGCTGTCTTATCACATACCCTGTTGACTTCAGTTTTTACTCCTTTGCCAAGATAGTGTGCAGCCTTGAGGAAACCCTTGTAGGAGTCATTGACAGCTTCATACACTTCACCAGGTGACAGGGATTTAGCATTGGAGCCCAGTGAAGTGATGTATTCCTCCCTGAGATACTGAAGTGCTTCATCGAGAGTAATATCATATTTTCCTTGCAACCAGGCATCTATGTTGCCATCTCTCTCAGCATCATCAATGATCTTTGATTTCTGCACCTCCACATCATCCCTATGGCATAACAGAATAGCCTCATAGTCTGGATTGGGCATGTCTGCAGTGAGAAGGTGCTGAGCAATCTTTGTGAACTCAGGAATCTGATCCACAATTAAGCTTTGAAGTGCTTCAACCGTCAATTGTTGTGGAACAGACCCTGATCCTGAAGCACTGTCATGTTGCACAGGCTTCAGCCATTTTGACATAAAGTCAGAGCTAGAGCTAGGCAAGCTAGTCTCCTCAGTTACAGATGCAACTTCTGTAGCCGGATGGATGGACTCTACTACTGGTGTCTCCACAGAAGTGGGATGAATTACACCAGCAGTTGACACAGGCACAGAGTCTCTAGTAAAAACTAGGGGAACCTCTGTGTTTGTGATGGTGTCATTAGGATATGCCTCAGCATGCATTCCCTCACCATCTAAATGTGGGTTCTGAGTGGTGAACAAAGTGTCATGCACTGAGTCACTTGAAATTATTGGCTCATCAAGAGAAAAGAATTCTTGATGATCAATACCTTGCATCTCAGTTGCCTGAGTTGCAGGTTCCAAAGAAATTTCAGAGTTAGATTCTGGAAGAGAAGTGTGTTCTAGAGTAGATTTTGGCAACTCCCCCTGAGAGATAGAGGGAGTTTCAAAAGTGATGTGCTCTCCACTCAGTGTTGTGCCAGCCTTATCACTCCCATGTGCAGACTCTATACAAGAAGGTGCATTGGGGAGAATGCTTGATTCTATAGGTGCACCCTGTTGAGAGGATACACCTAGTGAGCTGTGTGCCCCTGATTTTACAACTTCAGCCATTTGTGTGACTGAAGAGGTGGTCTTAGTTTTCCTCTTCTTTGGCCTTTGTAAGGGTGACTCAGGTTCCTCACTTTCTAGCCCTAATTCAACAGCTAACGCTGCTTCAGATAAGATATTTAATGGTGCAGACATTACTTCCTTTCTCTTCTTTTTACTAACATCACCCTTTTGAGAGGATGATGCAGTTGGCTCAGTATGTGGGAGAGTGTTTGGTTGAGAGGGTTGGTTAGCAGGCCCTGGGTTAGCAGTTTGTTCTACTTGCTTGGGCTGTGCTAACTTAGATTTAGCATCAAATGTTGGCATGTTGTGGGGGTAAGTCTTAAACAAACTCTCCATATGGGGAGTTATGTTCAGTCTTACATCCACATCATTCCTAGTTTCCAAGTTACCAAAAATGAGTTTGGTCATGGACTTAGGATAGCCTATTTTATTTTTATCAATCCCAGGCAATTCAATCAATGAAGCATTTTTATAATTAAGTACAGATTGAATAAAGCGAGGGAAGAAAATATCAGTACCTCTCTTGGTTGTGTTCTTACCAAGTCTCCCATATAATTCTTGAAGTATGATTTGGCCAACATCTATCTTCTTTCCATAGGCCAAAGCATATCCAATTTGCTGCACAGGTGCACTGATTTGATCAAAGCTTGATTTCCTGGCAGTGAAGACTTGAAGAAGAGTTGCAAACACATAGCTCCACTCCTTTCTCAGATTCTTTCTGTTTAGCTTTCCAAGGTTAATCCCATCTGAGTAGTTTATGAACTCAAAGAATTCCTCCAACTCTGCGTTAGTGGCCATTCTGTCAAATGACTCTTGTTGTAGTCCTAGTGCTTGGTTCATGTCTGCAGTAGTGATAGTGATATCCTTATCTTGAACCTTGCAGTAGATGACATAGGATGTGATTGCATTTTCCAGGGCTACAACCTCCACAATAACAGTATTCCAGAATTGTTCCAGAATATCGAGATATAGAGTTGGATTGGCAGAGAGTGCTTCTTTGATGTATGATTCAGCCATCCATTTCACAAAGCACTTAAAGTTTGCATTGGGTGCTTCAACATCACTAGTTAGAGCGATGAAGTTGGTGTTGAACTTTACTGTTGCCATTTGTATAAAAGAGAGAAAAGAAATTGAAGGTTGAAGAAGAAATTTGGCTTTTCGCAGTTAGGGTTTCAGGGGTTTAGAGAGTGTAGATGCTTGAGAAATCGAATGAAATGAATCGAATAGATGTGAGATTGTATAAGTATGAAGTACTTGAATTGTCGATTAGCAAACTGTTTTGTATCGACAAGTCAGGCATTCGAGAAGTAGAAAACAACTATTCGAGAAGTCAAGAATGGCTTAATCGATAACTCAAGCAGATAGAAACTCACAGCTGGCAGTTATCTAACTTAGAAATAATTCTAAATTAAATAAAATGTGTTTTTATGAGTGAATTAAATTTTTAGATAAAAATCCAAAATCGGTTAAAATTCAGCGAGAATTCAGCCTTTTCAAATGATTCGAGAACTCAAATATAGTGTTCGAGAACTCAGTCATTCGAGAACTCAGTTACTATATTCGAGAAGTCAATCATTCCTCTATTCGATATCTCAGAAAGACTCTATTCGAGAACTCAAGAGTACTCTAATGAGACTTATTAGAGATGTCGAATAGTGAATCATTCGAGAAGTCTGACTTATCGAACTATACCCATCACTCATAAAAATTTGATTTTCACTATCTTTTTAAAATCTACCAGACATATTCATTGAAAAATATTCTAGCAAATCAAATAGTGATTTTCTCAAAATTTCATAGAAATTTTAAGTTAATAAAAAATATGATTTTCAACATATGCAACAGATTTGAAATATTTATAAATCATATTTCAGCCAACACTTACTCCAAAAATATTGAGAATTTAGATAAAGTAAGTGTTTACTGCTGCAACAATCTAGATGATGTATTCACTTAGCCAGAATCTGAAGAATTCAGCATTCCAATCTCACTTACCAACCTTGTGAAGGTGGCTTCATCTAATGGCTTAGTGAATATATCAGCTAGTTGTTTATCTGTAGAGACATAATGCAACTCAATGGTTCCATTAGTTGCATGTTCTCTTATGAAATGATATCTGATGTCAATGTGCTTTGTTCTAGAATGATTGACAGGATTGGCAACTATAGAGATTGCACTTGTGTTGTCACACATGATTGGAATTCTTTCCAACACAAGTCCATAATCTCTAAGTTGATTTCTAATCCAAAGCACTTGAGCACAGCAACTTCCAGCAGCTATATATTCAGCCTCAGCTGTAGAAGTTGACACAGATTGTTGCTTCTTGCTATACCAAGAAACTAACCTTTGTCCAAGAAACTGGCAGCTTCCTGAGGTGCTTTTCCTATCCACTCTGCATCCAGCATAATCAGCATCAGAGTAGCCAACCAGATTGAACCCTGTGTCCTTAGGGTACCATAATCCCAAGTTAGGAGTGCCCTTCAGATATCTAAAGATCCTTTTTATTGCAATCAAATGTGATTCCTTTGGATTTGATTGAAACCTTGCACACAAGCATGTAGCAAACATGATGTCTGGCCTACTTGCAGTGAGGTAGAGTAGAGAACCAACCATGCCTCTGTAGACTGAGATATCTACTCTCTTGCCTTTAGCATCTTCATCCAACTTAGTGGCAGTGGCCATGGGTGTCTTGGCAGGTGAACAATCTTCCAAGTCAAACTTTTTCAATAAATCCTTGATGTACTTGGTTTGACTGATAAAGATACCATCCTTCCTTTGACTGACTTGCAACCCTAGAAAGAATGTCAACTCTCCCATCATACTCATCTCATATCTGCTCTGCATGAGTTTAGAGAATTTCTCACACAGTTTTTCATTTGTAGAACCAAAAATGATATCATCCACATAGATTTGAACTAGAATCATATCATCACCATGCTTCTTGTAAAACAGTGTCTTGTCCAATGTGCCTCGAGTGAATTGATTTTCAAGAAGAAATTGTGATAGAGTATCATACCATGCTCTTGGAGCTTGCTTAAGTCCATACAGTGCCTTAAGCAATCTGTAGACAAATTCTGGGAAATGTGGATCCTCAAAGCCAGGTGGTTGTTGCACATAAACCTCTTCTTCCAACTCTCCATTTAGAAATGCACTCTTGACATCCATTTGATAAACTTTAAAGTTTGAATGAGCAGCAAATGCCAAGAATATTCTAATGGCTTCCAATCTAGCAACAGGGGCAAATGTCTCATCATAATCAATGCCTTCCTGTTGAGAGTATCCTTTTGCAACCAGCCTTGCTTTGTTTCTTATTATTACACCATCTTCATCCATCTTATTCTTCAGAACCCATTTCGTTCCAACAATGGTTCTATTCTTTGGTGCAGGCACAAGTTCCCATACTTTGTTCCTTTCAAATTGATTCAGCTCCTCTTGCATGGCAATAATCCAATCTGGATCCAACAATGCATCATCAAGTTTCTTAGGCTCAACTTGTGATAGAAAACATCCATAGAGGCACTCATTTTGAGTTGCTCTCCTAGTCCTTACTCCTGCATTAGGATCTCCAATGATTTGCTCTGCAGTGTGTGATCTATCCCATTTCCTTGAGTGTTCAGCCTGATTTCTCATCCTTGATGTTGCTTCATCATCCTCATCATGATCATCCTCATTTCCTCCCCCTGTGAAGTTGCCATTACTCACAGGTGTGTCTTGGATGCTTGTTTCTCCACTATTGATTGGGACAAATTCTTCTCTTGTATCATCATTCACTTGAGTTTGTTGAACTTGAGTTTCAACTCCAGTTTCAGTCTCTTCATCAGAATCATCTAGATTATCAAACTTCAATGGATCTTTGTCTTCATCATTGGCTTCTTCTAGTCCAGGTAGCTTGCTGTCATCAAATGTTACATCTGTGCTTTCCATAACTTTCTTTTGACTGATGACATAAACCTTGTATGCAATTCTTTCCATAGAATAGCCAAGAAAAATTCCTTCAAATGCTTTTGCATCAAACTTCCCAACATATTCAGAATTGTCCTTAAGTACAAAGCATTTGCTTCCAAAAGTATGAATATACTTTAGTGTAGGCTTCTTTCCAGTCATCAAGTTGTAAGGAGTCTTTCCAGTGTTTTTGTTGATGAGGGTTCTGTTCTGAATATAGCATGCAGTGCTCACAGCCTCAGCCCAAAAACATGTAGGCATTTTTGCATCAAGTAACATTGTTCTAGCAGCCTCAATCAGAGTTCTATTCTTTCTCTCAACAACTCCATTTTGTTGTGGAGTCCTTGGAGCTGAGAATTGTTGAGAAATACCATTCTCTTTGCAGAATGCTTCAAGTGTGGCATTTCTGAACTCTGTTCCATTATCACTTCTCAATGCAATCACACTTGCATTGTTTGCCTTTGCTTCCTTGTCAACTTTCTTTATATGCTCAATGATTACTTGTGGAGCCTCATCTTTTGATGCCAGAAATTCTACCCATGTATACCTTGAAAAATCATCAACCATTACCAGGGCATACTTCTTTCTTCCAAGTGACATTATGTTGACAGGCCCAAACAAATCCATATGGATGAGTTGTAGTGGCTTGGTTACTGATGTCACTGTCTTTGACTTGTGGCTTGATCTCTTCATTTTTCCTTTTTGACAAGCCTCACACACTCCTTCTTGGCAGAATTCAAGTGTGGGCATGCCTCTCACTAACTCTCTTTTGACTAGAGAATTAATGGCCTTAAAGTTCAGGTGTGATAGTTTCTTGTGCCACAGCCAACAATCTTCATTTGATGCTTTTGAGTAAAAGCAACAAATTTTGTCCTTGTTTGCAGAGTCCATGTTGGCTACAAACAGGCTTCCCTTCCTTACTCCAGATAGAGCAAAATCACCAGTCTTCTTGTGGGTGATCAAACATTCATCTTTGTCAAAATTCACCTTGAATCCTCTATCAGTAAACTGACCAACACTTAACAGATTATGCTTGAGCCCCTTGACTAGTGCTACATCTTCAATGATGACATTTCCAACTTTCAGCTTGCCATATCCCAATGTGTTACCCATGCTGTCATCTCCAAAAGCAACCATTGGGCCAGCCTTTTCCTCATACTGTGATAGCAGGGCCATATCACCAGTCATATGATTTGAGCATCCACTGTCCAAAATCCACATGACCTTCTTCTCACTTTCTTTGCCCTGCAAACACAAAGGTATTACTTTTCCTTTGGTACCCAAACAAGTTTGGGTCCATGTGACTTAGAGACAGTTTTATCATAAACAACATGCTTGTTAACTTTCTTAGTGTCAGTCTTCTTGTCACTGTTGGAAGTCTTAGAACCTGAGGTCTCAGACTTAGGTGACAAAGGTACCTTCCTAGCTTTAGGAGGACTTGAAGACTTTGACCTTGTGTAGTGTGTGTGTGAATTGTGACTGATACAACCATCAATGAACTGCCTTCTCAAATTAAAACAACTAGTCATGACATTCATATTGCATGGCATACAGTCAAATTTATCACAGAAAGGTGCATCTCTATGTCTTAGAGGCACAGAACAATCATAGAAAGGCTTAGACACACTACCAACAGGTTTCTTGCATGCATGAGTTAGATGATTGGTACTGAAACAGTTCTGACAAGTTTTCCTAGGGGCATTAGGCATATAAGCATAGTTGTTATCCTTGTTAATCCCTAACTTGCCATTTCTGTTCTGTTTCCTTTTAGTCACTTCCTTTTCTGATTCACTCTTCCCAGCTGATACAAACTTAACAAACTTCTTAGGTCTTGGCCTATCAACTACTGGCTTCTTGGTCTTTGACTTGACACTCTCACCCTTAGAGGATGCTTGCTGTTCACTAGATTGTGCCTCATCCTCATCATTCAACATTTGCTTGATGAGTAAGGCATCCTCATCAATTTCAAATGTTGATTCCTTAAAAATTGGATTTTCAGTTTTTCTCAAAATGTGAGGCACTTTCTCATGAACAGCTGTGTCCTCTTCAATGACAGCATAGCCTTTCCTTTGTTTGAGAGAGTCATAGTCAAGTCCAATAGCTGCTTTAGGTTTAGCTTCAATTTTCTCACAGTAGGATTGCACTAAACCAGATGATTTCTTGAAAGTTTTAAGTTTGAATTCATTCTCAGCTAATTCATCCCTAAGAGCCTTCTCTACTTGGCTAGCACACAAAACCTTGTTCTCTAAATATTCAACTTCTTTCTTAAGGTTTTCTACTTGCATAGCAGTTAGCTCAAGTTCCTCATTCTTTTTGGTTAATACTTCATTTCTAGTAGACAGTTTAGCAATCTCCTCATTAGCAGCAGTCATACTAGTATGAATATTAAACATTTCAACAGATAATTGTTCAATCATGGATTTGTATTCAGAAACAGACATGTCTATAGTAGTGAGAGATGGTACCTGAGAATCAGATGAAGATGAGTCATCCTTGGAGTTGGCCATCAAGGCATAATTGCAGAATTCTTGTTCCTCTTCATCACTCTCAGAATCATCCCAACACTTCCCTTCAGCTATGTAGGCCTTACCATGTGTCTGCTTTTTCAGAAGGGCCTCATACTTAGCTTCTAGCTCAAGAAAATCTCTATCCTTCTTTTCAGGCTTCTTGCATTCACTGGCAAAATGCCCTAGGTCATTGCATCTATAACACCTTACAGATGACCTATCCACATAACCGGTTTTGAACTTATTTCTGTTTGGTTTCACAGGTGCCTTGTTCTTGTTGGCTGAATGGTTTTGAGTTTTGGGTTTGAAGGGTTGATTTCTTTTAAATCTGATGTTTGGAAATTTTCTGGCCATGAAAGCATATGAAGTATTTTCCATCCCATCAAGTTCTTCCAGAGTGTAAAACTCCTCTTCTTCTTCCTCCTTTTCTTCAACAGGTTCACTCACCCCAGCTTCAGTTTCTTCATCATCTGCCACCTCCTCTATCCTTAGTTAGCTTGTAGATGCTTCTAGGTCCAGAATGGATTTGTTGACAATCAAGGCACATGATGTGTTTATCATCCTACCTTGGTTGGCTTGGATAGCCCTCTTCTGAAGCAACTCAAGTTCATGAGTCTTTAGGACTCCATAGAGTACATCATAGGTGACTTTGTTCAAATCTCTTTCTCTAAGGGAAATGACTCTTTGCTCCAGATGATTTGGTGAAGACGACAGAAATTTCATATTTAATTCCTTGGTGCTGTAAACCTTTCCATTCATCTGCAACTCAGTAACTAGCTTGTGAAACCTTTCAAACATCTCAGTGATGCTTTCCTTGGGCTGTGCCATGAAAGCTTCATACTGTGTGACCAGTATCTGTTTCCTGTTTTCTTTAACCTCATCAGTCCCTTCACACAACACCTCAATGTGATCCCACATCTCTTTAGCAGACGTGCATGATGCAATGTTTGCAAACATCGACATATCCATGGAATCAATGATGAGCAACATGAGGTGGCTGTCAAGAGCAACCTTCTCCCTTTCTGACTCTGTCCACTTTGATGGATCCTTGGCCTCATAAGCTCTAGGGATTGTTATGGTTCCAACAGTCTTCTCTGGTATCTCTTGTTGTGGAACAAAAGGACCATTCTTGAGAATCTCAGGATACAAGGGATGAGAGGCTTTGATGAACAACATCATCTTTATCTTCCAGAGGTTGAAGTTTTCTTTATCAAACTTAGGAACCTTCACTGTTCCTGTAGTCTTTGGTGTATTCGAACTCATGATCGTTTCTCTGTTTTTGAATAAACAGCCCGCTCTGATACCACTTGTTGAGTATTGAACACGGTAAAAGAATACAGAGGGGGGGGGGTGAATGGATTCTTGAACTTTTCTTGGGTTGAGTCTGTGTAGCAGATAAGTGCCTGTGTGTGCAGAATTAAGGTGCGGATAAATAAACAACACAAGACACAATATCACTTTAATCTAATGTATATTAGATAAAGGTTGCTACAATCTGTGAATACAAATGGTAGTATTCTCAGCTTCGTTTTTCTCAGAGAGATATAGCTTACAATGTATGAAAAACTTGACTCACAAAGTTACTAAGCTATGAAGTGAGGCTGTGTCCTTATAGAACATGGATACAGCCTGCTTACTACAAATAAGGTAGCTAAACAAATTACTTTCTAGTCTGTCTATCCTTTTTGAGTAAGCATCCAAACGGTTACAGATTTGACTTTGCAAAGCCTGTTTAGATCCACTTCTTTAGCTCCTTGTCTCTTCTATATCTCTCCAAGCTTCCTTGTAGGCTTTCCAGAGCACGTTACAGATTGTGGTCCATAAAGTGCATTGGCTTGTTGCAGGTTTCTGACTTGTACAATTTCTTCAGTATTTTGTCTCCAAGAATGTATTCGAGAAGTGACTAAGTAAGTGATTCGAGAACTAGAATTGACTTGATCGATAACTCTGAGTTCTCGAATACTGTTATAAAGACATATCGAACCACTTCTCGAATAGCTCTTTTCCATCAGGATTCCTTGAGTTGTCGAATAGAACTTTTGACTTATCGAATCCTCGAGTTGTCGAATAGCTTTCTGAGTCCTTGAGATATCGAATGGAACTTTGACTTGTTGACTCTTTGAGAACTCGAATACCATCTTGACTTGTTGACTTCTTGAGTTCTCGAATAGAGTAGTAGACATATCGAATCCCTGAGATATCGAATGAGATATCGAACAGTGTATTCAGAGATATCGAATAGTGTCTTGAGATATCGAATCTCTGACTTCTCGAATGCTGGACTTCTCGAATAGACAAGTATACTTTTCGAATTGGTACTTAGGCAAATTTCTTCATTTCTTCAAATCCCAACTGTGATTATTTGGTAGTCTCTAACTCCTTGCTTGAGGCATGAACCATGGAACTTCTTTCAAGCATTATTCTAGACTCTATTTGTACAGTTACACAACTAGGATTTGATGCCTATTACAAGTACAATACAAACAGAAACTCTACAACTAGAGGTTCCCTCAGTTAAGAGGTCATGTAAGTAATGCAAAGCATTACAAACAATTAGGCTTGTTATTAGATGTGTACAGGCATGCCTCTGTAACTAACATCATTTTCAAACTTATCTTTTTTTACTTCTTTTTTCGAGTATTATTTAGTTAGATAAAATATCATGTGCATGTTTTAGGTGAAAAATGTAATTGATTAGTTTATAGTAATTATAATTTAATTACATTATTTTACTAAATAAAATTGCTCGTAATTTTTTTTTGAAAAGTAGAAATTAATGTTGCCCGTGATATTTCTAGAAAAAAGAGGGATTTTTGTTAGAAAATATAGAAAAGATGATACATTTTAGCTGAAAAGAAAGATTTTAGTTATAAAAAGAAAAAAAGGTAACATATTTTGGTTGAAAAAGGTAATTGATCGATTAATTAATATTAATTATATTAAACAAAATTGCTCATAGTATTTTTTTAAAAAGGAGAAATTTTAGTTAGATAAAATATTAGGTAAAAGGAAATATATTTTCTATATTTTATAACTAAAATATCTCATTTTCAAACTTGTTTTTTTTTTTACTTCTTTTTCAATTACCCTTACTTAGTTATTCTTTACTTATTTTATATATGTTAATAAGTAACCAATTACTTTTTTCAGTTATTACCTTTTGTACATTTTCCAACTAAAATATTTTCTTTCCAAAAATAACATGGGTCGTTCTATTTAATAACTAACTGATTACCTTTTTCAGCTAAAAGGTAATATCTTTTCCAAAAATATTTTATTAATAACTAACTGATTACCTTTTTCAGCTAAAAGGTAATATCTTTTCTATAATTTTAAACTAAAATATCTCATTTTCAAACTTATCTTTTTTTACTTCTTTTTTCGAGTATTATCTTTTCTAACTAAAATCTATTCTTTCCAAAACTTGGCTTTTTTACTTCTTTTTCAAGCTATTACCTTTTCAAATATGGATTTTATCTATATTTAAGTAATTATATATTTTAGCTATATTAATTGGATATATGGATTTTATCTATATTTAAGTAATTATATATTTTAGCTATATTAATTGGATGCAAGGGTAATTAGGTAAATTCAATAGGTACCAATCAACCGACCAACCAAACTTTTAATGTTTCGGAATTTATATAATAGTATAGATTATTAACTCAAAAATATATCTATTCATAATTTGTTAATAAAATTAATTAATAAATGCATATAAGCCAACACTACAAAATTGGATTTGAACAAATTTTAAATAGTTTGGAAAAAATTCATATCTTCAAAAACTCGATTTTTTAAAATAATTAATAAATTATTCATAATTTGTTAATAAAATAATTAATAAATTCATATAAACGAACACTACATATATTTTAATTATTAAATATACACTATAAGAGTATTATTACTGGTTGGTGAATAAATTACCAATATTTTTTTTTATTATTTACCATGTTTATTCTAATTTACTAATCGCGGTTACATTAAATTTAAATATAAAATATCTTCATTTAATAACTTCGCATATCACATGATTTTTAATTATAAAAGATTTCTATTAACCGTAAATATTAGTTTCTATAAATCCACGTAACAATATATTACATATTGTTATATATCTTTTAGTTATGAATTGTTTTTTAACATCCTTTATTATAAATTATAAAAAGGGATACCCGAATATAACCAATCACAAGATTGTGAATTATTTTAACATCAATCAAAATCTATTAAATTTAAATCAATTTAATCTATGCTGCTTATTCCTTATTCCCCATTTAGCAAACTTTGATCAACTAAGTGTATGCATCAATTTTTCTCATGGCTAAATCATATCAATTTCGGTTAAGGTACTACTATATATATTTTTTATTATATGTCATTCTATACTTGGACAGATTATCTTTTTATTTCAATTGTATATATGTATTATATGTGTTGTGTTTTAATTGTCCAATAAATTCAACATAAAAACGTTTCTGACAAAAAAAAAGAAAATGATTTAGGTTATCATCATCCCCGGTCCGGGTCCGGATTCTGTCAGAGTTCATTCCCATTAGATTATTCAGTAGCAAATTTCAATATTTCAGCGACTTACTAAATTGTTGGCATCAATCCTTATCACATTATACTGATTTGTTTACATTATTAGGTGTGCCTATAAATAAACGTTTTTTTACAATGTTGGATTGTCAATGTTATTCAATGATTACTTAACAATTTATTCTAAATACAATAATTATTTAATTTAAAAATTTATACACTAATACATGAATTTATTATATTTATAATATATGTTTTGATATCTCAAACTTTCAATTCAAAATCATAAGTTACAATTAAAATCATGAATTAAAAATTATTAAAAATATAAAACTATTTACCACACTATTCTAAATATACATTCAAAATTTAAGTTATGTGAAGTATTAAATAATTTAGTTATAGAAAAAGCTAATCAACCAATGAAAATGTTAGAATGAATTTTAAACAAATCATCTTTTAACATTTTAATTACGAAATTTTTGAACTATGCAATAATTAATGAAAAAAAATTTAACCTGACAATATATTTGAGTTATTCAAAATATTAAATATACTCTTAAATAGTATTTTACATTATTTGGTGTATAAATTATCAATCAAAAAATAAAATATATTATAGAGTCAGTGAAAATATTGTTAGTGCATATTTCCATAATAAATTGGTCAATTTAGCACAAATTTTCTTATAAATCACTATTTATTTATTAATAATTAATTCGTCAATAAAAGGATATATGTTATACACAAAAATAATAAAACCTGTAAAAATCATCAATAAAAGGGCATATAACATCTACAAAAACAATTAAAATTTAAAAAATACATAGTAAATTATATCACTAATTTTATTTATCCAATCGTTGAACAAATTTTCAATTATGGTACAGCTCTAGCTTATGTCACTAAATTATATTGTCTTTTCCGCGAGAAAATCTAACAATTTGTTATAAACGTGAGGAATATGTATATCTGATTTGTCATAATGTATTCAAACAACCGATCTGAACTATGATTGTATACAATCCAAATCAGTGAATTAATATAACAAAATCTAATATATAGGTAGACAAAATTCACGAACATGATGTTAAACTCTCAGTAAAAAGATATATTTAGTGAAAGCCAAATTAAAATCAGGGAAAAAAAATAAGGCTTGTCATTTACAAGGAGTTAGTACAAGATCTAATATTTTGGTAGATAAAATCCACCAACGGGTAACGGGGTACTAGACTCTCAATGATATTTTTATTGAAAAATAAAGAAAAATCAATATAAAAATTTAAAAAAAAAAACTTAAAAAACTGTTACAAGCTCCTAAACTTTAGTTTAGCATCTTTTGGGAAAGGTGGAGAGAGAGAGAGAGCAGCAACTACGATTTTTGTTATAAAATTATTAATAATGATAAATAAAAAGGTTGATACACTTAAAATTATATATTGTTTTTAATGAAAGGGTGCCTTTTTGAATTTTGTACTCTTGAATTAAAGTAATAATATCAATTCTCATTTCTTAACCTAAAAGCATATATTGAATTTGTTTGGTTGGTTGACTATATATTTTTTTATATCAACAAAGCATAAAAATGGCTAAAAAAACTAAATAAATTGGTAGAAAGATTCTACACAATGAGAGATATTTGTTAACGAGAAATAAGAAAAAAAATAAAAAGGAGGGTTTCATTTTGTTTCGGAGACTTTACACCATGCATGCTATTCTTAGTTTTGTTTTGTAACATCTCAATGCTGTTCTAAGACATATATTATATATTTACATAACTTGGATACATAGTAATATTTCATATAATTGTTATATTTTTTCTATTCGCGTATTTCATTTCATTTCGTGCACAAGAAAATATTTGTGTAATTTAGTGTCATTTTGTGTTCTAATTTCGGGTACACGATTTAATATCATGTCATTTTCTTTCAAGACCCTAAAGTACATGACATGAATTTCTTCTGTTAAGAAAAATGAATTTCATGTTATTTAACCCAAAATCTGAATTCCATGACACATATATAACAATGTGACGATGTGTTTATATATTTCACACTTGATTTCAATTTTATGGACAGTAGCTTATTTTCACAAGTTAATCAAATTAAAAAAACATATGTGATACTCATTTTCATATGTCTTATTTTAAGAATAAAAGAAAACTAAAATTTATTATTCCATGTTTTACTGGAAAAGAATAAAAAACCAAAATACAAACTTCCAAACTGAAAATGCACATTTTAAATTGTATTTACAAATAAGCTAAGGGAAATAACCATAAAATCCAACAATTACATGTTACTCCAAGAGCGCGATATATTGAATTTGTTTGGTTAGTTGATAATTTTTTTTATTGTATAAATTAATTCATTAATAAAAGGACATATATTTTGTAAAAATGATATTGAACAATCACGTAGCAAACTAGATTAGATGAAAATTTATATTGTTATAACTACGTTCGTTTCATATATCTTGCACAGTAGACATCCTTTCTCATATCGCTAAAAATGCAACATTTTTTTGATAGACAGTCGAATGATTTATTGGAGTTGTGAAGATTAAGTTTCTACACATTTTTAATATGTAATCGAAAAATTAACCACGACCATACAAATATTATCAATAAATTAATATAATAAACATTTTAAGGATTCAATATTTAATAAATATACCGAATTCTCATAATATGGGTGAAAAATTTGTTAACATGGGTGAAAAATTTGTTAACATGATACGTAGAAATATTCTCTAACAAAGAGAGAAATAAAATGAAAGCTAAGTTTTAAAAAAAACAATAAAGAGGGATTTTGAACTTTTCAACGAGGTTGTATTTGTTTTGATGATTGGTTCATATTATTAATATTAATTCAATTGGTATGAATTCATGGATAAGTAATTTTATACTTACGTTAATTAACATTCCAATAAATTATATATTTTTATAAATAAAAATTAAAATAATATATTTATATTAATTTATTAATACAATTTATCGGTCGGTGCGTAGCACGGGTAGAACGCTAGTTGATGTGAATACATGGGGTCTTTATATTTTTAAATTAAATATCCAATCAATGATTGCCAACTCATAATTCGGGAACAAATTCGGGAACTCGGGGATTAATTCTCTTAAAATTATCTCAGGAAACTTATCCTGAGATAATAGAACAAATATTGACACATGTTATATGTTTAGATGGAAATTTTATATTTGTGCATGTATATTTTAAATTTTTAATTAAGGAAAGTTAACAATTTTCTAATTGAAAATACATTCTCAATGCATAAAATAAGGTAATTTTATTATGGTATCTCAAATTCCTGAGTAATCTCAGGAGTTCTCATTATGTAAAAGGTTGAATTATGAAGCAGTCACTATGGCCCCTAGTCAAGGGCCAAGGCCCACTTTAATTTATTCCATTATTCCCTACTACTCCTATATAAATTCAGTTTCGTGTAGGAGAAAGACAAAAGGGATTACAAGTTTCTGTAATTAAAGAGGACAATGGATGGGGAGCGCAACGTTGTGCATGATATACGAGTTTCCGACGAGGATGATGATGTAGAAAGTTCGGTGGGTAAGTCAAGAGAAGAACGATTACAGATGTACATGGATACTTTTACGGACGAGTTCAAGTCTTCTTGGGATACCAATGCCGACGAGGAGGTTGATAGGAGAGGCCGTCGCCCTATGAAGTTTCGGGATTTTGCCAGTCACCAACTTGACAGGATAGAAACTGAGGTGAGTACTACACCTCTTACATATATGTCAAATTTTCCACAGACGCGACACATTTTCTGTTTGTTTTTCGTTTTCGTGTTTGTGCATCCGGTTACGTATTAATACTTGCAGGGTTTTGATATGCAAGACTACACAAAATTCAATGATCCTGGTATTTT